>CM020447.1:19076926-19676926 GCA_009819605.1 Sterna hirundo | reverse complement strand
TTCTAACTTTTCTAACAGTTTTCTGGGTTTTCTAACACAGAAGCAGCTGCTTTAATTCTACATTCTGTATTAAAGCAAATTAGTTTTAAAACCTTCGTTTCTTCCCCCAGCCTCACTTGCTGCTTCGGGTAATTATCCCGTCGGTTTCGTGTATTTCTTCCTTCCATGTGGAAACATTTCACTTGGAGTGGGACCATGGGACTTTGATGGCAAAACCATGCCTGTGCCCTAATTGTGACCAGTGGTGGGTCACATGGCTGGATCTTGGTGTTGCTAATGTGGTGTTACAGTCCTCTTCTGATAATATTCATTTTCATTAAAAGAGGAAAAGAAAAGGGAGTTTTGTTGCCTTTGTTCCAGGGAGAAAAGCTAGATGTGATTCATTTTGAAAACAAGGCACAAAAGGCAAGTAAAAGAATACATTTTTGGTTCTTTTTAGTTTTGCGGACTGCAGTGTCCTTCTGTGCTGCTCATTGTCCTCGGGGCCTGCTGTAGGCCTTGTTCTATGCTTTTCTTCAGCACCAAAATACCCTTTTTTCCCCACCATGAACGTGAAAGAAAAAAGTAGTTCTGGGAAACATGAGCTCATCTGAAATAAAGCTTAAAATGTTTGTCTTCCCTGCATTGTCTCCATGCTTTCTGACACCCTCAGACAATGGGCTGCTTTCCTCCCAGTCCCAGCCAGCAGGGAGGGTTGCCTTTCTCTCTTTTTTTTCCTTCTGAGGGAGCTGTGCAAAGATCCCTTGGGTCCTTTTGAAGCGGTTATTTAGATTTGAGGCTATGGTTGCCACTGAGATTTCCCTGGTAGCGAGAGGCTGCTTGGAGCTGGCCGTGTGGTCGCAAAATTTTTTTTGTACGTGACAGTTTGTTTTTAATTCCAGACCTACTCCACTTTCCCAAATTCATTTAAGCGGCGTGCTGAAGCACATTGTTTCCCGCTACACTTTGTTCTGGGTGAGGGAGGTGGCCGTTAGATCCCGCCCGCGACCAAGAACATACTGGGGCTTGGAGAATGAGAGGCGTGCTGGGGCTGGAGCCCCGTCTGCACCTCCTGGAGATGCTGCAGGCAGAGAGGTGTCTTCTGAGCTGGCCAAAATCAGGAGGCAGGACGTTTTGGCATGTGTGGATATGGAAGGGATCTTCTTAAGGAAGGGACCAAGCTGGAGCACTGGGTGAAGATCAGGAGTGGATGTCCCAGCTGTGCTGTCCTCCTCTCCCCGGATGGCTCAGGATCACCCAGCAGAAGGAAACTCCGAGCAAACATGGGGAGCATTTGCACCGTCGTGGCTCTGAGCCCCTTCTGCCGGGGCTGAGCTCCCCTCCGCAGCCCAAGCCCCCCCTCCCCAGGCTGGCGTCTCGCGTCTCCTGCTTGCCGCTGCGGCAGTCCCTGCCACTTCACCGGAGATGGAGCTGCTGTCGTCCCCGCGCAGCCAAGAGCGGTTTTGCTGTGAAAGTTGAAGGGTTCTTAAAGATAGAAAGGAAATATGTAGGTAACGAAAAAATAAGATTAAACTTAATGCATAGAAATAACAAAAGGTGAGGACCGGGCGAGTATGCAGATGCCATAAAGAAAAAACCTAAGAAATATAAGTGGAAAGGTATCAATTTGTGTGTGCACTGGTTCTGGGCTAGTATTCCTGCTGTCTTGACATACTGGTGTTTGAGAGCTCTGCTGTTACACAGGGGATCGTCCATATCGGATTCACCTTTCTACTTTGGATTGTAATGCCCAGCACTCCAGGCTTTGCCTGGTGCCCACTGAATGTTTTCTAGAAGAGTATGACACTCACGGCGGGTCTTGGACATCCAGCCCTGTGGGTTGGAACGGTGCTTAAAAGGAGTGAAGAAGCCGGAGGAAAGGGAGAGGGGAGCGCTGTGAGGAGCGGAGCTGGTGGGATGAGGCAGAGGTGGGAGCTAACACGGGGCACAGCGACAGCCCGTTGAGTGCTCTGCCAAGCCACCGCTATGGCCAGTCCTTGTCTTCTCAAGTACAAAAGGGATTAGGCTGTATATACTCTTTTTTTCACTGGTTCTGTCTGTATGTTTTATATCGCCACATATAAATTAGGGCGTGAGCAGCGTTTTTCCATCTCTAAGTTGGGTTGCTCTTTGTGTAACCTCTGTGCCATCGTGTTCTTACTGGCTTGAGTTCAGCAGACTCTTTGAGCTGGTCCCCGCTATGTGTTCAGCGATCTTCCAAGACGTTCTCCGTACACGTCTGGTGGTGATGGACAGCAAAGGTCTTAAGTTGGATATCGAAATGCAAAGCCCATCCTATTAAGATAGTTCCTGGCTGTGGTTTGGAAGGACACAGGACGTTCCCATGCGTCTGAGCTGGAAAGGCAGGGAGCCTTGCTGCTCCTTTGCCAATGCAATTATTTTTAATTTGGTAAGAAAAGAGCGGAGATCTGTCTTGGATCGGAAAATGATGGCACAACAAAAATTATAATGTGGGAAATGGTATCAACTATGATATTGTAGAAAGACAGCATCATACTGACTATTTTCAACATATATATTTATAATTAATGGGAAAAAGCTGTCTTTTACCAGAAAAACAGATGAAATGATGGCAATAAACCCAGGATTTTTTGTTCCTTACAGTGAAGAGGTATGAGAGGCAGAAATAGTCTTAAAACCACGACAAACGAAACGTACCTCCTGCAAGTCAGCGCTATGGTTTTTGCCCTGGCTGGCTGGTTCTGTGTTGTTCCAGTACCTGGCTCCCAGATTCAGTGCAGGTTTTGTGTGCTCTGCTGCTGGGGAAACGCTTTTCCTGCTGGGGGAATAATTCACATCCATTAAGGCATGAGCTGAAAGGGGTTTTCTTTGTGTGTCTGTGTTCTAAATGAGTGCAGTGACGGATTGCGATCTGAGATGATGGGAAGCATGTGTTGTGCCACGCAGGAAGAGAAGAGTCCTGCTCGTGTGTTGCCTGTTGCTATCCCACCGCGTACCCCCGTTATCCTCCCGGGCGTCTCTCTTCCCAGTGCAGCAGCTGGCTGAGGTAACCAGCCCGGTGAGGATGGACGGGCGGGTGTTGATCTGCCCCAATGGAATATCGCTCCTTAAATACATCACTAAGGTTTTCTGCAGATGGGAAAAATTCCCAATGGACCATTGCCTTTGATTCATTGAGGAGCAGATTTCTCCAACGCTTTTTGTAAGCACAGCTTCAAAGTGTCAACATCCACAGCTGTGATACGTTTTTCAAAAGAACTCAACACCCACTGCATCGAGCGGTTTTGAAAGCCGGACCTGGAGTGAATTAGAGAAGCCAAGTACATCTTTTGTCCTTATTTCTGCTATTAAGGTTCTGAAACATTTGACTTCTAGTGGTGGTTTTGTGGTGTTGGCATTGTTCATCTCAGCCACGTTTTGGGCCACTTTCCCACCAGCGTCTCGGTCCCCGCGGACGCAGCGCTGCCCTGATCCCGGTGCTCCTGCCGACAGCCTTGTGCTGACCAGGGCTGCGTTCCACAACCTGGGGAACGCTCCTGGTGTTGCAAGGGAGGAAGAGCAATTTTTATGGTGGCCTTGTTGGGAAAACTGTGCCATGTTTGTGCCAGGTAACGGTGAGGCCGGAGCAAGGGTGCCTTGCTCAATCAACTGCTGCTTTTTGGGAGAGGAGAAGAAGAGCAGGAGAAACATCAGATGAAAGACCAGCCACTTGCATGGCCCAGAGATTCGGCCGTGTTGACCTGCCACCCCTGTACCTTCTGTTTCCCTCTGGGCAGGAAGAAATGCCGCCTAGATGAATTTCCTGCAGGAATTCTTCCAGGCAGCCCCTGGAGAGCTGCTTTCCCTCAGATTTGTCTTCCCTCGGGAGAGCGGCCAGGCCATGGCTCTTGGGTTGGAGCCAGTTGGATTCACCCAGCACCAGACAAAGTGTTGGTGGGACCAGCTGTGTCTGGTGAGGCTTAAAGCCAGGCTGTTCTGTGATAGAGTAACTGGCTACAAGTAAAACTGATAGGAATTACATTTTTGCTTCAACGGAACCCCTGGATACCTCTCGAGTTGCTGTGCTGCTGCTTCCTCGGATGTCCCGTGTGTCTGAGCCGTGAGAACTGGAAAATTTCACGGGGATACAGGTCTGCTGGGTTACGCTTCAGGCAGCAAACGTAGGTGTCCCGGAGGGTTGGGTGCCTGTGATGATGTTTTCCTTAAAGTCTACTTTTTTTTATTATTTTTTTTTATTATTTTTTTGCCGAACTTTTAGTTTAAATCCACCTTCCCGCATTGCTGTTGACACAGCTTTGTTTCTCCTTTTATCTCTCCAGTGTCTCTTGAAGTTTCGGCTTTTGAATGCAAATACACGTCCCAGGTGGCTGCATTGGCCACCAGTGCTCCGGGCGGGCGCGTAAAAATGATCTCTGATTCCTTGTTCATACCCAGTCAGCCAGCGGTGCGTGAATTATTTAAAAGAGCTTTTAGGTACAAAGATAGTTCATTACGGTATGTTTAAGATGGTTCTACTTTTGTTCCTGTTCCTCCTGCTGGCTGCCTGCTCCCTGCCCAGCCTGAACTCCCTTCACATAAAGCTCGTAAAGCATTTACTGAGATATCACATTAGATGCTGCTGTGCAAACCAGCTCTTCATTTCGCGTGTTAGCAGCATGTGCACACGCTCTCTCCCCCCCGTGGTAACGGATTAACAGCCAGCTCTGGTGGCACTTCGACATCCCGGCGGTTGCCTCTGGGATGGTCTGGGGCTGCTGGCGCAGCTGGGCAGAGCCATGCTTGGGGACGGACCTGCCTGCGAGGACGGCTCTCCTGTCGTGCCGGGCTCCTGCATCGCGATGGGGCAGGACGCTGCATTCGGGTCCCTGGGCCCCGCAGCCAGACTGGTCTTTAAGCACTTTAAATGGATATATTTAATTGTTGCTGCCTTCTCGCACCCAAAGCAGTTTTATCAAAGGAGACTGTCCTGGGTTGAGCAACACAGGACTGATTTCTCTTCTAATGCTTGGGAAAACGGCATTTTTAGAAGATTCTAGTGTCTGAATTTGTGAAAATATTTACTTTATAGCCAGCTGGGCTCTGTGGGATTCAAGGTCTTGGTGTTTTTGAGCCTCGCCAGGTGCAGGGATGAGGAGCAGGGAGACCCAGGCACTCGACCCAGGCTGCCAACAGGATTATTTCATACCGTGAACGTCACATTCAATATAAATTAGGAAGTTTGCTGCGTACTTTCTCTCTCCCTTGATGCTGGCGGTCCAGAGAACTCCTTGCCCCGGTGCCGGAGCCCTGAGCCCTTCCCTTCCTCCCGAAGGCGCAGCGCTCGCAGGGTCCCACATTTGCTGTCCCCTGCAGGGAGTGCACGGCTTCCTGTGATGGAATGGGCTGGAAATGATCCTTGGCTATTTCATATTGGGATCGGGATCAATACTGGTTCTTTCGTATTATTATTAGTTATTTAGTCTTAATTTTATTAAATCTGTTTATATTTTAACCCTTGGGCTTCCTTGTTTTTCCCCGATTTCCCTTCCCGGGTGGGGAGGGCTCAGCAGGTGAGAGAATGTCTAAACACCAATAAACTGCTGTGGATTCTTCAAACCGTAACAGAGACGCGCAGATGAAAATTCCCGAACCTTCCCAGGTCTTGGTCGTGGTTCCTAATGAAGGAAATTTTCACCTTGGCCTCAAGGATCTTCTTCTGCTGTGCCCAGATGTGACGGTCTGTGTCCCGGAGCTGCTGAGAGCATTCCCATCTGGCCGCTCGCAGCTAGTCCCCCCCGGCCCCGGCCCCGCGGGGACAGCTCTGCCCCAGTGGGGCAGGAGGGGTGACGAAGTGGCGGGGGAGCCCACGGGGGAGGCTGCAGCTTTGATTCCTGCTTCGCCCTCAGCCCCGTCTGCTCGCAGACGGGAGGAGAAGGTGTCGGCGTGGAGGCTGGCGTGCTGCAGGCAGCTCGGTGGGCAGGGTGAGGGACCGGGCTCCTGCTCCCCTCACCCCCGCCCTTCCCTTCTCCCCCGTCTCGCATCCCGGCTGCCTCAGCCACGCTTTCTCTGGGGCTCCTCGGCACCTAGTTTGGGCGAATCACTGGGGCTGTGAGCCCAGGGAGGGGGTGAAAGCTGGGGTCCATAAGGAGCTGTGTTTGAGGAACCCTCTCAAACCCGTCAGAGAAAATATCCACCTGCTAGGAAGTAAATCTGGGCAATGAAAAGGTGCTGAACTGGAGGGTTTTCTGGCTAAACTGGTACAGTGTGTCCATACTGGCATGTGCTCATCCTCGATGGGTAACGAGAGGTGCTGGTGGCGCGGGGCTTAGTGTGGGAATGGCTGTTCGGGCCCCTCTGCTGGACACGTGCAGAGGATTTCGGAGATGATTGAGTCCTTTTGGCATCAGAACATCCCCATCCCAGGCTTGGGTATGTTTTCCTGGCAGAGGATGGACAGACTCCACCAGGAGCCCTTGGGGTTCTTGACACATCTCCAAATGTTTTCACAACTTTCTTGAGAAGAGGAAAAATATGGCATTAAATCTCCTGCAGATAATGGGAAGACAATGCAGGAGGGATATGACAACTGTCACAGAGGCAGCAAGTGGCTTTTACAAATTCTCCGAAGAATGGGTCCTGTTACAGCTGCAATAACCGAATAACTGGAGAATTTCCAAAGCGCTGCATGGACTTTAACCATGGTGCTCATTAAAGTAAATGGAATTTATTAAAGTCAGTGGGGGCTTTTGTTGCGTCTCCTGACTCAAACCGAATGCAAGATTACAGGCGTTTTGGCCGGACAGATAGTCTTTCCGTGTCCAGAAGCACACAAAAGGAGGATGTGGGACTGGAGTAACCTATTGCTTTATTGCTCTAATGACTGCCGAGGCCAGACTATGACAAAGCAGAGCACCAAAACTTCCTGCACATCTGCGGTTCCTATCCAAAGCAGCCCATGTAAGCCCAAAATGTGCCGGCAACCTCCTACATTTCATGTTTCCTTTGCAGAGGTGCAGGTGAGGCAGTGGGGATTGAGACCTTTGGGTTGGTTTCCAACAAAGACCACGCTGATGTTGCCACCAAACGCAGGTGGGGCAACAACAAGCAGAGCAGCAAATGGGAGAAACCAAGCGAGGTCCGGGGCACTTGGTAACGAGATCTTGCCTTTGTGGGTGGTGGGAAAAGGCTTTCACACAAGCATTTGGGGAACGACTGAGGGAGCTGGGGTTGTTTAGCCTGGAGAAGAGGAGGCTGAGGGCAGACCTTATCACCCTCTACAACTACCTGAAAGGAGGGTGTAGAGAGATGGGGGCTGACCTCTTCTCCCTGGTGACAAGTGATAGGATGAGAGGAAATGGGTTCAAGTTATGTCAGGGGAGGTTTAGATTGGATATTAGGAAACATTTTTTCACTGAAAGGGTTATTAAACATTGGAATAGGCTGCCCAGGGAGGTGGTGGATTCACCATCTCTGGAGGTGTTTAAAAAAAGGGTAGATGGGGCACTTAGGGACGTGGTTTAGAAGTGGGTTTTGTCAGTTAATGGTTGGACTTGATGATCTTAAAGGTCCCTTCCAACCTCAGCAATTCTACGATTCTATGATTCTATATTTTTTTTTCCACTTCATAAGATAGAAGCTGTGTGTACGTTCAGTTGAGTTGCTCAGTTTATCTTGGTCATTTTTCTTCAGAATGTGCAGACGTTGGATTAGCTGTTGCTGGGGAGAATAGACTGGCCCAAGCCTTGTCTTCCCACATCCCAGAAAGGGAAGAACGATTTACAGGGAGTGACTTTATGGGGATCTGCCGGATCACGGAAAAGGAGGTCGGGTGCATGAAGGGTGAGACCCATTGATGTTAATTCAAGAGTTAATGAGATCTGATGGGTTTTTTTGTATCATGGGTATTTAAAATGCTTGGGGAGGACCACACATCTTTCTGTTAACCAGGACAAGCCCAGTAATGGGGCTTCTGCTCTTCATGGCGGTCTGTTCCCCTGTGAGAGCGGAGCGTGGTTTGGGCTGGGGTTGAGGATGAGGGTGGGTGGGCCGTGCTTGTGCTCCGAGCATGCGGCCCCGCCACACTGCATCTCAAGCCTGTGGTCACACTTGGAAAGATGGGAGGGGGGAGCTGGGGAACAGGAGCTGCGGTCAGGGGCACGCTTAAACAGCACCGATGGCTTTGTCTGCACTCTGTGCGTGTGCGTTCAGTGCTCTGGAGTTCAGTGCTCTGGAGTCCTTAAACACCTCCGGCCTGTGTGCTTTCACCTGCCTCTTTCTCCAAAGCTCTGGCTCATGCCCCTGCAGTGGGGCAGCCTCTCCCCCTGCCCTCCCACCCCGTCCCCGCCAGAGCAGTGCTCAGAGGGCTGCGGTGACACCTCCTCTCCCTCTGCTCCTCTCCTGATGGACCCCGTGCAGCCAGCAGGAACCTTTGCAGCTGCAAAGGCCAGCTCTCTGGCCTCGAGGGGTGAAAGGGAAGGAGCGGTGATGTGTTCCCTTCCCACCCTGCTGAAGAAAATCTGGATGGCCGCATACAAAACTCAATAAGCACGAAAACCCCAGAACTCATTTCATTGAGGCCCTGCCTACAGCCAGTAGCGAAGTTAATTACCATACAGGGGCCTGCTTAAGAGCTCCCAAAGTCCCTCACTCTCCCCCCAAAATAATTAACAGAACCAAAACAGTTGTTTGCCGGGAGACCTCGACCCTGCCCTAATGGCCTGAAGCTGATGAGCTGCGCTGCGCTGCAATTACCCGTCCCCAGCCAGGGAAGCTCTCTGCCCTCCTCCGAGGCACTGGGCCAGTCGCTCCCAGAGCTCAACGGCCCTAAGGTTGGGCTGATGTTGATCTTCTTGATAGCCAAATGTTTTTATTTGCTTTTTTTCTTTGCTCCGTCTTTCCTCCTTCTTCCCAGCTGCACGTCCAGCCATTAGTCTGACCACGCTGCTTTCCTCATCTTGAAATGGACTGATGACGGATGGCAGGATGGATGGACGGATGGACGGATGGATGTTCAAGCATCCCCAGACTCACCATGAACTTGAACAGGGGCAACGGGCAGCTTTGCCCTCCAGTGCTGGATGATGGCTCCGGCCGGGCCCAGCAGACAACTTTCAAGGACTGGGAACTTCAAAAAGCATTGAAAGCGTGGTAGCAGCTGGCTTCTTCCCATGTGGTCACTGCTGCCCTCCCAACACAGCTCAGGTGCCCAATGTGCCAGGGTTTGGGAAAATGGCCAGAAGACGTGCTTTAAAGAGCATTTATTAACACCGTTTTCTTGTGCAAACTGGAACAGCAGAGTCATTTTTCCAGTCTGTTATGAGCTGGACCAGTGCAAAGTCCAGAGATGAAAGGCCTGGATTTGCCCCCCGCACCAAATGAGTTTCGCGGCCTCCAGAGGAAAAGTCCCAGAGCCAGAGACCAGTCCCAGAGTCAACCCAGATGTTTTTGCTCAGCCCAGTGGGACGCACTTTGTGTAAGGGAAAGCAAATCCTGCGGGCAGAGCTGAAGCTTAGTAAGGGAAAGAAGACTTACTTGTCTGAAATAGAGGAAAAACATGTGTGTGTGTATGACAGAGAGAGAAAAAGCAAATTAGATTTCTTTATTTTATTATACAGGATTGTATGTACAAGGTCACCTTTCTCCCAGACATCAGCATCACAGTCAGTTCATAGCAAAAACTGCAGCTCATCTCTCAAAGCCTAGAAAACAGCTCTACAACGGCTCAGTACAACGCAGTGGATAAATTGTACAGGAACCGGAAAAAGGTAGGGGAAAGCACGGTTATCCCTTTAATCCCTCACGAGTTATTTGAAACTAAGAAATGCAAATAAAACGTTGTGCTTCAAGAGCCATGCTTGCTCCAGGCTGGCCCTCGGGGGAGGGAAGCGTGGCCCCCCGGGACCTGTTTTCCCCTTCGCCCTTCAAAGAGAGATGCTGTGGATGAGGTCTGGCTCTGCGCGCTGAAGCAGAGAGCAGGAGTCCCCTTTCAGAGCACTCCATACGACCTGGGTGGGGGGTGCCGCGCATTTTTTTGGGAGGTTTTGACCAAGGAGAAGCTGTGGACACCGTTCTGTGTTCAAAGCACTGATATGCGTTTGTGTGTTTTGGAGGGGGACAGGGGAGACAGGCAGGACACATCTGCTCTGAATAAAGTGCTGCGTGAGATTCAGTCCCTTCTACCCCCTGAACTCAGAAAAACAGGACAAGCCCAGGAAGGAGGAAGGAAGAAGAAGAGAAAGGCGGAGAGACCTCTCGGGTGCTGCGCTGTAAGGGGGTTCCCACGACAGGCTGCCGGCTGCAGCCTCTGCTGGCAGGACGCGGCGTGGGTCAAAAGCAGCTCGAATTTGGGTAGGCAGGGGAGGTGCTTGCACGCCCACATGCATCGTGCTTGGGGGGGATTCACCGTTAACCAGTCTCATGACGCTCAAGCGAACTGTCGTCAGGCTGGTGCCGGAGTGCAGGCTTCGCAGCCAGGAGCAGGAGCTGCCACACCGCTCTCCTGGTGTGCCGGGTTGGTGGGAAGACCCAGCGAGGCTGGGGCCAGGGGAGATGTGAGCACCCTGGGGAAGGGGCTGATGTCTCTGGCGCTGGGCTGGAGAAGTGGACGGATTACATCCCTTCTAGGGAGCAGCTGGTCCAAGAAAAGGGTCTCATCCACACACGCTTGCACCCCCTCATTCGGCAGAGATGTGTTCAGCCTTTATGTGGTGGTTTCCCAGTGGAGAACGAGGAGACCGAACCATTGAAGATGACGGATGCTTTGTTTCTCCTGCTTGGGATCGCTTCTTTCCTGCAGGCAGCTCCTTTCCCCTTCCCCTCTCCTCAAGCAGCTGCAAAGAGCACAGCAACGCTCCAACACCGACTCCTCTCCGACGGGACGTGACCGTGTACCCGCGGCAGCTCACGGGGCAAAAGAGACACGACAGGAGGTGACCACTCTGGGAGGACAGGTCACCCCACACCCGCTTCCTCAACGTGACCGTTAGTGCGAGAACACAAATTGTCCACACTGAGACAGTACTTTGCCCCCAGTTAGCAAATGCTCTGGCTCTCACCTAGCACGGGAAAAAAAATGTCTTTATTGGGTTAGGCTTAATTCTCCCTCCTCTCCTACAGAAAGTTCTATAACATCTCTGACTTTTTGGGTGACACAACTGCTCTCCCGGTCTCCAGTCAGTGATGGGTACGGACCGTGCAGGGGTCAGTTCCTGCCTCTGCTGGCTGCAGAGCTCCGGATCCGTTGCACAGGGTAGTGGGGATTCACTGGGATGATGAGTTTGTCTTTGTCTTTGCTTTACAGATGGATGGAAGATGTCGGGCCATGTTCCTCCTTTTGAATGCCAGGTAGAGATGACAGCAGCACTTCGGTTCAGCTTGTCTTGCTCAACGTGCCAGGACAGGGTTTAGCCTCGTGCTTTCCTCACACTCTTGCTCACTGCTGTTCTGAAGGGGCTGCAAGGAGACAAGAGGGGCAGGAAAAAAAAAAAGGTACATCATTTTCCTTGGACCTCAAAGGTTTGTGACGTAGGAAAGGGAGCGAGGGGCTGATCAGCGACCCAGCTGAGCAGCCAGGCTCAGTGCTAGGAAAACACAGAGGAACAGAGGAAAAGAGCATCTTCAGAAGCAGCAGCTTCCAACCCCAACATGCATGGAATGAAAGCTATGGCTCAGCCTCAGCCTCTAAAAAGCCGTGTGTGAGCTGTACCTGGTTACTGTAGTCTGGCATCCTCCGCATCTGTGTAATGGCTGTTCTCCTGGAGGGAAAAGGGAACCAGAAACAGTAAATCAGCACGTGTCCCTCCTGCCCTGCCTGGGACACCGTGACACCTCGCATGTGGTGAGCAGCTGGTACCATGGTGTGGGAGAGCATCAGGTTGCTCAGTGTGGTGGAGGAGCTACAAAACACACCTGGTGCGGACACCGGGCTGCGGTTTCTGCCAGGCAAACCCAGTAATTTCCTCTGTCTCCTTAGTCTGGAAGGGCTCTGCCAAACAGACCTGGGACGTGTGATTCCTTCTTGGATTTTGAAGTCTGGGTCCTGCTGAACCTCAAAGAGACTGGGATGAAATGAAGCCCACCTTCCCTTGTGTAAAGTCAGGTGTTGGATCTGGGCTACACCAGAGTCAGCACCTGCAGCAGGCACGTCCCAGGGAAGGTCTTGAGCCTGTGGCATGAGTTGCCATGCTTAGGCTGGATGCATAAGTTCTCCATGGCCAGGTCAAGTCCACGCTCAGCACTTTCATGAAGTTTACTGCTTGTGCTTGCGCAGCTCATGCTTTGTTGTAGCACTTTGAGAAGTTAATTTGGGACCTAGGAATGGCCTGCACCAGGGAACGGGCATTCCCGCGTTACTGGAACTGCCCAACGATGTTAAGGTGCAGTCAGTCCGCTATGGCAAATCATTCACGACGTAATGACCCTGCCGTTGGACACAGAAACTGGTCCCCATTTGCAGCAGAACTCATCATCCAGAATGGTAACACTCATAATATTCATCACTCCAGAGGCCGCAATAATAGTGCTGAACCGCAACAGCGGTTTTGAAAGGCCGGCATGTGAAAGTCCCCCTCCTGGAGCCGTTCTGCAGTGCAGTATCATTAAAAGAATTAGATGCGCAGCGGTAGTGTTTTATTTCCTGCATAGGCTAAATTTCGTGGTGAGTATTTTTGGAGATGGAAATGGCTCCAGGAGATGTCTGCAGGGGATGCTAGGTCATCTGAAAAGAAAAGCCAGGGAGCCCAGTCCCAACCTTGTTGGCAGCAGCTGGTTTACAGGGCACCAGGGGAAATGATAAATAGATTTTTATAATTAGGGAGACCAACGGGGTCTTTGCAGAGACCCTACAGGGGAAAAGCCCGAGGACTGCAACGCATGCAGAAGGGACAGATGGAGTCTACACTCAAAGGAGAGCGATGGAGACTCCCAAGAGAGGGAAGTCTGGAGGCTCGCGATTTCTGGCAACAGAACAAAGGCTCCTTCTCTGCAGTCACAGAACAGGTAGTGCCCTGGGAACAGGCTCTTCAGGAACGCCAGGTGAGGTGGCATGTGCTCCGGGCAAAGGAATAGCCCAGATGCGCAGGGATTTGCCTTGGAACAGGCAATGAGTCAGCTGAGAGCTTGTGGGTGAGGATCAGGGGACAGACCAAGGTGGGTGACATCATGTCAGGCATCTGCTGCAGACCGCCTGACACAAAGTCTCCTCTGTGTGGCTGGAGGAAGCCTCCTGATCGATGGCCCTTGTACTCCTGGGGGACTTCAACCGCCCTGGCATCTGGTGGGAGAGCAGCAGGGCTGGGAGCAAGGAACGCAGGAGATTTCTGCAGGTTGTCAAGCAGAGATTTGTGCACAAAACCAGGGCAGCCAACTTCGCTGGAAAGGAAGTATCTTCCCAGCTCCCGTTGACTTTCAAAGGAAATTGTGTGTCTGACTCCCTTGGGGTCTAAAATGCTCCCCTTCACCCAGCTGGGGCTAACGCCACTGGGAAGCACCACTCTGCTTAGCCGTAGTACGAGCTCTGGTTCAGTGACCTCCCCTACCAACAGGGATGCCCAGGCCTGCTGGTCCCCAGGAGACATCCTACATTTGTCTACAGGGTATAGGTGGGACCTAGACCCGAATCCAATTGGATTTTCCCCACTTGTCAGTTTGGGGAAGGGGCTCGTGGCAGGGAAGCCGCTGTGCTGGGTATTGCCCGAGCGTCGGCAGGTCTGGTTCCTGCCTTGCATAAACTGTGTCTTTCCCACTTGTGATGGATTCCTTCCTCCGGTTTGAACTAACTGGACTTTGGTCCAGGCAGACACTCAGCAAGCCTAAACAACTGTGTGAGGCTGTCAGTGAGATCCCAGCACCCAAACCAAAAAACCAGTTTGGCCAGAGACTGGGCTGGTAAGCGGCTGAAACTGCACGAGCCCAGCAGAAAACCTGACTACGAATCAACCACTTTGCGCTATAAATATCTGCAGCCATCGGGGCCCTGCACAGCAGCTGGCTGCACGGCGGTGACCTCCCCTTGAGCAGGGACGCCTCTCAAGGTCACTCCTCAAGGTTGGGAGAGCCCTTACCTGACACCAGACATCGATGGGTCGGTAAGTGACATTTTTTGCATGCATGTAATATTTAAGATAAGTATAATGAGCTTACATGACAATCTGTGTATCCCATAGTAACTTTAAGCGTAGTAAATAGCAGAGTATTGACCGCCAATCCAACTGTACTTACTAAATGTTTTACCTACCAAAATTTACTGAGTACAACTGAATAAATTACTAAATTAGATCTATTTGAGTGACCCCTGACCCTTCTCCTGCCCCACCACTGCCCCTCAGAGCCAAGGGTAGATGTTTTTAGGGACCGGTGTGGGACCACGTGGTCCATGGACAGCAGGAGGTGAAGGCTACACTGATGTGTGTAAGCCAAAGAGACGTGGGATAAAGGAGTCACTCCCCAGGAAATGGAAAGACTTCAAAACTCTTCGGTGTTGTAAGGTCAGGAGCAAAATATAAAGGATGGCTTTCATGAATCACCTTGCAGCATTTAAGAGGACATCCCTGCGTATGAACTGCACACATTGATCTGCCCCATGCTGAGCACATGTGAGCCTGTCTGATGTTGGCAGTAAAATATTTCTGATCTCAAGGCCACTTTAGGACCAGAGGGTTACAGAATACAGAGAAGTAAGGGAGCTGAAATAGTCGTCTTGTTCATCTACTCTTAATGAAGACCAGCTCTTCTTAAATCACTGCCAGCAGATGTCTGCCCACTCTGTTTTCTTATCCCACGAATGGCACAAAAGTCCACATTTTTTTTGTTGACAGGCTGTGTGCTGTTTTATCATCATTAGCATCAGCAAGTTTCCCCCTAATTTCTACCATCTGTTTCCCTTGATGAAATTAAAACCTGGCCTTCCTTATCCTAATTGACATAGAGGTCAGCTTTTGCCTTTCTTCTTTACAGCATCTGTTATGATGTCTTCTCCCCCCTTAATCATCTCTTCTGAGATTTACCAGCAGTCATGGACTTCGGCTATGAGGCCCCAGACAGCTGGAAGACCCTGGTCAGATCCCTCATCCATCATGGCTAAGGTGAGGTGGAGCAGAAGACTACAAACAAGCTGGGATGCATTTTGAGTTAGAGGAGGTTTTTGGCCATAGGAAGAGCGCTGCGCACAGGCAACGTGGTGGGGTCACCCCAGCCATGAGGGGGATGAGGAAGAAGAAAGGGATGCTGAGCTTCATCCTCACTTCTGCTGCCGCCAGTGCCGGGGTGGGGAAGGAGCAGAGCTGCTGCAGGGGACACGTGCTACAAAGATGTCCCTTCTTACTGCAGGGGGGCTGGACTAGATGACCTTTAAAGGTCATAATGACATTCTACGATTCTACAGGCTCAGAGGCTGCCCCGATGTGCCCTAAGCCTCCGCAGGAGAGCCTTGCCAGCCAGCCCAGCTTCCCAGGAAAGGCAGCAAGCAGGGATGTCATAGAATCATAGAATCATTTAGGTTGGAAAAGACCCTTGGGATCATCGAGTCCAACCATCAACTCCACTCTACAAAGTTCTCCCTTACACCATATCCCTTAACACCACATCTATGTCCTTCCACCCCGGCACCCTGTTGCCCTTTACCTGGGTCTGGAGCTGATCCTGTTCTCAGACGAGTCTTAATTTGAGACAAACGACAGTGCTGCCAGCGGCAATGCAGTGCCGTGCATTACCCTTAGCCTCAGAGTACCCAAGACCAGAGCTCCCATCCAGATGCTTTTCAGGCACGTGACTTGCTCACTGGGTTCACTGGGAGTGTCCTTATTCTAACAGGACTAACACCAATGGGGCTGACATATGCCTGACCTCAGGCCCACCGTACTTGAGGGCTGCCCTCGCTCACGTGTACAGCTTCATGCACAGCGGTCCCGGCTCGCGCCGACCTCATAACTAGGTTTATGCCATTTGGGGTCCGTCTAGACAGAAGGGCACTGCAAACCCACATTGTTAGGAAAGTGTAGTTAATATAACACGGCCTGTCTTTGCCATATGTTTCAATCCATCTGAGAATTACTTGGGAGCAGAGCAACTTGTTTTAACCATTAATAATTAGTTGTGAAATCAAGGATAAATCCGGTCCAAATTTCAAGAGCCGACCATGTTTCTTCAGTGCCTACACATGCATTTGCTGGGTCAATGCTTTTGCAAGCAGCAGAACAGTTTGAAAGAACAAGCTGGGAACAATCACGGGATTTAAATACAACAGTTTCTTTTGAGGAAGCAAAAACCATTCTTCCGGGGATTTACTAAGTTCCAGCAAAACCATGGTCCATTACTGAACTCCTTGGCTGGAGGGATTGTATTGCCCAAACTCTCTTACCAGTTCATCTTCACACTCGTCCCGTGCGAGACCCTCTTCCTCACCCTCATCCCCGTTCAGCGGCTCCTCCGTGTTGACCTCTGCCTCTGACGCCGTGTCTTCCTGCGAGATTTCGCTTTTGCTGCCATCCGCCTTCTTCCGTACCTCTGTGAGGGCAAGAGCCAGGCCACCGGCATCAGGGGCTGGGGGACGCGATGGCCGGAGCCTGATGACACTAATCCAGTGGGGCCCCGAATTCAGTTGGGAGGTAAAGAATGGATCTAGGTTGGTTTTTGTTTGGTTTTTTTTTTTTTTTTCTGCAATGGGAAGTTTTGCTGATTTTGAGGAAGACGCCTGAAAGCAACCCTGGAGAGGGCACAGCACGTCATCGTTCTGCGTCCCCCCGGAATGGGTGTGGGAGGCAGAGAACAGAACAGAATAGAATAGAATAGAACGGAAGAGAATAGAATAGAACAGAATAGAATAGAATAAGAATGGAATAAAATTAGAATGGAATAGGAATAGGAATAGGAATAGGAATAGGAATAGGAATAGGAATAGGAATAGGAATAGGAATAGGAATAGGAATGGAATGGAACAGAACAACAGAATAGAATCGGAATGGAATAGGAATAGAATAGAGTAGAATAGGAATAGGAATAGGAATAGGAATAGGAATAGGAATAGGAATAGGAATAGCATTAGAATGGAATAGGAATGGAATGGAATAGAACGGAATAGGATAGGATAGGAATAGGAATAGAATTAGAATGGAATAGGAATGGAATAGAATAGAATCAAAAAGAACAGAACAGAAATAGAATGGAATAGGGAAAGGAAATGAAAAGAAAGGCAATAGGATAGGACAGCATAATAGCACAAAAAGCACATTGAAAAAATACAAACTATATGACAAAAGAAAAAAAAATATCATTTTAAAACCCGATTCCATAATTTGGGGAATTTTGGCACGTAATTTTGGCCTGTGATTCCACCCTGGAACCTGGGGGTCGACACTTCACCGTCAAGAGCCCGGAGGATGCTCCAAGCCATGACGGTTTCAGGGCCAGCTCCGCAGGGCCTTCCCTGCACTCTTTGCCCGTTCTGGGACCGCGGCACCCAACTGACCTGTGGACACCTTCTGCTCCTCCGTGATCTGCTCCAGCCGGCCCAGGAGGGCATCAATGTTGGATTTGATCTGCGTCAGCTCAGTTTTGATTGTTTGCAGCTCGCTGCACTTCACTTGGAGGAAGGAAGGAAGGAGAAAGAAAGGCATTTGGTGCCCCATGGAGCACCCATGGCGCCTGCTTCACCCCTCTGCCTGGCCCAAGCCACCTCGCCCAGCAGGTTAAAAAATCAACTGGAAAGCCCATGCTAGGAACATACTCCTCACATCCCGGGGTCAACATGCGGTGATGCTCACACCACACTGCATGGTGTGCTTGGGCTTGTCTACGCCGGCAGGAGCCGCGGTGAGCGGTGTGAGGGCATCCTGCACAGCAACGGGGGCTCGGTGGGCAGGCGAGGAGATGACGACTTTGCACGGAGCACCAACGCACTCTCCTCCACCACCGGCCCTCGCTGCCCTGCTGCCTGTTACGGCAGTGGCAGGGTGGTGTGGGTGTTCATATGCACCCAAAAAAGCCCACGTGTCCGTCCTCCAGGCACGTTGTGGAGGCTGACGCCAGGCTTTGGCACGCTCAGGTTGTACTTGCACCTTCCCCTGCTGCATTCGCAGCCTCCTGGCTTCTGAAAGGCACGGGCTGTTGTTTCTAGATGTTTTGGGTTTTTTTTTTAAGGTTTGCCCTGGGAGCACCTGGCCCCGTGGGTGAATGCCTGGGGACAGGAGGTCCATGAGCACGCCAGTCTCCGCGCCGTCCCGCTGCACCCCCACCCCCAGCACATACTCACGCTTCAACTTGGCCGAGCTGTTGGCGATGGCAGCCGATCTGGCGAAGAGCTTGACAGGGAGCGTCGCCTTCACCCGCCGGACGAGGGGGATGGTGACCCGCGGCCGCTTCACGGGAACCACCCTGGGCACCGGGGAGACCCGGCCCCGGTACTCGAAGAGCCTGGAGTTGGGGGAAAGAATGGGGTGGGGGGGGGCGGCTGAAGCGGCCCTGCATCACCCCCAAGCCCTGCCCTGCTGGTGACGGGGTGCCACAACCCAAGCAGGGCTGTGGGTGAGCCGGGGCCATCCCACCCCACTGTGCCGGCTGGATCACCCTACGCCCCACATTGCTCCCCATGGCAGCAGCCGCGCTGCAGGCAAGGTCCTGCCCCACAGAAAAGCCCTTTGGCTGACGCCCCCCCCTGCTCACCTGTCGTAGAAGTCGTCTCTGTAATAGTCGTAGTCAAAGTCGTAGCCACTGCAGAGACAGAGTCAGGATGGCACAGGTTAATGAGTGCTGGCAATTTATTATTATTACTCCCTCACCACCTGCCGACCCTCCCAGGTCCTTTATTTGTTCCCCCTCCATTGGGGAGCCCCTGAGAAAGATCTGGGGGTGCTACACGCACAGGTCAGGGTGATGTTGGCAGCAAATCATTAACCTGGTTATCTCAAGGTGGAGCAAGATGTGCGGCTCGATTAAAACCTACAAACGTCTGCAAGCACGCTGTGAGGACGTCTGCGGAAGCAATGGCTTAGGCTGGGGAGCCGGGAGCAGCCCTCCGTCCCAGCTAATGGGTAATTAAAAGAACAGCTAATGGGTGGTGTCTGTAAAGCGTCAGTTGACCCGTTCTCACAGCGTTGCTGATATCCCTCCCTCCTGCCTTCTGTACAGCAGGACCGTGTCAGGAGGGCATTACTCTGCCACCACCCTCCTACGATTCTTTTTTTATAGCATATATAATTACTGGGGAGAAGTCAGGAAAAAGGTTATATTTATTAATTTAATATCTTTGCTATCAAAGATGCTTAAACCTCTGTCCTCCCAGCGAGACACTGCCCATGTCCTGTTTTCTTAAGCGTGAACTGCATTTTAACCCAACATTGGAGCGACGCATTTCTCACTCCCTGGAGACCCGGGAAAATGCTTCCTCTCTTGCTGCAACCGGTTTTTCACAAGGCAACACAAACCAGGTGGTTACAGCAGGCAATCGCAGCTCTTCAGAGCCCAGACCCGCTCTGGTGCTGCCTCCTGCCCCAGCCACCCCAGAACGTACCAGCCTTCCCCAGCCAAACACAGCCTCCAGCCCCTTGTGTGCCACGGGCTGAACTGATGCTGGGCAAATAAGAAGTTACTCAAGTTACTCTGACGTTCCCTCCTCTCTGCTCTGAACAAAGAGAATGGTTATTGCAGCCCTGGAAAGCAAAGAGTCTGTCCTGCAGCGTGAAACTGTTTAAAGGGGCTTATAAAAAAAGAGAAAATCCAATAGGAAGAAAGAGAGAGTGATGGCGAGGGGGAAGGAGCCTGAGCCAGGAGAAACCGGGGCGGGGGGAGAGGGAAGGATGAGTGCCCAAGTACGTAGCCGAGAGAAAATTTGGTGTCCAGCATCTTAGGCAATAAGTGACAATAAGAACATGCGGCTGGCCCGGATGGCTGATGGGTTTGACCAGAAATTCCAGGCTGGACCCGGAACGCCTGTCCTGCCTATGCAGGCACTGGGCTTCCCACGCAACGTTTAGCCTCAGTAACCGGCTGGTTTCTTAAATGTTTTTTTTTTTTCCATGCTCCGTGGTTGCTCCTTGGGTTTCCCAGAAGCCTGTGGCAACATGCGGAGACTCAGCCTATGCCTCGGGGCAACCCGAAGCACACTTTGGACGGTTGGAGCCACCAGGGCTCCTCTGGGGCCAAAGGCAGTTGGTGCAAGAGGTTAAGGACAAGAGAGCGTTGGCACCAACTGCCTCCTTTGGGGTTTGCTGCCACCATCACGCACTGCCAGGGTGACTTCAAACGAGGAGGTAATTTATAAAGCTGGAGCTTATCTCTGAGCAGCCGCTGCCCGCGGCATCCACAGCTCGGGCAGGATGCTGAGCGCGGGGCTTGCTGCTGGGCTGGTGAGAGGGGTGTGGGGGGAGATGTGACTACGGAGGTATTGGCACCGTAAGCCTTCTGAATTCAATCGCATGATGAAAAGCAGCCATTTTGCTGACAGTCTCAGCATAGATGAATTTCAACATCTTTGCAGCCTTGGCGTCCTCCCCCTCTGACCTGACTTGTAGACGTTTCTGCTGGGCTCACGGAGGAGAAATGAAGGTCCCATCAGCGCTCTGTCCCAACCGCTGCATGAGCCGTATTTATTCCCTTGGGTGCTTTTATGAATTGCAAGGGAAAGGTAATTCCTACCACCTCAGTTCTTGCTGGAGTACAACCAGCCTGTTCCTATGGCTGAGGAGATGGGCAGTATGGAACGAGGAAATGCATTTTCACGGAGATTTTCATGACTCGTAACTTGATTTTCATTCTGACCTGGGACGAAACCTGGAAAACCAGAAAATCTCCAAGAAAATAGCTCCCCTTGGCCCACCAATCTATTTTTATCACCAAAGATGTTTGACTCCAGTTCTGCCTGAATCCAATAAACACAGAATACAATCAAAATAGGAAGTTATTTGAAAGGAAAATTGAACTAGGATGCTTCTACGCTGTCAGACTCCCCCTCTTCATTTATTATTTTTGGTTTGTTTGTTGTTTTTTTTCCACCCCCCTTAGATGTAACTTGAATGAAATTGCTGCAATTTTGTAGTATTTGTCAATCCTGACAGGTTGTGGTGAACTCTTCTGGCTAGCTCCAGCCATGCCCTGGAGCCAGTGTTCTCTCTAGTCACAGGCAAGAGAAGACAGTGACATCTCCCTGCGGCTCCAGGACCCCAAGGGGGATGAAGCAGCGTCTTTATTCACGGCAAAAACTCCCTCCATGGGCTGCTGCTCTTGCTGGGAAGCTCGCTGTGGCTTGGTGACCACGAGGCAGCTTTAGACCATTTGCTCATGAACAACACAAAGCCTGGGGGCATTTGGCAGAATTTTGAAGCGCCTGCACTCCTTTCTCCTCGCTCTGTTCACACTTCTGGTCTGAGCTGGCTTTTCTTCCAAGGCTTCGCTCCCCAGTAGAGCTGTGGACACCATGGGCTCCACACACGGCCGGCTCCCTGGAGAGGTGGGGATGGAGAGGAACTGCAGCTCCAAGGCCATCGCATGGGCATTGCCCTGCTGCTGTCAGCACTGTCCCGGGCAAAGCTGTACATCCAGGAACAAGGAATGAAGCCCCGAAGGGGGTGGGCACCCTCCATCTCCATCACCGACCCTGCCCTGCAGTGTTTGGGCACCTCCACCTCACTCCTGGGCTCGACTCCAGCAGCAACAGGACAAAGCCCAGCCTCAAGTACCTGTAGATCCAACCTGGTGCGGACTGGAGAAGCCTAAAACCTCAGGTGAAGTCCTAAGTCTTTTTCAAGTCTAGTCAAAACAGAGGTTTGGTATATGAAGTCTCTAATAAACACTATAAATGTTATTAGGCTATTTTTGCAGGGAAGGTGGGGGCAAAGCCTTTTTCAGGTGGAAATCACTACTGGCCTGACCTGCAGGGCAGCGGGTCCAAAAGAGTCTTCTAATATCTGTGGGTGAGAAGCAAGGGGGTGGAGGGCGATTGGAGACACTTCCACTAATTTCAAAAGGAATTAGCAGCATAATTATCCTGGGGAGATGGTCCTGACTTCCCCAAAACAGTGGGATTCATTTCACTTGGCTTCAGACACTGCGAATGCAAAGAGAGAAATCCAAGCCAGGGGGAAAAGAAGCAGTTCCAGGTCATGGTACATCACACCCAAAGGCAGACATCTAAAATACTGTCAGGTGAAGAACTGGCTTTTTATCCAGCAAGCATAAAGGGAATCCAGATAAGCCGACCACATAAAAGCCTTGAGAGCACAGAGGGCTGAACTCACGTGAGATGAATCCAACCGTAGACTCAGGGCGGTGCGGGACGGCAATTACTGCCATCTCCTCCTCTGGCAGTACCACTTCCAATACCTGCTAACCATGAGACAGCCCTCAAGGAAGGCAGCGGGCTGAAATAAGGGATTTTCGGAAGGCTGTGACTGTACGATCCTGCTATAACATGCCGGTCGGGTCATGGCTTAACAGATGATGCCAGGGAAGCAGTGGCTGGATGCTTTTACCAGTATCCTTGGAAGTCAGGCGTTGAGCAGAAGGCAGGTCTTCCAACACGCATGCGGAAAAAAAGGCTAGTAAAAAGTGGGTGCGTTAGCGTGGGTGATTTATCTGCACATTGTGTGCCTGAAAATTTCACTGCACATAGAATAAACCTTCCTGAGACTGATGGATCATTTTTCAGTGACCTGGTAGGGCTTCCCTTGTGTACAGGAATAATTTTTGTCATTTTTCGATCAGTTGGTGACATTGCACCCTTTAAAAATAAAGCAGGGACAATCAGAGTGAGAGGCGGCAGAAGGCTGTAAGGCTGTGTCAAGTAACATGATGCTTCCACCTCCTGATGCTTTGTTTTTCCTCAGAAATTAAATAACATTTATTAATGACTCACAGGTTCAAAATCCAAATATTCATAATTGAAGGGCAATTGTTTGTATGTGCTGCCTTTACGTTACATTTGTGGTGGCATTTCGGAGCGTATACCTGAATAGCAAACGTACATTTGAGCGGCTGGGCTTTTAATCAGCAGCTGACAGCCCTGCACTGATAATCACAAGTGACACGTCGCGCTCAGCTCCCATCCTTCTGCTAATTGCCCAACCTTAATTATTGCAGCAGTAGAAATAATACCCGCCGGAAAGCTACTTGGAAAATCCGACATTGATGAAATAGCGAGCTTGGAAGACCTTGTGTATCTGGTGTGAGATTCCTTCCTCCTGCAAATAGCCAAGGTAGTGGGAAGCCGGGAGAGAAACGTGGGAAGGGAGCCTGGCATTTCCAAGATGCCGGGGCTGTGGAGGCTAGGACGGCGTGCACATCCTCGCTGCCGTCCAGCGTTGGGTCTGCTGGGTTTGGGTACCACTGCTCGCCTCCCATGGTGGCTTCTCAGCCCTGTCCATGTGGATTTGGCACCAGGGCTTGCTGGGGTGTCTTTGCTCCCAGCACCGCTGCCGAGATGTGGCAGGAGCGGATCTGTTTGGAGATGGGCTGACACCAGCTGTCTGCAGGGATCACGACGGGTGGAACAAGGGATGTGAATGCCAGCTGAGCTGGAAGGACATTGTCCACTTGCATCTGTAGACTGGGAAAAGAAGTCCGTGGTGGTCTGTGTCTGTCACCGTTTCAGAGTCAGCTCCTTGGGCCACTGAGCTGCCAGACACACGGTTGCTCTTGCAGTTCTTGCTTAGGTTGTCCTCACCGTCCTTTTGGCTACCGAGCAACATTAGCACCAGCACTACGGGCGATGGCAAAGATCCGTGCCTCTAAAGCTCACGCGCAGCACTGGCAGAGCCCACCGCCCTCGGGCAGAGCCGCCTTCACTTCCCAGCCCACGGCAACAAGCAGTCAACTCGCAGCACAGCAGGATCACTGGCACCAACCCAAACGTGGCACAAAATGTCCCAGGAAATCCTGTCCATTCGCTATGCAGGCAAAAAAAGTACGGCCAGAAGGCAAAAGTGAATGTGAATGAACGTGAAAAAGTATGTGAATGGGGGACATGGTCAAAATACAAGTTTATTTTCCACCCATCCTCACTAACTCATTTGCAGGATCTCCAGGCATGTCTGCATTCAGCAGCGGTGGCCAGGGTGCCAGGCAGGAGCACCCGGGAGACTTTCCAGGTGCAAAGGGATGCTCTGGGAAATGCCAGAGGCAAAGGGAAGGAGGGCCTGAAGATCTGGAGAGATCAGGGGAGAGCAGTGATGACAGCCAGGTTTTATACTACCTGAAGGTTGCTCTTGTGGAAAGACCTGAGAGAATTTGTGACAGCATGAACCTGGGTGTATGTTTTACCTATTGGAGGTAGGTGGGAGGCTACATCCCAAAGGATTTCTATTAAACACCCAGATACTCCCCCTGGGCTGGTGGATCAAGTAAGACTGTCAAGACTGTTGCTTCCTCTATGTCCAAAATGAGATTCTCCTCCCTTCCCTCTTCCCTTCCCTTCCCTTCCCTTCCCTTCCCTTCCCTTCCCTCTTCCCTTCCCTTCCCTTCCCTTCCCTTCCCTTCCCTTCCCTTCCCTTCCCTTCCCTTCCCTTCCCTTCCCTTCCCTTCCCTTCCCTTCCCTTCCCTTCCCTTCCCTTCCCCTCCCCTTCCCCTTCCCCTTTCCCTTCCCTTTTCCCTTCCCTTCCCTTCCCTTCCCTTCCCTTCCCTTCCCTTCCCTTCCCCTTCCCTTCCCTTCCCCTTCCCCTTCCCCTTCCCTTCCCCTTCCCGTTCGACCCTGTCATACAGACTTGGAGCGAGGCAAAGTAAAACCCAACCTTTGAAAAAATAATCTTACATGTTTAACGCAGCATTTCTATAAATTATAGTGCTGTGATTTTTGAAGTCTAACATTTAGAGAAATTTATGAAGGCTAGGAAAGCAATAACCACGGCTCACTGCAAACCTGGATTCCCTGCTTTCCATGAGATATCCTAAGTTCTGCTAGTCCAGATGGCAAAGTTTAAATCTGTCATCAGTCTGGGATGAAATATTGCTGAAGCTCAGCGCAGTGTAGTTCTCTGGACCATATTTTAGCATATCCATATTTGTGGGAGGAAGCAAACATCTTGTGTTCACTCTCTTTTCATCTACATGGCAGCCTGAAAGTCTGAAATATTGGTCATTTCAAGAGAAACGGATTAGCGGTCAAGGCACGGAAGAACAGTAAATGAAACACTCTTTATTGCAAGATGTATGGAATGAATTGATTTGTGTTACGGCTACCAGCACCACGTGAGTAGTATACGTGGAGCTAAATAGAAAGATTTGTGTCATCTCTGTTTCCATACATCAGCGAGGGTAACGCGCAGAGTCCACTTTCCCTCGACTGGCCTCCCCTGTGAATCCAGAGGGCCAAGTTCTGGCGAAGGCCCAGAGTTCTGGTGAAGGGCCAAGCTGGCCCAAGGTGGGAGGAAAAATTTGCCTGCTGAAGGCTGCAAAGGAAGAGCTCAGCTGAGAGCCTCGGGAAAGGTCTCAACAGAGGCCGTGGGGGTGGTGGCGGGAGGGTTGCTGAAGCTCTGGTGGGTTTGCCTATGCCAGAGGGGCATTGCCACCACTGAGGTTTCCCATTTCATAGCACACTGGTGTTGGACCGCGTGGTTGAGTCTGAATTACAGTTTTTTCATTTCTCTTCATCCCTCTCCCTTTTTTTTTTTTTTTTTGTAGAAAAATATACAGTGCTCTCAGGAGTTCTCTTTTTATTGCACCCACCTATAACCCTGATACTGATTTTAGCCTTTTCTTCCCAACATCACACCGTCTAAATCCTGACTCAGTGCCCCCCTCTCCATATTGTGAGACTGGCGTAAAAAAATCCCATTTTGGGATCTTGTTACATGTTTTTGGGTTCTTGAAACCTGCAGGGTACTCTCCAAATACCTTCTCAAGTTTTCCCTTCTGCAACCTCAGGAGCAAGAACTTAATGAGTTTCCCCCATACTCCGGTGACTCCAGGCTTAAATGAAAATCTTCACTTGTGAAAATCTTGATAAAGTCTGTAGAGCTGGCAACAATGGCACTGAGGGCTCACTCTGACCTCTGTAACACCCTGCCTCTCCCACAGACCTATTCCATGTCCCATTTGTCCCTCCAGTTCCCTTGATCCCTTGGTCACTGCTCCACAGTACACGTTCCCTTGGGGCTTCCCACTTCCTTGGTCCACCTCCATTTGTTGCCCCAAGGGCTTCCCACCTTGTTCCCTTCTCTCTCTTTCCCTGACATTCTTCTCTTGCCCTTTTCTCCAGTGTCTTTCCCTAAATTATCCCCATTCCCTGTTCTCCCTCAAGACCCAACGTATGCCATTGTGCCCTGTTCCTACTCCCCAGCTGGCAGAGCTGGGCTGGAGGGCAGCGCTCCTCTTGCTACGTCTCTTTCAAGACCTCTGATGTGGTCAAAGCAGGTACTGCCCGCCTTTCTCCAATGATCTCCAGGTCCAACACCGTTCACAGGTTGGACCATGTCCAGGCAGAGTCCCCCAGGGCCATGGGTGTTGGCCAACCTTGGGTCTGCTGCTGATGCCTCTTGCTGTCTCTCCTCCCTGCAGCCCACCACCGAGGGGCATTGCAAAGGCCAAGAAGCCCATGGGAGGGGACGATCTGAACGCGCAGCAGTGGCCCAGGGCTGCCTGGGGTAAGGGACAGCAGCCTGTGGGGTGGGAAAATCAGCCCCAGCCAGAAGGCGAACACCAGTATGGAGACCTCGCCGCAGCGAGGTGGCATGGTGGAGACGTACCTGTACAACGCGGAGGCCGCTCTCTTCAGCCCTTTAGGTCTGTTGGGTTTAGGTTCCCCGGCCATGTTGATATCTGCAATGAACGGACACGCAGCTGTGACACAGCACATCCACGCTCACCGGCAGCTGCACCCAACCACGCAGCAAGGGAGGCCACGCACAGCCCTGCCATCAGCAGAAACAACCTCCTCCACACCTCCCACCGCATTCCCACCTGCTTTTAGCGTGTCCGGGGCCCTGCTGGGCCTCCACAAGAAGGAAAATATATGCTTGCGCTTGTCAAGTCTCTTCCTTTTCCTTTACAAAGCTACTAACCATTTATTTTTGAAGTCAACGCCCCGCACACAGTCTAACCCATGCACACAAATTCAGGACAGGTTTCTCAGGAGAACTCGGTGCTGTTATGGTACGGCACGGACAATATATAAAACTGCTGCGGGCTGCCTACTGCTAACAATTTATGCCTTTGCTTCTTCTGGAATAAAAATGAGTGCTAAGCAGGAGCCAGCCAGGCACGGCCGTGGACTGGGCTGTGTTAAAAGCCGCACAGGGTGCAGGCACACGCCTGCACCCACCCCACCTGAGCTCGGAGGAGCATCTTCTACCAGGGCAGGTGAGAATGAGCTCTTCTAATCCACTGAGGAAATTTCCCTCCTCGGCCCTGGTGCCAGAGGCGCTTTTGACATGAGACTAAAGCGATACAGGCAATTTCATGGAGGCTGCCGAGAGCCTGGCAACCTAACGCTGAGCGTGGCCCCAGAACCGCAGAGAGGGGAGCACAAGGCTTCGCCTCCTCGTCCTTTCTTGGCCCAGGAGCGAACAAATTCCCCGCTGGCTTCTCCAGTCAGCCCTAAACTTCTTCTGTTCTTCAGATCTATTCTGTCTAAATAGGTGCCAGACCTCTGGGCATGCCACGTCTGAGCCAAGCAAGACAGGATTTCCTTACGTAGTCTGCACTGGGCTGGACACGGGCTGCCCCACAGCGCTGGGACGGGTCCTTGTGCTAAGCTGGTGGCACGAGTTATGGCTTCTGAGGTGCAGGTGGATTTGAAGGTCCGCATCTGGGGCTCAGGGTTCGTGGATCCCTGACTGCAAACCGGGGTATTTAAGTTCTCGCCTCTTCAGAACTTGCAGGATGTGCCATGAAACTCCGCAGGTTTAAGCTTAGCAACTGTTGCTTTTTTCACGCTGCGTGAAGGGACTTCATGGAGAAGCACAGACGGGCTGGGCCGCTCACCCCATCAAAATAAAGAGCTTGCAAAGTGATGCGGAGGGAACAGTGTGCTGATTTCGCTACTAACCAAGAAAACCATCCCGAGGAGCACAAGAAAGCTGCAGCGCTGCTGCTGCAGCAACCTGAGCAGGAGCAGTACAGGCTGCAGACGTGGGACACGGCTCTGGAGGAGCACGGACACGCTCCCACTGCCCAAAGGTCGTGCTGTGCAATTCCTCAGACTGCCTTTTAGGGTCTAGCAAGAGACATCATTCCTACTGAAGCTGGAGCTTAGCCTATTCGTAAGCTTGCATAACGAATGTGGTATTAGGGTGTCGCTCAGCCGTTACACTGGATGTTCCTCCGGAGGCACATTCAGATCAGAGCGTGTGTTTTCTCTGCTGCTTCCCACCCCCTGCATCCTTCCATCCTCAGCTGCTAAGGGGGATGCAGAAGAGTGCAGAGGCTGAAGCCTAGCAGGGATGCGCACGGCCATAGCGCAGGTCTGTGGACAACTACTGCCAGCACATTACGCGGTCTGTTGAGCAACGCAACGCTGCTGGCAATGCTGTTTGTGTAAAGGAAGAGAAGAATAAATGCTTCCTTGGTGCATCCCAGAACACATCCCTGCTCAGCTCCAGCTCCCTTGTCGCGAACCCTTTTTGCTGTCAGGGTGCATCTTGCCAACTGCCAGTCGCTTCTCTTGCAAAATGGAGAGCTAATGACAGCACCGTGCTGATTAACACCCTTCCAGGGAGACGCGATGAAAGCCCAATGGAGGATAAAAACAACAATTAGCTCAATTTGCTGGTATGCACTGCTAGAAATAGCACTGCTGAGCCTTCGTCGGCGCATGCAGACAGACCAGGAAATTTATACTTGCAACCTATAGTGGTGACGAGCAGTCAGATCCCTTGGGACTCCCTTGATAGTGAACAAGGGGAGACAAGAGCTCAGGACGCACATCAGCCTGGACAGATTTTGCATCTCATTCCTGTTCTGGCTCCCTCCTCTGCATCGCTGAATCCATCCGTCCACCCCAAGGCAGTATCCATCCCTCCTGCTCATATCCCGGCACCTCTGCCCGCACTAAATGGGGAGGTCATGCTATGTCTAGCCAAGACGGGAAGGTGCGGTTGGATCCAGCTTCCAGTGCAGGGCTCCCCCGCTGCCTCCTGCAATGACCGGGGTGTCTGGGAACCTCTGGAGAAAGCACAGAGGTGGCCAGAACCTGCCTGGCAGAGCCGTCCATGTCCCAGCACGTGATGGGCTACAGCCGTCATTTCAAACACCTCCATTTTGTGGTGCATTCAGTACCTTGCCGATCCGTTAAAATGCAAGTTTGATTGTTTGCATATCTGGTGACGACAAAGAAGAAAAAAGACAAAATGGAAGAAACGCTATCAGACCGCCCAGCTTGAGAGCTCACCTTAGCTGGGAGATGAGAGCTAGAAAGATGCTGCTGCTTTGCCCGTTCATCCTGGTACATGCTGGAAAACGTTACTGGCAGACTATCATTGGCACTTGGGAGCAGAGGGAGGGCTCAACCCTCCTGCTGCTACGGGCACGTGCGAGCGTCCCACGGCAGTGCGGCCAGCTGTTCCCCTGGAGGGACACGTACCACTGAGAGCTGGAGTCATTGACTTCAGGGTTTCTGCAAGGACCAGCATTTCTGCGATCTATTAGAAGGAGCTGCAAGAGCCTTGATGGATGCCGGGAGGGGATATGAGATCCTTCGACCACGCGCCCACCCAGGTGAGGCAGGCCCAGCACTCACAGCACGCGCCAAACTCGCATTCAAAAAAAATGCTTTCCCACCACATTTCTTAAACGTTGGTGCAAGTTCTCTTTGCCACCTGAACAGCCGAGGCAGGAAAGGCAGCTTCACTCCAGCGGTGCCAGGCAGGGCTGCTGCAGCCCAGCCATCACAGCAAGCGCTTGCGGTGCAGGGGTGGCTCTGGATTCGGACAGGGCTGCTGTCCTGCTGAGTGACCACCTGCTGGCACTGGGGACGGGTGGCCTCGCACTATCAACAAGCTGCTGCCCCTGAGCAGGTTGGGGGTACTTCGCCCCTACACCGGGCGCTGCCTGGAGCCACCGTGTGGGCAGTGAGCTCCTGCCATGCCGAACGCAGCCGCTTGCCTGGCAGTCATGGTTGGCAGCTCTTCCAGCGGATTGCATGGTTGCACCCTGATGAAGTTACTGGCTGGAGCTGCCAGGGCAGAGAGTAGACAGCCTTCCTGCTGCCCGCCTGGGGAGGGAGGTTTTCTCATCACCTCGAAGGACACCCCCAAAACCTTGCCCATGAACAGGAGCATGGACAGCCTCTGCAGCAATGTGTCTGCCACGCTCCCCCCTGACCCATCCCATCCTTCCTCTCCACATTCCTGCGTGGCCGTCACCTCCTCTTTTTTTTAGGGGTGGACTTTCTACCTTGTTTTGTGCAAAGACATTTTCTAACCACATTGTTCAGCTCTTCTTCTCTGCAGGATTCTCCTGAAAGGGGAGCGTCCCTGTGTTTATACTCGTCCACGAAAGCCTGCTGAGCTCTTCTGTGGTAAGCCTGTCCCAGGAAAGGAAGGCAGATGAAAGGGATCTGAATCCGCACCTCGTCCAGTACATGTACAGGGACTCCCAGCTGGAACACGGTCCTTTTGTCTTGTTGGCATGCCAGACCTCTGGGACCCACACTGAGAGTAAGAGGTTCCTATCCTGGTAAACCTTTCACCTCTCTCTTGAGCTAAGGGGGCAAGTGCTGCCCATCTCTTAGCTCCATCTCCTGTATCTGTCCAGAGCATCGCAACAAGCTCCTTTGCTCCCCAAGGCCCCTTCCCTTTTCATCATATCTACGAACTCTGCATGCCTGGGCTGGGAGCATCCCTGGCACACTGCGCTTCGCCTGGGTCTGCAGCTCCGCTCTCTGGGCCATAAGAGAAGCGAAAAGAAGTTTCTGGTATTTGAATATACCCTGAATGGAAACAGCAGACTGTCTTAAAGATCAGATCCAGCATGCAACTTTTTATTTCAGACTGCTGTGCCAGAAGCAGGGTGGGAATGGGCTGCAAAACGCCTTCCTGGGTGCCCAATGCCCACTGCCTGCAGCAGGCTTGGAAATAAGCATTTTTCATTAAAAATACTATCTATCGTCAGTTCCAATTCTCAGCTTGGAGCTGGTGACAAGAGCTTCTCAGCAGGTGACACTTCAGAGCAATCTGCAAAATCAGGATGCAGCTGGGAGCAGCTGGGGTGGTTTTGTTTGTTATTTCTTATCACACAGCAGAGCAGATGAGAGACTTCCATGTGTCTGGGGGGCAGTTATCTCATTTAGCATCAGCTGGCTAAAGATAGTCTGAGCTAGTCAGAGCTAGACCATCACCCCTCTTGGCACGCAAAGGGTAAGGCCTGGCCCAGAAAGGGAACCAGGCAATCTCTTTTCCCACCCTTGTTCTTCCCCAGCGGATCAAGGACAAGGACATGGGATTAGTCAGAACTGTGTTCAAGTTCTTCAGTTCTACAGTTGCAGCCTGTAATATGAGTTTTTGGGCCACAATGTCACAGTCCTGAGGTTACAAATACCCCTGAATGGCCACGACCAGCCACACTCCTGATCCCTGCCCACATGGCACCCAGGAGCCTTCAGCCCCCACCTGAGCTGTGCTGTAAGAGTGCTGGTCTCCAGCTCTGTCACAGCCATGCCTGTGCCTGGCCATGGACCCTGCTGATCCCGACCCTCTGGCTGACTTCCCAGCCTGGCCCCAGACCTGCCTTGTCACTATGGACCTCCTCAGTCATCACCGGGTTGTGTTTGACCTGCTCACCACCAGTGGACCTGACCCTGATCTGCAGATCGATGTCCCACCTTGACCTTGGCCATCCCTTGGACCGGCCGTCCCTTGACCATCCCCTAGGGAGCAACCGTCCAGGTCCAGGTACAACCCATGTTGTACCCGGACACCCAAATGGCTGAAGAAAAGACTCACCCAGCGTCTGGCCAGCAAGCACACGCCCGTTCTCGCCCAGGACAGCGGCTCGCGCGTGCCTCTCGTTGGAGTACTGTACGAAGGCATAGCCCTTGTGAACGGAACAGCCCACCACTCGGCCGTACTTGGAGAAAATGGTCTCCACGTCGGACTTCTTGACCACAGCCGTGTTGAGGTTGCCAATGAAGACTCTGGAGTTGATGGACTTGGGGTCATTCTTGTTTGTGATGTTGCTCGTCTGCACCTTCAATGACATCTTGAACACCTGAATGAATAAAGTGGGAGTCAGGAAAGTAGGAAGGGAATTACCGGAGTCTTACAAAAACGGGTAAGGGATAAATCTCCCAGCAAGCCTGGAGCGAGGGAACCGTCTCCTCAACTTCAATTGGTTGCAGCTGGGGGGATCCCATCTCCAGAGAGCACCTGTGTGTTGGGGAGGGGAATGTCGCAGCCAGTGCAAAACTTTTGCTGGAAACCCATGCATCAGGCTGACGCTCTGGGTGTAAGCTGGTTGCTTTTGGGGGAGAAAACAAGATTTAAATGAATTTTACGTCTGAGTAAAAGCTTTAATGCTATTATAGGAAAGCTTTTACCTCTCTATACTTAATTGCAATGCAAAGGACTGCTCTTTTTAAAGCAGTTTTGCATTCAGCACCTTTGTTCATGCCCACCTTTCTGGGCTTTCCCCCGCTGAGCACCTCCCACACAGGCCAGCTCTCACCAGGCACAGGGACAGTTTGGTCCCTGCGGGCCCGCGCTGGCAGCTGGAAAAGGACTTGAGCTTTCTGGATGGAAACGAAGAGATTTAATGGTGAAGCAACCCATGTGCTCCCATCTGATATCTGCACTCTGCTGCCTGCCTGCGCATTTACACGCTGGGCTTGGAGCGGAATTTTGTGCAAACAGGAGGTGTCACTGTTAGCTTGGGAATCACTAAGCCATCAGCCAGATCCGCTGGAAGCCACTCCAACCCGCTGCCCGTGGCTTCAAGGTGTGATCCTCCAAGTTTCTTGCCTGGGCGATTTCATGGGCAGCCCCCAGGAACAGGCTTCACCTCTGAGGACCAAGGGACAGGGATGGAAATTGTGTGAAATTAAAGCTAGTCTGGCTGCCCGGTCACATTTCTGCAGCAAAAATTACAGCTGTCCAAAGACATCAGTTTGATTTTCATCTTCCAGAAACAGAGGGGACGCTTTGGGATCGCTGTTTTGTGCTGCATACCTAGTGCATGGCGTTTACCTGGGAAAAGTCAGCTCAGAGCCTTGGAAGGTATTTTTATGATGCTCTTCCCCAGCCCCTTCCAGCAGCGCCCGCAGGTACTCCCAGCACCCGGGGCAATGCCACCAGGATTTCCACATCTCCAGGCAGTCACCAAGCCTGGCACAGGGGAGAGACTGTTACCGCAGTGCCACGGTGTCCCCTCCCTGGTAGTCCCCAGCGTCTGCCTTGGCACTGGGCAGACCTAAAGCCCTGCCTGGCTTTGGGGCTTTGGCTCTCTGGGCTCAAAGTCCAGGTTTGTAGGAGCAGCCTGGCCCAAGGGGGCATGGTGGCACCTGCCTGGCTGCACGGGCGCAGCTCCTGAGGCCCTGCTCACCCCCCTGGTCCCCCAGCCCTGGCAGGCTCCGCTTGCCCGCACCCAGCCTGCCCGAGGCACTGACACTGGCAGCGTGCGATGCTCTGCCTTCGCTGAGCCCTAAAACACACAGTTAGTCTTTCCTACACCCCCCACTATTCAGGCAGAGGCCTGGGAAAACGCTGCAGCGTTGCCTGCTGTGCTTTTTGGGGTTTCACCCAAGACTTTCAGAGAACCTGAGTCCTCCTTCTTCCCCGTCTTCTCCTGCACAGAGCTTCCACACAGGACACGAAATCTCTGCTTGCACCTCTCTCCCCCTAAACTTTTTAGGGGGGATAACTTCGTTATACCTATCTCACCCCTTTGCCAGGTGAGCCCCATTTTGGCTTCTTGGGTGACGAATGTCCTTCTGACGGACGGAGCCTGCTCAGCTGCTGACCCCCCAGGACACCTCGGGGGGGGGGGGGCTGCTTCTGCCCATAGTCCCATTTCGCCTGAGGGTACTCCTACCCACGCAGACAAGCGTTAGGGCTCGCTGCTGCTACCTCTGTGTCTCCAGGACTCGAAACTTCGGTCCAGCATGGAGCTAAAGAGACAACAGAGGAAACTCGCCCAGATGGTACTTGCAGCCCGACCCGGGGAGATATGGAGCATTTTAGCACTGATTTCAATCAAGGAGCTCTGAACAGACAAGCTGTGATGTCCAGACCTCTGCCTTTTTCATTTTCAGAGCACAAAGGACTGGACACTCGATTCCTTCCATCGTTTAAAGCCAGATCATACAGAGCGTTGGAGACACCCGGCAAGGCCGATCCTCCACATGGAGCAGGGGGAAGACGTGACGGCACAATAAATCTCGTCCGGCTCGAACCCCTGTGACTCTATTAACCTACCATTGAGGTTGGAAATGATCTCCCTGCTAAATCCAATCACAAAAAAGTTAGACGTTGTCTGAGTGTGGCTTGTTATATTTGCCCTTTCACCCTTACACATTAAAAGAGCCGGAGATTTTTGTTTTATTTTTTTTTAAAAACAGTCCCTGGCAGCAGAGTGTTCCTAAAAACACTGGAAAAAATAACCAAAGGACAGGACTTCTAAGGCACCTAAGTGGATTAAATCCTCACATCTTTGGCAAGTGGTACCCGGCCTCTTCAAGTTGCTCAAAGTTCCAACCCATATATGACCTCGTTTAATGCTATCTATTTTAACGTACTTTTGCAGTGCAGCCTGGAAGAAGCTCACAAAGGAAACTGTCCGCATTCTTGGTGCAAAAATGGGGAAATGGAGGGAGAGCCAAGGCTGTTTCCAGTCGCTCAGTCACTCTGGCTACCCAGCTTGAGCCTCAAGGACTCTCTTCTCAGAAATCACAAGTATCTGCAAAAAGCCTGGCTGGAGGCTGCTCCAGGATGGCCAGTTCCCAGACAATCACCATCCTAAGCCCTCCAGGATCACATGAGGCTGTGTGGGACCTTCAGAGTGCATGCACACAGGTAGGGTACCCGTATCCAGGTAGCCCTGGATGGTCTTGCTACCCAAGGACACGTCCGACCCCTTGTGAACCCATGGCTCTCCCAGCCCTGGGGTTTCAGCAATGTTGCACGACAGTGACTTCAACATGTGGCTTTACACTTGGTGACTCTTGGGAGTTTCCATTTCCTGATGCCCATGTTTTCTATTTCAGAGTAAATCTGCCCTAGCACCTCTCTCGCCCACACTAGGCCATGTCACATGGACATCTTTGGCCCCATGTAGCTACTTCCCCTCTAGATGATGCACTCCCACTTTTCCATCCTTGCATATCTGCCAGAGTTTATGCAAGTCTCCAACCCATTTTGCTACCCACCCTCAATCCTCCTTTCCCCCATCCCATGTACCCGGAGGAACTCCTCTTGCAACTGGCCTCTGGGCAGATTACGAGCCCTTATCACTGCCCTTGGAGCCCCACCATCCAGCTTGCACTGCTCTTGGAGGCCAACCATCTGGACTGCTGTGCCCCAACTTGGACGCTAGGTTGCCGTGGGAGATGACGTCAAAAGCCTTCCTGAAGTCAAGGCAGACAACACCCATGTCACCTTCTTGGCCACACACTTCACCACAGAAAGCGAGTAGGTTGGTCACATTTGGCCATACCATTTCCAGGTCTGGCCCAGCTGCAGGCTCTCTCTTCTTCAAAATAAAATATAGCGCTCAAATAAAATATCCCCCTTTCTCCGTTTTCCCACCCCATCTCTGAAGAGCTTTACTGCTGCTACCCCAAGCCCCCCCCAGCTTAGGGATACATGAAGCTGCTGTTTGCCCACGTCCTTCCCAAATTCTAACGAGCCCAGAACTGTGTTATTTACAATCGTCTGAATCTCTGACCAGCTGTTTGCAGCTGCAAACACCAATTGCATCAGGGCACTGAGCTCCTTAAGCCTATGTAGGAGGGATGTGGGTTAAGCTGCCTCTGTGCACGGAAATAGAAAGGGCCGGCTGGAGGATTTGGGAAGGATGGGGAGTGCGTGGGGGCATAAAACATGTGGTTTTCCCCCCAGATCTAATGGGCTGCCCTCTCTCAGTGGGTACAACACGAGCGAGCTCTGCTGCTGTCAAGGGATCCTGCACTCCGTGGGCTTGTTTTAAAAATAAAAGAGCTGGATGAAGATGGGTCATTTCTCAGGTGGGCACAAAAGCACCAGATGGATCTTCACTTGGAGAAGGACATCTAAGGCATCTCCAAAGGTACGACCTTGGCTGCCATGGAGGTGGGGGTGTGCAGGAGAACCTGTGCCTCTCCCAGGTCCCTGCTCCCCCAACCCCACCTTGCACCCTCCTTGTCTGGCTCCTGTGACCTTCCTCCCATGCTTCCCGCAGTTGGACCAGCGTGTGCTTGTCCCCTGCGCTGTCTCCTCTCCTCCCCACCTGCGATGCTGGGTCCTCCCGATCTGATAAAGCCTGTGGCTGTAGGACCTGGCGACAGGAGAACCGGCTCTCAGCACCCATCGCAGCACCAGCAATGGAGCGGGTAGCTCAGTGTAACCCCTCCCTCAGCAGAGCCTCTCCCCAAGGGCTCCGCACATCGGGGCCATCTCGGGACACCGCAGGTCTGCGCAGGAGACGTGCCTGTGGCTGACAAGCCACGGGACAGGGCCACCAGATGGCAAACTCAAGGTCAGGCAAGGTGACGGCCGCGCCGCTGGGAAAGACTTTTGGGAGGAAGCCAATGAAGACCTGACATCTCTGGGGATGGGATGCTCTCCCAGTGCCATCTGCCCGCTGGCTGCTGTCCCTGCCGGGACAGGGAGCAGGGCTTCGGCAGGGAGCATTGTCCAAGGCCGGGGAGCTGGGTCTCTGGGCTCCTAGCACGGCATTGCTCTGAGACTTCAGGCACCATCGGTGATGTCCTCCGTTTAGCAAGCTGCCCGCACGGCTCTCATTTAGCAGCTTATAAAACACTCAGCATTTGGTGTTCGAAAACCCTGTGCAAAGCGCTCTTCTGCTGTCCCCACGCAAGCCCGGCGTCCCCTGGAGAAAACAGCCTCCCTTGCCTTCTCTGTCCCATTCATTTAGGGTTTCTTCTCACACACAATATTCATTTCGCGTCACTTATTGGCCCCCTTACTCCAACAACCGGAAAGGACGTTTTAATCATCGCATATTAATATTTCATACTCCACCTCCCTGCCTTCCAGCAGAGCACTTTGCGTTGTGCCCAGATTAAATCTAGCCGAGCAGCAGCCACGTCGGCTTAGCATCCCTTCCACGTGACAGAAGACAGCTCGCCCGCGCAGGGCGACGAAGTACAATGTCTTCTCAAGCCGCTGGCTCTTTGATACACCACGTAGAAAGCAGTGGCCGTGAGTCAGAGCGGAGTATCTCGGTGATACGTCTGATGAGAAAAATGTACAGAGCGGAGACACATATCACTGGTTACAGATGAATATTCTAATAACTACACGGTCTTCCGCAGATGCATTTTCACAGCTCTTATTTCACCTTTCATCCCCTAACCCACAACGGCAACAAAACAGACTTGAGTTGGAAAATAGAACAAGGCAAAATGCAACTAACAATAATGCTTAGATATAGATAAATGAATGTATAAAGCGGTTCTTCATCTGTAGGACCTCAAAGAACACGAAGGACAGATTGGCATGATTATCCCTGTTTTCTGCAAGGTAAACTGAGGCCCAGACAGGAGAGGTCTGGGATGGGGAGGTTTGTGCCACTGACCTCACCAATGCTTACAGAAACGTCATAACGTTGCCTCTGGCTCCCGATCGCCCCCAAAGGCAGATGCACTTAAGGATGAGCTCGTCAGAAGTTCCTTCCTTCCCTCCTGTGCGACCCGTGTCCCTCCGTAATGGCAGGTGCCTGTGCTCGTGGGAACCCTGTGAGCTCTGCAGGGGACAGCAGTCGAGCCCCACCATGGTGCCCCCAGAAACACGTCCGTCTGCACCCAGACGCCTCAGGGCTCCCCAGCCATCCTTTGACCATCATCAAAACCCGCCTGGACGCGTTCCTGTGCCACCTGCTCTGGGTGACCCTGCTCTGGCAGGGGGTTGGACGGGATGATCTCCGGAGGTCCCTTCCAACCCCTGCCAGTCTGTGATTCTGTGGTCCTGCAACCTGACCCTGCCATACAGCCCAGGACCGCAGCACTCCCTGGATTTACCCCCCACCCCACTACACGTGGCACAAGGAAACCTGTTTGCCACCGCCAGGCTGAGAAGAAAATACAACATGGCATTAACTGAGATTTCTACCCCAAGAACTCAAGGAACGCCCCCCCCAAGCCATCTACTAGGGGTGGTGAGGACCACGCTGAGCTCCCAAAAGCTCCCACGCTCGAGGAAAGGCTGTGCCTGCCTGATTGTGCCCCTGCTCCGGACACCCACCGCCGAAGTCCCCTCCCCGCCAGCGCTTCTCCTCTCTTCCTAGGACAGCATGGCTGGAAACAATGTCACGCTCCCTGCTGCCGCTAACATTCAGGAATCCCTTAAAAATATTGATATTCAATCCTTTAACAGCCCAAGGCCAGAGCTGGTTTACTTGATAAGCTATTTTTCCTCCCCGCTTTAAGTGCCTTGCTGCACAGATTAGCTGTTTAATTGAGAGCCAGGTGTCTGAAAACCCCAGGGGCCTCGGTCTTAGTGACGAACTGTCAAAGAAGGCGGCCGCAAAGAAAAACCACCGAGCCCCACCGCTCTCTCCTGCAGAAAGCGCTCTTTATTTCAGCGTGACAGCAACACGCAGCCGGGCTGTTATTCTCCTCTTATCACGCTTGTTCACAAAACGGGAGATGCGGTTTTTTCATCCCCTCTCCACCCAGTAACAAGTTTTGCCAACTTAGCTGGCTTTCCGCTGGGAGCCAGATGACAAATGAAGACAAACGAAGAGCCCAATCCGCTCCCCGCCGAGTCTGGGGAAAATTCGGCATTTTGGGGTGCCAAAAAAAGCAGCAGCAAACCTGTGTCCTGCCAGCACACGTGGTGGATGTTACAGACCGTGGTGCACCCACGATGCTTCAGCATGGTCCTGGGGATGCCGCGGTGATGCCGGGTGGTCCAGGGCTGGTGCCCCCCTGCTCAGATGCTGGAGGAAGCCCGAACGACGCAGCTCTTGGGTCAGGTCTGCTTTAACCATCTCGTATACTCTGGCACAGGACACAACCCAATCCTGCACCACCTTTTGGAGGCTTTTTGGAGATTGCTTTCATCCCAAACCTTTGATGTCTGTACATCTTTCTCACCGCTTCCTTGCAAGTGGCAAGGTAGATGATTTTTAAGGAGGAAGAGGACATTTAACATGACCTAGCACAGACAAATTGGCCCGGCTGTCACACGGCGAGCATCTCGCTTCAGGCAGCCATCAACCCCGACGCTTGGCTCCGAGGGATTTCTGACTAGACCAGCTTTTCTTTTAGCCAAAAAAAGCAGTTTTAAAAAGAAACCCGGCCGGCTACAGGACAGAGGGACTCCACTGATTGCAGTGCCACAGCCCCGCTGATAGCACTGAAATGCACACGCATTTAAAAGCCAAGTCCCTGCTGCCCCCGGTGCCAATCACTCCTCCCCCGGGAGCTGCGAGTAATTTGCTAGTGAAGTCGCCAAACACCAGAGCCAAGCTCTGAAGCATTAGTTTAATAACCAACACAAACCCTCCAATCTTTTTAATAATGTCTGAGTCCCCAACACGTCCTGCCTGGAAACCCGGAGGGGCTCAGCCCTCCTCCCAGAGAGCGCAAAGACCCAGCTCGCTCCTGTGTGCTTCAAGAAACAGAATAAACTGGAAGGAAACCTGTCCTTGGATTTTCTGGGGAAAAACAGCTTCGATTCTCCAAAACGTGACTGTTAGAGGATCAGAAAGTTATTAAAAAAAGGGGACAGACAAAGATGTCACTATTATTAGACTAGTTCTGCAGGACCAGGGCTGTCTTTTGGGGGAATTTCCGCTATGTTGAGCAAGCTGGAGGGGCCAGAAAGCTGGAGATCAGCTCAGCTGGAGCCAGACTTGCTTGTTGTGAAGCTGTGGGTTCCCTTTGCAAATATTTTTTTCCCCTGTAAAGTGCAACTGAGCACAGCCTGGTAAGGGAGGATGCTCTTGCTGTGGGCAGAGCGAGTCCTGGGGTCTCTCAAGGGCTCTTTTGGGCTGTTCCACCAGACGTGGGGCTCCTTGTGCGGGGTACGTGAATTTTTCCAAACACTTCCCAGGGCTCCACTTTGCAGCAGAGTCAGCCCAGACCTGCCCAGGCTCAGGCTTTGTCGGTGGCAGTCACCGACCTGGCTCCCAGTCACCGCAGAGGTGCCCATCTCTCAGGAGCCCCAGCGCCATCCCCAGCCCGGCACTCCCTGTTGTCACCCACCCCCACCCACTCTCCGCACCCAGGCCACCCCTTCAGGGCTGGGTGGCTGGAGCAGAGAAGGAGAAGGCACCCATGCTGCACTGCAGCCCACCCTGCATCCCCGCAGCCCCCCAGGCATTTTCGCTGGGGGAGGCTGTTCTGCCCGAGGACGCTGTTTGCTCCTCCCGAGCGTGCAGGCCCTGCAGGCCCTCGCCTGATGAGCCCACTGTCAGCCCAGTTCCCCCCCCTGCACATCGTATTTTCCTTGATAGAATGAAACGCCATCAACACCTGACGTACCAGGAGCCAGGCCGCTAGAACAGCCCTGGCTGGGGACCCGTAATGACACCCAGGGTGATGCATCTGCATCCCCCAGGTCCCGGGACAGCACCCAGCAATTCCTGCCTTCGCAAGCAGCTGGAAACTCCTGGAGGGCTGGGGGGGGGGGTCACAGCTGTATTTATAACCCGATCTCATTGCCTTGCTCTCCACCAGTGCTCGGCTCTCAGTTTATGGGGTGGGTGAAGGGGGGGAGACCTGCCGCCCACCCCTGGTCTCCGTCACTCCTGCCGCGATGGAGTCTGCCCCCAGCCTGCGCTCTCGCAGCGCTCAGAGGAGAAAGCAAAGCTGCCGAGCAGGGGGGAGAGAAAACATCAGCCGAGTCTGGCTCACTAAAGCACATTTGCTGCAGGACGTAAGCAAATAATCCAAACTGACACCATTAGCTTGTAGCAGATGCCGAGTTCTGCCTCTCGCAGGGCTCTGGCAGGAGGGGCTGACTCCATCCCCTTGATCCATCTCCCTTTATGCCACGGCTGACGCACTGGGAATTTTTTACATCGGCGCATCCTCCCCCAGTGCCGCCCTGGGCTCAGCGCGGCTGCAACTCACCGTCACCACAACACGTTGGCTCATGTCACCTATTGCCGAAGCACGGGGACGTCCAAGTGCGGGGACGTCCAAGTGCGGGGACATCCGCGGCCCCGCCTCTGTGCCGGACGGCGGCGTGCGAGGCAGAATCTGTTTCCTGAACCTCGCTGGTTTGGAGCGATAACTCCACAAATTTGGGGTTCACTCCTGTTTGGTGCAGGGTGCTGCTGCCCGGGCGAGTGGATGCTGAGCACACAGCGGCGCGAACAGAATTAGCTCCCTCGTAACCTGCCTTCCACTGCCCGTTCTTGCTATGCAAATAGCCTCCTTTTTTCAATTTTTAATTAAAACAACAAGTCATTTCAAACCGGAGGAATCCTGCCAATCCTTTGAAAACCTGGCTCTGATTTAAATTTCAGTGCAACTGGTAAATCCTTCATAAAGAAGCAATAAATAATCAATTGCTGTGTTAATAAGGATTTAATCAGTTGTTAAAGGTACAACGGTTACAAAATCTATCAGGTCAGCATAGAGTTTATAGCCATAGCTCTGCCCTACATATTATTCGTGTCTATAGAAAGCTTAAAAATCTATTCATTAGAGTCTTAAATCCTCCCTTATCAGCATGATAAAGGGATGACCTATGGCTGGAAAACGCGAGATCCACCCAGGCAGCCCCTGCAGCAGCCCTGCTCCTTCCCCTGCCCGTCCCCACAAAGACGGGGCTCACTCCGAACGCTGCGCAGCTCGTTGCACACAGGTGCGTGGCCGTGCTGGAGCTCACGGGGCTCCCTGTGGGGCAGGACACGGCTCCAGTAAGGGAGATTTCAGGAGGTAAGTACGTAGACGTGCTCCTCACCGTTGGGGTGACGATGCTCTGCCTTTACACCAAAGCTGCTGATCTCCATCAGCGTTGGACGCGGTGTTATCTCCCGCCTGCCTGATAAAGCCAAAGTCTCTCCTTGGGCCGAGACAGACAAAAGCTGTCCCACCAGCAGCGCAATGTGACAGCAAAGAGCATCCAAAGTGCCCCTGACCTCAGTCCTGCCCTTCGGTTCAGAGCTGAATTCCTTGGAAAACAAGGTTGTCTATCGTGAAAACAAGGATCTTCAGGCAAGTATCAGCCTTGGCGGGTTACATTTGGGTTTCCACTCCCATGCTAACAACACTGCATTTAAAACATGAGAAGAGTCCTGACAGCAAACAGGGCCAAAAAAAGAAATCCCACCGTTAGTACTGTGCTAGAACCAAGAATTAGGGCATCTTCCGAAGCCTACATGGATCAACTCCCCGGGTTTCCTTCCCCCTCCTCAGCAGCTCTTTGACTGTCTACTTGAACGTGGACTCCCCATTCGCATGGAACTTTTCTGGACTCTGATTTTCCATGGAAATATTTTTAAAATTAAGGCGTTTTTCTCCTAAAAAAAACCCACACCAAAGCCAGGATCATCTTTTGATTGCAGAATATGCAACAAGTAGACTTTTCAGGAGTCTCTGCTTCTAATCATCTTGGAAATCTCTCGTGAACAGACTAACATTCTTTTTGACAGCAGCAAAATAAATTTTAAAGGTCAATTGAATCAGATAAGCCCAGGCTGGCAGCACTTGCAGATGCAGAATTCCATGGATAACATTTAGGTTACGTTTGAGAACAGAAACAAAATTCTTTGGAGGAAAGAATCTTTAAAAAGACAAAAAAAAAAAAAAAGGAAAGAAAATGAAAAGGAAACAGCAATTAAATAGAATGTCATCCGTAATCCCACTGGTGCAAAACCTGATGATTACCTACTGGGCTATGGACAATTGCTGCATGTATTAATCTAATTAAAGTCCTTTTTTACAGGCATCTGAAGCCAGCTCATTAGTGTGTTACTGAGATGCTCATTAATGGCTGGCCATGACTAATTCCTTGACAATTATTCTTTAATTCTTTATCATTCACAGCCTAATAGGAAAACACAATGTTTCCATCCCCCACTCTCTCACTCGTACGCCGTGGAGACAGGTTCTCATCAGCCACCTATTGACTTGATGTTCCTTAACGAACATTCCCCGCCTCCCCCCCCCTCCCCAGCCCAAATGTTGTTTTAACAGGAAATGATTTATTTATGAGGAAAAGCAAGTGAACTTTATGGGAACTTTCTTAGCTGTTAATGAACCGGCATCTTCGCTGCTGCTTTTTGCATCTGCCTGCACGCGGCAGAGAGGAAAAGGAGTGGTGGAAGAGTGGGGATCCCAGTCTGGCCCCAGAAGAGCCTCCTGCCCAGGTTCATGAGCCCTGTGCTCACCTCTTCATCCAAAACCCCTCTGGCCATGTCTAATGGGTGGCCTCAGGGGTACTCCCAAGCTCCAACATAGGGCCATGTCCCACCCTACGCAGGGCACGATGCATGTTCCTATAGGAAGGATGTGTGGACCTCTTACCATAAGGCAACATTGAAGCAGGGGAAAAATGTGGGCTCCAGGAGGGACCTCATTTCATGCTGCCAACCCACCACCAGATAATTCAATCCCCTGCCAGGGCCACCCAGTTCCCAAAGAGGAGCTGCTGCAGATGGAGCTTCAGTGATGCAGTTCTTGCTATTCAGCTCCACCTGTGTCTTCTAAGCAGAAATCCTGCATCTTGATGCCATGCCTTCTTTCACACGCAAATGCTGCTCTGTTTCCAGCCAAATTGCTCCTGCCCATCCCCTGGGTTGTGTTGTGCTCCTGGGGCCATCCCTGCCTCTTCCAAGTCATGAGGGCTATGGTTGGTCTTTCTGAATGACCGAGCAGAAGTCAGGGATCTCTACGTCACCGTGTGATTCCTGCCGCTGGGGATTTTAGCAAAGCCCCACATGCCAGGAGACTTGGCAAAACTGTCAGCTGAGGAGGGTACCCTGAGTGGAGTCACCACCTGCAGGCCAAAGGGGCAGCTCCAGCCCCCTCCAGTCCTCTTGGCCGGACTGTTCCTCCAAAACACTTGTCCACGTTTTCCTACGGAGAAAAACAGCTGATCTTCCCCCCACCCACTAAGGGACGTCATGTCACGGGTATCCCCGAAGCCAGGTGCTCCCTCCCCGGAGATCACGCTGGTGGTGAGCGGAGCAGGACACAAGGTGGGGAGCCTTAGGGAGCATGGAGGGAGAGAAAGCTGCTGGTCCTTGGCACGCTCACTCTCAATTCTTTAACATCTGAGGTTTTTGACATGTTCCTTTCCTCTCTCAGGGTTAATTACCAGCTTTTCAGCCTTTCAAAATTACTTCAGACACTTTAAATATGCAGAACGACATAAATGATTAAGATACAGATCTCTGTAAAGTTGCTGAGATGTGGGCTCCTACTTCACTTCTGGTGGGATTTGCCGAGGTTTGGTTACCTAAATGCCACCTCCGAGGCTCCACAGAGACTGGGGAGGCACCCTCACCCCAAAGAAAGCGTCTGAGATGGGAGGGATGAAGCCTGCCGTGATGGGAGAGGGAGACCTGAAACGCAGCTGAGCCACTCGAGGTGACTGCTACAGCAAGACCCACGTTGGTATCCATCCCCTTTCCTCCTGAAAAATAATAAATCCTGCTCCCCATCTACTGGCCCTTGCCTCTGCAGTTCTATGTGGATGCAAGGCCTAGGAGAACACCTGGTTTTACAGAGGTACACCCGCTCCCACGTGCTGCGCTGCCCTCAGCATCGGCTCGCCCAAAGCCCAGAAGTGACTTGATGGTCTGGCGACTTTCCCACCGACGTCAGCGGGCTTTGGGTCAAAGCCAGAGATGAAGGTGTGTCAGCTACTGCTCTCATTCGCCATCAGTAACGTCACGCCAGCCTTGCATACCGTGATTATGCGTGATGGTTCAGGACTGTGTGGACTCTCGGGGCTCCCTCTTGATGCTGGTTTCATCCCTTCGCACTCTGCCAGCCCTTCTCCAGGACAGTAATCACCCTTCCCTTCGCAGCACTACGCTCCCACAGAGGGGGTAAAAGACACAGACCCCTTTTTTAATAATACAGAAAGATTAGTAACCCATCATTGTTTGTTGATTATGGTCATTCTTTTCTGTAAATGAAGTTTAAAAGTCATTAAAAGATTTGTCAGCTGTGACTTATGAGCCCTTCTTGCCGTAGAGGAGTGAAGCAATGACAAATACCCTCCACCGCCGTATCATCTGTTATGTGTTAGAAGTTGCCACGTTCCAATTACCAGCGACCCACCGAATCCGTAAACGAAAAGCAACTCAAATATCCTACACAGCTGCTGGGACCATTAGTCAGAGCTGGCGGGTTTCACTGCCACAGCATCAGGGAGTCAGCAATAAATAACACTTTGCATGCGTGCAGGGCATCACTGGCTACCGCTTCATCAACGTTAATTATGCCTTGGGCCCACCTTTGGGGAGCTGGAGCAACTCCTGGCTTCCCAAGCAGGAGACACGGCTGAAGGGCCGCAGGAGCTGAGGACTGGGACCACTGGGACATGACCAGCATCGGGTGGTGGGTCGGAGCCAGGAGAGCTCTACAGCTGAATCAAAAATGAAATAAAAAAAATCATCTTGCTTGTTTTTCTTGCTTGCAGCACAGCGGCAAAGGAGACAGTGCCAAGGGCTGTGCTGCCCTGGAAGCTGCTTCCAACGAAGCCTTTCACGCTGGGGCAGCCACAAACCCCTGAAGACAGAGAAGGGCTCAGTGATCAATGATCTCAATGAGGAGAAGGGCTCAGATCTCAATGATCTGACACCTTCTAGTAGGAGGTGTCCCTGCCCATGGCGGGGGGGGGTGGAACTAGATGATCTTTAAAGTCCCTTCCAACTCTTAACCATTCTACGAATCTATGATCTGCCCTGGTCCTGCCAGCCTGAGCAGGCAGCAGAGCCTGGCTCACCCCACGTCGCCTTGTCACCCCGCCCAAGGAAGCTCCTCCTGATGGCACAAGGAGGAGGAACATGAAGCACAGAGAACATGCGCTTGCTGTGAGGAGCAGCTAGTGTTGTACACGGTACAGGAGATCTGTCTGGGGTGCAGGACACAGGGCCACCTTTCTCAGGTGCCCAGGGAAGCGTCTGAGTCGCCCCCCATCCCTGGAGGTATTTAAAAGACATGTAGATGTGGTGCTGAGGGACACGGTTTAGTGGTAACTTGGCAGTGCAAAGTTAACGGTTGGACTTGATGATCTTAAATGTCTCTTCCAACCAAAACAATTCTATGATTCTATGTTTCATCCCAGCCAGCAGAGCCTGGCATGGCCCATTGTGTCTGCTCTGGGATGGGGGGGTTGGTCCCCATAGCTCATCCTGACGGAGGCATCCAGTTAAAGTCAAATTTTCCTGCCAGGGCAGTGGCCAGCACTGGCACCAAACACTCCCTGGCTCTGTGGGGACCCTGCAGCTCCTCACCCACACCGGCTGCTGACCTTGCCCTTCCCACGGGATGCTGAACAGCTTCCCTGCACCAGAGGGGCATTCCTCCTGCCCACTGCCCACGCAGGGCTCCCGGATACCCCAGGGAAGTCAGGACCAAGCTACTGTCCCCTGAGGCATGGCAGGAAGGTAGAAGCTCTCCCGGCCTCTGTAGCATCCTTTTTCTAACCCTTGCCCCGAGGACCGACCCCTGCGTGTGGGTTATATGCAGAGCTGATGCCCACCAGCAGCTCCCAGTGCTCGCCCACCGCTGGGGAAGGGCACGCACCAGATGTTACCAAACTGTCTGCGTGATGTCCGGGGAACGCTGTAAAACTTCTTGTTAACAAAACAGCTTATAAAATCAATTAGATCCCATTAAATTCCAATTTGGTCCTCATCACACTTAACCTACTCTGTGAGAGGTGTAATGGCCCATGGAAGTTTATGGCCTGTTTGGCTTTCATTTGTCAGGCATGGCGGAGGGACCACTCACAATGGCACCTCTTGCTTTCCCAGGCAACAAAATCCACCACTGAAATCTTTGAGACGAGCTTCTCCCCAAGTTTTTCTCTACCAGAGCCCGTTGGAGGAGTCCTGGAGGAGCCACAACAGAGCAGGGACGCGGCACTGCCGTCGAGACCCAGTCGTGGGGCTGTCACGACAGACCAGACCGCTGTGTCAGGAGCTCTGTGTCGTGCCTCTGGCAGTGGTCAACACCCAACTGCTTCCCGTAACACCAGCAGAGAGAACTAATGTGCCTGCTCTGTGCGAAGAACTGCCTTTCGGTCCCCTGAAGTGCATGGCTGACATCCTCACGTATCAAGGCTGATTACCTTTCATTCACCCTCCCTGACCATGCACAGCAGCAGGCAGGAATTTATCCTGTTAACCCTATTTTATCCTATTTGACCCTATCAAATCTGATCTTTTATCAGATTTGGCTGCCTGGGGCCGCGTCTACCATCACCAACCCACAGATCTTTGGAGACTCACCCGAGTCAGCGTGACTTTCAGCTGCCGTTTGCTTTCCTTGTTATGTAGGGCATCTTTGACTATCCCCAAGGACTGCGAGCAGAAACAGTTCTGTCTGGACACGACTGCTCCACAATTACTCATTTTAACAGTAGCAGTCATTGGAAAAGCAAAAGAAGAAGAATGATTTCATTTTCATAACCTTGAGTTCCCCCTGCCCTGCTTGTACGCGTTTGCCTGCATTATTTTCATCCCCCGGGAACGCAGACACCACATCGCTCCTGCTGCAGAGCACACCACGCGTCTTCCACGCATGCTGGAGACTTGGTGTCAGCACTGGGGTGCCCAGGGCTTGTTCCAGTCTGATGGGGGATGAACATCCCCCAGGAAACCTGCTATTGACCCTAACAGATAAACCCTGGGCAACCAACCCACACTGGGTTCCTCGGGTTAGCGCTCATCTGCAAGTGCTAAATGAGCTGGGTGCTCCATAATAAATAACGAGGGAATTCATGCCGTCGATGTGCCCACAGCCCAGAGCCGAGCACCAGCTCTTTGATGAACTGGAGCTGATGAAGTTAAATGGTGAATTCAGGGTGGTTTATGCAACCGTCACGGTTTGCTGTGGCAGGGTTTCAGCTGTTCCCTCATCTTCCAGTTTGCAAAGGGTGCTGGCTGTGCACACTGACGCACAGGTAAACCCTCAAGATGCACCAAATGGTCTTGGGAGAGCCCGATCCTGGAAAAGGCAACGAGGAGGTTTTATAATATTATGCGTGGATATTTTACAGAGGAGTCTGAAACATGCCAACACCTCTCCACAACATGCAGCTATTGCTTAGGAACTGCAGAATACCAACACTAGAGACAGAGAAATCAAAAGAATTCCATTTTTAAGTGTTTTCCTAACCCCCGTCCACCCACAAGACTTTAATTTTGTTAGGTCAAAGTGATGGCTGTTTTGTTCTTTGCAGGTGGAGTATGTAATGGCAAAGGGGAAGCACTTGGCATTCACGTTTAATGACTGTATTGGGAGCCCACCGGCAACCGGCATTTTCTCCTGGCACCAGGTGATATTGTGAAACTTGTTTTGATTTTGCAAAACGCAACTCCCAGCCCACCTCTGCAGTGGAGAACAGCAAACGTATCCTAAACACTTTGGCAGGAAGAAAGAGAAAAGAGTGTTTACTTCAAAAAAATCCTCATATTTTTAAAACCAAACTAGGGAATAGAGTGAGAGAAGGAAAGACCAGCTGCCAAGTCTATGGGGTTGGCAAGAACTCTCTTCATCAGCTGGTGCGAGGCAGGCGATCTCCAGGAGCTTGGAGAAACCTTCTCTGGGTTTCTGGAAGAGGCTAGGTGGGTTCAGGAGACTCCTCACCAAGGGCCACCTACTGAACGTGTTGGCCCTCAGGGGTCTATCTCCATGTGCCCTGAGGGAACTGGTCCCCCCTCAGTGAACCAGTGACCGAGGATGTCCCACCCATGGGTACGTTCTGCAGCTCCATGAGATCACTGCCCCACGGGAGCGATTGGGATGGACCACAGATGCAATGGGAAAAAAAGATGGCTCACTTCTGATACCTGCAGCTTATGGGGCATCAAGTCAGCTTTTATCACATCATTTTTATTCCAAACATTTTTATTCCAAAGGAAGAATTCATAAACAGTTGTGTTTATCTTTCTGGCTTCGCAGAGGTGTTTTTCCACAGCGCTACCTGGCCAGCTGACCTCTCGCTTCTGAGCGAGGAAGAGTAAATATCACTGCAGTCACTTCCCCCTAAGTTATTTCATTTCTTAACTTGTCTATATGGCTCACGTGTGCTTTGTCTCTGCAACTGGCTGCCAATTCAGGAGGACAGCTGAAATTGGGAGGGCTCTGCAGTAGGGGTGCTGATCATCCGTCACGTAAGGAGGTGAAAACCTCACCCTTGGAAGCACCCATGAGAACACCTTACACAGGAAAGCTGGGAGAAATCCTCTTTCTTGCGCTATGACCTTTAACCTCCCTGTGCCATAGTCCACATAAGCATGAAGGGGTTGTTTTTGGGTTTAATAGAAAGTCATGAAGATTTGTTCGTGGCTGCAAATCACCTTCATGAAGAGCAAATGATGACAGCGATAGCTGCTATATATAACGTCTGTAAGAACATTAATGCCAATCAACTCATACATGGAATATACATCTTGTCAAAGTAAAGCGAGACCGTTTCACGAGAAGATCCCAAGCTGGGTTTATAGAGGTAATAATAGTACCAATAAACTGAGGCTTCTTCAAGATGTTTGACTTGGGGCCACGTTTCGGATTAGGACCCAGCAAAACAGAGAAGTCTCCAACCATCAGCACACAGCCACCACCAGGGTCCCACCACAGCTGGTTTTCACACCCATCCTGTCTTCTGTCTCTATTAATGACCTGGAGAACGGCATTAAACCATCACCGCCGCCGTCTGCAGGTGAGAGAAAGTTGGGGGAGCGGAGAATAACAAAGAGTGGGTCACAGCGGAGCAGAGCACGTGGGCTAGACCCAGACGGCGAGGCACCCTCCTCTGGGAAGCAGAAACTCTGGAAAGTCCTTGAGCCTATTGTGGAAAACTAACTGGACCCAAAACGGCTTATGAAGTCCTGGGGTGATCAGACCAGGAGTAGGAATTAGTAATTCTGCTTTTGGCTCTGGCAGAACTATTCCTGGGCAAAATCCAAGAAAAACACAGACAGTTTGGAGACAGCTTGGACATAAGAACTATTCAAGGATTGGAAAGCATACATTTTTTTGGAACATCTTTGTTGCTTGACAAAGAAGAATTTACCTGGTGACTTGGCCAGGGGCTGTAAGTGCCATTATGGAGAGCGTAAATGGAAAAGAGAATTTATCAAGCTGCTGGACCAAGCCATGAGAGCACCCAGCAACTGGAAGATGAAGCCAGACAAAATCAGATTATAAACAAGGTACAAATGCTGAACGCTGTGGGTAATTAGTCTGAGCGACTACTTGTTTGATAGATTCTCTATTGTTTTTAAAGCACGGCGGATTATTTTCCTGAAGAAACCTGCTACCGTTTATGTGTTACTTCAATATGGAATTCAGGGCGGTCCCAGGGCCTGATTTATATAGGTGGTCAGATTAAAGGATAATTCAACTTAATAAATTTATTCGGCACCTTACCATACTCATGACTGCTCATGCACATGCTGTGTTTGTTTCCCTCCAGTTTTACTGCCAGAAGTTCTCCTCCCTTCGCCGCCACCAGGACATGCCGCCAGAAGCAGGAGATGATCCCGTTGCCTGGCTAAAGCTAACGCTAGTTTTAACGCTTTATCTAGACCCCTAGAATCAATAAGAATGTACCTTTGGCTGTTAAATTATAAGTTCCTCCATTTAAAGGATGTTCAGGTCCTGCTTTTAACTCTCTTTGAGATTAAATCCACATTTTCATTCATTTTTTGACAGTTGCTGTTACCAGCTGAATCCTAATTTCAGCCCAGCACCAGGTGATGCTGTTGGTGTCACTAACACTGAGCAGGGAAGAGACACTCCAACGTGTACAGTGAGGGAGATGGATGGTCCCTCCTGAACCTGCCGTCATGGAGATGGGTAAAACTCCCAGAAGGTGGGAGAGGAAAGGGACTCACAGAGGGTTTAGATAGAGATCCCTTTCTTCTTAGCTGCCTTTCAACTCGTGAAATCATTATCTCGCATATTTGGCATTGCCCTTCCTTGATCTGCCGGGTAATGTGTCACCGCAGAGCTACCTGGAGCACGGAGCAGGAGGGCATTACACGGGAATTTGGTGAGATTTCCACACCTTTACAAAGCTCCCCGCTGCCTGGACATCTCCTGACTAGAAAGATTAAAGGGATTAGAAGCTTACAAATGATGAGGCAGGGAAGTGAAGGGCTTTAGAAAATACCAAGGTCTTAATTTACAAGGGATGTTCGAAAAATGAATGGAGCGATGATTTTCTCCCACAGGAAAGTGGGAAAATTTATTCTGAAGCAAAGTTATTTAACCAGTAAAATGGTTGGCTCACCCCATGTGAAAGTACTACTGTATATTTTATACGGTGCAGAGACAAAGGCATCTCTCATTTGCTCCCCCACAGATTAGGTGAAGCGAGTGAATGGGGTTAGTAGGATGGGAAGCAAATACGGCTTTATGAACCCAACAAATAAAGCACTGCTAGAGTAAAGCCGGGAAGCACATTTCCAGACGAGTAGTTCATCTACTAAAAATGATATTTTGGGGTAGGCTGAACACTACTCCCAAAGCATGCAAAACATCCCACTGGAGCACTCGCAGAAGGAATAAAGTGCAGATGTCTTATTTTCTAAGAGAGAGCTCGGCAGGGTGTTGCCAACGCTGGCCTAAAGTGCTCCCTTCACCCCCCATTCCTGCCCCTGGGAGGGTTGTGCTATTTCCCACACTAACTGGTTGCTTGGGCCAGTTTAGTATCCAGCCCTGGTTAAACCAAAATTTAACCGAGCCTGTAAAAAGGAGGGGGTGGAAAGAGCTCTTGAAGGCTTTCCACAGTGGGGTTTGCAAGTCAAGAATATGTTCTTCCCGTTCCATTCTCCCCAGGCACAGACCCGGCAGAGAAAGAAAGGGCAGGATGGGCGATGCTGGAGAGGCTGGAGGATTCCCCGTCACACATTACTTCTGCTAGTAAAAAACACCCACAGTCCAGACACTTTGGTGCAGAGTAAAGACTAAATGTGACATCAAAAGGGAAGTAGCAAGAATTTCTCTATAATTAACCCTGTGACAATTCTGAACAGCCTGAGATGTACAGAATTGCTTTTTAACTGATTCAGGATTTGTTTTAGTGCAGGGTACAGCCAGATTTTCACCAGACAGCTTCTACATCCTCAACCTTGATCCGATCTTCCACCACCCACGTGGCTAACACAGCATTAAGTCTCTTCCAGGTACAAAAGGTAGGTACGTTACGTGCAGTCCCCCCCCGCCCCCGAGGAACACAGCCGGTGACACTGATGGCCGCAGACAGCATCGGCGCTAAAAGCGGCATCAGAGCTCAACACCCCTCAGCGCTCCAGAGGCCACGCTGGCAGCAAGGGCTCCTGGCGCCCAGCTCTGTGCCAACACAACCGACCCACTGCAGACACAATACTTACATTTTGTGTTAAATTAGCCAACAGGGCTGCAGAGAGACATAAAGCGTGACCCAAAAAGAAGCGTCTCCACGATTTTGGGGCTGCGGTTAGTATTTTTATGTAGTTGAGCCTCCCCTGCGGTGTCATAAACCATAATGAAAATAGGTCCACGGCAGAGGGTATGAACTGCAGTATTAAACCTGTTAGCCTACTTCAAAAACCTATGCAAAGTTAAAAGAAATTAAGACAGAAGAGGGCTGTTAATGAATTAATGGTTTCAGATGTTTCAGTTAAATCACAAAATCCCAGCCGCAAAGCCCAGAAGGTGGGTAGCAAGGATGCTCCACCGGGGCTTCCAGTTCCCAGCAGCCTGACCACGGCCATAAGGTCTTTGGAGTCAGATTGTCCCTTGGTTCACTTGCACTACGCCTTGCAGAAAGGGGCCGTTATTTCTGAATTTGATCTGTGGTTCACTCCCGCAGAAAAATCAATAATCACTGTAATCACGTGCTAGCAGTGCTCCCGCTCTGGCCCTCTCTCATTACCCTGATTTTGGAGGGGGTGTAACTTTGCTGCTTTCCCTGACTTGCTCCCCATTTATTTCTAGGCTTGTCACCTATCGCTTTCCGAATGGCCCCCAGGCTGTTGCAGAGGACTTGCTGGTGGTCCCTGGGGAGCGTGGTGGTGTGAAGGCAGAGGTCCTCCACCACGGGTGCCGGGGGAGGTCCGGCTTCGGAGGGGCATCGCAAGTGAGATGAACATGGGTGTACCCGTTTCAAGTGCTGGCTGGCTGAGTTGAGACACCTCTCAGGCTGACACCTGGAGGCCAGGGCAGGAGAAGACCCTTCTCAAGCCTCAAGTATCACTCTGAGGAACGCTGATGCATCGCGAGTATTTACCTTAAATCTGAGAATGGGAAATTTTAACTATAGACTAGTCTCTCTCTCTCTCTCTCTCTCTCTCTCATCCACCTCTATGATGTGAGACACACATCAGCTTTATGGATGTGGCTGCTCTTCTGTCCATTCGTTAATGTGCAGGACCTAAAAGCGTCACCTTTCAGCTTGATGGCATTGCCTGCTCTTAAGAAATTCCTGATTGGAGACCTGTACGTGTGCGTGTGCGCGCACGCTTCTATGCATTACTTAGAGATATAAATATATAAGTATTAATCTGTGATTTGTACCTCTACTCATATGTATATGTATATGATGTATATGTATATGTATAGGTATAGGTATATGTATATGATGTATATGTATATGTCTTGATTTGAGATACTTTCTAGTAATTTAGTGTGAATCTTCAAATCTGTAACTAAGTCGCCGCTCAGTTATTTTGTTTACTCACTTTGTAAACCCCTAAACCGGTGAATGATTAAGTGCTGCTAAAATTCAACCTCTCAATCTGCCTTACATCGTTATTAAATTTTGAATAGCCGCTGAATCGTAACCGTGTCAAATATTTTCACCCATAAGAGTGGCACCAACCACTGATGGCTGAGCACAGGGTTCCCTTCTCCCTCGGGTACAACCCTGGGGGTGGCTCTAGTGCCCCCCAGATGCTCCACATGCCCCTGCTTCGGGCACAATCTCTGCCGGCTCTCCTAGCAATGGCAGGGTGACTTGACAGAGCGCTTTTAAAACTTTCCAGGCTTCGGGTGAGATTTACAGAGCACCGGGCGGAGGAAAGTATTTATTGTGGAGCAGAGGCGACAGTGAACCCAGGGAGCGCGGGGCGAGGGAAGGAAGGCAGCATGATTCATCAGCGGGGAAGAGCAAGACAACTTATCTGTTTTCTGCAATTCCACTTACAGCCAAGAAAAATGAGCCATCGTAACAGAAATTATGTGTGACAGGGAAGGACAAACCGCTCTAATCAAAACAACAGTGGTTCAGATAACTCCTGGAAGAACCCTGCCACTGGCACCCGACTCCGTTTGGAGGGTGATATTGGGCCGGGTGGATGCTCCTGGCAGGACAACGAGGCACAGACACCGTACACCCTCACCTCCTCCGGGATGGATAAATAAGTACTCAAAAAGCAAGCGACGCACCTCCAGAATACTGATTCCCCGGTGCTAATATTTTCTGGCTCCCTGCTACAAACCCAAGGCGATTTGATTTAAGCCAAAGCATAATAAATAAATGAGAACTTCCCAGTTGTAGGGTGAGGTGAGGCAGAAGAGAAGGGTGAGGAGGAAATATGGAATGAAAACAAAAGATAATAATGCAAATCACTCAGAATGACGGGCTCCCAGAAATGCTTGAAACAGCTCCCGAAGGCAAAGCTTTCTTCTGGGTCTCCAATGCACTGTTCATTTTGCTCAAGTGAATTGTGAACTTCGGGGTCAATGGCATCACCTTGAAGTTCCTTTTAAGCTCCTCCTGTGGATCAGATGCTTTATTGATGCAAACTGATGGACCGCTGGTGACTTTAGTGGTGTGGTATCAGTTTGCACCGGCAGAGGATTTGGGCACGGCTCATGAGATGCATAATATTAGGACTGGACTAAGAAGTAGATTTCCAGTGGTGTAAACTGAACTTAGCATCAGCCAAGAAGCGTATCGTATGCTTTCCAAAAAGACGGAGTCCCAGTGATGGAGCTTTATCTAGGAGAATTCATTTCCAATTTGAAAAAAAAAAAAAAAAAAAAAAAAAATGGATCTTAAGAGTTCACTGCAAAGGTGAGGTCCTGCAGCTGCCCATCTCAGAAACCTCCACACGTGGGCACTGGGTTAAACTTATTGGACTCGCTGTGTGCGAACACGTAGCCCGGGGCACACACCGCCCCTCCCGCGTCGCTGCCCTTGTACCTGCCGAGCGCTCGCCCTTTGCTGCGGCAGGTCCTCAGGTCTGCAGCCAGGGGCCGGGAGCGAAGACAGCACGTTTCTCGTGTAAAAAGATGTTAAGTAGACAAGATATGCAGGGAGTAACCCTTTTGTCAGGCAACAGCAGGGAAACCTTGTGTCCTAAAGTTTTTCGGGAACTGCTGTGGTCCTGTGATGGTGATGAGGGAAAGAGCACACAGGAGGCTCACGCTGGGAAGAAGAAATAAACTGGTGAATAGTCAAAAATCAGAGTTCAAAGAGAGTTAATTTATTTGGTTTCCAGTCAGGAGTGGTATTTTGGAGCATCACCTCCGCAGAGAAGGCAAAGACCAAGGTGAGAGCAGCCAGGGAGAAGGAAGAGGAAGGCTTTCACTGCTCTTCCTTGGGAGGTGCTGGAAGAAACAGGCTGGAAATGGGGCAGTGCCAAGGTGTGGTGGCACTTGGGTGTCTCAAAGGTGTGGAGAACAGACGATTCAAACGGAAAGCTCGTTGTTCAGCATTAAAACAGGCTACGGCCACACTCCCCTCATGGGGTAAAAGCCACCCCACCCAGCTGGGAGCCCTAACGCCAGCCTGGGACGAGGCGCAGCAGAGGGGAAGATGCCGCTTCACAGGGTGGGGGAAGCTGAGCTAAAGCGCTGTGGCCACTGGTCTCGCAAAGGCACGCTTCATTTTACCACTCCCTGCACTGCACCACGGTTTGTTACCCGATTTCGTGCGGTCTTCCTTTGCCTCTTAACACAGCGTGCTTTATTTTGTACGCAGCCCTGGTGCTCGTGGCTTTTGGCTCTTGACTCTTCCTGGGCCTCCGGAAGAGGGCCTGCATCATTGTTCATCCGGAGAAGGACCCCAGGCCTTTCAGACCCCAGCTCAGGGGACAGTTATGCCCAAAAAAAAAAACCCCAAAGTCATCTGAATGCCACTGGGGGACACTCCGGATCCAAAGCATGGTGAAACACAGGAGCTATCTCCACTGCCTTGGGTGAGCCTTCAGGCCCTCCAGAAGACGAGTGACAAACCCAGTGCCCTGCAGCAAACTGGTGCGGAAGAGGAGAGTTTGTGCCTCCCATCTCAGGGTCTCCAAATCCCGGTACCCCAGTCCAAGCAGAGCTTCTTCATTACCAAGCACTGTGGACTCTGGGAGCCCAGAAGGTTGGCCTGGCTGCTGCTACTGCCGGGAGACACTGGGCTGCTCACTTAATCCTCTCCCTCTCACTCTTTTTCTTTCTAATAGTTGGGGTTTGCTGCTTTCTATTGCCTCAGTCCTTGTTGAAGGCTCACCCTTTGCCTGAAGTGTGAGGGAATAACCTGCGATAAGCTGGAATCGCTCTCAGCAGGCAGGAGAGATCTCCCTGCTGCACATCGGGGCACCTTCTGGACAGAGAGCTCAAAGGGGACATAAGGAACGAGATCCACGCAGGCAAAGGATGAAGGGGGAAAAGGAATATGTGCAAAAATTCATTCCCAAGCTGATGCCAAAGACCAGCTGGATCTAAAGGCAATGACAGCAATGGAAGTCTCTGGTCTGCACCATGGATCTCCTTTCTTGCCTTCACCAGTCACACCTGGAATTTACAAAATGCATCCCGAGGTCTCTGCCAAATGCACTATCAAAGTCAAAACTCCCCTGGGGGCAATGCTGGTGGTGACAGCACCCTGCGGCACGGTGGAGCGCACACCGGTGTCCCCCCCGGTGAGCTCCTGCTCCTCGCACACCGCCAGCTTGGCCAGTGCCCAACAAGGGAAAAACAAAGACCCTCACTTCAGGAGAAACAGGGCCACCAGGACTTTAAAGGCCTGAGCAAGCACCTCACTGTCAGTCCTTTATGTGGGCTGCGGGTCCTCCCAAAGGCAACGAGAGGCCTTGCTCTCCCCATGGCTCCCCAGCAGGTTTGCCAGAGCATCCCCTTCCCGAGCCAGACGGCTCTGGCTCCCCTTATAGCTCTCCCTGTTCCCTGTGATGTATGACATCTGGGAACGCTCATATATCCAGTGGGCAGGCTCATTTATACGGTGTTTGAAAAATAGATGGTGTATGAAGTGCAATTTGGTGTTGTAGCAGAGTTCTGTCCCCCTTGGGGTGTCAGGGCATTTGATTAAAACCCTTTTATGGGAAATCGATATTTTACTCATTACAACTTTCATTCTCAGACCTAAAAACTACTGAGATGGACTTGTAAGATGCTGCACTACATGCATGCACACACGGGTCTATTCATTAGGGGAGTAATCCCTCCACATTTATTTTTCTTTCATAAGCACACACAGAGGTAAGTAAGCAGCGAGAGAGTGTTTTTCTAATGGGCGACCGACAGGCTCCATCGGGGATGCACCATTTACTGCTAGATTAAAGGCTCCCAGTTAGAAACACCGTCCCAGATCATCCCGAGATCCCGGCCAACGCGAGCAGAGGCAATCGTCTTGGACAAAACTCTTCCAAGGCCAAAACAGCCTAAAGCTTTGAATTACACCCAAGGGCAGTGGCTGACACAGGAGATTAGAGAGACGCTCAGCTGAACGATATGAATAAAGCACTGACTTGAGACTCATGAGACGTAGAGTTGACTTCTGCCTCTGCCCCCACCCCGGGAGTCCCTTTGCGGCTCTGTGCTTTGGTTTTCCCATCTGTAAAATGGGCAGAAGACCCTGTCCTCCTGTGGGGGAACACCTGCAGGCGGACTCACCTTAGGTGCTGGGGAAGGAGCGGGATTGGCGCTGGGGTTTTGGCACGGAGGCCGTTATCAGCCAGTCCCGGGCTCTCCCCAAGAGTGGTGAGAGGGGCGGCGGGCAGGGCTGGAGGCAGCACGGCACAAACTGGCTGTACAGCACGTTGGGCCGCTCCTAATTACCACCCTGCAAACACCCAGCAGCTATAGAAGTGAAACAACCAGCAATAATAATAATAAAATAATATTTAATAAACCCTTCCCAAAGCAGCACTGATTTATTTCTCTAAGGGGTTGCTTTGCCTCCTACAACCTGATCCGTTAGCGCTGAAGCCATAGCAACAGCCCGGATTGTATCACTACACACAAGGATGCACAGCCGCTGTCACCCGCACCACCGCCGGCAACTTGCCTTCATTTTACGACGACAAAAGATGTTTAGGTTCCACCCTCCAGCTTGCACCGCATCTCACAGCCGTACGGCCACGGGTGCTGCCTGGCACTGGCTCCCCGGTCCCAGCCCCACCGGGCGCAGGGTGACGCGTGTGCTGGGATGTGTTTGCCAGGACCATCGTGCTGATGCCCAATCCAGCAGGAAAAATCAAAAGCAAAGTATTTTCCAGTACAAACTGGGGCCAGAAGAGACCCGCTCTTACCAGAGAACTGGAGCAGGTGTGAATCTAATTATGATAAAACCAATTTTCTTTCCACTCCACACGAAGGAGGAGGCAGATGGATGTGTCCAGCACTGGTTTGTGTTTGCGTTTTTTTAATTAAAAGTACCACATTCCAGGTTATTGCTGGTTATTGTTTATGGTGCTTTTGCTTTTGGGAGCCAGAATAAGGGGTGAGAGGGCAACACGGCACCTGATGGACAGGGAGAGGACAGGTCTGGTCTGAGAGGGCTGAGTGGTCCCCAGCCCAACCCAGACCCGGGCTCCTCATCCCGAGCCCCCCCTCCCTCATGCATCTCCCTATGGACTGACTCCGTCTTGCAAAGACACTTTATTATCTTCTGTTTAAAGCACTTCAGCTACTCAACCCACCAGCAGGGACAGTAACATCTGACAAAAGGACGAACTTCTCGATAAGATAAAGGGAACAAAATGACCGGAGATGGCAGAACAAAGGGACAGCATTATTTGGGGGTTATTTTTCTTTTTCCCTTTTTTTTTTTTTCCCTTTCAAAATACAAAATTTCATTAACATTTAAAAGCACTGCCTATTTTCTGCTTGCTCCCTGGAGGTTAGGAAGCGGGAAAGAAAAGCTTGCGAACGCTTCACAACTATCCCATTGTTTATTCTTGGAAAAATGTCAGATGTTCAAAACACGTCGGAGGGCTTTGTGCAGAAGCCACATGTAGATAATTACGCTGCTTTGCAGTGGGATGAGTAGATATGAGAAATGCCTCCATTTAGAGGAAAGGTAAGTGGGTTGGGGTTTCTACAGGATGAGTGGGATCAGACAAAGGGATTTTTGAAGGGGACCTACCTGGTTACCTGGGGACAATCTCGCTCGCAGTGAGAGCAGGCTGGCAGAGCCCAGATCGGTCTCAGCTGCTGTAGACAGTCAACACCAGCCTGGACCTGACCTGATGTTCACCTGTGCTGCGCTATCTTCCACGGCTCCTTCGCTGCATCAGTCACGCGCTCGCAAAGCCGAAAAATGAATTAATTTGTCTGGGTAAAGACACCCAGGCAAGAAATCAAAACAAAATCAAGTATCTCTGCTCTGAGGGAGAGCAAATGACTCCCCGAAAGACATTCCTCAGGTCAATCCCATCTCCGCGCCCACGTCCCAGGAAGCGATCTCTGTCTAACATGGGGACGGCACGGGAGCAGCTCTGCCCTTCACCAGCCGCCTTCCCCGCGTGTCAGCCCAAGGCTCGGTGGTGCGACCACCAGGTTTGAACCTCAACACAGAATCCACTGACCCCCTCCAGGCCTGCACGGGGAGATGGAGCCCAGGGCTTGTGGAAGCCCAGCTCGGCAGCCCCCCCCCCAGATTTCTGTGGTTGGGAGCACCGCAGTGCAAGAAGCCAACAAGCCACCTCCTGTCACCCGCAGTGCTCTACTGCGAGGCCGGGGAGGGACGGGACATGTCCTACATGGGCTCAGTCTGGGTGACGGGCATTTTATGGCCCATAAGGCCAACACCTTCTCTTTCAGCAACGTGCAGGAGCAGGTATGTCCATCTATCCAGTATCCTCGCCGCTGGACAGAATAAATCCCCGGTATCTCCTGAGTCACCATACGAAAATATGGATCTGATGAGCCATTCACACTTCGTCCTGCCCCAGTAATTTTAGGATTTGCCACTGAGGGATTTTTGTCATTTTGAGAAGCTTAAAAATGGGAGGGGAGCCCTGCTGCTTCCCAGCGCAGGCAGGATTTACAGGCAGGGACAGGGGAAGGAAACTTTATGAGATTTATACAGTTTTTTCTTTCAAAAGTGTCATTTTCTATTTACTGACCTGGTTTCCAGCACATGTGCTCACAGGCACCCAGCTAGAGGATTAACAGCAAGCAGGCAGTGTGCTTTTTATTTTATTTTAAAGGTATTAAGAGGCAAACCAGACCTCGCTCCTGTGCGCCCCAGTGAAACACGTCTATCGGGGTCCCCACAGCGCGGGAGGCCAGAGACATCATGGTGACCCGTGCACGTGCACTGCGCAGCTGAAAGCATCCGTCATGACAGGGCAGCTCTGTCACGAGATCGTGGGCGATCAAGAGCAGTCAGCACGCAGGAAATCCAACATATGGCTCGAAGCAAAGACACATCCCACCTTCTCCCCTCTTACAGGCGCCCTGTCCCCTCGCAGCCCCTGCCCACAGCTCCCCCACCTCAGCCGCGCAGGGATGTGCGAGGCTGGGGACCTCCGGGGGGGATTTTTGGGCTGTTTCTCACCGGGGGTGCAACGTGCTGCTCAGTGAGTCACGGCACACGCATGGCAAGCAGGGTCGCTGCAGGGCGCGGGGAGACCTTCTGCTGTGCCTGCCTGGGAAGGTGCGAGTGATAACCCACCCCTGCACTGGAGGGTGGCCAGATGCTGGGGGCCATGTCTCTCTGGGTAGGTTTCCCTGGACCACCTCTCTTCTTCTCATCTCTACTGCATGTAGTAGAATCACAGAATGGTTAGTGTTGGAAGGGACCTTAAAACTCATCCAGTTCCACCCCCCTGCCCTGGGCAGGGACACCTCCCACCAGCCCAGGCTGCTCCAAGCCCCGTCCAACCTGGCCTTGGACACCTCCAGGGATGGGGCAGCCACAGCTTCTCTGGGCAACCTGGGCCGGGGGCTCACCACCCTCACAGCCAAGAATTTCTTCCTGATATCTGATCTAAATCTCCCCTCTTTCTTATGGTGGTTCCCGGGATCATGGCTTCAGAGGATGGACAGGGGGAAAACCTCATGTCAAGGATGAAATCCATGACAGAAGGATTAGAATATGACAGTGTGCACATACTGAACCTGCTCCCAGCAAACCTGAAAGCTGCTCATTCTACTGCATCTTAGACATAAATTCCTACATGTTTCATAAAAATCAGTGTCTGGGAAGAGCATACCTCTAAGAAGGTCTTAGAGACCCTCTTGGGTAAGACTCTAACACGAGCACAAGACTTTTTAGACATCAGAGAAGTTACAAGGAGGAGCGGGAGATTCTGAACAATCCAGTTGCAGAAAACCTTTCAGCCTGAGCTCATTATGCCCGAGAAAATCCATGTCTTGGCCAGACATTTCCTCCTGCACAGACTCTCTAATGCCTGGCAGCGTGCAAGGTCTGAATCTCTTCCTACCATTAGAGCATTCACTGCTCATACTCATTTAGATCCACTGATATCTAGGAAGAGTTCAGCTCAGGCGGAAACCTCGGCACAATTCAGTCAAAATGTCCAAAAGCGGCTCTGCATGAGCTTCGGTAGCACCAGCTCCTCATTCAACTCCAGGTTCTGCCCTGCACTCAACAGAAGTCAATTAACTATTCCATTAACGTCGGTGGAGCAAGATTAGTCCCTACTGAAACACCAGGATGACTTTATTTGGTGTTATTCACTCTCTGGGAAACACTGCCAGGTGGCAACGCTCAGTTAAAAAATTACTACAGAGGTATTACGAAAGGATTTACAAACCCTTCTCTTTCCAGGATGAGTGAAAAGAGCAGGAACATCTTTTAGCCACCTTCTCCACAATGCCTTGTAATCTCCGGGTCAGCACAGCAGCATGATTTGGCGTGAAACATTACATCCTGTGATGCACGGATAGTTCGACTAGAGGCAAGAACAGTTCTCAAACATCCACAGTATCACGGAATCACAGAATCACAGAATCTTCAGAGTTGGAAGGGACCTCTAGAGATCATCTAGTCCAACTCCCCTGCTAAAGCAGGATTTCCTAGAGCACATCCCTCAGGACTGCATCCAGGCGGGTCTTGAAAATCTCCAGAGAAGGGGACTCCACACCCTCCCTGGGCAGCCTGTTCCAGTGCTCTGTCACCCTCACCATAAAGAAGTCTTTTCTCATATTTGATCGGAACTTCCTATGTTCCAGCTTGTGCCTGTTACCCCTCATCCTGTTACAGGGAACCACTGAAAAGAGTCTGGCTCCATCCTCCTTAAACCCACCCTTTAGATACTTGTAAACATTAATCAGGTCCCCCCTCAACCTTCTCTTCTCCAGGCTAAAGAGTCCCAGCTCTCTCAGCCTTCCCTCATAAGGGAGATGCTCCAATGCCTCCATCATCTTTGTTGCCCTTCGCTGGACTCTCTCCAGCAGTTCCCCGTCTCTCTTGAACTGGGGAGCCCAGAACTGGACACAGCATTCCAGTTGTGGCCTCACCAGTGCAGAGTAGAGGGGGAGAATGGCCTCCCTTGACCTGCTGGCCACAGTCTTCCCTGTGCAGCCCAGCATTCCGTTGGCCGCCTTGGTGACAAGGGCACAGTGCTTGCTCATGGATAATTTGCTGTCTACCAAGACCCCCAGATCCTTTTCTTCAGAGCTGCTTTCCAGCAGGTCCACCCCTAACCTGTGCTGGTGCCTGACATTCTTCCTCCCCAGGGGCAGGACCCTACACTTGTCCTTGTTGAACCTCATGAGTTTTTCTCTGCCCAGCTCTCCAGCCTGTCCAGGTCACGCTGGATGGCAGCACGGCCCTCTGGAGTGTCGGCCCACCACCACAACTTAGCAACCATCATGGCTGTATATAGACTAAGTCTGACACCACTTGTTCAAGAAGACAACCCACCACCTAGAAGGTACTTACAAAAAAGGTCTTGTAAGTTGAGTTTGAGTAGGAAGAGTAATTTTTTTCCCAAAATTTTATCTCCTTGAGGACCTTCCTGAGTGAAACCATCTTCCCTCTCACTGAAGTGTCTTGAGTCAAAAGCCAGGGAAAACAAATTGGGAGCCAGCCTTGCTTAAGGAAAGGGCCTCCAATACCAGTAGCTCAACCAGCTGTTCCCATGTTATTCATCACTGAATTTTGATTTTCACTGAGGGTGAAAAAGCATTGATCAAAACCTGCTGAATGACAGAAGAAAACACATCCAGAAATGCAGGCACAGTCCTCATGCCAAAGCACAGCCAAAAGGAACGTGAGCTCGATGCCTCTCGCACACCGTGACTATTCCTCAGCTGGCTGTGGAACACAGCGGGACTCCAGCAGGGACCGGGAACAAGCACATGGACCTGCTGCTCCTCTGAGCTCATGAATTACCAGTATGAGGAGGAAAACCAGTACGCACGGGGGAAATCCAGTCCCTGGCTCCACGCTCCTACCCTGCCCTGGTAGGATGCTTCCAAGACCCAGCCCAGTTTTGGGCACAGGATTGACACATCCAGTGAGTCCCCGACACCCACACTGGCTCTCACGATGCCTAGGGACACTTAGCCGGGGCAGGACACGGTGGTTTCATGACTTGAGATCAATGAAACTGCAGCAGTCCTTTAAGAGAAGCTCCCTTTAAGTTGTCTACGTAAGAAAATGCTTTCTTGAATAGACGTGCTTCCCTACGTGAAGGGCCATCCTAGAGGGTTTGCTGGCTGAAGCCAAACCCTGCCGTGCTGTGAATATCCTGGAATTTAATGTATGTGCACTCAAAGTTTGGTTTAAAACTGTCCCTTAAAGTCTGATTTAAAAAAAAATCTCTTCTAAATCTTTCTTAAACTGGGGTTTACTGCTATACTGCTATTTTTCATTTGTATAAAAGAAGGTTTTGAAGCTACGAAATTCCACAAAAGACGGAATTCCAGAAATTCACAAAAACCTGCGATTAAAAGCAGATGCCAAAATGGTTGTTCCTAATTGTGGAAGCTTTTCAAACTCCTGAGAGGTGCTTAGCAGCTGCGACAGACAGAGCTAATAAACACCTTCCACTCCTACAATCAGTGCCATGTACTTTGGAGTAGATACATTCCCAGCAATGTTAAACTACGTTTGTTAGAAAGATCATTAAATTTCTTTTGATTAAGTGTCAGGAATAAACTGTAGATGAATGATGGAGTTTTTTAATGAGTTCAAAGTCCATGAAATAATTTTCTTCCCTGGGTCAATTATAATTTCAAAGCAAAATTCCTACGGGACCAATTTATTGGGAGTGCAAAGAGGTTTTTTGTTCTGCATCTCCCAGCTGCTCCATACGCTGCCTGACCCTGCCGGTGTTTGCTTAGCTGTGATTTCGCTTGCTCAGATAAGATGGTGAATGCCCCAGCAAAAAGCTCTGGGGAGCAGCTTTCTCTTTCTGGCTTATAATACTTTTTTTGGTGCTATTACTTACAAAAGAAAAAAAGATAAATGTCCTGCACAATGAACACTTCCCACCAATTTCGGAAATTATCCAGGGATTTCTGCAGGCACGTTATGTAGACAGAGAGGTTCAGTGTAGCGTGGGTAAAAAGAGCTCTTCTTCAGAGAATGAAGGTATGGGATTGGTGCCGGAACACCGACAGAAAGAGGTCTTACCGACACAGGTCTCAAAATGTGCCTTGCACAGTGCGATACGGTATCGCCCTGCATGAAGCAAGCACTGGACCCAAAGCATTGAGAACATGCCCATGTTTTAGTCCCAGACGTATCTGTGTAAGCCAAAGATTCACAGTAAGGATGAGCAGAGAAGGTGGCCACAGGCACAGGGTCCGTGTGTACATCCACCTCATTGCCTTTCAATGGGATCCCGAAGCTGCTGTTGGACGTCTGTTGTGAGACAGACTTCAGCCCCCCCAAATCCCAAAGCCCCCCCAAGTCATCAGCCAGCTTCAAAACCACTTAGAGAAACATGACCTCTCCTGCTAGCACCAACAACCACAAGGACATCCAAATTGCTGGCCTGAGTCAAACCAAAGATCCATCCAACCTGCCTCTGCGGGAGGCTTGGAGAAGAGCACATGGGACAGTGTGCGTGCAGGGTGACACCGCGTATAGCCATTAATTTAATGGAGTAACCAAAGAAACATGGCAGAGAAGGCAGAACAGGTGACTGGAGTCCTAAAGAGGTGGCAGCAGCAGTGACAGAGAAGAGGTGATAGCCACGCGAAATATAAATTAATTAAACCCTACCTCCTTATTCTTGTGTGTGAGCTACACCGCCACGCAGTGAGCAAACACAGCCACGGCAGTGAGGTCCCCTCCCAGCACCACCTGGGCGTGCTCTGCTGCAGTTAATTGAAGTCTCATCAATTCGTCCTGCCAAATCTGGGCGCAGCATCTAACCCTGGCACTGAACGCTCTCGGCCCATGGGAAGGTGCCGGGAAAGCAGAGTTATCGTAGACTGTTCCCTCTCGGGAAGGACTCCAGCCCGCCTCCCTCCTCTCCTCAACAGCAGAAGAGTTTTGTGACACTTTATTTACTGCCAAATCTTCATTTTGTCCTCTCTTTACCCACACCGCTGTCCTCCATAAGCCCTGAACTTCCCGTTCCGCTCTTCTTCCTCAACATAACTTAGACTGTCCTCCACAGAGAGGCAGGGAAAGCCTGAGAACTGATGGCACTCAGCATTTGGAGGGACCTGGGCATCAGGCTAAACAGTCTCTAGACCATAGACCTGGTCTTTGATTTAATCACCTACAGGTCCAGGTGCCACTCTGGCATATAACACATCAGATCCAAAATAACATCCAACATCAACCAAAATAACAACCAACATCCAAAACATCATTCCTGCTAAATCCATTCCTTGCTCAGTAGGATGCACTAAAAAATAGGACATTCAGTCTTCAAAACCTTCCCAGCACGTCAGCTTCTGCAACTTCTACAATAAAATACAGCACCCGACTCAACGATGAAATAAGACGTGGGCTCAAGTGCTGCTTGGCCCAAACCTCTCCTTGGTGGCCTGAATTCCCAGATTTCTGATTCTCCACCTAAGGCAGTGTTATCCTTTCCCCCTGCCAGCCTGGCTCTGCCCTCTGGCTGACGGCTGAAACCTCCAAAGTGGAGAAGAGAAGTGTCCGACACCTCCGCAGCCGCCGTTCCAGCCCGCAGCATTCAGTTCAATTGCCATCGATTTCCATGGCCATTAGCGCGGCAGGTTGGGCGCTGCTGTCGGGTCAGGCTGCGGCTTAATTCTGCTCTCAGAATATTCTGTGATTAAGCATCTTCCCAGCTTCAGATCTACTACCTGGCTCTTTCAGCGGAAACAGTAAACAGGATGGGCTCCTAACTCTAAGTCTTTGCTATAAGCTGATGCTTGCCACCCACAGGATAATCCTGGTGGTCCTTTTGAATCCTGATGGAGGTCCTGCCTCGTCCACCCCACTCAGCGGCACCTTCTGAAGTTCCCCTGTACCCCACACATGCTCACTTTGTGTATAATTCCCCAGACTCACAGACTTTTTTCCAAGGCTTTGCACCTACAAAAGACACCATTCAACTGGCTGATTACCCAAAGTGGAGGCATTTTGGAAAACATTTCCACAAAGCTTTCACTAAAATCAAGACAGCCTTCGTTTACTGCACGTCCCGTATCTCCCAAAGAGTGAAAATCTCATCAGACCCCAAAAGGGAGTATATTGACCAACTTCATTTTACAAATACAGCTCAACACACATTCACAGTTTTATTGCAGTGATGCCACTCGCTTAACACAGGTCACTGACCATATGGCGATGATGAACTTCAAGCCCTCCTGCCCTGGGCTGATGCAAACGCCGCCTGCCATGCGTGTGCGGTGCTGGGGACGGCAGATGGAGCCAAGCTGGCATCTCCGAGAGCATATTTTGCACTCTAACAGCAGGAGCTGAGAAAGGAGCTGGTTGAGCAAAGCAAAACATTTAAACACGTCCTCGGAATACGACCACGAACTTTTCAATGAGTTCTCCTCCGTGAGCGAGTGCACCTGCAGAAAGGCAACCACAAGTCGCACGCCCCAGGGGCAGAGCACCTCCAGTGGAAGTGGTGACTTTGGTAACTAACTGGCACGTGACTCATCCGCATATTCAGAGTGCTTTTGGTGGATTCAAGATTTCAAATCGGTGCTTACCAGGGAAGCAAGGACAACCAGCTGCCAGGCGCTGGGTGGGCAGAACCGAGGTCTAACACCGTCCATGTGAAATACTGAGCTCCACAACACGAAGGAGCAGTTTGCAAGGTGCTCAGTACCCTGGTGCTCATCCAGGAAACCAGGTAATTATTTGCTCAAATCCAAGCACAGGAGCAGCCTAATTACATGCAACAGGACACCCCTCCAGCTTAAGTGTTTTGCTGGGCCGGCTCTCTGATATAAAGTATAAAGCCAGGGGCTCTGTGCAGAATACAGAGGGATTTTGATTAAATTCTTCTGACGGGGAAGGAGGGAGGGAGGAATGTAACTCTCCTCAGTTTACAATTTATATTTCAAAAAGCTGCGAGTGGTGGTCTTAAGTAAGGCAGGGGGAGATCTCCATTGCCCGCGGTGTCCCTCCCCCTCTGCCCACCACGCCACGTTGACATGAAGTCTAAAGAGCAATCAACCTTGTCTCATCTTTTCAGTCGAAAAGAAAAAAACTGAAGGCTTGTCCTTCCTCAAAGGAGGGACAAGCTGGTGTGAGTGAGGCTTTCCCACTGATTTCGGGTGCCTCGAAGCACCAGCGCACGCCTGCAGAGAGCTGGGCCATGAGCTGCTGCCTCACAGGAGCAACCCCTGCAGCCTCCGAGTGAATCCAACTGAGCGGAACCACCTCTGGATCCCTGACAAACCCCACCTGCAGCTACGCAAAGCACACGGGAAAGACATTGCACGTGTAAAGATGGGGTGTCTGCACAGTTTGGAGGCGCTGAGTTTGCCCAGCAGGCGGGATGGTGAAGGGGAATTATCTCTGCCTACCAGAAACCCCCCAGCTCTCTCTCCCAACCCTCCCCACATGAATCAACACCCCCGAAATCTTCAACAGACAGACCTGACTTCCCGGCTACATGCTTGTGATGACCAAAAATGACTATTTCCCTCAGCCTGCAGAGCAGCAAAGATGTCAGCTATGGTAGTGACCTGATAATCACCAGCCACCAGCACAGTGAACACAGCGGGGACAACACCATGGGCTTTGCCGAGAGCCTCAACAAACCCTGTGTCAAAAAAAACCCTAAATCTCCCAAAGAACAAGATACGGAGACTAGTACTCGAAAATATCCCAAACCAGTAGAGGACTGGGCATCCCGAAGGCCAGTGAAGGCGGTGGGGACGTTACGCACGGCGCTGATGGCTCCTGCAGTGGTGGGGCCATGGGGCAGGGACACGCCGTGTCACCGGCATGGGCTCTTGACTGCGCTGGAAACTACCAGCTTTTCAGCTTCCACAAGATGGCAACTTCCTCCTGCGTGTTTCCACCAGCATTTTCATAGGTTTTTTTAAGAGCAGCCGGTTTAGAGGAGGTTCACGCTGCCGCCTGCTTTGAACACGCTGTCGCCGTCAGCGCTCAGCACTAAATCGGAAACCAAGCTCTGCACGTACAAACTACCATGTTTCACCAAACTTCGCTGCTCTGAATTCATCTGTCTCCCAGTTCTTCGTTCCTCCCAAGCCACTTTCTGCACCACTGCACCTCTGCTAGCCCAGGCCCCCCTGAGCGCCGGACGGGTGGGAGCCCCCGTGACGCTGCAGCATCCCCAGGTCAGCAGAGCAGCCTCTCGGGGACAGTCACAGGAGAACGTGGGGATCTACATCCATGTCCCCACTCAGCCGCCAGCCCTAGGTGCCACCCTAGGCCTCTATTTAACCTTTCCTGGGCCCCAGTTCCCACCTACAAATGGAGCTAACGCAGCCACGGCTCGCACGGCTGCTGCGAATTCACGACCCGTCTACGGCTGCCTGTCACTGCCAGCCCTTCGCAGGCAGATCAGGTCCTGCCCTGGAAAGATTTTTACAAAGGTCAACAAGTGAACAGCAAACCCACGCCAGGGGCTGCTCAATTCTTATTTTTTCTTTTACTTTGGACACAGTTCTGTGCAGACCTGTACGTTGTAACACATTCACATCACTGTCCCTTCTAACGTGTTTTAAAATCTGGAGCTGGGTAGAGATGAACGGAAAATGCCTGCTACCTTCAGAAAATAAAAATGCCACTTTTGCATGGAGTAGTAACATTTGTCACCTGCAAATCCATTTTTGAGCCTTCCTGCCTATACACACACGCGCACAGGGCCGCTAGGGGAGGGAGCTGTGCGGTCTCGGCAATCCTCTGCCTTCAAACAGGTCAGAAATATTTATCGGGAGGAAAGACGGTAAAGAATGTGAGATGCTGATTAGACCAAGAAGCTAAAAAAATCCCACCTTTCACAAGTGACCAAGGCCATTAGCTGTGACTCAGAGGCGAGACTAAGCTTTAGGATTATCCCACTTAAAGCTTCAGAAGAAAATTCAATTAAATTACGGTCTACCTTGATTGCCACCTTTGTCGGGACAAAACAGGCATGCCAAAGAAGGTCTTCCGGGCTGACTAATTGAAGGAAGCTGGTATGAGTTGGGAGGAGGAAAAGAGTGGGAAGGAAAAAGGCTGCATGTCAAGGGGTTGGAGATAGAAGACGTACAACCTAGAGCAGATACTGGAGCAGCTGGAACATACCGATCGCAGGAGATAACGTAAAGAAGGAGAGCCTAGAACAACAAAACCCAGAAAGTCATTCCTTTCCAAACGCAGGGTAAGACAGGCTTAGCAGTAAGCGCCCCCGGCAGGGGGGGTCGTACCGCCTGACCTGGCAGAGCGCAGGGAGGTTACAGCTGGATTTGATCAGCACCGGGAAGCAGAAAGCTGGAGAGCCAGTGGCTACAGCTGCCCCTGAAATGCCACTTGCTTAAGGAGTTGGCCACCGATCCCAAAGCTGGGTGATGTCTCAGTGGCATGTGGCTGATGGAAATGGGGGTGGCCACGCACAAACCCAAACAAATAACCCACCTGCAAACATCTCACTGAGATTGATTGCCTTGGAGGTCTCCCATCACCCAGCCTTGCTCTCTCCTGGGAGCTCTGCACTGTCCGCTTCGAACCCAGGATCTGTTTCTCCCCATCCCAAGCCATGCAGCCAGGAAAGCTCATTTTGGGAGTATCCCTCTGCCTCCTCCTCCTCCTCCTCACAGCCTGGCAGTGCAGGCTCAGCGTAGAGCATGGCCCTCTCACACCTCCTGTCCTTCTCTCCCCTCCATCTGTTCTCCTGGCTTGGCTGGTTTCTCTCGGTGGTTGATGTGAAAGCAATGCGGGATGGAGGAGCAGCATGCACCAGCGAGCCAGGCTGTTCGCTTTTGGATGCCCAGTGCCCCTGTTACACACTCCGTAACTCCTTGGACAAAGGAGCACCAGTGTGTGATCCACAGGGTCAGGTCCACCATGCCATAAGGTACCTGATTCCCACCTAGAAACCCGCGTGTCCATGGGGAGACTGGCTCTAAATATCTCCCCGTCGGGCAGAGGAAAATACTGAAGCCAGAACTGCAGATATGAAAAGCACCTTGGCATCTGAGAGTGGGCTCCTTGTTTGTTACACAAATACATGAAATACTCTACAGTATTTAAAAAAAAAACAAACAAAAACCAGACAAAACCCAACAGGCTGCTCCAGCGTTTAAGACAAAATTCTTGCTGGTCATTAATCGCTGCCTGCTCGATGGACAGGCAGTCTTTATTAACCAACAACTGCAGCAGAAAACTCCAGTGACAAAGGAGCTCAAGAGCTAAAATAAATCTTAGAGACTCTCTCCAGCCAACGCAGCAGAAACACAAGGGTTTTCCAGCAATCTTGTGACGCCTGTTTAATAGCAGGGTGAAGGATGTTAAGAAAAGAAATTGGCTGGGCATGCTTTAACTACACTGCACAGATCACCTTAGGTTAGCAAAGTTGTAGTCAATACCCAAGCCTTCAGATTCAGACTTTCAATCAAGTGCCTAATTAACAGAGCCTAGGAAAGCAGGGCTCTGAAATTTAATGAGACACTCAACACAGAGCTAAGCGCTTCAGATATCTAAGCTTTCAAAAATCATGGGAGAGTGATACAAAAAAAAAAAAAAAAAAAAAGTGAAGATTATGCAAATATAACCCCTCTTTGGGTCCACTGTAAGGTTTGCTGAAAAGAAATGAGGATGCACCACCTCTGGAATGGCTCCGAGATGGTGACGGGAGAATTTATTAAGGGGCTTGATCCTCAGTGGCTGCAGAGTCTCACAGTTGCTTTGATTTCAAGAGCGTACCCCAGCTTTCCATGTGCTATGATGACTGCACTGCCAGAGTGCTGCCTCCTGCAGTCCACTTTCCCTGGGTATCTTCACCAGCAGAAAAAGGTTCCTCTCAGGTGAACCAGGTTGGAGGAGCCAGGAAGCAACCAACAGCCATTGTGGCAGCTTTGAGAAAGTTTCAGAAAAGTTTGGGATGCTTAGGGTCTCTCCTTTTCTCCCCTGCATATTCTGATGGGAGGATCAGAAAGCAAAATGCCCAAGTAGAGCTGGAGGTGCCCTCGTTCCCTAGAGATGGTGGCCTGGGGTACATCACTCTGCACAGGGAGCCTGGTGGTTCCAGCCTGGTAGGCCCTCAGTGAAGGTTTGGGTAAACACCTCCCTACTGGCATTGCCCATCTGCCCCCCCTTGTCCCCACAGCATGTCCCCAGAACAACCAAGGGAAAGAAGTAATGTCACGAAAGCATCAAGGAGCAAGGCTGGGAGAAATGAACTTCGGATCAATGTAAATGCCTGTGTGCACCTGATCCTGAGCTGGCCTTTCCAAGAGGGGTTGGGTTAAAGAGCCACGGTTGAGGAGTCAGAAATTATATCAGATGTTGTTATCTGTACTGGCTTTGTTACATGAAAAGAAGTCTCATATCAACTGGTGAGTAACTGACGCTGATTCAGCAAAAGAAGATCTCAGCTCAAAATGATATTGCCAAAACTGAGCCAGGTGTTGACCCACATTCTTCTCCAGGGGCTTATTTGCAAAGGCAATATTAAATGGGTTGAGGTTATTTTAAACCAAAATTAATTCTGCATCTTCAACGGGAGGAGCCCAGACTGGGATTTTACAGTTGGCTTTGGCGGAGCAGAGCCAGTGCTGAGCTGAGAACCCAGACTCAGGCTGCTTGCTGTGAAGAATTGCTCTGTGCAGTCTCGCACTCCTCATCCGAAGAGGTCTATGGGTGTGATGGTACGGTAAATAACCCCACTGATGGGTCAGCACAGGCCAGTGGGGCCAGATACTTCTCATCCCAAGAGACAGCAACATGGACCTCAATGGCGCTTGCTGTGGTTCTACAAACGGACATGGGAGATTCTCTTTGCTTGCTGGTGGACTGGAGAGCAGCAGGACTTTGAATGACCACCTGGCAAAGCCACGGCCAGATCTTTTCCAATATCCTTCATCCCTACATGAGATGGGGCCAGCAAGAGGACGGGTTTTGCGCGTGCAGCCCACAGGGTAGAAGGGCGCCCGTCAGTGCAAAGACCATGGCGGGAGACTGCAACCTGGAGGCGAGCAAGGCTGGGTGGAAGACGTGGACCCTGATCAGACCCGTGCTGCATCCTCCTGCCAGCCCTTGGCATCCCGAACCCCAGGCGTTTGGGGGCTCCCTGCTCAACAAACATGGTGGGGGGGTCTCGGAGGGTGACATCCAGGCCATGGGATGGGTCTCATGTGACAAGTCTCCACGCTCAGGGTTTGAGGCTCGGTAGGACTTTTGCAATTCTGATTTGAAAACGTAAACAGCCAATTCAACATCTATATTTTATGGATTGAAAAATAAAAAAGGAGAAAGTGCAGGATACAGCCACGAAGATGATGCGAGGGTCGAAGAAAATGCTTGACAAAGAGAAAATTAAAGACTTTGTTCTGTTTAGCTTATCAAAAATGAGATGGGAAGGTGATGTGATTACTCTGTGTAAGAACTTTCATCTGCAGACAATACCGGATACGAAAGGGCACTTTAATCAAAAGGGTAAAGACAGAACAGGAATAAATGGCTGCAAGCTGAAGCCCGACCAATTCAAATGAGACAAAGGGCACAAATTTTAACAGGGAGATGATTAACCACCGGCACAAGTGACAAGGCGGGCAGGGGAGCCTTTGACTGTTGACATCTTAACCGCATTTCTTTTTGAAAGAGATAATTTAATCGCATACAGGTTCCCAGGCTCGGTCCTGGCCACAGCTGGGTCAGATTGTGAGCAAACACCGGGAGGCAGAAGCGATGGTGGAGTGATGGTGATGGGCTGACCCTGACACCCTAGAGATGCCTCCAGCTGCCTTCTTAAGGAAATCCATCCCCAGGGACGCCCTCCTGTTGCTCGGAGGCAGCAGGTTAACACTGTGCTCGGGGGAGACGCCAGCCTGACGGAGGATGCCAGCTGGGGACCCCCGTGTCGGGACCCCCAGCCCAGACACAGTCCATCTTCCTCCGCCGCCCGGCCCCTGCCGCACGCCGCACAGGAGAGCAGAAGAAGCTGTAAGCACTCGGCTATCTGTGTAAAACCGCAGCACCAGGTGAAATGTTTTATTTGCTTCCTTAAATCACAGCCCTGCTTTTTTCACACCGCTCTAAACATGAATATCTTACCCCTCGGCTCCATTATTTCCAGCATTTCACACCCAGAGGATATATTCTGGCAATTTCTCCTGGTTCTGGTTTTTAAGTACAGTGAACAATTACACTCAACTGCATTCATAAGCCAATGTTAATGAGGCTCATCGACACACTTTACTGATAGCAGCTGCTGTGCATCATATTATTGATCTATGTGCTACAGAGAGACTGCAAACCCTCTCACTAAAATCCAAGTTTCCTCCTTTGATGTGACCGCTACGGAGGGAGATGCGTGCGAGCCCTTCCCCGCTGCTTCTCCTCTCCCCGTCACCAAACAAGCTGCCTGGTCTCCCCCAGCTGGGGGTTAGAGCAGGCACAGGCTTCCCACCAAGGTCAGTGCGTGGCCCCCCCCCAGCTCTCTGCACTTACCGTCCCACCCCTGGCTAAGCCGCTGCAGGCAGAATCCCAGACTGGCAGGGGCTGGAAGGGACCTCTGGAGATCATCTAGTCCAACCTCCTGCCAGAGCAGGGTCACCCAGAGCAGGTTGGACAGGAACGCATCCATGTGGGTTTTGAATTTTTCCAGAGAAAGAGACTCCACATTCTCTCTGGGCAGCCTGTTCAAGGGCTCTGGCACCCTCACAGTAAAGACGTCTTTCCTCACGTTGACATGGAATTTCCCATGTCCCAGTTTGTGCCTGTTGCCCCTTGTCCTGTCGCCGGGCACCACTGGAAAGAGTCTGGCCCCATGCTCTTGCCACCCACCCTGTAGATATTGCTGAGCACTGATGAGATCCCCTCTCAGCCTGCTCTTCTCCAGGCTGAACAGCCCCTCAGCCTTTCCTCAGCAGAGAGATGCTCCAGTCCCCTCATCATCTTCACAGCCCTCCGCTGGACTCTCTGCTGTCCTTCTTGAACCGAGGGGCAACGACCACAGACACCACCCTCTGCCCCAGTGATGTACTGGGAAAACCACGGACGGATACAGCTGAGTGGCTCTGCATGCTCTGGAAGCCCCACCTGGAAGCAGTGAGCTATCTGCTTCTGGGGGTCATCTCCTCTACAGACCATTTCCAGGGGCAATGCAGACCCGCTGTGTTTATTTCTCCAGAGGTTGAAGAAGTAAGGAAGATGTATTTTCTCTGCCCCCTAAGGACACACGTCACCCCTCGAGGGACTGTGCATGGCTCTGTGGGAGGACCGGGGAGCCCGACCTGCAGCTCGCATGGGCATGGGCCGCTCTGCTCAGCCCAGGGCTCACTCATGCCGGCAGAAGATGTGTCCGTGTCCCCAGGACTGTATTAATAGAGTCACTGCTACTCACTGCTCTAACAATATTTACCCACAGGCTGCAAAGTGCTTCTCGACAGAGCAAATATTTGTGCATTACACCCCGACTGTCCCACTAACCGCCAACAGACTCATCGGGAGATGGATCAATAGGGAGCTCCACGGCTGAGGCTGCTCCTCAACAGCCAGAACCCTAGCAAAGACGCACGGGTCTTCGTCCACAGGGCTGACAAGGGGGGACATGCCTGGGGACGCTTCAGGGTACCCTCCTGGGGGAATCCTGAGGCTGCTCCTTGCTGCCACAGGGCTGGTCTTGACCGAAAGGGTGCTGCTGGGATTCCCCCACGTCAAGCCCTGAGCAGAGAGGACACAATGAGCAACTAATAACTCCCTTCTGGAAAAGCCCAGCTCAAAGTGAGAGGCTTAAAAAAATCTTTCTGTAGGTAAAATCCTTGAAACCTCCTGGGCAAGGCTCCTTTAGGCTGTTCGAGCCAGGAGACGGCAGGTTTTGGAGAAGTCTCCACTGACACCAGCTGTTCCCACCCGTGCGAAATGCCGGAGGTCGCTGCTGGCAGTAACTGGATCCATCCCCTGCTCTGTGGCCGGGCGTGCTCCTGCCCACTCCTGCTGATCCCTGTCCCGGGGGTGGGAGCTGCCAGAGATGCCAGATTCAGGCATCATGGGCTGTCCTGCATCAGGCTTCTGCCTCCACCGCAGGGGCATGAAAGCCCGTGCTTGGATCCAGGGAGGACTCCGGCCCGGCTGCCCGAGACACGTGTCCAGAGAAGGGAAAGGAAGCTGGTGAGGGGTCTGGAGCACAAGTCTTGTGAGGAGCAGCTGAGGGAGCTGGGGGTGTTCAGCCTGGAGAAGAGGAGGCTGAGGGGAGACCTTCTCGCTCTCCACAACTCCCTGAAAGGAGGGGGGAGCAAAGGGGGGTCAGTCTCTTCTCCCAAGGAACAGGTGATAGGACAAGAGGAAACAGCCTCAAGTTGCACCAGGGGAGGTTTAGATTGGATATTAGGAAAAACTTCTTCACCAAAAGGCTTATCAAGCTTTGGAACAGGCTGCCCGGGGAAGTGGTGGAGTCACGGTCCCTGGAGGTATTTGAGAGACAGGCAGACGTGGTGCTGAGGGACACGGGTTAGGGGTGGACTTGGCAGTGTTGGGTTAATGGTTTGTCTTGATGATCTTAAGGTTCTCTTCCAACCATAATGGTTCTATGATTCTATGACACGAAGCAATTAGTGCTAATTAGGAGGTGGATAAATAGGAACCGGTGGAGGAGAAATGCTGCAGGGGCACAAAGGATGGGAGGACGGGGTGAACCATCTTGTTAGGGAAACAAGGCAAATGTTTTCAGCATCCTAAGGAGGGCATTTAGCAAGCTGTGATCTGCGAAAGCGCTGTGCCTCTGTATGTGTTTTGTCCAAGGAAAGGCTGGGCACGGTGACGGCCTTCAAGGACCCAAGTTTATTCCCCCATGTGCCCATTTGTCACTCTTATCTACGGCAGCCCACGCTGTTCTGGCAGGGCTTGAAAGCAAATTTTGCCCTTGAAGAATAAGCGTTTGCCGTGCAAAGAGATCCTTCCAAATGAGATGCACAAGTGTCCGCTGGGAGGAAAGCGGTCATCTCCGGGGAGCGAGACATACTGCCCTGGGTCAGGACAAACGGCCGCCACGCGGAGCGTGGCCTTGCAAAGGAGCCCTCTCAAACCTATTGGAAAATTACCCCCTGCTTGACAGTGCCGGGGAGCAGCCGGTCAGGAAGTGGGAAAGGGTTTTCCGTGAAATATGTGAAATGAAATCACAAAGCTTGGAGAAAAATAAATCCACCGTGTCCTTTTTCTTAGATTAAAACTCCAAGTTACAATTTACTGTTTCTCAGTAAATGTTACAGCTTTCATTCTTCCTATTAAAAACATGACGGCTTCGAAATAAAATACTTTCTATGACAATCTGCACTGAAAAAGTGATTTTTGATCTAAAAAACTTGAATTAAAACTCACCCTTTTTATTTTTGTTCTGTAGAACAAAACCCCCAATGTTACCGCTATAGAGTGCTATGGAACCTCTGAAAGGGGGACATCCCACCCAATCCTACGATCATTGCATTATTGTATATTGTACTCTGCAGGACTTCCCCGCAAAGAGAGTGAAAAACGCTGATTATCTGGAGCGTTGGTCAGCAAACTGCAAAGTGATAGACTGTTTGCTGTGCTGCTCCCACGATAAATAAATAACGCTGCCGCTTTGCCCTTTAGAGCATTGATTAGATCTGGTTAAAACAAATAGAAAAAAAAAAAAAAATCACAGGAGGAACCTGCAGTTGCTCGTCAACTAAATCTCAGCCTGGGGCAGGAGGTATTACTATTAATTATATTGTTTCCAAGGCAGTTGCAGTGGGATGGTAAGGATTTCACACTCTCCAGCTGCAGCTCGATAACAACAAATCCCGAAGTCAATGGCAAAGTCCTCTGCCATTAGGGGGGCAGGGTCAGAGGTTAAACGGCTGCTGCACGCCCCTGCGATGGGCGCAGCAGTACACGGGCGATGCTCTGCCCCAGCATCCAGGCAGATGCAGAGATCTGATCATGATGGAGGATCACGAAAACGGAGCCCGAAGAGGCAAACTACGCTGGAAGCTCGCAAAGCCACTCAGTGAGCAAAAGGATTGCAGGAGAGCAGTGTCCTGGTGCACACCATATGAGCAACCCTTCCTTCCATCACCTGTTCCACCTCTTCGAAGAGCACCTGGCGGCCTCTTCCAACGTTGGCTATGGCACAGGACCGTATGGAGGGATGGAGCTTTGACCTTTCCTACCTTGCTCCAACACCACCATTCATTTTTCAGTTACAAGCCCTCAAAACTGCAGCAGACTCAGAGGCCAGGGGACACCACTCCACAGACGCCAGGAGAGCTGCAGGGGTTTTGGCGGGGTGGACTCATCTTGCTCGCCCTGCAAGACCTACAGCAACTGCCACCAGCTGAAGACAAGGGCCTTCTACCTCAGCACCACCTTCATTTTCACCGGGACAGGAGGTGGCTCGGTGAGCAGGTGGAGATGTCAGACACCCGACCCTAAGGAGAGAACAGCCGCACTGCAGTGGGACGCAGGCAGGACCCTGCCGTACCCACGCGGCACGTGGAGACGCTCTTAGCAAGGGGACACAAGAAGGCAACGTGCTGTAGAGGGGAAAGCAGTCATGAGACCCAAGTTTCTATTCATGTATGCCTTTTCCTCAGCTCTCCTTGCTTGCTTCCCCACATCTCCTCATTTCACTGCCATGCCCTTACACCTTACACCTATCTTACACCCATCCCCTCAAGCATCTCCCTCCTCATCTCCCTCCTCCTCCTCACCGACAGAAAATGATGACATCCGACAGCCCCCACCTCCTTCTCCACAAAGACATCCTGTGCCAAGTATTGCGATTCATCAAATGAGTAAGAGCAGAGCCCCTTCTTAGTCTAAATGTTGATCTTTAATCTCCAGAGACTTCTGCCGCCCGGAGCATAAGTTTCACTTCTCATTAATGGTGTTAATGAATCTTTCTGCCCTAGCAAGCTTTCAGCGGCGTTTTTCCAAGGGCTTTGTCAGAAAGACACCGGCGTTGGGTTACCCTCCTGGGGGAAGCTATTTTGGAGAGCAGAGGCCCCACTCTGGGTTGAGCCACGTGCCTGTTTATTCCACAGTGTTGGGGCACCGGACCAAGGCAGTTCTGCTCTGGAGACCTCCTCTTCATCGGGAGCTTTCAGGGGGTGTCGCAGCTTCGTTCCATGTGCTGGCTTTAACTTTCCTCCAGGGGTGCAGGAAACAAGAGCTGCTTTAGGCAAAGGCGGTTTAGACTTCCCTTTTCTTAGGAAATTCATGTGAGGTGGGAGGAATCACTGCTTTCCTCTACAGACCAGACAGGCACTCTGGATAAGCAGGTCAGCCTTTGACATCTGTTTTTTAGGAGAGATGAATTCCGAATTACTCCTTCCAGCCAGAAACTCAGGGGGCTCGCCTCACATTTCACAAGGTGATGCAAAGAAAGGTCATGCCGCCTCAGCCGGCAGATACTCTGCTTTTTCTTCATGAGGTTTGAAAATCCAAAAGCTCCCTCCTCCTCTCTCTGTCCAGTCCATCACTGGCCCGCCCGAGGCAGCGCGTCTCTCACTCGGCCAAGAACAACCCCTCGGACCAAGCTACTTGTTAGTTTGAAGTTTTATAGAATATAGATCTGTTTCCTTCCCAGCTCCGAACTTTGCTGACTCAAAGGAAAGTGATCTTTTTAATGGTCCCCTGGATAGCTGTATTTTTCTTACCTAAGTGCACACAAATTGCATCCGACAACCAATTAAACAGACAGTTTCTCATTTTTTCACCACAAACATAATTTGTAATTCCAAAATGTCAATAAAGAGTCCTTCAATTTTATATTCCATAGCATTTGCAACTCAGCTCGGTAATTTCGGAGTCAATAATTAAAAAAAAAAAAAGGCAATTAGGGCATTAATTGAGAATCACCAAGTTACTTCACATAACACATTGCGCATTTCTCCACTTGCGTGCTTTGCCCCACCTGCTCATCCCACCCTCAACGCTGTTCCATCACCGCAGCTGGAGTTTGCAGAGACACGTCTCTCCCTCCCCAGCCTTTCATCCCAGCCACGCTCCTGCCTTTAAACACCGAGGGAAGTGATGGATCGTGCACAGGGCGAGGGAATGATGAATCATGGAGGGATGAGCAGGATTTACCTTGAGGTAAGCCGTGTTTGCTGATTGGAACAAGGTGGGGAAAAACCAGTCTGTTCACTATGGGGAATTTTAGTGAGAATAGAAGAAAAGAATTTTCCAAAAATGTTATTGTCCACAATCACCACAACAGTTTCATTTTATAAATTACACATTTTGTTTCCTGCCTATTGTCCTGGGTTATTTTTAGAGCTGAAAAATAGAAGTCGCCCAAAGGAAAAGAGATTCTTGATACTAAAAAAACGATAGTGGAGTTACCAGCCCAAATCTCACTTCAGACATCCATGTATCCCTTCCATTGCCTCCCCTGGAAGAAGGTCTGCATACGGGACCCCCGAGCCAGGCAGGGGTCCCCAACCTCTGGGGAGGCTCAGGACCACGGACTGGCTGCAGCCACACTTGCCCATGGTCTTGTCTCGCACCAGGAAAGGGAGAAGAGTACGGGAGAGAAGTATGGGAGAGGGCAGAGGAAAAAGAAGTGCGCGTCTTCATCGGATGGGGCTGGTAGTTACTGAGTGTCCCCCGGTTCTGCAGACACAACCCAATGGGGACAGCTGTGAACGACCACCTCGCTGTGTCCCCTCCTCGCGCCTCGGCAGCCGTCTTGCAACCTGACATTTTTGGAAATGGGATGTTATTTTTTTTTCTTCTTTTTTTCACGCTAATATCCAAATTCATGGGAGGCATTATTGATGTGACAGTTTCTTAGCAAATTCAAACACAGAGTCAGAAAAGCAGCGAGCGTACACATGCCCAGACATACAGGCAATGCACTCTGCCTTCCAAAGCTCTCCATTGGAAGGATATTTCTGATATCGGCGCGCTAATACGGTACAGCTTTAGATGGATTGGCAGCACACCACCTGCGGTATTAAGACTTTCATCAGCCGTCTCGTCACACAAAGAGCAGTGTCTCTATAAAAACCTAATACCTTGAAATTTTGCAAGTTTGATATTAATACCGAGGCTTAAGAAGAAAGTACAAGTCAGCCGAATACAGGTGGATGTTCTTCCAGTTTGGTGATGCTACTGCCTGAGAATGAGCTTCACTGCACCCATAAGGCAGCTCTGGCACTGTGGCAGTGGACACAGATGCTACAAAAGATGAAGGCAACGAAGCCCAAAACATGCCCTAGGGAATGACGCACCGTTGTAGACACTAGAGAACTATTCACGTAAGCGAAATCAGGTTAGGCAGAGCACAAGGACCGAGAAACAGAGAAAGGAAGGCTACATGAGAAGGTCTCGCTGACCAGATCAGAAGCTGGTCTGCGGTGCAGCAGGAGGCATCCTATCTTCATAGGACGGAGGTGATGCCTGGTCACCATCGTGGACCTCATGCACTTCTTGGGGCTACATCTCTGCTCGGTCTTGCCTTCACGAGAGGTTTCACAGAATCCCAGACTGGCAGGGGTTGGAAGGGACCTCTGGAGTTCATCTAGTCCAAGCCCCTGCCAGAGCAGGGTCACCCAGAGTAGGTTGGACAGAAACGAATCCAGGTGGGTTTGGAATGTCTCCAGAGAAGGAGACTCCACCACCTCTCTGGGCAGCCTGTGCCAGGGCTCTGCCACCCTCACAATAAAGACATTTTTCCTCATGTTCAGATGGAATTTCCCGTGTCCCAGCTTGTGCCCGTTGCCCCTTGTCCTGTTGCCGGGCACCACTGAGAAGAGTCTGGCCCCATCCTCCTGACACCTGCCCTGTAGATATTGATGAGCATTGATAAAGAACAATTTTCCAGCACAGACACCATGACAGCGGCCGCTACACCTTGCATTTGAGGGGCTGTGCCTGGCCTGCTGCGCTCCAAAGCAGTGCTGTCTCAAGGAGATGCTTTACCAGACTGCACATAGAGCTGCCACCGGCCGGGTCCCTGCCTGCAACAGGTGTGACATCTCCCTCTGGGTGCCACCATTAGGGGAAGGACAGACAAAGGGCAAACAGGACAGCAGCGAGGGGCAGGCAGAGCCCCTCCTGTGGCTTTGTTTTCTCTTGCAATTGAATTAGGCGCTGATAAGAGATGCTGAAGGATTTTCATGCCACATGCGGCTCTGCGATGGAACTTCTGATCTATGGATTACAGTTTACCAAGGAGACAGCTCTGTGGAAAAATGCTTATGAGGAAGAAATGCCACCGCTGTAAAGAAAAGCTCAGGGAACCGCTTTCTGAGGTCATTTCTCTTAGAAAAACAGCCCTATAAAATCACAGAATAGCTCCGAGCAGGACAACCCCGACGCACTCGCTCTGCAAGCTCCTGTCCTAACCCCGCTCCCAGCATCTGCACCAGCGCCTGCCTTGAGGCAAACAGGGCTGAGCTTGCTTTCAATTACTTCTCCAAAGAAATAAAACCAATGCTGCCTGGTTTTACTTCTGAGGTCCGTTACGACTAGGCAGATGGCCCTGATATTTGGACTTGTGCCACGAATTAATCCAAGACCTTCTGAGCAGCCAGGCATGCCTCTGACCTTCGGCTTTTGAACTAATGCTCATCTGAATAAAAACCCACGTGTCCGATACCGAGACTGACAGAAGACCAGCCTCCCCCTCTGATTAAAACATTTACCATTGACTTATCCGTAGCCACGAGCATCTCGCCTGCATCTGGGACTGCAGTGCAAAGCGAGTGGCACCCTGAAGAGTCAAGCAGGTCATCGCAAAGTAGCCAGGAACATTGTCTGAGCCTGACTTGGAAAACCCTATTGGAACAGCTGTGGGTTGAATGTTAAAAGAGATTCTTTTTACACGAAATGAGCCACTTTCCATAACCCGTTGGTTGGGAAATCCTTTTAAAGATGATGGGAACCACCACAGTAGCGTTTGCAAGGCCTGCATGCTGCCCCAATGGTCCCAGTAAGGTGCACTGGCCAGGATGTGGGCTGCGAAACCACCTTCCCGTGCCGAGGGTGACCATGTCCCGTACCTGCAGGGCGAGGATGCCTGCAGCAATTCCCTCATCGCAAAGTCCTAAGGCCAAAAACCAGAGAAGAACACAGATTTTACATTGCTCCTCAAACTTTCCAGCAGCTCCAATTAGTGCTGCTAATAACATGCCACCCTTAATTTCCTCCGTCTCATTGCGGCCAGTATAGAGTCGGCATTGCCACGGCTTTCACCTTCAGCTCACAGCACCAAGTCCCTACAACAACATTCTTTTCCCCAAAACGTCCCCACCAATGGCCCTCAGCAGACCTTCCACAGCTGGTAAAGGCAGCTGCAGCTTCCTCCACCCCCAGCTCAGTGCATTGCTTCTGCCAGTCCATCGAGTCTTGAACCTCCTGGGCCAGGAATGCCATCATTTATACTCTGCTTGTTGCCACGAGAAAGAAAAAGCTCACTGAAAGGCTTGCCTGTTCCTTATTATAAACTTTCCATGCCCTTATACTTTTTTTCCTCAAACTCCAAAATAATATCACGTGCTTTTACAGTACTGTAGGTCTCCCGTGCCACAAAGCAGCACCTGTGCGTGTTCCTGATTTCCGTATGGCTTTTACTTACAGCATCCCTTAATTGTCCTTCTTTGTTTAAAACGTACAAAGGAAAAGCTCCAGTGCAGCTCTCCACCCCCTGCAAACAGAGATATCGTTGTTTATTTATAGCTCCTTATTTGCAGAGAGCCTATGGAGACGAGCAGAGATGTCATTCACGGGGGAAGGCAGATGTATTGAATCAATCACCACGCGGAGGGGCCTCGGGTATTTCACAAAGGAACCACAATTCACAACAGAAGATAAATTATCCAAACAGTTACGCATCCTTGTCTGTCAGTTACCGTTTCGATACAAACTTCACAAAAAACAAAGCAAAAGCCCCCTTTTCTAGGTCTAACAGAGAAGTAGAGCTCTCTTCTGCAGTTTTTAAGCTTGTCCAAGTTGCAATGACAAATGGAGCTGTCTCCGTTTCCATTTCCCTGGCTATTTAGGCACATCTAAGTTTCAATCTCAAGTCTTGCCTAATGGATACAGCTTTATCACTAATTGACCACCCAAATCATAGAATCATGGAATCCTAGAACGGTTTGGGTTGGAAGGGACCTTAAAGACCACCCAGTGCCACCCCCTGCCGTGGGCAGGGACACCTCCCACCAGCCCAGGCTGCTCCAAGCCCCGTCCAACCTGGCCTTGAACCCCTCCAGGGATGGGGCAGCCACAGCTTCTCTGGGCAACCTGGGCCAGGGGCTCACCACCCTCACAGCAAAGAATTCCTACTTTTCGGGGCCCACAGGACACCTCTGCTGAAAGCAGTAGCCAGCTCCACCCGGGGCACAGGCTATCTCAATGATATAGTTCCCGTATTTTATTTCCTAGCCAAATATAACCAAGCCAATACCTTTCTGCAGAATGACAAGTATTTATAATAAACCTACCACTTAAAACTAACAATGTTCAATTAGTTTCTCAGGGACAGACCTTCACAGGGACCTGTGGGACCTTCCTTTGGCAGGTGCCGCTCTTGCCCAGTTGGGCAGACCCGTCTGGTCCTCCCAGCTCTGCCCTCTCCTCCACTGCCCAGCTGAGATCTTCGAAGCTTTACATGGCCCGTGCAATGCCCTTTGTAATTCCCCATTTCCCATATGGTGACAATATTCCAGGGCCGATATACTGAAGGGCTTAGCAATTTGATGGCCTGGGAGATGGGAGGTTATGTCCTTTGCTAGAGAGAGTTTCAAACTCACTCTGGTCCTTCATCAGATGTAACCAGCCCAGTTACACGATGCCCCATGAAAATGGACACCACGTGTACGAGCACAGATACAACCAGAGTATTTTTTAGCAGGGACAGCTCAGGGAACCGTGTAGATAATCACAACTTTGAGCCACACCACACCAATGTCCTATGGCTGCTCTACAGGACAGCAGGTAATAGCTCTAGATCTTGCCTTGCTGTGTGTTTTTTAAAACGCATGGTTCCCACCTCTGACCCTCTCCCACTTTTGGGCTCAGCTTGGAAATCACACGGTTACAGATGACAAAATAACCCTGCATCTGCAGTAATGTGTTTTCCAAACCCACTGTGGTAATGGTAAGTAAATGGACCATTTATTTATGGATCATAAAGAAGAGCATTCAATTCTTCATAACCACAGAGCAAAGCTGAAGGTTCCCTCTTTGTCTGAGCCTGTGGACACCCAGCTTCTGTGAGATGGGCCGTGGTGGGCAGGGGGCAGCTAAAAGACAGAAGAAAAGTCATTTATTCCCCCTCCCCTTTCACAATATCCTCAGAATTTAAATGTAGACCAGGAAAAAGCTTCAGAACAGAAAGAGCTGTGAGCAGCCAAGGTCTCTCCAGGGCAGGTAGAGGTAGAGCTGCACTTTCTCATCTGCAGGATAACAGCAGGAATAAAGAGCTGCTGAGAGCACAAACTTCTCCCCTCGGTCAGAGTGACACCTGATGGAGTGTGACCCAGAGAGTCCATCCCTGCCCCTGGGAGAGGCTGCCTGCCTGCAGGCAACTCGGCCGAGAAGCTACAGCAGGTTATGGCCATCGAACCTCTTAGATTTGGAGGATGTTCGTTGGAAAAGGAACATTTCCTTATCACAGCAACTTGGACGGGAATTACCCAGAGTCAGTTTTGAGACACTTGATGGTTGGGGTGGAAACTAAGCACAAGCAAGATGGGGACTCAACAAAGAGCAATCTCAGCCCTGTTGGGCCGGGAATTAGAAGGCAGCAGGGTCACTAATGGGGGGACAAATTCAACCAAGCAATTTTGAGAGGGATGGAAGAGTAGGAGATAATGCTGGCAAGCACAGGGTGAAATCAAACTGGAGAAATCAATAAAGGGAAAGGACAGAGGGGGGCAACGGGACATGGGAAGAGATAAATTAAAGGCTTGCCCAGGGGTTATGATGGCTAGTGAGCAATAAATTAAATAAAAGAGGGCAACAGGGACGAGCAAGGTACTGTGAAAAATTAATTAAAAGGAAGGGAGGCATAACCAAGGCATAAAACATGGGTGCTGGCGGAAAGATTAGAGGACCCAGGCAATGAAGAGGCTTTGGAAAGTGTAATAGGAGCCAAGGCAGAGGCTGTAAAGGCTGTGACCGCGTGTCAGGGTCAGATAAACAACGCAGATGCATTTTCAAGACTATGAGAAGCAGGAAACCATTGAAGAAGAAAGGAAGCATCTCACAGAAGGAGGCAGCGTTGCTAGTGCGGAGGCGCTGGTATATTGAGTGCCACTCCTTGGCTTTCGCAGCCAAAATGTGGCGGGGTATTGACTCCCCCCATCCACGTGGTCTCCTTCCACCGACCCCTCTGCCCCCAAGGAGCGGGCACAGGTGCTGCCTGCAGGATGAGGCATTGCAAAATGGGGTATTTTAGCTGGGTATCTTAAACGCCCGTCTGCTGAGACACAAGGAAAGAGGTGAATGGGTCTGACAGGAGCTGGGTCCCTCCAGGACTCCCCCCTGGCTCACGGGACAGGCAGACTTTGGGCGATGGGCAGAGGACCCTGGCCTCAGGGGATTTAGGTGGGAAGCACAGACTTACATCCAAGTCCCTGCTGGGTCCATTTTGAGTCATCGAGGACTGGAATGCCGGGTCTCAGACTGGACAGGGGAGCACCCTGCTCCCCTCAAGGTTCACCCTGGCGTGAGCCCCCTTCACCCTTCTACGCTGAAGCTGTTCCACTCTGAACAAAGGAATGACATGCACTGGGAGAACCAGAGACGGAGAAGGGGGTGGATGGAGAGAGCACAGCTCGGCAGCCTGGCAGTTGTGCATCCCACTTGAGCTCCGGGGAACCTGGACTTTCCTGAAGCCCCATTTCTGCCCACCGTCATGGGACAGGAGCGAAGCAGCTCTCCACTGGCTCCTTGCTCAGCAGCCCGGCTGCGCTGAGCCCTGCCTCAAGGCACTGAATCTCTGTGCGATGGGGGCTGCCGAGAGCTGCGTGGGGTCAGCCCGAAACCCTGCAGTCCATCACCCGCTTCCCAGCCCCAGGTGCATCACCAGGAAGGCAGCGATTAGTCATGGGCCGGGGGTATGGCGGTTTTCAAAGGATTTACTGCTGTGTGCCAGAGAGGATAAGCAGCAGCTCATCAGCTCTGTGCAGAGCAAGGTGGAGCGTCCCAACGCCACCATTTTTGCACTGACAGATTTTATAGAACGGTTTGGGTTGGGAGGGACCTTAAAGACCATCCAGTCCCACCTCCCCGTCCTGGGCAGGGACACCTCCCACTAGGTTGCTCAAAGCCCCATCCAGACTGTTTTCTGTCTGTAATTCAGGTCCCGTTCTCAGCTCTGCAGCAGTCAGGTGGATGGGACCAGCTCCTCGGCAGGACCAGCTCCTCGGCTGCCCCTGGCCTCAAAAGGATCCGTCTTTTTAGCCCAGGACGCTGGTGCACTTACAGGGCTGGCCAAGACTACAGGAGCCTCCTCCAGTTATCACCTCAGCACGAGCTTTATGAGCTCCTGCCCATCACCGCAAAGCTCCCTACATCAGTATTTCATTAGAGGGCTATTAATTGCAGTGTAGCGCGGGTGGTGCTTTGCTTTTGGAGGATTTCTCACGAGAAGAAGGGACGCTATTTTTAGAAGAAGAGCCAAAGAGCGTTTGGGGGCATGTGTCGGGGAAGTGATCACGCAAATATTTTCAGGCCTTTCAAATTGCAGGGGAGAAGAAAGAATTGGACAAGGCTGGATCGCACCTGCCTTTAAAGCAGCATTCTTTGAAATGAACAGGCTGCCTCGGTGCTTAGAGACGGCTAAGAAGATTATAAGCAGAAAATACCTACGCCAGAGGAGGGAAGAAGAAATAATAAAGGAATTGAAAGTTATGACAAGCAAATGAAAAAAAAAAGAAAAAGAATAAAGCAGAGGTTTTGGATATAGCAAGAAGGGTACAAGCAAGATCAATACCCTGACAACGGCAGCCGAAGTGGGACAAGAAACAACTTCAGAGCATTGCCACAGGGCTGAGCCACCCAGCCCAGAAGACAGCACAAGGACTTTGACGGGTCTCAGTGGCCACCCATCAGGCACTCTGCTGAATGCTTGTAAGGGAAGTAGGACAAGAAGGAATGGCTAATTAACAACATCAGAGAGAGCTAAATGGGCTCCCTAACCTCCCTCTGCCCTAACACACTTCTGTTTGGCCCCTCTTTGCACTGGACTGTAGATCGCTAAGCGATAGCTCACTGTACCCTACACATATTAGGAAGCGGGTACGGTCTTGGGGAAGCTGTAATGTAAATAGAAGAGGAAAAAGGTGTATTCCCACTGCTTTTTAACATACCAGAGTGGAGACACACCGGGTATTAGGATCCAGTCCAACAAAATGACAGTTTGAGTTCAGCACGGTGCAGAGACGGGAAGATGACAGGGAGCCTGTGCTGGATACAGAGCCGAGCACGCTGCTCCCAAGACCCTGCCTGCTGTTATTTATGTGCATTTCTTAAAATTAACCAACTCAGCCCTGCAAACACAGCCCCTGGAGTCATCTCCTACCTCCTGTAGCACTCCCGCTGGTTTTGCTACTGAGATTCAGTGGAATTTCGCTGCAGAGCAAAAACAAAAGCTGCCTTGTTCTTTTATACGAAGGCACAAGCGGCTGGGAGCTCTTGGGTTACTGCGAGGTGATGGCTCACCATTCACCAGAGCATCACGTACGGCCCATCAGGTGTTAACCACCTTCACCGCAGAGTGCAGGGCCGGTGCCGGCTGGGTGGCAGCTCCTGGTCAGTCCGCCCAGATCCCCTGTGAGTGGAAACGTGTTGGGCTGTTGGAAGACAGACTCTTCCCCCTGTGTGTGGGCTCTGTTATTGATGGTTCTCCCAAACTTTTATTACACAAAGCTTCATGTCCCCAAAGCCACGTGAGAGGCCGATCTGCCGAGCAGGACAGCATTCCCTTCACAAGTTATTTCTCCAAATGCAACCGCATTTGAAGCTTTTGCCCTTTAAAACACTAATTCCTATAATCACTAACCCTCCTAACTACAAAGAGTCATTGTTCAAGGGTATGGCATTAATGATGCCCCCATGGGGTATCCCCAGGGTGTTCAGCCTCCTCACCCGGAAGATAAGGATGGAGAGCAGAACAACCCACCCATAATCCAGGAGGAAGTAGTCAATGACCTGCTTCTGCACCTAGAGGCACATAAGTCTATGGGGCCGGATGGGATTCACCCAAGAGTACTCAGGGAGCTGGCCTGAGGCTCACCAAGCCCCTCTCCATCATTTATCAACAATCCTGGTCAACAGGGCAGGTACCAGATGACTGGAGGGTGGCTACTGTGACGCCCATCTACAAGAAGGGTCAGAAGGAGGATCTGGGGAACTACAGGCCTGTCAGCCTGACCTCGGTACCGGGAAAGATCATGGAGAGAATCATCTTGAGTGAGCTCTCACGGCAAGTGCAGGGCAGCCAAGGGATCAGGGCCAGCCAGCATGGGTTTAGGAAAGGGAGGTCCTGCTTAACCAACCTGATCTCTTTCTATGACCATGTGACCCGCCTTCTGGATGTGGGGAAGGCTGTGGACATTGTCTATCTGGACTTTGGGAAGGCCTTTGACACCGTCCCCCACGGCATTCTCCTGGAGAAGCTGGCGAGTCGTGGCATAGACAAGTGTACTCTTCACTGGGTTAAAAACTGGCTGGATGGCCATGCCCAGAGGGTTGTGGTTAATGGGGTGAAATCCTCTTGGCGGCTGGTCACCAGTGGTGTCCCTCAGGGCTCAGTTTTGGGGCCGGTTTTGTTTAATATCTTTATCAATGATCTGGATGAGGGGGTTGAGTGCATCCTCAGTAAGTTTGCAGATGACATCAAACCAGGTGGGAGTGTTGATCTGCTGGAGGGTAGGAAGGCTCTACAGAGGGACCTGGACAGGCCGGATCGATGGGCCAAGGCCAACTGTATGAGGTTTAATAAGGCCAAGTGCCGGGTCCTGCGTTTCGGTCACAACAACCCCAAGCAACGCTACAGGCTTGGGGAAGAGTGGCTGGAAAGCTGCCCCGCAGAAAAGGACCTGGGGGTGCTGGTGGAGCCAGCTTAACATGAGCCAGCAGTGTGCCCAGGTGGCCAAGAAGGCCAACAGCATCCTAGCCTGTATCAGGAATAGCGTGGCCAGCAGAAGCAGGGAAGTGATGGTGCCTCTGTACTCGCCACTGGTGAGACCTCACCTCGAGTGCTGTGTTCAGTTCTGGGCCCCGCTGTACAAGAGGGACATTGAGGTGCTGGAGCGTGTCCAGAGAAGAGCTACCAGGCTGGGGAGGGGTCTGGAGACCAGGGCATATGAGGAGAGGCTGAGGGAGCTGGGCATGTTTAGCTTGGAGAAGAGGAGGCTGAGGGGAGACCTCATTGCCCTCTACAACTACCTGAAGGGAGAGTGTAGAGAGGTGGGGGTTGGCCTCTTCTCCCAGGTGGATAATGACAGGACCAGAGGAAATGGCCTGAAGCTGCGGCAGGGCAGGTTTAGATTAGATATTAGGAAGAATGACTTTACTGAATGAGTGGTCAGGCACTGGGACAGCCTGCCCAGGGAGGGGGTTGAGTCACCATCCCTAGAGGTGTTTAAGAAATGTCTAGATTTGGCAGAGATTGTAGGGGTTTGGTTTTTTGTGTGTGTATGGTTGGACTTGATGATCTCAAAGGTCCTTTCCAACCATGAAGATTCTATGATTCAATTCATGCAGCGTCATTGAGGCCTGAGACTGCCCTGCTGACTGCACACAGCACCTTGGGAGTAGAAATCTGTTATTTAAGAGGATTCCAGAAAAGTCTTTGTTAGTTCCTGGTTTTGGCTGCATTGGAAGGAATGTGAGTATAATGTGTACATCCACCCCACGGCCATGCACACTGAGGTGGGCAGTGCAGAGCCCAGTCCCACCACCAGCCTCTTCTCAGGATAAGCTCTTCCCAACACTGCTGCTCCAAATTGTTGGGTTGGGGAACCCCAAGGACAACCTGGCTTCGGTTCTGTGCTCAATGCAACCCAGGCGCATGTTCCATCTGCAATCACAGCCTACGGGTGAGATGGGACACGGCAAAGCAAACGAGATGAGGTGAATGTGGGGGAGGAGATAACCCATGGGAGGTCAACAGGGCGCAGGTGCCACGTCCTGGATCCCAGAAAGTGTAGCAAAACCAAGGGATTAGGGAAAGATGTAGAGGGACAATACAGGGTTTGAGTGTAAGGCATGCAGGAAAGAACGGGAAAGCAGAAGACCAAGGCTGCCATGATCCCTGTTTGTCCCTCTCCTGTGAAGGCAGCAGGAACAGCCCATCACCGACAGCATGTCCCTTCAGAACTCATCTAACAGAGGAAAGCTGGGGACCCAGATCAGTCCTCCAAGGCTACCCAGCACACCCCAAGGTCACCCTTACTGACTTTCTGACCCTGTTTTTTTAACTTGAACGTCCACTCTCAAGAAGGAAACAAAAAACTCCAGGATTTTAGAAGAAAAACCCTCCCTGCTCCGCACAGCTCATCATGAACACAGGGCGCGTGGCAGCCAGCACCCTCTGGACATTACAGCACAATGGGAAAGGAATCCAAGGAATCCAGCCTGACCTCTCCAGGCAGCACAGGTCCATATTTTAGCACTACGTCTTTGTGTCACACCGCAGCCTGTGAAAGGTCAGCGCCCCACAGAAGAAGCACATACGATAATGAAATGCTACGGAAGGGTGATGGTAAAATAAGCAACGTTTTGGCTCATTTACTGAAATCTCCAATTCAAGCCAAGCTGGAAGCAAAGCTCAGGCCTGGATTTCTATTGATGAAGGAACGTGGCCATCTGTCTGTTTGTCTTTTCTGCATTTCTTGCTAACCCTTATTTCTCTCCTTAAAAAAAACCAATCCATGCTCACATGTCATATCTGATGCATCTGACAAGGTCAGAGCCATCATATCCCATCAAGCATGCGCCGATGCAGCCCTGCCAAGGGAAGCCGAGAAAAGATGTGCAAAGAGAGATCTATTTTTGTGTTTTTATTTGAAGGCATCCCCTTGACTTCTGCTTTCTGACTCGCTTTCCAGCTCCGGTACTCAGAGCTGCAGCCAGAAAGCCGCATCTGGCTACGAGGAGACACAGCGAGCGAGCAGCACCGAGGTACTCATTCATCTCCTGTCCCCAGAGTCTGAGCACCTCATGGAGCAATGTTTTCATGGCCATAACAACAGTTCAAGCTGGAGCAGAAAGAATATTCCCTTTTGGAGGCTGGGAATGGAGAAATTCAGGCCCAGCTCCTCAATGCTGACTGAATTCCTTTGGTGGCTGAAGCCCAGCTGAGCGGCCAAGGAACCTGGGAAAATTACGGTGGAGAACCTGAACCCTGAGGCAGACACTTAAACCTGTTTTCATCTAGGATTAAATCCTGTCCCCTGGCCTTTCTCTCCATAATGCACAATACTCCTTGAGTGGGCAACAACTAGTTCTTGACAGGAGAGGCAGAAAACATCTTAGAATCACAGAATCCTTTTGGTTGGAAGAGACCATCAAATCCAACCATTAACTTAGCACTGCCAAGTTACCACTAAACCATGTCCCTCAGCACCACATCTACATGTCTTTTAAATACCTCCAGGGATGGTGACTCACCTTGTAGATGATGGGGAAAACAAGCCAAGATGGTGAGGACCTGGTGGTTCAGAAACAGGTGAGTCCTTCTGGCCATCAGCTTGCTTCTCTAAGGAGGTGTTAAGGTGTCAATAAATACAAGCCACCATACTCCAAGGCTGTGAGCACTCCCTTGAGTTCTTCACAAATTCATTCCAGCTGCGTTTCCATTCAATGAACGCATATGTGTCTGGGATAGACTACTAACACCTGGGGCAGCTCTGACCTTCCCTCTGGAGCAATTCTGAAATTTGTAAGGTTTCATTTTGCAAACATTTTCACCTGATGTTTAAGCACAGGCATTATCCTTAACCATAGCAGAAGAAATGACTCTTGTGATCATCTGTCAGCTGGTGCTTACACACGGAGTTGTTGGGGAAAAGATTTTATATTTTCAATTCATGCACTACCTTAATCTGAATTAACCTTCAAGTCTTGAGAAGCTCTAAGGAACAGATAATTTCAAAAAGCAAATCCAGAAATGAAAAAAAAAAAAAAACAAGCCAAAATATGCCCCCCCCCACCCCAGTCGGGTAATTTGAATTGACATGTTATTTTGATAAAATCAAGATTTGCAGAAAACTTAACTCTCAGATACCAACAAGAACAGGGAGTCCGTGCGCGCTCTTGCTCCCAAGGACTCTCTCGCTGCCAAGGACTCTTGCTCACAAGGACTCTCTCTTGCTCCGCGGTGCCCGCGGGCCCTGCTTGCGTGCCTCTGCCCAGGTGCTGCTTCGGCGATTCCCTGGTCTGTGAGGTATCGAGATTAAGTTTGTTCTTTGCCTTTCATCCGTGGTTTGTGGTTGCTCCTGCGTCCTGCCCGCATGGGCTCACGCAGATACAGCATTCATTATGAATTGCTTGCTCAGCTTTTAAAAGAGTCAAACATTTTGGTTGATCGCAGGAAACCATCTCAGCTCTGGAGTTTAAGCATTGACTCAGGAAGCTATTATTAATCCAGGGCTTGCTTTGAGCATAAGAATTTATAGATTTAAAACTAGACATACGCGTAAGAGTTTTTGGTTTATCAAGATTTGAAGTCTCAAACCAGGTGGAGTCCAATCCACTGGACCATGTATGCTATGCGAAGACATTTTTTGCTTTTTGTTCAGCCTTGCTGTCCTTAAATAGTACTAAACGACCTGCTCTTCCCACACACCAAGGAACGACTGAGCTACGTAACCTTCTGCTTGCAGACTGCACAATCAGCTGGAAGGTCCGGAGCAGGCAGAGCTGTCAGCAATGCCTGTCACGCGATCCATCGCTTGGCGTCTGGAAACACCACAGCTTTCTTGCTGTCTTGGCAGAGCAGTTGAGAGCTTCCTGCAGTTAATTTGCTTATTTAAAAGCACAGGTAACAGGAACAGAGCAGTGAGGATCTTTATAAAGGGGTTAATGAGCATCTTGTCTTCCACTAACTCATGCCCAGAGGGGCCACGCCAGCCTGGCAGGGCCAGACATGAGGAAGGAGCTTCTCAGTGAAGGTCAGCACCCAGCATCCACCTCCACCACCCACGAAGAATGCAAACAAACTGATTGTGGGTGCCCCAGGGCGGGTGCCGTAGATGTTTCCAACTCGTGGGGCTGTTTCAGCTGCTGTTTGCAGCTCGTTGGGCAGGACACGAGGTGCTGCACTTTACTCAAGGAGGGATGGTGGCTACTCGGAGGAGGAAGACTGTGCTCCCCGCACCCACCCAAATGGATGTTGGTATCCAGGTCACAGGCTGGGAGGAATGCCACAGCCTTTCACTGGCCGCGGGGGACAATGCTGCCTATGGTTGCATGTGGTGTGAGCAGGTTGATGACCTGCTCAGCCGGGTGACGCAGCTCCAAGATGAAGTGATGGAGCTCAGAGAAGAGGTGAGCAGATTGAGGAACATCAGAGAGAACGAGAGGGAAACCGACCATTTCCACAAACAGCTCTCTACAAAAACGGAACAGGAGGTAACTCTTAGTGGACCAGAGGATTCCGTATCCTTTCACCAGCAAGCCCCCCAGCCGTCCCGAAGTAACCCGCATGAGCAGGGTCAATGGGAAGAGGTCTCTGTCCGACGGAACAAAAGAAAGAAACGGAGCAAGCAGGTTCCTTTAAGAAGTGCACCCTTGCAGAACAGGTATGGGGCTCTGCAGGAGGAACTGGTTGCAAGCAAGGAAGAGGGCTCTGGAAGGCCAGAAGAGCCACCAAGGCCAACTCGCCTCAGGCCGGCCATCAAAACTGACCCTGAAAAGAATAATGGAAGGGTCATTGTTGTAGGTGACTCCCTGCTGAGGGGAGCAGAGGGCCCGATATGCAGACCGAACCCGCCTCATAGAGAGGTCTGCTGTCTCCCTGGTGCCCGGCTAAAGGACATCGTAGGTAAACCCCCCACCCTTGTGAGCCCTTCAGATTATTACCCACTTCTGGTCTTTCGGGTGGAAAGTGATGAGGTAGCAATGAGAGGCTCACAATCATTTAAAAAAAGATTTCAGGGCCTTAGGGCAACTGGTAAAGGGCTCAGGAGCTCAGGTTGTGTTCTCGTCCATCCCTCTGACATCAGCGATGGACGAGGGAATATATAGGAGGAGTCAACAGGTCAATTCATGGCTCTGGGACTGGTGTCGCTGACAGGGCTTCGGGTTTTACGAGCACGGCTTGGTATTTGAGGCACCAGAGCTGTGAGCAGCTAATGGGATGCACTTATCCCAGAGTGGGGAAAAGGATTCTGGGGCAGGAGTTGGCAGGCCTCATCGACAGGGCTTTAAACTAGATTTGAAGGGGCAAGGGGTCAATAATTTCATGCTTGCCTGTGACAAACAGTGGGGCAGCACATCAGGGGCAGAGGCATGGAGTCCTAGTAAGGGCTCTCAACTTGTTGCCCGAAGGCAGGCTGGAGACGACACACCGCGACACCCCAAGGGAATCAAGGGGGATTTGTGCAAGAGGGTGACATGGTCAGGACAGCTGAAGCGCCTCTACGCGAATGCACGCAGCTTGGGCAATGAACAGGATGAATTAGGGGCCACTATGCTGCTGGAAAGCCAAGACATACTGGCCATCACTTGGTGGGATGATTCCCATGACTGGAATGTAGGGATAGAAGGATACAAGCTCTTTAGGAAGGACAGGCAGGGTAGGAGGGGAGGAGGTGTTGCCCTCTACATCAGTGATCAGCTAGAATTGATGGAGCTCCACATGGGGAAGGACGAGGAGCTGGTTGAGAGTGTATGGGTTAAGATTAAAGGGAAGACAGGGGAAGGTGATGTTACAGCAGGGGTCTGCTACAGGCCACCTGACCAGCAGAGCCAAGCAGGTGAGGCCCTCCATAGGCAGAGAGAAGTGGTTTCCCGTTCACAGGCCCTGGTCCTCATGGGGGATTTCAACCACCCTGACATCTGCTGGAGGGACAATACAGCAAGGCACCAGCAATCCAGGATGTTCCTGGAATGCATTGATGACAACTTCCTCCTCCAAATGGTAGAGGAACCAAGAAGAAAAGGTGCTATGCTGGACCTTGTTCTCACCAACAGGGAAGGGCTGGTGACCAACGTGAGGCTCAGGGATAACCTTGGCTGCAGTGACCACGAAGCGACAGAATTTAAGATCCTCAGGGCTACTAGGAGGATGTATTCCAAGCTTACGACCCTGGACTTTAGTCACACAGACTTTGATCGCTTCAGGGATCTCACGGCCAAAGTGCCGTGGGACAAAGCCCTAGAGGGAAGGGGGGCCCAGGACAACTGGTCAGTATTCAAGGATCACCTTCTCCGTGTCCAGGAGCAAATCATACCGACAAAGAGGAAGGCGGGAAAGAATGCTAGGAGACCTGCCTGGATGAACAAGGAGCTCCTGGACACACCGTCGCACAAAAAGAACCTTTACAAGGAGTGGAAGAAAGGACAGCTAGAACGGGGGGCATATAAGGAAGCTGTCCGAACAGCAAGAGACCTGGTTAGAAAAGCTAAAGCTCAGTTAGAATTAAATCTAGCCAAGGAGATCAAGGGGAACAGCAAAAATTTCTATAAGTATATAAATGGTAAGAAAAAGACTAGGGAGGGTGTGGGCCCCCTCAGAAAGGAAACGGGGGAGCTGGTGACAAGTGATATGGAGAAGGCTGAGGTTCTCAACGACTTCTTTTCCTCAGTCTTCACTGGCAAGGGCTCCAGCCACACTCCCGGAGTCACAGAAGACAATGGCAGGGGTTGGACAGAACTGCCCATCGTAAGTGAAGATCTGGTTCGTGACCATCTGATGAACCTGACAGTGAACAAGTCCATGGGACCCGATGGGATACACCCACGGGTACTGAGGGAACTGGTGGATGAGGTTGCTAAACCGCTCTCTATTATATTCCAAAAGTCATGGCAGTCTGGTGAAGTCCCCACTGACTGGGAAAGGGGAAACATAATCCCCGTTTTCAAAAAGGGAAAGAAGGAGGAACCAGGGAACCATAGGCCAGTCAGTCTCACCTCCGTGCCTGGTAAGATTATGGAGCAGATCCTCCTGGAGGTGCTGCTGAGGCAGAAGAATAACGAAGAGGTGATCGGCTACAATCAACACGGCTTCACCAAGGGCAAATCGTGCCTGACAAACCTGGTGGCCTTCTATGAGAAGGTCACAGCATCAACAGACAAGGGGAGAGCAACTGACGTCATTTACCTGGACCTGAGCAAAGCCTTTGACACTGTCCCGCATGACATCCTGGTCTCCAAGCTGATAAAATATGGGTTTGATGGACTGACAATTCAGTGGATAAAGAACTGGCTTGACGGCCACACCCAAAGAGTGGCTGTCAATGGGTCCATGTCCAAGTGGAGGCCAGTGACAAGTGGAGTCCCTCAAGGATCAGAACTGGGACCCGTCTTGTTTAACATCTTCATCAGCGACATGGACAGTGGCACTGAGTGCACCCTCAGCAAATTTGCTGACGATACCAAGTTGTATGGGGCAGCTGACACGCTGGAGGGAAAGGATGCCATCCAGAGGGACCTTGACAGGCTGGAGAGGTGGGCCCATGCCAACCTCATGAAGTTGAGGCCCACTCTTGCCAGGTAAGCCCAAACCTACTCAAGACAAGACCTGTTCCAGATGAACCAGCTGCTGGGGAACATTGTCCAGTCAACTGCTTATAAATATCACACATTTCCAGCACAGACATCTGGGCAATCCTTCCAGAGAGTCTACTCAGGATTTTTAACTGGGTCTTTGCATTTATTTACTGGAGGTAAGGATAGGGGAGCATTAGCTTTTGAGGGAATTTCTGTTTGTGTCCTCCACAGCCCGGACTACCCTTCTCCTCATCCACAGTTCGCAGACACATCAGCTCTGCCTCTCGAGACAAGGGTTGTGGCCTTATTTCGTAGGGGACCTCACCACCCTGAGCCTACAGGATTCCCAAGACTTCGGTAGAAAGGGTCAAGATAGGGTTATCGTCTTGGGTGGTCAGAAGGCTCCCATTACCGGAGCACACAGGGAACGTGCATGCTTGAATCTGCCTATCCTCATGGTCCCCTTTAATTTTCTGGGAACAGCTTGGGGTCACCGGGTCTAGAAAGAGACAGTGTGGGTGTGACAGACCCTGGGTTCACTTTCCAGGCAGCTTTTTAACCATTCTTCCTTCCCTCACTTCTTAATTTGCCAAGAACGGGCCTCTTTCTTTCTGTATTTTCATAGAATCATAGAATGGTTTTGGTTGGAAGGGACCTTAAAGACCATCTAGTTCCACCCCCCTGCCCTGGGCAGGGACACCTCCCACCAGCCCAGGCTGCTCCAAGCCCCGTCCAACCTGGCCTTGAACCCCTCCAGGGATGGGGCAGCCACAGCTTCTCTGGGCAACCTGGGCCAGGGGCTCATCACCCTCAGAGTGGTCTATTTCGACTCAACACTTTGCGTCACAAACAACGGCCAAAGCAGATTGCAGGTGACAGCACGCACATCCAGTGCTCCATCTGCAGAGAGACAGCGGTGACAGGTCTGAAGCCTCTCCTCCCTTTTACTGCTAAACAAAACCACCTACGGTGGGAATTGTCTGAGGGTAGCATCAGTTATTTGGGTTTCTTCTCCCTTCCTTTGAGGTTTATCATAAACACACGAGCCACTGGGGACAACTGCAGTTTACTGCACCCTTGGGAGAGAAGCCTGTCCACGGTGAGAAACACCCGAGGCCAGTAACAGGCCTGAGGAAGCCCAGCGCACCTCACCCCGCTCTGGGCTACCTGACACTCCATCTTCACCCGTCCCTCCACCGTAATCCCTGCTCTGGGGAGGGATGTTGCTGAGGAGATAATTGCATTCAATAATCTTCCCAGCACGTGCTTGCCGAAGTATGAAGAGAAATAAAGAACGTGCGCGTGCACACGTCAGAATCCCCGCTGCAGAAAACCTGCCATCTCATTGCCTACAGAGGAATAAAAATCATAAATTAAAAAAAAAAAAAATAAAAAAAAAAAGAGAAAACAAGCCACAAAGGGCAAAGCGAGTCTGCGCCTGGCACGAAGGACCGAGGGTAACTCGGTCCCACAATTCGGCTTTTTCGGACTTGATCACGAATGCCGTGGATGCACCGTTCACATCACACCCCCTCCCTCCCCACCCACTACCGGACACGCAGCCCCGAACCGGAGCATCTGCGTGGGCACCAATGCCCGCCACCGCCTCCTCACCCGCCTTGTCTTTTCTAAATTAAGAAACCTGTTACGTCGCTTCCTTCCTTGGCCCACGGGGTGCTAAGAAGGTCACTACCAGATCGTAGCTTAAAGGGCTACCGAGTGCCGTCCTAATCCTGGAAGGACAGGAACTGCCGGAGCTGACAAATGACCCGAGCAAGTGATTACAGTCTGGATTTATTTGTGATTAGACACGGTGATGGCCCGCTCCGACAGTGTGGGGTTTTTTCTAGGAAGACAGACAGAAAATTTCACCTGCCCAGTTGTTGTTGAGCTACGTAAGGATGCTCCGTGTCCTCTCACTATGGGACACTTCCAACCCTGTATGGGTGGACTCAGTAACAGGTATTTTTCTGACCTTCCCTGCATTGCTGGAATAATGGGCATTTTCATCAGCCTTCCCAGTTCTCCAGAGTTACTCTCAATGATCTTTTCCAATTGCCTGAATGACAGATATTTTCACAGCTTTTTCTGCATTCCCCCAAAGAAATAGGTAGTTTCACAGCTCCCTCTGGAATCAACCGTTATTCTGTGTGCTCCCAATAATTGGAGGGAGAAGTGAAAAATGAAAAAGCAAATAATCAACCGGCAGCGCCCCAGAGTTCAGAAGCCCTGTGAAAGTGAAGAACTTGCGGAGCGAAGGAGGTGCTGCAGCTCAAGACCTGCAGTCTGTGCGCGCAGGATAGAAGGCGCTTTCCTTCACTTACAGTAAATACCCTGTACAAAAAGAAGGCTCCATAGTTTAAAGCACTGTTTAATATGTCAACAGCCAAATCAAAATTTTAAAAAAACGTCTGGCAGCGTTCTTTTTTTAAAATGTCTTGCATATTAAAAAAGGAAGGTATTTCTTCAGTGCTGCTGAATCCCATAATTTCATTTGCTGAGTTAAATCCCGGTCTATGGAATTAGGGCAGAGTAGTTCTCTTATTCATGCAGAAAAGGGTTTTTAGCCAGCTCATTTGTTTAACATATCTGTATGTCAGTATTTTTTAGTCTTACTTTGTGTCAAGTTATTCTCACTACTACTAAGGGAAGGTATTTTATGCTAGAAGCAGAAAATGGTTTTAGAGAAATTATAAGCAAACCCAAATTCTTTTTTTCCTTCAACTTCTGATTTTGGTTTGAGAAAGTTCAGGGGAAGCTTTACGCCTCTGTTATTTGCAGTTTCCTGGATTAGATTTCCAGACAAGATAAGAAGTGTCAAACTCCTGGATCCTTATTTACTGTATGTGGTATCTCCTGGGGTCCACCAAGCAACAGCAGAGCTCCTACCCATATGATAAGAAGTTTTACCTAATAACATTTATTTTTTATTCCTCCCATGCAAGTTCCCAAGGAAAAACCCAACCATGATACCAATTAAAACAAATGTGTTACACCGGGCGCGGAAACTCTGCCCAACTGGAAACTGGAGGACCTGCTTTTCTCCATCTGTCTGCGAACTGGAGGGGAAAGTCCACTGATGAAAACATTACACCGCCCCACCTTCATGTCATGAATTGTGTGTAGTACAATTACGCCCTGAAATCTTCATTCACCCTCTGCTGAAGCAAACTCCAGGTTTTATTCACCTAGAGAGTCCTGTTGTTATTGAAACAAAACTCCCACAAAACCGGGGAGATCTCCCAGCTCAGGCCTTCACTGACTTCTTTGCTTGGGAAGCACAGCACGTTTCTGAGAGCCGCAGTGATTCCTGGACCAGCATTTCCCAACACTTGGGGTCACGCTGTCACTGGAGCTGATCCCCAAACCCTCTTCCAGCCCACCACAAAACCTCTTCTTTTCAAAGAGGTGCTTCCAGTTCAGCCCACCTGGCCAAGCTGGGTCTGGGGGATGTCAAAGCGCACGTCCTGACAGTGCTGTGTCTGTTGGCACTTTGGAGATGGTTACCTTCCAAAATCGTGGCCTGAGGGCACTGCTGTACCTTTTGGGAATGGGGGAACTGCTCTGTCCTGCTCAAAGCTCTAAGAAACACAGCTCTGACTGATGTCGGTCGAGGAAATATCAAGCACGTGCTTTCTCCCAGTTCACTTTCAAGAGGATGCTCTGCTCGTGCAGAGGCAGTAAAGGGGTTTTGACCACATTCTGGGCAGCCTCCTTCCCCGAAGACCAGCTCTGCGAGGGGCCTGTCTGCCCCAGCACAGTGTCCCCCGCGGGCAGCGCTTCCCCCCAGGCCCTCCCTGCACCCTCCTGCTCTGGCGTGGGCACCGGGAAAGGCAAGGGCAGAGCCCACCCCGACGTTGCCCAGAAGTCGTGCTCGTATTCACTTTCACTCACAACAAACTGCAAACGCAGCTTTTAGAAGAAATACAAGCAATGAATCGGAAATGAAAATGTGCTGAACCCTGCCATGTCCAAACCGATCACAATCTGCCCATCAGGGTGTAATTAAAGCAATTAAAGCAGTTTCTATCGCCAGTAGCACACGAAGGAACAGCAGATTCTCAGCACATCCATCCACATTTGACTCCGTGAACGCTTCCACCAGGCCAGGACGCGGCCGCTTTCAGCGGGCTCCAAGAGAGAAAACCTTCAGCCTGAATTCACAATGAAGCCCGCTCATACGATCCAGCTTCCGAAGCAGTATGTCCTTGCTGTCCCGAGTCCCGCCTTGCACAGCAGAACCGCAGGGATCTCTCACATCGCTCATCCCATCTAAAGGTACCTCCAGACCCAGTCACTTACCGGGACTGTGGGCACTTGGGCTTTGTCGGTCCTTCCCGTCACCGGTCTGGGAGCAGGCGCAGCACCCCTCTACGGTCTCAGCTTCACCCTGCAAGAATTAGGACACAGAGGGTTTTTTTCCCCAGTTGGGGTAAGCAGATAATCCAGTACTTTCTAACCCCCGGCAGAGCGGGGTACGCTGTGTTGGGACGAAAAGCCGCTGGCGGGTTGTCTGCAAGGATCAGCCCCAGGACTTTCCGAGCTAAGGCTCTGAGCGGCTTAGCCAGGAGCTGGGAGCGGAGCAGACAGAGCCGGTCGTGTTGGCAGGGCCGAGGAGTCAGGATAGCTGCTGGGGAGCTGGCTCAGATTGGCTCGCGTGCGAGAAACCCCCCCAAGAACACCTACGTGATATTAATATTGCCAAGAATGAGGTTAACTGGTGGATATAAGTGGGCAGGAATTTTTGGTCACGGTGGCTGAGATTTGTTCAGGGAAAACAGCTTCTTCAAACTGAAATATCCCACAGTAAAGCAGAAACTTTTTCATGCGTGTGGTTTTTTGGGGTTTTTTTTTCCGTTTCAAAAATGCGTTTTGAAACTGAAGATCACAGAATCACAGAATCATTTAGGTTGGATCAGATCATCGAGTCCAACCATCAACCCAACACTGACAAAACCACCACTAAACCACGTCGCTAAGCACCATGTCAACCCGACTTTAAAATACCCTTTAAATACCTCCAGGGCTGGCGATTCCACCACTTCCCTGGGCAGCCTGTTAAGATTTTGCTTTGGGCCGGGTTGACTCGAATTGAAACATTTTGTTGATAGAATTGAAATGTTCTGCTATAAGTCAGCTCCTCTGGGTCCCCCCCAGCTTCCAGGATACCTCCTGGGACGTTAAATTAAGGTGCTTTCCCTTCCCTGCCGTGGGCTGAGGTGCCTGGCTGGACCGTATGCAGTGCCCTGATGCGTCACTGTGAGAGACCTGCCAAGTAGAAATGGAACCGGGATGTTCCAATTCAGAAGTTAGGGCTGCAGGACTTTTTATTGCATTTTTATGCTGGGGAACGCACAAGACTCCTGGGCAGCAGCGTCGGCACAGGCCAGCTGGCGGGCAACGCTCCTTGCAGGGAAGGCTGCGGGGCACGGCTGCTCACCCCGTAAGAACCGGCTTAATGCTTGAGAGGTGGGATCTAGGTGCCATCAAATCCTCCCTCCTCTACAAGCAAACACACACTACTCCCCGCCGAACCCCAGCACTGCGGGCAAAGAACTGGGGTTGAATGGACGGGATGGAGCAAGATCTCCTCCATGCTCAGCGCTCTCCAGCCCTGGGACAAGGATTGCACCTGCGAACGCACGGCCTTACACACAGTCCGGAGCTGATGGAACTGGATCTAGGTCTCCATGCTCCCATTCCAGTGCCTAAGCCATTAACAAGACCCAGTGATTTAAACCCATTCCTTCCAATCAGCCTGCTTGGGCTAGCAATGATCTACAACAAAGGCAACAAATCACTAGCAGATTCCTGCTCTGCTTTCTCCACCCTCCTCAAACCGGTGATGATTCCCACCTCCTGCCTCGAGAACAACATTTCCTGAGTAAGCCATGGCTTTACTGAAAGACCAACACTTCACCCTGCTCTGTGAAACACTCAGATACGTGGGCTGCCTGATCCCGCTGGAGGGCAGGAGGGGCAGTCAGGGCTCCTGCCACTCACCATAAACGTTAGGGTGAACCATAGACCCTCCGGAATTAGAGGCTCAATTCGGTCTCAATTATACCACAGCATCGCAAAAGGTCAAACCGGATTGAAGCTTTTAATAAAAACAGAGAAAGCACTAAAGAGACAGAGGAATGAAGCACTGGGCTTCAACCAACATCGAGGTCCCACATATCGAACGAGCTGATCTGAGACGACACGCCGGCTTTTGCAGCAGACGCCTCTGCACGCTCTGGCAGTGCACCGCAGGGATCATCCCTCCTGCACAGGGCTTCAAAGCTCTGCATGAAAAAGCCGTCACAGTGCCAAAGGCTAAAAGCAGGGGATGCTGCCACGTGGCCACGTTTCCCATCATCCAAGAACCCAATAAAGCATTCAAGACGACGAACCTCCCGGTGCTGTTTCCTCAGTTCCCCTCCATTTCAATGGACCCGTCATTCGAGTTCATTGAGCCTCTCCAGAGATCTGGCAGCACCTCTCAGAAGATCAACTGAACATACAGAGTGCTGGAACCAACGATGAGTGCAGCAATGGCCCGAGAGGGGGCCTTCATGCAGGAGAGATGGAGAAAAGGGGAGAGAGTAAGAGAAACCCGAGGCTAAACCAGGTCTGAGCAGAGCCCTGAGCACCACAACTCTCAGAGACATGAGGGATGTGGAAAAGCAAACGGCTCACGGCCTGCTCCAGACATACCTGCTGGAGCCCTGCAGGTCCCTGCTTTGACATTGCTCAGACAGAATGGGGCAGATCCTAGAATCACAGAATTGCCCAGGTTGGAAGGGACCTTTCAGATCATCAAGTCCAACCATCAACCTAACGCTGACAAAACCCATCACTAACCCATGTCCCTCAGCACCACGTCTGCCCGGCTTTTAAATACCTCCAGGGATGGTGATTCAACCACCTCCCTGGGCGTATTTAACAGGGTAATTTCCGATATTAATTCCAACATTTTAATTAAGCTTTTGGGGGTTTTGGATGGGGCTGGGGGTGGGGGGGTGGGCTTTTTTTAGCTGACAACAATCCCCCGAACCTCTTTCCTTTTGCCAGGAACAGGTACAAGATAGACAAACAAAAGAATTTATCCACAAGTGTTGGCTACACCTCAAGATGTTCTGAAATGCATCTATTTTATTCCAGATTTTATTATTTGAGAATTACAGAAGCAAATCCCAGCGAGGAAGGAGGAAAAGAGATTTTACCTGAGATCTGGACGAAGTTCTGAATGCCTTCCCCATCCTCCTCCCAAACCCATCCAGATGCCTCGACTGAGGCAAAAGTGCTTATCTTGTCCCTAAAGCCTTCTCCTGCTAAGAACAACCCAAAAGTGTGCGAGGGGAGGGGAAGTATGAGGGGCAGAGGGACATGGGGCATCAAAGAGCATCAGAAGCTCTGAGTTCTGCTCTCGGCTCCACTGTACACCTCTTTGAGACCAAGGGCCAAATTACCGCATCGCTTTTGAGTGTTTTAGGATGCTATGTTAGACCCGTATGAGGTCTAACAGTTGCCTGATAACCCGAAGTGGAAGCTGTACAGGAGGCGGCGAAGAAAAACCTCCCCACTAGAAGCTAAGAAATGGAAGTCCACCTCTGCTGCTGCATAATCCCTCATTCCCTGAATGTACAGCTACATGAAAGACCGAATTGCCCTGCTCTTATACCAAGTTCCTCTTCACCTCCTGAGTCCTAATGAATTCAGGCAGCGGGAGCAGCAGAGTCCAGCCCTCACAAGGCTGGAGTCAATCAGTGCCCTGCACCATCCTGCGATTCTTCTAGAACCACTTCAACTCACGATGCAAAAGAGGAGGAGGAAGGAGGTAAGTACCCTGCCAAAATACAGCATCTTTCAAACAAAGTAACTGCACTAAAATGTGCTGGTTTATTTTCACTCTGGGCTCCCAAAGCATTTCCCTTCTCTCCCTGAATGATAACGGGCATAAAAATTAAATATAAATTCTCCAACAAAAAGTGAAACGCACTGAAGGGTAATAAATCACGGGGGCTGGATGGCATTCAGAGGAAGTTGGGGGAAGGAATAAAGGATGAAATAGTGTAGATAGTGACTAAGATGTATCATAGACTCTTAAAAACCCAAGACTCGTCCTCCGGGCAGGGGACTCACCACAGTGGGCTGAATTTTGATGAAGCAGCAAAGGGGACTTGCCCAGCGAAGCAGTGGGGTTGCTCCAGGGGGCTCCCAGTCCCAGGGGGCTCAGGGCACAGCGAACGTCACCCCAGCACCCCACCACCTCGCCTGGGGGTGAAGACCCCGATGAAAAAATCTTCTAACGTCCCCGAAGCCCCAATTCTGCCCCAGTTGCTAACTGCTGAGATCAGAAGACCTGCAAACAGAAAGTCTCTTCTGGGTTTTTTTTTTTCATATTTTGTACAGAAGAGGAAACATGCCCTTCTTGCCCCCCCGCCCCCCCGCCCCCCCCAGGGATGTACCCACGGGACTGGTGCTGCCCCTCATTGTCCCCAGGGCCGCCTGCCACAGGCAAGCCGCTGTGTTGGCACTGGCTTTGGGATCCATTGGGGACTCCAGAAGGAGTAAAGAGGGACCAGCCCAGGGCTGCAGTGGGGACATGCACGTTTCCGAACAGCAGCTATCACAGACTGGATGCTCTCTCATCTGATGACCTGAGATTCTTACGTCGGCATTTCCAGTAACCTGAAACACTCCCCGGGGCATCACACAGCCGCACAACATTCTGGAAACGCTATATATCAGCACCGATTTTCTTCTAATAAACAAGATCACCTTTAATTTTGCAGGCACCTCCTACTTCATTAAACTTAAAGATCTTGCTCTCCAGGGGTTTCCTCCTCAACTGGGGCAGGAAATGAAAAGACAGAAAATGCAATTTAATTGGGGATGAAGCTTCATCTTTACACTGCCTATCATAATTATGTGTCATTTAAAAACAAGCGTGGAGCAGGTGTGAAATGGCACCAGCTCCGGATGCACATAAAAAAGGTTGACACCAGCAGCACGTCTCAGCAACAATCAGATGGTGCAACTTGAAAATTCCTTTTCTCTTTGGTTTCTTTCTTCCTTTGTTTCCTCAAACTTCTCAGAAAAAATTTCTTTTGAAATGGGAGAGAAGAAATGGCATCTTTGCCAAGTGGTTTGAAAGGAATCGCAGAATGGCAGGGGTTGGAAGGGACCTCTGGAGATCACGTAGTCCAACCCCCTGCCAAAGCAGGGTCACGCAGAGCAGGCTGGACAGGAATGTGTCCAGGCGGGTTTTGAACATCTCCAGAGAAGGGAGAGAAGGTAATTTCAGCATCATGTGCTGGAGCACGGCATCACTCCCTGCCAAACGTGGGGCAGGGCTGGCGTTGGCGCAGAGGATGGGCGAGCGGAGGCACGGCAGCGCAGCCACTGCCTTTGCGTGACACAGAGATGGTTGGGCTGCATCTGCTGCTCCTCCTTCTTCCTCTCTGGGTATCGCTTTGCCTCCCCTTGCCGTCCTGGATAACACGAACCCAGCTGGGTTTGACGCTTGCAGGTGAGACCACAGCGTACCAGGATGGAAGTGACCTCCAGACGCTGAAGTTTGCCCTGGGAACTGAGTTGGGTGGGAGAGGGTTTCTGTTTTCCCTCAGGTCGCCCAGCCCCTTTTTCCATGCTCCAGCACCACAAGGAACAGAGGGACGAAACACTTTTGTTAAGTTAATATTGAGGGTTTCAGTTGCCATTCTGCAGGGAGCAGAACCAAAGGAGAGCAAGGAGAGCTCTGCGGATGGGTTATGCTGCTTGTTATAAGGGAAAGGAGACCTTCTGAACTGCTGGAAAGTCTTCACGGGATTTAGGGCAGCTCAGTTGGCTCAAGCCTTCCCAAAACAGCTTGCACCACTGAAGCTTTTCTACCTGAGGAAGCCGAAAATAAGACTCACAATGTGTGTCCCTCCATGCTGAGATCTTCTCCAGCATGGGCTTTCCATGTGGGCTGGGAGGGCGAGAGGGCCACCCGAGGGCTAGGAGAGACTGTCAGGAAGCCTGGAGAAACCAAACCATTTGACTTCAAGACAAAGGTGGAGTCGGAGCGTCCCCAGGCTCCTGCCCTGTCTGCTTGGTTGGTGTGACACGTCTGTATCTTCCCCCTGAAAAGAGAGACGCCTGAAACTCGAGTCAGAGCAGAGATTTCTACCCTTTGTGCCTTTCTAGATGTTATCAGTAACGCTCTGGATTTAATAACGCCCATTTTTCTAACAAGTGCCTGTTCTATACTTCTGACCAATAAAATAGGGAGGAACTCCATTTACCTGATGCACGTGAATTAGTTGCCCGTTGTTGTCAGAGCCCTGCTCTTACAGTCTGATGCAAATTCACGGCCTTTCATTTTAAGCAACATGTCCGTTTGGCTTCAGCCTTCCAGTGACCCCTTAATGTCCTATTTTCTCACCAATGAATCAATACCCAGATCCTCTAATTGGAACTTATCTGCTCGTCCAAGCCTGGGCTGGGTTGGTTTAGCACCTGAGCAGACGCGAGGCTTTTGCTGACGCAACCACTGGAGCCGAACTTTGCACAGCGGCTCTCGGATGGAGCTGCTGCCAGCTGGGAGCCGGCTCCTCTCCCCTTCCCTCTCTTTTTTCTCTCTTCCCCAAGTCCCACTCTTGCCCTAGGCGAGGAGCCCACAGCATCTTCTGTAACGGAGATGTGAAACCCAAACCCGTGTCCCAGGATGGGGTCAGGGACAGGTCAGTTTTCTCCTTCCACTTTAAGGGGCAAAGCCACAGCTCCCCGTCATTTCTAATTTTAAATCACAACATCTCCATCTCCTGCCTCTAAATTCTCTCCTGCTGTCAAAAGGTCACCAGGCCAGTTGGAAAGCTATTTTTCACAACCTTGCTAATCTGGAGGCACCTTGCTGCCTTCTCCCGCCAGGAAAATGCTGACAACAAAACTAATCGGTGGCCAGCAGGACCGCGGGGTGGGCGAAGCCTTGCAGACGGGACTGGCCTTTAAGGTACCAGCCAGAAATTCAAGAGATTCAGGAGAGGTTCCCGGCTCTTTCCCAGCCTCCCTTCGTGACCTTGGGCTCCGGCTCTGTGCCTCAACCTCACCTCTACTAACTGAGGCTAGTAACACTCCCCACAGCTGGTCATGCGGATAAATTAATTTATGTTTCGAAAATAATGTGTTACGATGGGCACAAGGGCCCTTTTAAAATAAAACCAGGTGCTTTTTCCCTTACATCACCACTGGCTTTAGGGGAATGAAGCCAAGAATGACTGAAACACATTATGTCCGGGGCTGGGCTTTTTACTAGATTTGCGCGTTTTTCTGAATAACCTCCCGAAGTTTGGGTTGAGTGAATCACAGCGACTGTTTGCGCTGAGGTCGGAGAGCTCTGAACCGTCCCGGAGGGGCACGGACCCGGCTGGCGGGTGGCAGCACAGCCTGGTTCAGCCAGGGAGGACAGATGACACCGTGACGGGCTCAGCGCCTGCAGCCAGCAATACGAAAAGCGCAGCAAGGTGTCAATCCCGTGCTCAGCTCCGGGATCGTCTCCCATCACCTGCCGCTAGATTTCTGAGCAATAGCAGCTTCCCAGCACCCTCCGCGAAACAACTGAGACTTTCCCAGTGTAAGGGCTGGGCCCACAGGGTTTCCACCGGGAGCAAGGCGGGGGGTCACCAGGGGTGGCTCAAGCATCACCTCCCTGCCCCGGGGCTTTACCAGGCTCCAAATCAAATTGCTCGATGAAAGGTCTTCAAGATGTCATGCCTTATCTACACACCCTGATAACGGCATCAGGCACATGCATTTCCCAAGCCCTGGGGGGTTTTGCAGGCAGTCACCCCCCCCACCCCCCCCAGCAGAGGGACACAAACCGCTCTGACAAAGGTCCACCCCAGGCCTGGAGCTGCAGGGCCAGGGGATGCTCCACAGGAGGTCGATCAGGAGGGGGTTAACTCCTCACTCAGCTTTTGCTGTCATCTGGACTGATGAAATCCACCCCTGGTGAATGGACATCCACGGACCATCATTTGTTTTAAAATTAGGTTAGGGACTGCAGGCTGATCCCAGTCTGCGGCATGAAGACAGGCATCCCCTCGGAGCTGCCATCGCTTCGCTCTTCATCACTTGTCCAGCACTGACGCTGCTGGTGGCTGGAGGGAGCAGAGACCCACGCCAGCCTCCGGACACCCCCACAGCACGCCAGCTCAGCTGCCCTCCGAACAACCCCCAGGAAGCTGGGACAATCCCAACTTGGAGAGAGAATGAAAAACACCTCAACACAGTAGAGGGGTGATTCTGCCCCTCTACTCCACCTGGCGTACCGCCTGCAGCTCTGGAGTCCTCACCACAAGGAGGGCACGGACCTGTTGGAACGGGTCCAGCAGAGGGCCACAAAGATGATCCGAGGGCTGGAGCCCCTCTGCTGTGAGGACAGGCTGAGAGAGCTGGGGGGGGTTCAACCTGGAGAAGAGAAGGCTCCGGGGAGACCTCAGAGCCCCTTCCAGTGCCTAAAGGGGCTCCAGGAGAGATGGGGAGGGACTCTGGATCAGGGAGTGTAATGATAGGGCAAGGGGTAACGGTTTCAAACTGAAAGAGGGGAGATTCAGAGTAGATACGAGGAAGAAATTCTTTGCTGTGGTGGTGGTGAGCCCCTGGCCCAGGTTGCCCAGAGAAGCTGTGGCTGCCCCATCCCTGGAGGGGTTCAAGGCCAGGTTGGACTGGGCTTGGAGCCACCTGGTCTGGTGGGAGGTGTCCCTGCCCAGGGCAGGGGGGTGGAATGAGATGGTCTTTAAGGTCCCTTCCAACCCAAACCATTCTGTGATGCTATGATCCTCAGCCAGCAACAGTTCCTCCCATCTATGAAACACTGAGAGGGGCTCAACCCAACTCAACTCAAACACAGAAAGGGCAAGAGGTGTCTGTTGAAGCCCAGCACACTGGGACCCTCCGGAGACAGAAGGGAAAGGGAAGGCAAAGCCTAAGCCACCTGTCAAGACTTCAGTAGTGGAGATAACTGGTTTATACACATTCATCCCCACACTCAATTATCAGCTCAGTTTAGTGTTTGATTGCACACGACTCCGGTCCAGCAGACCTACCGTTGTTCTGCCTGATTCTGCCTCTCTCACTCATTTATGTATATATTATCCAGTCCCTAAATCATTTTTAATAGCTCCTTTACTCGCCTGCCCTCCCGTCTAATTCCAGCACCATCAGCACAAGGCAGGCTGCAGATACGAAGAAGCTGACATTTCTCTTTTGAGTAATTTGCAGTAGATTTCTTGCCTGTTTGATGTAGTCATTTTGTTCTCTGCGCTGATGTGACATTAATTATTGTTAAATATTCTTATCTGTTACATACAGTTCTGTTTAGATAAAGGTCAGTGCATGAACCCCTGACAGTGCTCGTTGCTGCCATGCTCTGAAGTCAATTTGTCATCCTCTCCCTTCAGTGCCCTCATCTTAGTTTCAGTCTATCTTTTCCATTAATTCAGGCACAGTAGGGAGTCATTAAAAAATGCAAAATATCTCAGCGGTTCAGATTGGCACTCGGATAGGAAATTATTAGCTTGGGTAGCACCGGTTGCGCAGGGAGGTCAGGTAACATTGCCTGTGCAAATACAGCACCAGCCTCCTGGTAAGGAAACGTGGGGCTGCCCCCCAAAATACGTACATATTTCTGCTTTAACTGGAGATCACCTAAGCCTTGTGCAGTGTGCGACGCCTTCTCCCAGCCTGGTCTGCAGTGGGATAACAGCATAAGCCCACACCACCCTCTCTTGGCAGAGAACAAGAAGGGCAAGCTCAAGCCATCGTCACCGAATTTGTCCGAATGGAAGCACGTGGCAGTGCTGATCTGCCTCGCTGGGGACCCAGCCAGCAGCTGGACTCACACGAGCCTGCTCACACTGAGAAAAACCTGCGCCCGCATCTGCTCAGCCTTGCTTTTTATCTCGCTGACCGAATAAATCCCCCCCCTGCCACCCTTGCGCGCTGCTTCCCACGATAGCACCCATGATGCGGGGATGGAGAGGGCACCTTGGCTGGGACTTGCTCCCAGCATCCCAGGCCCCACCTGCCTTGGGACACCTCCATGGACCGAAACAGCATCCCCAACAGCATACCTCGAGTACCGGTGCTGCAGGCTGGGCTAGGCGTTGGAAAGCAGCCTGTGACCTTGAGTGGCCCTCCCTGGGGACAAGGTGGTCATACAATTGTCTGGGGACACACGTCAGCGTGGCGCAAACGACAAACCTCAGGACATTTCATCTGCAGCAACGCAGGGCAGGAGCCGTCACAATTGCCGGGTCATCTTACACCAGCAGCCACTGGGCTGGCATCCCCCGGTGCCTTGTAAAACCTATTTTACTGCTTGGTTGTAGCCCATGCGCTTTTATACCTCCATCCGGCAAAATGCTTCAGCACGTACTTAACTCTGAGCCCACAAATAGCCTTAATTACACCAAGGGAGCAGTTCAGACACCGAAATTGAAGTCCTTGCTTATGCGAGTGTCTGAGTGAGGACTAGATGATCTTTAAGGTCCCTTCCAACCCGAATCATTCTGTGATTCTATTACTTCGGTGCAGAAAGAGGGAGCAAAGAGGATGGTGAGGAGCGGAGCCCACAGCCCCACCAAGCCCGTGACGAGGACCAGGATGGAGATGCTGGGACGGGGCTGCGGGACCCAAAAGCAGGAGCAGGTAAATGCAAGGGCTTAGCTGGCTGCAAAGGTGGGTTCTGCCCCACAAGTAGAGAAGGATGCAAAGGTGGCTTCGGCCCGACTGAAACTCCCGCACAATAAAACACATGCTCGATTCAGCACGTGCCAAACGGAAGAACATTTGCTCATTTATTCAAAGTGACATTTAATTTTGCACTGTGCTAAATCATTTTGTACCCTTAAATAAAAGAGAATAAACTCCCCAACCCATCCCCCTCTCAGTAAAATGCAAAGCAATATTGCATTTTCCTGAATTTAATCAAACATGGGGTGGTTTTTTCTCCACTTCTTTGTATACGAATGAGATAAAAGATAGAAGGGAAAATCACATTTGGCTCCCTCCACTCTAGGCTCAAGGAGAAGCGTGGCTCACGCCATGCTGAACCTGCCCCAGCACGAGGGTGTGGGACTTCTTGTTTGTCGTGGACGAGCAGACACCCCATGGCTCCTGCTCCACACAGACCTACAGATCCCCAAAGGCGTACTCCCGCCAGGCCCCCTGATGGAGACACGCGCAGGGCAGAAGCCCAGTTGCAGTCTATACCCGAGCCTTGCGTCCCTGCCTTGTAAGCATGGACCAGTCTGCCCCCAGAGGCTCCTCTGCCCTTATGTCGCTGCATCTCACAGAGATGCCGTCCTCATCCTTTCTCGAAGACTCTTACTCAGCACAACCATCAATAAACTCCCAGGCAAAGGGATATTCACATCTCAGGGCCTCAGCTTAGCTACACCGGTACAAGCGGGAAGACACCGTGCTGCCGCCCTCCCCTTTTCTAAATCGGGACACGGAGAAGGGCGCGAGCTGGCTTCACACGTTTAGAAAGGTATGAGAAAACGCGGGTCCTCTCCGGGTTTGGGGACAGAGTGTCCTGCAGCTAAAAATACAGAGACAAGCCAAAAAGTCAAGGCTAGCAAGAGGCATTGGTAGGGTGACCGAAGACAAAAACAGAGCCTGTTTATTTATGTAGCCAGTGACTATCCAGCAAGAGCGACTGAAACCTCCGCACACATGCTGCCTGCGTGACGGACAGGCTCCTGCCAGCTGGAGGAGTCCAATTTCTCATGCAGACGGTGGGGTTCCCTCTCCCCTTCCCTCGTTGCAGGCTCACGCCTTTCTTTGCATTATTTTTAGCTGCCGCCTGAGGCAGGGTAACGTGCAGGAAGAAGGGGAAATGGCAAGGGGTGGAAATCACTGCTCTGGAAAAGGCTCTCCCCTTCGCCACCACAACAGAGAGCTCAGGACCCGGGCGTCATCAGGGACTATGCCCAAACCTGTCCAGAGCGATCAGTCCAAGATGAAAATCCCTCCCAGAGGCTCCATCAGTAGCTTGGGTTGGGTGGGAGATGTCCTGCGCCTGGTGCAGGATTGGGCTGCTCTCTGATGCCCAAAGGGCTCCCACTGCACCTTCCTCAGGGGTCCTGCCCTGCTCCAGACCTGGGCACCTGCTGCAGGTGGGTTTGGTTCTTCAGCAGCCCAAAGGGCTCCCGGGAAAAGGTCCATTGCCAAAAGCAGTGGGATGCAACTTCAAGGTGGCACGGCTCACAGGCATCAGTCCTAAGGGACAGGGATGGTCCTCGAGCCCGCTCCGAAATAGCCCCATCCCAGGCAGTTCAACCAGCCTGTGGATGGCCACGGTTGATAAGACACAAGCATCAGCCACACAGGACTGAAGTGTCCCCCAGGAGCTGGACAAGGGGAGCAGCCAGGCCGTTTGGATATTAGCCTCTGCCCGGGCAGGTGATCTCCCTGCCACCAAAACGTTGTCTTCACCAGAGGTCCTTCACTACAAAAAGGGAGGAAAATGCAAATATGCCTGAAGGAATCTTTGAGACAGCACCTCTCACCGACCGATTTCTCTGCAGCAGCTGCTGCACGTGCAACAGCGTGTACCAGTACACCAGTGCCTCCCAGTGCGTATCAGGGCTGACCTGAAACTTCAAGTAGTTTAACTGGGATGGAAGTTGTGGTCCGTAAAGCTTTCTCTTATCTGTTCTTCCCAAAGATTTCCAAGCTTCAGAAAAATGTTGCAAAAGGCCATGATAAGATTAAGGTTTTCTCCACCTGATGATGTTCCCATCTTGCTCTTAGAGGAGTTTGGGAAAGCACAAGGAAAGCCCAAGAACAGAAGTACGGATGAGACCCAGGGGAGATCTGCTTGTCAGAGTCCTCTTCTCCAGCAACATCTGCAAAGTTTCATTTACTGAGGTTAAACAGCGCCGAGCCAGAGCCCAGCGGGTGTCTGGAAGCAGCGGCCGGGGGGCTGCAGGGAAGACAGGGCATCCTGCTCGCTGTCAGCACCATTTCAAACCACAAATTTTGAGCTAAGTGGAGTGAAGAAGCTTTCAGAAGTCTGGCCACAAGCAGCAAAAGGTCCTGCTGAACTAGCTATACAGAGCAATGCATCAACAGGCAGGGGATGGACAGGGGATGATCTATTACCCACGACAGACACGATTCACCAATGGGCAGGCAAAGGACAGGTGACCTTCTGCTGGTGACTGAACCATCAGACCCATTTCTGTAACGGGACACATGTCCTTCCCACAAGCTCTGAGGCCAGCAGGAGGGAAACCAGTGAAGCATCTCTACGGCCTGAGAAGCCATCAGGTCGACCCCTTCTCTTGGGCCACCTCGGCTGGAAACCCAGGGCACGGCCAACACTTTGTATCTCCGCAGTGAAGCGTCCTCTGTGGAATGCCGTGGGTGTTACAGCAGGCAGGGAGGCAGGTCCTGCTGGGGCGATGCTCAGCTGGGACACGAGGTGTGCAGGAGTCCAAGAGAGCTCTTGCCCAAGAGGTCACAGCTCGTGTCGGTGCCAGCTCCCAGGGCTGGGCTCCCTCCCTGCCTGGAGGCAAGAGGCACAGCACGACACATCCCAGCACTTGTGAGCTCAGGCAGCAGCCCTTCTAGCAGGGAGAGCACCTCCTCTGCCCCCAAAGTTATGGCCGGATCCTCCATTTCTAGCAAACCCATCTGTGTTATCTCCTCCCACCCCAATCCCGATGGGCTCCTTAATCCAGAAGACTGCCAGGCCTCCCGTCTCCTCCTGTCCCCCCCTGAGGTGCACCACTGCCATTGGCACCCATCCACATCCCACCTGCTCCAGCTGGGAAGTCAAACACCCCCCCACAGCTCCAACTCAGCGAAGGGTTGGCAGGATACAACGATCCATATCAGAATTTAATTCGGGTTCCAGAGCCAACGCTTGCCAAAGTGCCACGAGTGCTTCTGCAACAAATATTTGACGTCTCATCCAAAAGATGCCGCTAATTGCGATGCCTTGGAGGGCTCCCTGGGGAACTGCAGAAACGCAGGGCTGAGAGGCACCGAGCTCAGACCACCAGAGCAAGGGGTCCAGGAAATAACTACAGGGAAGGCAGAAACAAACCCCAACAGCTACGCATAGCCAAGTGTTCAAATAAAGAAACGAGACGGGAGGTTTGCTTTCTTGTTTGCAAGTAAAAACGATTGCAGCCCTCAGACTTCAGCTCCTCTCAGCCAGCGTAAAGGAGGAAAATGCTGACACCGAGATGCAGCCACTAAAAACACCAGGGGAGCACCAAGAGCAGCCCCTGAACCGGCTGTACGCCAGGCTACGCTGTCCATACAGGGCTCTTCAATTCGCCTTACTTCATTAACCTCAATGAATTTACACCCGAGACCAGCACTGAAAAAAATCGATTATCTATCTATTTAACCTCCCTGCCCTGACATTATTCCCTCTGCCCTGTATTTGGCTCCCCTCTGATGTCTGAATTCTCGCAGGCCTGCCAGAAACCTGGGCACAGTCTCCGTGCTGCAGGACAAACTTCCTCCTGCCTTCACCAAGGGAAGGAAAGGATAAAGCCACAGTCGGCTTCTGCAAGAGGAATTTCAGCAATAAATTACCGCAAAAATATAAATAGAAAACGCCAGACCTACAAGTGCAGCTGTTTCCTCTGCAACTTGCACTCCCTTGCATGGATTAAAGTCCGTGTCTTGCTGTAAGGAACCACCTCCTCCTGACAGGAATGCTGCCGGAGCTCTTGTGAGAGCAGGCACGGCGTTAGAGCCGAGAGGAAGAATCAATAGACCCCCACCATCAGTCGGCGGGGGCCTGACAAGCTGCCCGGCACCCGGATGGCGGGGCTAGCGGTATCTCTCTGCCCACCCCAGCAGTTACATGCTTTTATCTCGCTGACGACAGCGGACACACCTCGTAGAGAAAGTAAATCTGAGAAGTTTTACCAGGCTGGCTTTCAGCAGATGGGGGCCACACGTGCCAGGCGCTGCTGCGGCGTACCGGAAGCCGCAGAAGGAAAAATCTCCAATGGGGGATAGATTTTTTTTTTGATGCTACTTTGGTCTCTGAGAGCAGACGAGATCATCAAGCAGAGCTGACAAGAAAATGAAGCAAAGGCGCCTCTACCACCACTGAGCTTCAGACACAAAACCCACTCAATCCCAGTTCAGCGGCCGCCCGGCCACGGCGCACAGCCCATAGTCCCTCAAAGCTCCGGCCGGCTGGGAGGGTCCTTTCTCACCCCCATCTTACACAGACACCTCTTGAGAACCTACTTATGAAAGGAATGAGCCACACGAGGCTCAGCTTGGCCACGTGGACCACTCAGGGATGCCCGCACGAGCCGGTGCCTGCACAGCTCCAGCCGGAGAGGCGGATATTAATTCTGTACTAAATTGAGTGGTTTGTTGTAGACAAGCAATTTCATTTTTTTAATGAAATGGGTGTATCATTATGATTAGGCATAGCCGTTACATTCAGCCTTTAATTAGATTTGTGTAATTAGAAATTCACTGAGTTACTTCACACAGTGGAAAAAATATTGCTTGGATGGGGTTATACAAGACGGCGACAGATTTCTCTGTAGCTCCCAGAGCTGACTGATAATCTGAAACAAATAACATCTTCGATTCTAAGACCTTCACAAGGTGTGCATAACGCTGAACCTCTGGCTGATTTTGCCCGGTGAAGAGGCAGAAATCAGCCAAGGGCAAGTGGAAAATCACGACTGGTTCCCACCGGTATTTTCTTCTCCTGCTAACACATTCACTCGCCCAACTGGGGTAACCAGGACGTTGATGCTGGTGCTGCACCAGCCCCAACCACCCGGCCGGGCTCACCGTGATGGTCAGGCTCCACTGGACACAGGAATGGGACATTCCTATACCAAATGCAGAGAAAGTCATTTGGAGAAAGCCTGATGGGTCAGAAAGCTTTTGCCGAATACCAGACAGGCAGATGGGGGTGCAGACCCACGCCACTCGGATCCAGCTCCGTTGCTGCACCAGCTGGGAAGCATCAATGGGAGGTAGCAAGCAAACTGGTTGTCTGGTTTTGGCTTATTTAACCTCGCAAACGAAAGCTGAGAGGCGATACAGCTGCTTTCCGCAGGGGCAAGCATCAGGCCAGAGGGAAAAAACATTTGAGCTAAAGGAGAGACTGCGGCAGAAGAAGAGGCTGGGAACGGACTCCAGCGATAAAGCCCCGCTAGCAGCACAGAGGGGCTGCGCTGGCTCCCTGCCTCTCCTCCCTGGCAAAGCTGCTTGTGCAAAAAAAAAACCAAAAAAACAACCCAGTTGTTTATGTTTGGGGTTATTCATGAGCAGTTATGAGACAGAAAAACCAGACCGGCCACTTTGGGTGCTCCCTTGCAGTCCTTCAAGCCAGTGTGCACCAGTGCAAGGGGCTGAGCCAGCCGTGCTGGCTTGGGTTAGTTGCTTTAGCCTTCACAGATCATTTCTAGATCCTCCCGAGTGTCAGGATGAACATCCAGCTGGAAGAAAAAACCTTTTTTTTTTTTTTTTCCTGAGTTGAAGTGTCAGCACACTTGTCCCGACCACGGGATGCAACAGGCATGGGGCTGCCATGTAAGAAGAAATGCTTTCACTGACTTCTTTAGGTTTGATCTAAGGGCAGCAAGGTCCAGGTGTCCTGGAATGGATCAAGCTTAAAACAAGCAGCCACTGGCATTGCTGCTGATACACAAGTAAATTAACCCTGCCAGCCAGAGGTTTCAAATAGATGCAAAAAATATGGTGGCAGTGGTAAGAAAGTCTGTTTGGTTTTTACTGTCCTTATAGCAGTAATCAGCAAAGAAAAAATTCTCCTCAAGGTCATTTGTACGCAAGTACTTTCATCTTTCCATCAAATCCTACCACCAAGACGGAAGAAAGACGACATTTTTGCCAACAAATGTGGTATTTGCTTAGGGTCCAGTTACAGAGTGAACAGCTATATTTATGTACATAAATATATTTTGGAGCCTATGTGTACGTGTGCACACGAGAGAGAGTTCCCTCATGGCAACCTGTCAGAAACATCTTACTACGCTTCATCTCAGCACTGCCGTTTCAGAAACAACCACTTCTTCAGAGCAATATCCTCCTCTCTTCCTCTCGTGGATGCCCAGGTACCACAGGCTGTGTAGGAGATGGGTTTCCTATTTCCAAGATGCTTCCCCCGACCCCCAAAGAAACTGTTAACATAAAACCATTATAATATAAAAAGTTTATCTGATCATTCTTCTTTGGACATATCTGAACATAGAGCTTTTTCCTAAATACACTCATTCTTGAAGAAAAATTTTTAAGTTGGAAAAAGACTCCACCTAGCCTCGTACCAACAGCAATGTTGCATAATTCAAACATATTTTGCCTCCACGTTTTCTCATACCCGGACGTGGATGGAGTGCCCCTGCAGGAGAAAAGCCGGGTGAAGCCACAAGTCACCCTCTGAACGACCACCAAGAGCCTCAGTCTCCTGCCACCGAAGAAATGGCGTTTCACTGTAGACGTCCACTGTGCTTGGCCAAAACCATGGAGGGAAGTCCAAGGTGATACCGCCTGCTGCTTTGCTGTCCGTCTGTTTGATGAGCAAACACGGGGACTCTTTGGCAGACAGAGCCTTCACACCCTCACCCACCTGCTAAAAACGCCCCGTTGATTCTCAGATGGGCTTAACTGGGTCACCACTGGTGCGCTGCGCAAGCTAAGGCAGCAAAGGATGGAGCCACAGGGAAAGCATCAGCTGGGGGACACAGGAAAGCATAAATTCAACATTTTTTCTCCTTATTTTCACGTGCATCATGTGACAGTGCTGTAGCAAGCAACACCAACCTCATCCATCTCAATACACGTTTGGAAAGGACCCGACCCTATTTTCACTGATGACTCAAACTGTTCGTCGAGACTCCTTAAGTCTCACAGCTCCCTGGTCCCTGAAACAAGTGACATCTCCAAGCCGGGTGCTCACCCCCCTCCTACCAGAACATCCACAGGTCTTCTGCCCACCCGAGCGTCAACTGCTCCCTCCTAGGCAGGTGAGGGTCTACCCCAATTTTGAGGACACACATTGTCTGAAACCAGGGCCGGCAACGGGGACATACCAGTGGTACACCACTGGTGGCAGCCCTGCCCAGGCAAACCTGGCACCTCCATCAGGCACTTGGGTACCACCTCTCCAGTTCACACTGGGAGTTGAGTGCTGCACGACAAACCCATTCTTCAGAGCCAGCACACGGTCCTCCTGAACACTTCCACATGCTCGGTAACACAGATGCTTTTAGCACTCCAGCCAGGTGGGGATACTGAAACCCAAAGTCATTTTAATTCACCCCAAAGCAGAAAAGCATCTTGTAGCACAGCCAGGAGCAGAATCTGGACTCACTCCGCAGCATCACAGCTTAGAAAAGCTCCCCAAGCTCTTTCTTCTGCGATAGCTGTTGGCCCATCACTGCACCAGGCACCTGTAAGGGGCTGAGTGCTGAGGAAGACACCAAAAAGCAACAAGCATTCAGGAAAGCAACGGGGAAAATGCTCTCCTGCGAGACTTGAGCCTGAGGTTTTCCCGTTAGATTATTTTTACAGCTGGGGAAATGAAGCAGAGACAAGAAATGGCCCCCAGCCACGGAGTTCGCTACTGGCAAGAGAACTATCGGATTTCCACGCGCCTGCCTTACTACTCTCAGCAATATTTGCACCTTAAGTAACTTCTCCCACTTAAGCAGGGACACCAGCACAGCCAACGGAGAGGCTTTGCCTAGCGAGGGGGTGGCCGGGTGGAGGGGATGGCCCACACCTTCTCTTGGTTGGGCCACAGATGGCCAAGTGGCCCAGAGCTTCCGAGAAGATAACACCTACACTCTGGCTCAGCTCTTGCTGTGCTGAGTTACGGCAGGGTTTGAAAAGAAGCTGGAAGAGATAGAAAAAGGCAGCTTGAACCCGCAGAGATGATAAAGGTCCTGAAATCATAGCCTTCCCCTTTGAGTTCTTCCATTAAATTGTCTCCCAAGCAGCAGAGCTGGTGGGTGGGAAAAGGGGAACCAATTATACAAACAACTCACTCGTGATACATAGATAAGAGCATTTGATTAAGGAGCACTTTAAAGAAAGTCCTTAACAAACATCTGAAGGGCACCTAATATATGTTTGCAGTCATGTCTGGAGTTAATTTAAACAAAATGTTTATTCGCACAACCAGGTGAGAGTCAAGTTAAGAAGCAAAAAAATCTCGTTTTCTTCCTCTTCTACAGCTTTCCCTGAGATACCCAGTCCCTGCTACTCAGGTTTCTCCCAGTCCTGTTTGTGGGAATAAAACTTTTCCTCCCCACCTGCAGGCTTTCAGGCTAGAAGTGCTCATTTGCTCATTGCAATCACAGCCCCGAGTGACTCTTAGAAACCCTCTGACTTCTCAGGCCAATCACAAATAAGCAGCACGGCTTGAGTTTCAAACATTTTTTGAAGCTAAATGACTCTGAGAGCACTTCATCAAAACCATTTGATGAACAAGCTTGGGAGAAACCTCGTGGCTGGAGCGGCGGCTGGCGCAGCAGGGGAAGCTGCATCCACCAGGAGCTACGGCTTCTGAGCACCCAGGGTAGCTGCTCCCAGTATATCGTGTCTTCCTCCTGAAAGGGATGGTGGGACCAAGGGAAACGAGAGTTCATTCAGCCTTAGGGCAGCACCAAAGACCTTGGGCAGCCATCAATGAGATGAGCTGGTCCAAGTCTGCCTTCTTCCCACCTGCTTCTCGTTCAGGACGCTTCACAAAGCAAATCTCCCACCAGGCAATGAGGAACTCTGGTTTCTGCGCCCCTGTTGGGTGCCCAGCCAGCTCCTCCCGGGTACCAGCTGCTAGGAGAGGACCCCATCTCCTCAGGCGGACAGGACGGGACCACCGACCTCCAGAGCTACGAGGATGAGGGGCAGCAGCTCGAGTTGAAGATGTGACCGGGAGTGCGCATTCTCTGATGGGAACAGCACCCCCATCGTTGTGCTGACCCACAGGTGACAGGGCACCCACCACAGAAATGACGTGTAGTAACAGTTTACTCTACTCCTGGATTTCATTTACGTATGACAGAAGTTCATTTTCACTTGGCTTGAAAGCAGAAATATTTCCGTTGTAGTCCAGAACTACTCACCAAAACGCTCTCTACAAAACCTGAGTGAGGTGACCGGTTTTGAAAGGAAGAAAATGCAAGTTAATTTGGAAAAATAAATAAATAAATCACTGTCCCAGCAGAAATCTGATCGGTACACCTGAGCCAGATATTGAACTTACACATCGGTCACACCCAGGAGCGAATATTGAATATTCAAATATTCAAACTTGCAAAACTCGACATCTCTCTGGTGTTCAATTTACCTTCTGCTTTTCCTCCAGTATAAGCTACAGTTCTGAGCAGGACTGACATAATGGGTCAGTTTCACAAATGGCTTGGATTCACCACCATATTCTAATAATAGAAACAAACATCAAAAAAAGGAAAAAAAAATACTTCATAACAAGCTGAAATTTGAAACAAAGGAGTTGAATTTTCAAAACAGACTTTAGAGCGGGACATTTTTTCTGTTCAAATTTTTCCTGCCACATCTATAGTTTTGCCAACCTTTTTTCATCAAATTTGCAGTGTTGTTTTATGAGAGCGAGCTCCTCATTCAGGATCTCTTCTTGACTGATAGCGTGAAACGATCTTCCAATGATGCGTAAGTATCGATTTACCTAAAGGCGATAAGTGGGTGGCGATGAGAAAAGGACAGCTTTTTATACACTCTGGGAGAAATTAATGCTCCCAGCAGCACATCCCATGGGGCATATGATGACAGTGCCAGAGGGCCACCAGAATAGGTCTCTCCCTGTCTGTACCCCTGCCAAAAATCCTTGCCTGGTAAGATAATCTTTTATCGGCTGTTTCAGTGTACTTAGTAATTTCTTGTTTTCTTTGGGTTTTGATTTATTTTTCTTTTTGTCGCTAACTGTGCTGGAAACATACTGCGACTGGTGATTCCCGTGGCTGTTGCGGGAACGCTCGTTACTCTAAGATGATGCAAAACAGCTTCATTTCCCTCAAATTTGTCTGCGTCTTCTTCCAACGATAGGATCTAGCTCGCATGAAAGTCTCAGTCCTGCACTTAGTCAAGGGCAGCCCATACCAGCCTCCTTCCATCCCGCGGCACCAACCAGAATGATGGAGCTGCTGAACATCATCCAAAGAAGATGAGCAAATTAAGCGCTGCTTTCCGAAGTTACCCACAGAAACAGAGCGCGGTGGATGAAGAGCCTCACAGCTCTTGGACACGTATCGCCAACCAATGAGGATGTTTAGGGGGGTCTCCTACACCCTAAAGGGTGAAAAAGGAGAACAGCTCAGCAGCAGGTGTTGGGAGAGATCCTTGGAAAAGGCCATTGGGACAGAGATGGAGAAGCCTGAGGAGGACGAACACCTGGATCAAGCACAAGACAGCAAGCACGATGCAAAACACTAGTCTGCCCAAGCTAGGAAGATCAAACTACAGCACTTTTCCCAGATCTACCCCATATCCAGACATGTCTCCTTCAGCTTCTGCAACACCCCAGGGACTGGGCTAGGGACCTTGAAAGGTCCCTTCCCACCTAAAGCGCTCCATCGTTCAAGGTCAGAACAACTGTATTGGAATGGCAGGACCTTCCTCTTGGCCATGAGATGCCTGGACGCGCAGTCCGTAGGCTGCAGAACAACAGGCAAACAAGAAGGGAATTTTTAACTGGTTGTAAATAAATGTGAAAGGCTTTTCTGAAGGGCTATAAGATGTCCCCTGCCACCAGTATATTCTGCTGAGGAACGCAAAGGGGGAATGATAGACCTCAGAAGGAGACATCAGCCCCTCTTTCAGCATACCACGTGTGTTGTCTCTGACACAGGCCCTGCTGTAGGAATCCCTGCACCCTCCTCACCCTGGTGCACTGCCCGTGAAGCAAGCCAAGACTTTCACAAAATCCAAAACACGAGTTGCTTACAAAGCCCTTTCGTTATGTGGCAGATAGTGCAGATGACTGACATTTGGGGACCTGGCGCGAGTCCTCCATCACACGGCGGTGGCAAAAGCGACTTCGTTAGTGGCTCCAAACCCAGCTCTGCACTGGGGGGGGGGGTCCTGCAGCTGAACTGCTCTCCCCTGCGAGGGGACCCGACAGTTCAGTTGGGGTCAGCAAAGCTGTGGGGCAGCTAAAGCTGTCCCCTGCTCGCTCGGCAGCTCTCGGCTGGGCGCTCTGGGCTCAGGTTACCAACATACACAGCTTCTCCTGGCCAAGACAGATGGAGGCAGCTGTGGGCACCGAGGGGACATCCTGAAACGCCCACCTAAACGTTTTGGAGAGGGTCCTGCTTCAGCAGCACCACAACGTGAGCTTCCCCCATACAACGTATCCACCACCACTTTGAAAGATCTAACTCAGGTCCTGAGCTCTTTCCTTTCCCAAAGCAGCTCCTGACACCAGCCCAGCTAACGGAACAGCCCCACCGCTTTCCCCAGACCCCTACTTTGGGCACCCCCGCTTTGCGAACACCTCCTCAGCACGTAGCAAGAGCAAGCTATCACCGTTCACCACGGTACTTCACACAGGGCTATGCAACCCCAGGCAGGGACAAGAGCTTGGATCCTGGAAATACCATCTCGGAGTGGGAAGGGAGAGGCACCCCCACTGTCATCTCTGCAATGACAGTCTTGCTGTGTCCTTGCAAGACCATGGAGGTGTTAAGGATTAATGGGAACATGGGGAGGTGCTAAGGATTAATGGGAACATGTCACCACCTGCTGGGTTCTGCTTCTGCACCCAGCGGCCATGGAAGACCTGCTCTGTGGGGGTTCTGACACAATTCCCTCCTGCTCCTGAGGAGCATCCTCTCCTGAGGATCCTTCCCATCCCCTCCTGAGGGGACTGACCGTCCTTCACTGTTTTGTCTTCAGGAAATGAAAAGGATGCACGTGTCTGCATGGTCAAGTGGAAGTCACAGCAAGATGGGATGGTGTAACATTGTGGTAATGAGCTTACAGGGGAAAGTGCAGGCTGCACCCATGGCTAGCTATGGCAATGGTTCCTGCCAGCCAACATCCACTCTGGGATTACCCCGGTAACAGCGCTGTGTCCATGAGGACTACGGTCACATCCATTTTCCTGGGCAGCCCTGTCCCCAGAGAGACAACGTGCTGATATCTGCTTCCGAGGATGGTGCTCCTCTTCAAACAGAAGCAGTAAGCGCCTTCAGCTCCCCCAGACTCCGCTGGGATTTGTGGCATCCTCCACACAGGGCTCAGCACACGCTGACCCACTCTACAAGTCCCCAGCCTTGTGCCAATACGCCAGGGGAGAAGACAGAAGGGCCCAGCACCTCACAAGCCCCTGTCGCTCCACAACAGCCACCCTGGTGGCAGCTCACAGCCAGAACTCCCAGGTGAAGGATCAGCCAGTGCACTCCCGGGTGGCACAGCCCACCCCAGCGAGCAGAAACAAGGGACATCAGAGTAAAACTACTGCTCTGCAGAGCACGGAGCGGGGGGTGCAGCATCAGGCCAAGGGTCCCTGCTGAAAATAGTTATTTTTGCCTTAAGACCTCAAGGTCTCCCTGGCTAGGACTCGGTGGGTGCTCCTTCTGTGGATGCAGCTCACCCCCCCATAAATCCTGCAGCAAAGCACACGTGCTCTGATGTGGAAACCCAGCATTTAGAGGATGAGGATGACAAATGCATCTGGCGGAGTTTCCCCATCCCAAACTGCTGGTGCTGGTGGCCGTTTCCTGCGCCAAATGATCCCACTATGCTTGGAAGTGGTCTTAAAAGACACCTCTACTGCAAACAAAGCAGAGAAAGTAACCACTGGGGCAAAAGAGCAGTATCAGGGGCAATGATTTACACCAAAAGACAAATTCTTGTCTTCCCAGCTTGGAGAAATGCTGATTTTGTTTGCTCTGGAGCTGTGGGAACCAGAAGCCCCAGCCTTTTGGGCACGGGGAAGTCACCACCACGAGAACCCAGCTCGTCGAGCGTCACTGTCTCCCTCCTCACCCATCTCACTTCCCCATCGCAAAACCTCAGCGGGGCTGCAGCTGCCCGGTGAGACGCACGAAGGGTTTCCACTTGCCCAGACGGATGCCAGGGCAGAGGCGGGGGACATGGAGGGACGCGCTGTCTGTCCCAAGGGCTCATCAGCAGAGCTCAGTGCCCTGCAAACTGCACAAGCTTGTGTCTGGCTCGGAGCGTGGCTGTACCTAGAAAAACACAGCTCATCCCACCCGAGGGTGCCTACGAAAGGCTTAATGCCTCTCTGCCGCCCTCCCCGCAGCCAGGGAGGCAGCAGATGTGCTCCAGAGCAGGCAGGCACCGAGGGAACGGGCAGCGTGAGGTTCCCAAGCAGCCCCTGGCAAAGCAACACCCCCAAACCCCCCATCACCCAGACCCGACCCCCAGCACACACCGGCCCTGGCAATTTTACCAGAGTCCTCAGCCACCTGGTTTAAATAAGCACTTCTCTGATTTCAAAGAGCACCATCCCTGGTTTGATTTAGCCCAATTTGTCCTAAATTGATTTCCCATTTCCTTTGGCCTAAGGGAAGAGGGAAACAGATTGGAAGAGTATTTCCGATCCATGCAGCTAAGCAGATCCATGCCGTTTAGAAAACCTAAAGGCCTTGTTGAGGCAGGAATGACAATGTGGAATTCCTACTTCTGCGCATGGGGGAGGACACTTCTCAGTCTTTTCTCCAATGCCCCTGTGCTTTCAGGAGGACCACGGGCCTCTTTTAACCATGAGCTAATAATCGCTATTCAGCAAAGGGCAGGTTCTTGCTATGTTTGCCTTTCTGCCTGTTTTCCCAGAATCCAATTTAAAACAATCTTTATTGGTACTAAAGCTAGATCATAGGAAACATGCTGCATAATACATTAGAGGAGACAGCATGCCACCTATCTTTATATGATAAGATATCTATATATAGGGCTCAGCACCTACCTTTATTGCTGGCATTACACATGGCTTATGCGTTCCCTCCCGCTGTTAGGCTTGGCTTTTCAAAAACACCTAGGGAAGGCAGGTGATCAAATGCCCTTGGAATTCATTAAGATGCAAGCGAGGGACGCAAGTCAGTAAGATACTTGGGGCTCCTCTGAAAGTCCTGCCAGGTTGTATTTAACACAATCTTACCTTCATATGATGCCTCTCATTTCAAGGGAGCCCAAAACTCTTCACAAACATGACATATGCTGCCCTATCTTCACCTGCGGAGGCATATCTGGACGGCGAAAGTGGCTGTTACTCAACATCCCCCACAACAGCTAGCGCTGACCTTCCCTAGAGTGACAGAAGAGGTGCCACCACGACAGCATCCCCGTCACCCACCTGGTGTTCCACTGTCTCTGCTGCCCTGCCTCTTAAAAAAAAACCCAACCAAAATACATCATCTTTCAAGAAGAAAAAGTTCCCAGGAGACATTATGCTCAGCCAAGTTTCTCAACCCATCTGTTCACTGGGCACAAAGTCTCTTCTTGAACCCCACTGCGGTTCAAGGCTGGCTTCCTTCCTGGGGTATACGGGCAGGAGGAATAACAGTTATGGATATAAAGCTATTTTCCACTCTAATAAAACCCAAACAAAATAAAATCCAGAACCTACAGTGTTTCTAGTGCACGTGAATATAAGTTTCATTTAGTTTAAAGATGAAGCACTGGGACAAGGGAAACAGTTAAAATCACTAGAGCTGCTTCCTTCTTTTCTGGTTTAAATGGCATGTACCCAGCCACATTCAAGTCATACGATATAAAACACCGTAGTTCTTTGGCATCAGTACCCATCCTCTCACGTGGACCTGCAAGATTTTTCTCTCTCCTCAAACCACGAAACAACTTTTCCTCTTTATAAACTACGGTGCCAGTTCGAAATTGGACAAAAATCAAAATGCATTAGACATTCCTCATCTGCGCTGGGCTGCTACGTAGGTTAGAAAGTGTCAGACAGCAAAGGTGATGAATTGGTTGGCACTGGTGTGTGTGGACAAGCACCCGAAGGGCAGGAATGGAGTCCAGGGCTCCCAGAAGCAGGGAAGACCAGACAAAGGCTTGGTGTGTTTTCTCTGGCTGTTGCACCATGGCTCCTCAGCCACCCAGAGACGTCCACAGAGACCCTACCTTTCACCTTACCTCTTGGCAATAGGGAAGATGTTGCTAAATTTGCCCTGGACTCTAAAGATCACTCCATATTAAGCTGTCTTTTCACCCAAACTCTGGCTCTAATGCCTCCTTAAAAACTGCAGCAGAGCAGAGCGCTTCCCAGGGATTTTTTGTGCCAGCCTGTTTCAAACCATCCTGTGATCTTCCGCCTGTCTCATCAGTGATGCAGAAATGCTGTGGAGATGCCAGACGTATCTGTATCATTGTCACTCCAGTCTATTGGCTCAGCAGTCTCCAATGGGGGTTTTTCCACCATGCCAGAAATCAAGTTGTGCAGACGAGCAATTCCCTTACACTGGGAGCCCGGAACTCCTCGGTGACACCAGGAGAAGGCTCCTGTGGGGCTCACTGAGCATTGCCGGGTAACAGGGCAATGTCTTGCTGGACCACGGATGAATTCATACCCACGTTTTATGCCAGATATCCCGGTGACTGGCAAAGTCACCGCCCTGGCTACAAAAACATAAATTCCCCACAATAAAGCAAGAAGAGAGCACTCAAGAAACAGGGGGCAGAAAAGCCAGGCAGGGAGAGGTGATGGAGAGGAGCGTGCAGGGAGGGCAGCAGGACACAGAGCAAACGCAAGCGCTCCCTTGCTGCAGCCACCTCAGCTCCTCGCCCCGCAGCATCCCAAGGGGCTGCTCCTTTTATAAAAGCAACCCTCTAAAATAATTGCTTTACAAGGTCACCATGAATTGTGATGAGAGGTTTTGGCCAAGTGATCCAAGGGACAGATCTGGATGGAGAAGGGAAGTGATTGAGACCTTCCCTTCCCCTTATCAGAGCTCAGGCAGCAGCTGAGATCCCAGCTCCCTCCTTGTTTAGGAGCTGGGATTCAGGTCTGAGCAAGCGCTGAGTTGGGAGAGGAGGAGGTGCTCATGGCAAGCAGAGATTCGACCATCCCTGGGAGGTCCTGGAGCCGCTGCCCTTAATCCACCCCAAACTCCATGAGCTCAGCTGCATTACACCCAGCCAGAGACAGGATTCTGCTCCTAAACCTACAATCTTTCAATTCTCCTCGCGTTTAGGCAGCTTTAAAAAGCAGCTCAGCACTTCCGATCACTCAAGTGTGACCATATGGTGCATTATCAAGGGGTCAAAGCAAGACAAGCGTGTCAGTAACGCCGGCAAGATCACACCTATCCCCCCAAGATGCTGGGGGCGAGGCATTTGCCTGGGGAGCTCCTGAAGCACGCTGCCCTCGAATTCTACCAAACGGTGAGGGCATCAAACTCAAACCTCATCTCCAGCAGCACAGTATCTTGCTTGGATCCAACACAGACACGCACCCCCAAATGCGCACAGAGCGGGAACCAAACAGAGCTTGTGAACGCAACAGCAAAGGGCACAATTCAGCCTGGAGAAGAGAAGGCTCCGGGGAGACCTTCCAGCCCCTTCCAGTCCCTAAAGGGGCTCCAGGAGAGATGGGGAGGGACTCTGGAGCAGGGAGGGGAGCCACAGGATGAGGGGGAACGGTTTTAAACTGAAAGAGGGGAGATTTAGATTGGATACTAGGAAGAAATTCTTTGCTGTGAGGGCGGTGAGCCCCTGGCCCAGGTTGCCCAGAGAAGCTGTGGCTGCCCCATCCCTGGAGGGGTTCAAGGCCAGGTTGGACGGGGCTTGGAGCAACCTGGTCTGGTGGGAGGTGTCCCTGCCCAGGGCAGGGGGTGGGACTGGATGGTCTTTAAGGTCCCTTCCAACTCTAATCATTCTGTGATATTCCTGCCAGCACGGCAGCGTGCACACCAACAGCCATGGGAGGGAAGGCTTTGGAGGCCTGGGGCTCACAGGGCTCAAGGGTGGCACTGGCAGGACAGTCACTGTGCACATGGCTCGGCTGAGATCCAGCCACAGCGTTCAAGGCACGCTCTGGTGCCTCAAAGCAAGGGATGGCACCCGGGCACCGGAATTTGCAGGAATCGGTCCTCACAAACAGCAATCCCTCTGCAGAGTCAGAACCGTTCCTCTGCACAACGACTGTTTCTTTTTGCAGCAACTTTTAGGTTAAAAAACCTGAAATAGCTCAAGACAGTATTTGGGGCTTATTCCATTCCCAGGTCCCAAGGGTTTTCCATTCCATTCCCAAGGGTTCAGTCCGAGTTAACACGTGATGAGTGCGCCAAGATCCAAGCCTCTGAGCAAACAGCCTCCCCAAATTTTATAGAAGACATAGCCACCACTTTGCCTTCCATGAAACAGCATGTTTGATGTAGTTACTTTACAGCCCCAGGCAAGTATGTGTATAAGGCCATCACTCATTTTGGTCCCAAAGTCCTTGCTGAACGTCTGGCTGCCTTTCCACAATGAAATGCCGGGCTGGAGAACAGCGGAGCATGGCAAGCCCTCCCGCAGGTCTCTCAGAGTACAGCTAATTAATTGGGGTATCGAATTAGTGAGGTGAGATCCAATTAGCTCCATTTGACCCAGATGCTTTAAGCAACATTTTTCTAATATATTGGAGCTTGTTGTCACACAAGTTCATCCCGGCATCAGGTAAAAAACTACCTGTCTCAGGGCAGGTGTGCCTCCATGACCCTTTGGGCTGCATTGCCATCCTTTATGTGGGTGCCAACGTGCTCAGCTGCAAACAGCTGAAGAGGAGAGACCAGCCCAGGACTCGGGAGATTCTCCGGCCAGAAACAGCCTCTAGGTCTCCACTGCTTGTTGATGAAAAAGAAAAAAAAACAAACGTATGGACACTCAACACCTCTTTCTATCCCACTGACTCCAAGTGTAACTTGTTCAGGGCACAGCCCAAGTTTAATAACGCCCTTTGCACAGCAAGACCCTGCCCCAAGTAAGGGCAGCCACAGAGCTACCATTTCTCAGGTGCCACAGCATGGTAAAGCCACCCAAGTACCCAGATTTGACCAAAATTCCTTTCCACCTGCAGAAAGAAGTGGTCCTGCTCTGTCCATTTTCACTGAAAGAGTGGAAGGAAGGGGAAACAGGGAAAGCTACTGCAAAAAGTGTACAAAACCACCACTTAAGCTGAATTTTTTTCTCATTATCAAGGGGCAACTGCTCAGAAGAGGCGAGAGCACCTACAGCCAGAGCATTAGACCTCACCCAACTCGTTCAGATCCCAACAGCTCTAACACGAGTCACCAGGAATCAAGCTGTCCCGCCAAGGTACAGATGTCAGCCATATCTTCTCCTTAGAAGGAGGAAGCATAGCCCAGAAGTCAGAAAAAGATTAGCAGGTGAGGAGGAAATGGCAGGAACAGTAAAGCCGTTCCCTTCAGACAAGCAAAGCGAGGGATGATGCTGGTTCTGTCCAACAAGAAGTCACAACTGCAACTGAAAGACACGGAGCAGAGAAAGACCAAGCCACATCACCCAGGCGTGCAGCAACCGCGACAACTGGGGGTTTTTACAGAAATTAACTAATCCTCAACAAAACTGTTTCCATCCTCCTGAAAAAAAAGTCCAATTTTTTTTTTTTTTTTCCCCAAATGACAAATGTGACAGCAAGAAAGGTTTGATTTTTTTTTTTTTTTTTTGAACCGGTATTTCAAAACATCAAAATAACCCCCGTTTTAATGCGTTGTTTTATTGACAGTCCCAGCAACACATTCCAGAATGGTACTGCAAAATCCGACACTGAAGTAGAAAACATCAAATTCTACAAATTTGCTTTTATTCTGTGTCTACCACTTTCAGTGTATCAGGCGTTCTTGTCAAAATGTCAGATACTGAAGCTTTGGAATGCTACAGACGAATTGCCATTTCCAGAAACCCTCTGCAGACACAGCGGGCTGCTGCTCGTCAGACCTTTCCCAGCACCGCGCTGCTCGGCGGCTACAGCCCCTGGGGTGAAGGGGAGGGAGATTCTTTCAAAGGGATCCACGAGAGATGAGAAAAGAAACATCCATCTCTACGTTAGAGGACATTTCAGCCTCCAAATTCCACACTGCAGCTCCAGGCAGTTTGGTTTCTCAATGACCGGGATACGCCACGCTTCCCCAACTCACAAAAAGCCAGCCCCAAGCCCCGCTGCCGGATCATAACGAGGTGTCCTGTGACGGGGCGTCGTGGGGTGTCACTTCACCTCTCCATGTTCATCACCACCTGGGAAGAGCTATACCCCCTAATCACAGGGCTTGGGTGCTTGAGGTCCCCTCTTAGGGCTTCCCTCGTCACTCCAAGACTGGAAGCATCTCGTGCCCTCCTGGGGACCACGGCGGGACAACCTCCTGTGGAGCGAGGCAGCCCCCCAGCCCCACACATCAACAGCACCCACCGTACGGGACCTAACTGGGACGTCGCCTCTCCCTGCTCCCACAGCGCTTACGGGAGAACGCTGGAAGGGTGAGTTTGAGCTGGAAGGTACAACTCTTGCAGGGCTGAGGTGACTTTTTCCCCTCTCAGTGAATAGAGAGGTAAGACAGAGCAACATGAATGCACTCACTGAATAAGTGACGAAGCGTCACACAACCCAGCCATGAACCTGCCCGCCTACCTTTGACTGAAATCATGAATTATTTTTTTTTTTATATATCATTCCCTGACATTCCCTCATTATCGCTGCCAAGCCTAACGAAAGCAATTAAAGCCGAGAGACTCTTAATTTCTTTCCCTTCTTCTGAACAGGCTCCATCATTTTTTTATTTTTTAAAAAAAAAAAAGCCCTGAAATGGGACAGCGACTGAAGTCACAACTTTAACAAATACAATTTGATAGGCAACCCAAAACCCCAAGCCAAATAGCTGTTCCACCAGGATTCCCAAACACACAGCCTCAAGAGCTCAGGGAAACGCAGGGTGTTGGCACACAAAGCTACAAAATAAAAATTAAATGTTGTGTTGGGCCAAGAAAAAAAAAAGCAAATTAACAAGGGGATAATTCTTTCTGCCTGAACTGGTTTCAGCTGGCAGCAGTACTTCCCACAAGCCACTAATGCAGTCTGATGGGGGAGGCGGCATGGAGCACAGCAGCCGCTTAGCAAACTTTATCATTATTTTTCATAAGGTCCCAATTTTCCCTGCTGCATTGGATCCACTGCGCCTCGGTGTATTTTACTGTCCTCTGCTTTATTTTCTTCCCCCCCCACCCCCCACCCCTTCTTCTTCATCACTCTCTCTGCTCGTTTTATAGCAATACCCAGGTCTGGCTACCAAAAAAATGCCTTCACAAGCCCCTTGTGACTCTGCCCTGAGCGGAGCAGCCAGCGTGTTGTTGTGTCCCAGCACAGCCACTCCACGGCCCACGGGGACAGCAAACCAAAACCAGCCCCTCTCCTCCGCCACATTCCCCCCTCCACACCAGAGCAGTTGGCTTCACGTGCGTGGGAAGCAGCATCCTACGCGTGTCTGTCTTTTATGGCAAGGGCAGATGATCTAAAGATGGCAGAGGTAAAAGGCAAGCAAAAGATTAAGCCAGAAGTGCCCAGTTCTGGGCTCCCCAGTTCAAGAAAGACAAGGAACTAGTGGAGAGAGTCCAGTGCAGGCTGTGAAGATGCTGAGGGGACTGGAGCATCTCTCTGCTGAGGAAAGGCTGGGAGCTCTGGGGCTGTTCAGCCTGGAGAAGAGCAGGCTGAGAGGGGATCTCATCAGTGCTCAGCAATATCTACAGGGTGGGTGGCAAGAGCATGGGGCCAGACTCTTCTCAGTGGAGCCCGGCGACAGGACAAGGGGCAACGGGCACAAACTGGGACATGGGAAATTCTGTCTGAACCTGAGGAAAGAGCTGCTTTACTGTGAGTGTGCCACAGCCCTGGCACAGGCTGCACGGAGAGGTGGTGGAGTCTCTGTCTCTGGAGATATTCCAAACCCGCCTGGACGCGTTCCTGTCCAACCTGCTCTGGGTGACCCTGCTCTGGCAGGGGCTTGGACTGGGTGATCTCCAGAGGTCACTGCCAACCCCTGCCGTTCTGTGATAAGATACATGCACTGTTTCTCTGCCCGGGCTACACGTGCACCAAAGCACACCCCAGGCAGACCCTACGGCAGGAGCATGCCGCGGGTGGCACAGCCATCAGTGCGTGCACGCGTGGAAGCGGCGCTCCAGCACGGTCTGTGTAACGCAGTTTAATCACCTGCGTGGCTTCTCTCGTTCCATCGTGCACATCTCTGGTCTGGTGTTGAGCTGCTTGGGACAACGTGAGAGACCTGGAGCAGACTCAGTCACGGACAGGACTCCTCCTCCTGCAGCCAAAAATACTAGTCATCTCCACCTTAGCAGTCTCATAAGGAGTCGGGTGGAAGCAGGAGACCAACAGTCTCTCTGCAGACCCACCTAAGAGCACAACTAAAATGGCCTTGGCCACTGAGCCTCCAGCAAGGAGACAGGGCATGCAGTGGAGACATCCCGGCTCACAGGACGGGCAGCACAGTATGTCTGTCCCATCCCGGCTACCGACTGAAGGCAGCCAGCAGAAGACATCTCCTGCTAAACCCAGTGAAGAAACACCTTGATGAGCGAGCAGAAGCCAGGCTGAATCAGTCAGTGGTCCTAGTTCTGGAGCAGCTGAAGATGCACCTTGCACGTGGGTAAAGCTACGCCTGCATCACTGGGGCCAACCAGCCTATAGACAAGGTTACGTCGGCTTCTGCTGATCAGGATGAGCCCAAAGATCAGTATTTCCCAGGTTAGGAAACACCATGCTTGGCTTGCATGGTAGAACACCTTCATGAATTATCTTCCAAGGTTTCACCATGGGCTGTAGAACAGATGGCCAAAGATTTTTCAGACACACACCCTAGCAAGGATGAAGGGACCCAAACCCAGCATACACCTATACACACCTCCCACCCAGCCCCTATCACAACACAACCCGGCACAAAGCTGACACCAATCATTTCTTAATTAGGCACTAAGAGGTCCAATGCTCCAACCACACGGTCAAAGGAAGACTATCCTTCAGCGTGAACCCTCGCTGGCCGGGCGCCAGCCTTCGTGCGTGCCTGCAGCCAGTGCTAAGGATTTATACACTTCATCTTCTGTCATTTTCTACCCTGGAGGAAGCAAGCCTCTAAATTGAATTATCACAAAGAAATCAATTCCAGATCAAACCTCTGTGAAATTATAATTGCTTTAATGATCTGCAGGCTGGAATAGACAGGGCCCAGGGAAAGCGTCATATACTTTTCCTCTTCAATTCATAAAGCTCCTATAGGAATCATCCTTTGTTCGCAGGAAGCATTAGTGTTTTCTAATTATGTATTAATTTAATCTACTATTAATTTTCAATTATTGTTATTACACAGGCACTTCCTTTTTCCCCCAATGTGACTGCTGTGTAAGATGCTGAATTCCAAACATCCCTGTGGTGAGCTGACAGGCAGCAGCTTAGCCTTTAAAAAGGGGAAAAAAAAAAAAAACCCAACCTTTAACAACCAATTTTGATGAAGACATTCCAGGCAAATAAAAATTTATTTAAAAAAAAAAAAAAAAAAGACACACAGAAACCTTTCTGACTCATCTGAAGATGCTATCAACAGCCTGCTTAGCCTAAAGGCTTAAATCACTTAGGTATAGCGTGTCTGTGGAGACTTTCATTAGAATTGACATTTTGACAACTGCAAAAAAAAAAAAGAAAACCCTACAACAACCTGACTCACATCACGGGCAGTTTAAAAATAATTATCAGCCACAGGACAAAGACACTCAGGGAAATGAAGTTTCACTAAACTCTCTCCTCCCTAAAGAGGCAGGTGAATATTGTATTAAAAAAAAATAAATAATCAAGTATTCCTCCTTGATTAATTGTGTTTACAAAAACAGCTGAGGATTTTCAGCATTACACATTAGGAAGAGCAGAAGCAACACGGCCGTGACCAGGGCTGGCCTGGACGGACAACAGGAGCTTCTGCGAATGCGGAGGGATTTAATTCTTGAATTTCACATTCCAGAGATTCTGCAGAGATTCCGCTCATCAGAAAGCTCCTGGCACTAAGGGTAAGACCCTCTTTATTATGGAAACAATCCAAGATGCCAAAGGGAAGAGGAAGAACCTGGAAAACAAAACACGTTTCAAACCCCCACCGGTTTGGTTCTATGTTGGGGGAAGAGGGAAGAGAGGGGACCGCGAACGCCTGCTTGTGAACCTTGGGCCAATCTGCACCAGCTTGGCAGGCTACCCTCAAATTTTCCATATACAGCAAGAATCACATCCAAGAACTAGTAAACTAGTGAGAGACTTTCCAACGGCTTCAATAGCTTTGGATCAGAGAGACTCACACAAGTCCAGTGCATTCAAAACAAGGAATTAAGCGATACTGCGAAATAAAGGCTTGGAAGTGCTGTTGCCTTTGCTGGTACAACATCACGCAGGATGAGTGCATCTCAGCGGAGACCAAGCACCATTAGAGCAAGAAACAAAGCCCTAGAAGTGGCACATGCAGGCAAATCCTGCTAGGGCTGTGCTGCATGAATCCCATGGAAGATCCTACCTTCAGGGTTTGGATGTCCACCTTGGCAGATCATCTCTTTGAGCTCACTTACACTGTCACCGAGCCGGGGTCAGCCATTCAGCGAGGTGACAAAGCCGATTTCCCCACAAACTTGGGGCACACAGGTCACACCCCAGAAGCCTGTAGCTATCCTACCCCTGAAACACGAGGTCTAACGCGTACAACAAAGAGCAAGGAAACCTTTGGACAAAACTCCAGAAGAGAAAGAATAGGAGGTATCTCTTTTGTGTCAAGAATAGCAAAGTACTAAGGCTACCTCATGAGGTCAGAAGGTTTCTTTAGAGCAGTGCGGTCCATGTCTACTGTCGTCTTGCCCCACTAAGGCCCTATTTATCATAGAGTTCCATTCTTCTCCTACATTACAGTATATCAAAGCAACTGCAGTGACATCAGAATTACTCCCAATTCATACCAGAATATCAATAAGCTAAGTTTAGGTCATCAGCTGTAGAAGTGTTTTGGCATGAAAAAGCTCCACAGTAAATAAAATCTTCTTGATAAAAGGAAATACCTCTTTGCGTATAAGGTACCTGGCTCCCCAAGTCAGCATCGCCTTTGCAGGTAGCCTGAAATCAGCTGGATTTTGGCCTGCCTGGACACCCAGCCTGCAGCAGCAGGTCACAGCCCTCTGGGGATGAGCACCGGGCCTCCCAGTCTGTCCAACATCCAACACGTATTTAGGGCAAACAAAATAGCAGTGCAGATTATCACGGCCTGCCCACAATGCGGGCAGCAAGTGATGGAGACAGCTAAGATTCCCCCCGGAATACTAACAGGGCTTGCCCAGCCAGCTGTCTGCTCCAGCGCGTAAGCGAGAGAGATAAATGACATATTTGGCCTGGAGACCTCTCTTCCAGAGAAGAGATTGCCACCTTGAACACCAAGAATTTGGCAAGTTTTGAAGACAAATTGGACTGTCAGAGAGATAAAAGTAACAACTCCAGATGTCTTCAACAAACAGAAGTACCTCCCTCTGCCTTTTCTGTGCTAGCACCCATCAGACAGGATCCCAATCCTGCAGATCTGTGGTGTGGGTCAGGGGGACAGTCCAGGTACCGCCACATGCAGAGAGACACATCGGTACAAAAAGTCCTCAAAGTCACCTGCCTCCTTCAGCTAAGGTGTGGACCAAGATGAACATCAGACTGTGTTCGCTGACACATTTTCTGAAAGGGGACACTGTCACACCCATGAAATCATCACGTAGAGGCACCTCAGTTGTTGCCACTTCATCTGCCTTTCTGGGAACAAGGTCAATTTATACTTTATAGACCCTTCCAGTCCCTAAAGGGGCTCCAGGAGAGATGGCGAGGGACTCTGGATCAGGGAGGGGAGCCATAGGACAAGGTAGAGCGGTTTGAAACTGGAAGAGGGGAGATTTAGGTGAGATATCAGGAAGAAATTGTTTGCTGTGAGGGCGGTGAGCCCCTGGCCCAGGTTGCCCAGAGAAGCTGTGGCTGCCCCATCCCTGGAGGGGTTCAAGGCCAGGTTGCACGGGGCTTGGAGCAACCTGGTCTGGTGGGAGGTGTCCCTGCCCAGGGCAGGGGGTGGGACTGGATGGTCTTTAAGGTCCCTTCCAACCCAAACCATTCTGTGATTGCACATGAAGTGTGAAAAGACACTTCATACCAAAGTACAGGCACATGTTGGCCCTACAGAGAGCAAGGCTGAGGAGGCCTCCTCTCCTGACACCCCAGCAAAGCTCCCCAAACTACGGTTATGAAACTTTTTAATATCTATTATAATCATTTTCCCATGCTGCCTTTTCAAGATGATTGCTGTTCCCTGCTTTCAAGCTGGTCTAACAGCAAATGAGTACACAGAAATTAAAATGCGTTCAGAACAGAGGAGCCCTAAGGAACCTCAAGGATTTAATTGACTTTAGGGGCCTAAACCAGAATACTAGTCTTTTTTTTTTTTTTTTTTTTTTTAAGTGAGAAAAAATAATCCAAACCCCCTTGCCTTGACCACATGCGAAGGTGCAGCACGGCATTTCCAGGAGACCGTCAGGCACCTCTGCAGCAGGAACCAGCAAGCGCAGTACAAGTCTCTTCAAACACAAGGCACAGGGTCACCAGCTCCTGCCACCTCCTGAGGTTTGGCGGTATTTATTTTGACACTTGGGGTGCCTGAGGTCAAACGATGTGAAATTCTGAGGGTCTTTCAGGGTTTTGTTTGGTTGGTTTTTTGGTGTTTTTTTTTTTTCCCCCCTCCCAAGTCCGCTGCTGGCCATCTTGCTAAAATGGCTGCAAGAATAAATCACAGAATTTTCAGAGTTGGAAGGGACCTCTACAGATCATCTAGTCCAACCCCCCTGCTAAAGCAGGATTTCCTAAAGCACATCCCTCAGGACTGCATCCAGGCGGGTCTTGAAAATCTCCAGAGAAGGGGACTCCACACCCTCCCTGGGCAGCCTGTTCCAGTGCTCTGTCACCCTCACAGTATTTTTCCGTGTATTTAAACGGAACTTCTTATGCTCCAACTTGTGCCCATTGCCCCTCGTCCTGTCACTGGGAACCACTGAAAAGAGCCTGGCTCCATCCTCCTTAAACCCACCCTTTAGATACTTGTAAACATTAATCAGGTCCCCCCTCAGCCTTCTCTTCTCCAGGCTAAAGAGTCCCAGCTCTCTCAGCCTTTCCTCATAAGGGAGATGCTCCAATGCCTCCATCATCTTAGTCGCCCTTCGCTGGACTCTCTCCAGCAGTTCCCCGTCTCTCTTGAACTGGGGAGCCCAGAACTGGACACAGCATTCCAGTTGTGGCCTCACCAGTGCAGAGTAGAGGGGGAGGATGGCCTCCCTTGACCTGCTGGCCACAGTCTTCCCTGTGCAGCCCAGAATTCCGTTGGCCGCCTTGGCGACAAGGGCACAGTGCTTGCTCATGGATAATTTACTGTCTACCAAGACCCCCAGATCCTTTTCTTCAGAGCTGCTTTCCAGCAGGTCCACCCCTAACCTGTGCTGGTGCCTGACATTCTTCCTCCCCAGGGGCAGGACCCTACACTTGTCCTTGTTGAACCTCATGAGTTTTTCTCTGCCCAGCTCTCCAGCCTGTCCAGGTCACGCTGGATGGCAGCACGGCCCTCTGGGGTGTCAGCCACCCCACCCGGGTTGGTATCATCAGCGAACTTGCTAAACGTACGCTCTGTCCCCTCGTCCAGGTCGTTAATGAATATACTGAACAAAATTGGACCTTGCAGAATAAATCTTGACAAAAATATCCCTGGAGAAGTTCACGCAGCAAAAGGTAGAGGGGAAAAAAATGCAACACTCAGAAACCAATACAGAATTTGAAGTCATGAGACCACTTGTTATTTGGGGGTGGGATTTATCTTGGAACAGAAAAGGGGCAGCAAAAACATCAAGAATCTAAGATGTGTCTATGGAGACCAAAAGGTTAATGAAAGATATTTTACTCAGGGAACATGACAAGTAGGAAGAATGTTTTGTGACTCAACTTTTTAGCTGCTTGTACCAGGTTATTACCTTGAAGTGTATGAAATTTCACCCCAGGGAAATGCGCAATTGTGAGAGGACAGCACAGACGCACAGGGCTCTACTGAAGTTTCACACATGACTTCTGAGCCCTCCCCAGTTTACACCATTCAGTCATCGTGAAACCATTGCATTTCTCCCCCCTTACAAGGCATTAAAAGTTACTTCTCCCATCTCCTCAGTCCCTTTCCAAGGAGGACAAGGTGACATACACACAGCTACCAGCACTTGAAAGCTTCAGCCTAGGCTGGGGGAGCTCCTCACCACCACTGTGACACAGAGAAAAATAAAGTTTTGCCAAATTGTTTTGTCTGGCATACATATATATTTTTTTTCTTCCTTTAAACCAAGTAACTCATGCCAATCCGCAGCTAAATCCCACAGTAGAGGAGGCACTGCTGACATCTGTAAGGAAATCATTCCCATTCCAAGGGACAAATCAGATCTCATCGACAATATCCAGTGTCATTTTCTTATCTAAAGGGGTCTCGGACTCTGCTAAAAGCACAGGAGAAACCTGGTTTGGAACATGATTTCAAGAATGTCCGGAAGCACAAGATGCCCACGGAGGAACAGGCTGGGTTTTGCAGGGTCATGTTTTATACACGACACAGCACTGCAGCTTCTGGAGCACACTGCTTCGAAGAGTTATTGTTAATGAACGTGTTATTTTCATAAAACTGGAGCAAGCAGAGGACACAGGCTTCCCAGCTCGGGTGGCATTCCTGTATGATTTAAGACCAAAATAATCCACGTGTGCACGGAGGCAAATCAAAGCGTGCCCTTGGTGACACCTTGGTGCACCGGCAGAAGGGCTGGCAGCAGGACAGCACGGGCAGGCAGGACCCCCCCAGCCCAGCACCGCATTTCAACTTCCCCTGTCTTTTCATACCACAAGCCAATGGGGACAACCTCAGTGAAGGGCCGGAGCCGCAGAAGTGCCTCCTGAACTCTGACCATGATGGTTTATCTCTGGATCAGCAACGGGGATGCGTTCAACTCCAAGGGAGAAGGGTCTCCAGCCAGGCAGGGTGCAGAGCCCAGTCCCAAGGACAGCCTTGAGGGCACAGGCAGTGTCACCCCGATTCCTCCACATCCTTGTACTGCCCTGGCTGCTTTGGACAAGGAGCAGCTAGACAGAAAAATAATGGCAAAACGTTAATAAATTCCTCTCAGAGAAGGGCTGGAGGCATTTAGCATCAGAGTTACCCCGAAGAGCAGGTGTAGACCTTTTGACAGTCCTAGGACCTCGATGGCCCTGGCTGTTCTACCCGGGATGTCGTGCTTGGTTGTAAGGGAAATTATTCCAACAGCTCGAGCACAGCACTGTGATTTCCTTCTAATTACATGGAGCGAGAGGATGAATGGGCTGCTTGAGAAGCATCCTGGTCCTGCAGACCCACACACCAGTAATTACAAGTCCTCTTGATGCAGAGCTACCTACCTCCGAGTGGCACGCGAACACCGCTTCCCTGGCACCACAGGACTGGTTGCCTTGACCAACCATGCCCAGCCTCCGGGAACCCCAGTTACTGGGTTCCTCTGAGCAAGATGGTACCCACCAGCCCAGGGGCAACTACAGCTCCTTTGTACTACCACGGGGCTGATAACAGCAGGGAGCCAGGCTTCACCCACTCGCGTGGATCAGCGCCAAAGAGCCACAGCCACCGTAAAGACAGATGTCTTGAAAGTGTCTGCACACCAAAGGCTGAGTCTTCCAACACCTGGGCTTTAGTACATTCGGCAACTGAGGCCTTCGCTAGGAGAAAACCAGCCCCAACATCTCAAAAGCAAGTCGGTTATTCACAAACCGGGTAAAGCAACGGCCACTTACCCATGGCTAGATGTCCTAACAAATGCGCAAGCCTATCAAAATCCTTTTCTCCTCTTAACTTTAAGGCTATTAGCAGCACCTGAACTCAGCCTTATCCCGCACTCTCCCATCTAACTCTGAATTTACATAAAACTAATAAAGGCTTTGTCAAGCTGCTAGAAGGCTCAGCCGGGCTCGCTGCCCTAGAAGCGCAAACTTCATCCAAACCTTTCACAAAAAGGCTTATTGCCATGAAAATGCTCAAGACTACTTGTTTTGACCAAAACAGTTCTTTCACTTACATAAATGCAGGGCAGGGAACAGCGTTCTCCCTCCCTTCCTTTTTTATTCTCGGAAAATAAGGAGTTTACACCCCAGTTTTAAAAATCAAGTCGGGAGAAAACTGCAAAAACATTTCAGCTCCCCTGTTTGCTTCTGAACCAGAAGAGCTGAGAGATGCCCGACAGCCCTGGGGACGCCACTTCGGTGCTCACGCACAAAGCGGCGACAACAGCAGGGCAGATTTGTACACCGCACTGATCTCTGCCTTGATTTCAAAGCGCCGCTGTCACCACGGCATCTCAGCTCACCTCCTGCCCAAAATCAAGCCCAACAGATTTCCCAGGGGGTCTCCTGACTCACCAGCACATTTTCCTTTTAAAGGTCAAAAAAAAAAAAAAAAAAAGTATGTTGTGACAACAGGGATTTCATTAGTTTCCTCTTAGTTTCAGTTGGTCAGCAGGGACTTAAAGACTGGCTGCAGTCAGGAGCTTCCCTAACAACGCACCGTTCATCTTATTTAGGAAGAAGGGAAAGAGCAGTCATAGGAAACGTCTCGTCCCTTGAATTCCTGCTGAGCACAGCAAGCGAGCAATTAGCAAGGAGGTCTCTCCGGCAGAGACATCTGTCCTGAGATGTCCTCACACGCTCACTTCACATATTTCACACTGCAGATGAGGATTCCAGCTGGAATTCTTGCAGAACAGGAGAGGCAGAAGTTTCACCCGAATTCCCCCTCAAGTGCTCCAACGCTCCTCTTTTCCAAGCAACTTCGAGCAACTCCATGAAGTCCAGGGTGCACTTCCCCACACTGGGAGCATATTACAACCACACCCCCCTCTCCCCCCAGTTTCCAAGACAAACGCTCCTACAGCCAGAGGTCAATCGCAGTCAAGTCAGCTTCAGATTGGCCATTTCCTACAATTTACTGTCCAGGTCGGCCATCTCCTACAATTTACTGTTCAGGTCACCCAAATCTGCTCGTGGCTGAGAGGTCCTGAAGCGCTGGCTACTCATCTGGCCGCTTCAGAGAACCGAACTCCACGTCCAATTTTAAGTCCCTCAGGAGGCTGGCAGTGCTTGCAGGCGATCATTCCTGCACCGAAGGAAGAGCTGCAGGTAACGTTCATTTGGTTGCAGATGCCAGTCACCTGCTGAAGGAGGTGGTGACTGGCACAGCCCTTCTTTCATTGCAAACGTTTCTTGATAGCCATGTGGAGGAAACAGGTCAGCCTTCGTACTAGAAGTATCTTCCACGCTGCCTCGGATTGCATAAGGACATTCATACATTCGTTTTCATCTGCTCCGACCCTCCTCTGCCACTGTTTCAATCGTGGTTGTTTGCAAGGTCATCTTAGCTGAGGAAAAGTATTTTGGGTAGCAGAGCCAGCCAGTTCCCTCTTCAGCTTTAAAATAAACCCTAGATCCTCTATTTACCTGTTTTTAATGGATGCTTAGGGTCCCATAAGGTCACATTTTCAAAGTTTTCCTCCGCAAAACTAGGAGCTTCTCACTGTGAGAAACAAAGTTCTTACATCATCACATAACTTCAGGACTGAAGACAAAGAAACTCCCCAACATGTAGAAACCAGCCAGACTGGTTTAGGTCACCTACTCCATGGACTGGAGTCAAACTAAGGGGATGAGAGGATGAGGCTCAGACCCGTATCTTTGTTCCCCGCTAATGTTACCCGAGGAGAGCATCTTCCACAAGGCCAAACACATCTGGATCTGAGGCCACGGCCACCAACACAAGAGGGAGACTCTCAACCATTTTCAAGTGTGTTAGATCAGGTTCCTACCCAACGTGCTTCTGGGAAGACAGGTTGTCTGTTTTCAACTCCCTTTATCTTCCACCGCAGCCCAGGTGAGAACAGGTCAAGAAATATCAGAACAGGAGTTGCTGGGGGGAGGAGGAAGGAGGAGGGAGAGCGATTTGCATTTTAATAAATACAGCAGTAGAAACACAGGCTCCAGAGATCAGGAAACAGGCTTTTTATTCAGAGCAAGGCAAGAGGCATCTGCTGGAAGCCTGGCATGGAACATTTAGCATTTTGAACTCTAGGGCTAATCTGATATGACACTCCATCAACCCTGGATACGCAGCTTCGATACATCTTTCATCAATAAAGCTCATTGTCACAAAGCCGGAGCACACGGTAAAGCCAACATCCTTCACCTGCACATGCATCCCCTTTGGGGTCTTCCCGGAAGGACATTCCTTATGGAGCCGGCATGGGAATTTTGTGAGTCTCCCTCCATGCTTGCAGAAAGGAAACGCTGTCAAGTTTAGTCTTCGTAACGAAGTGAACACACATCTGACCTACATAGAGCGCACAGATGTGAGTAGCCTCACATAGCACTCCAGAGACTATTATTTTGTTTTTTAATGCAAAAAAAAAAAATTAACCGCCACCTGCTTTGCCTGGAAACATGCAGGAACCAAAGCCAGTTGTAGACGGTAACGCTGCACCGGGCTTCAGACGGGAGCTCAGGATCACCACGTCCATCTTTTCTTCCGAACGCACATTTCAACAGATGATTATTATAGATTAAGACGCAGCTTTTGTTATCAAGACCGAAAGCTCCAGTAACTCTGGGCAGGAGTTTGAAGAATCAACGTTTGCCCTGCCTTCGCGGTTCTGCTCCATGGTTAACGGCACGGGCGCAGAACAGAGCCCGGGCGCTGCCGAGCCAGGCCAGAACCGCAGCACAGCCAGCACCGCTGCCAACAACCTGTTCGTTTTAAATAAGCCACGTGCTACTGCAGCGTCCAGGAGACCTATCAAAAGCCCAACTGCATCGCGCATCTGCTGCCATACGAAAATCCCAGAGTTTAATCTTGAGACAAAAAAAAAAAAAGTAGGAAAATAAGTCGATGCAAAGTGAAACGCACTGAAGACGCTCCCTCCCGCCCTGCCCTGCCCAGCTCCCAGCAGGGAAGGTGCCCAGACGAGGGCTACCTCCTCGCAAGCCAACGCTGAGCCTCGCGAAAACGGCCGCCACACTCCTGGGCCGAGCTAAACACCGCACGCCACGCGCTTCTCAGAGGCTGGTCCCCTCCACAAGAGGATCAGCTGCGCCACGGTGAAGCCCCTGGGAATGGGAATCCCAGCAGCGGGCTCGGAAGGCCAGGCTGGGGCACGCGAGGCACTGCCGACCACAAAGTCCGATTTTGTGGGCAGGGCTGAGGGAGGAGAGAGGGCAGAACAGCATGACTAACATCGAGGAGCGCAAACGGGGAGCAAGGAGAAGCCGGCTTCGTTCCCAGCTCCGCCACCACCCAAGGTCAGGCCAAGTCACATGCCCTCCTACCTTTTATATATTTAGAGCGTAAACTCCAGAGCCACGGCTGCTTCTCACCAGCTATATGCACAGAGCTTCAGATATATCACACCGTAACCAAAGACTGGCTGGCAAGTACTCCAGATTTTTGATATTTGTTTAAAAAATAAATAAATAAAAATCAGATCTCCCTTTTCCATGGAGGGGAAAAGAACCAGGATTGTGGTGACTAGAGGGTGGGAAGCCTCATCAATACCTCCCGCTCTCCTTTATTCTTGTTAGAAAGCTTCAAACTAAATTCAAGAAATAAATAAGAATAAAGCAAATTAATCAGTTCACATCGATTAGTTAGTATTTAGTCTACTTGCCAGGTATTCCCCTTGCTCATGACTGTGAGGCTCAGGAGGCAAAATAAAAAGATGACAAACTTCAGAGTAAGAAAAAAAAAAAAGAAAATCCTAACATACCTCCTGCTTTTAGCCGGAAATTTAAAAACCAGCCACTGGAAGCAGAAGCCCACACTCTTTGCAATTGAGCATAAGCATCTCGTCAGCATCGGCCCGTTCCTTACCGACACGGAGAGCAGCCCAGCACGGGCAGAAACTTCCAAAAGCCTTTTCTTCTCTCAAACAGCAACACAGCGGCTCTAAGCCTTGTGCGCTGGTGGAAAACAGCCCTTTCTCACTCACAGCACTGTCGCATCGCTGCAGGTTACAGAAACGCCCGGTAACACTCCCCTTCTGTCACAACCAAGGAAAGAAATAAAAAAAAGTGTCTGTATCTATAAGATACTGCTGGGCTGCTTTGTCCAACTGCGTTTTGCCCCAAGACACGGCAACTCTTCCAGCCTGTTGAAGCATGGAGTTTATTCCCTTTTTTGGGACTCGTAGAGAAAAGGCTTTGTGTAAACACACACTATTTACTCCCCATACACACTACAGCTTGGCAACCCAGCTGTGAAGACTTGGGGCAAGCTATAAATCACTCGCGCGTCTTAATGGGTAAAATTACTTGCTGAGCCAGAGTCCCATGCACCAATACCTCACAACGAGCTACAAAATATAGATGTTTGTGTTACCTACATGGCTAAAATCTATCAGTCCTGAGGTCACGAGCACTGTGTTATCTTGCAGATCAGAATTTTAACAGGAACACATCACCGGCTTGAAAGGCGCGGAATGGGGTGGCGATACAACACTATAAACTGAACTGCAGAGGGCAATGCTAATCAGAGCGACGAACACGGAGGGCAGCCTGTACCACAACTACACACGCAGCCACCTCCTCCGCTGCTGCCCAGGCTGCTGTACCACCCATGTGCTTAGCATCCTCCAGCTGCCCCGCACCCCAAAAGCTCCCCTCACCTGTATTTTGGGACACGCTACAGGAACAGGGGGGGATCATCCACCTAAAGAACAAGCCAGCAATGTGCTCCCTTCCAGGTTAACTCAGGGAAGAGGTGGGTATGAGCTGTCCTAGGACAAAAGCCTAGGACTATTTAAGTCCTAGGACAAAAAAAAAGCACCTGCGTACATAAAGTAGCCATCAGAAGCATGCTACAAAATTTTAAGTCTTGCTTCCTGTTCAACTGTAGCTTCTGGGCTTTTCCACACTGAATTATAGCCACCTCCATCGTCTCCTGCGTCTTTTATAGAGTCAATGTTTTGCTGTTGTGGGGTATTTTAACCCAGCCCTGGCTGGTCTCAGTGCTCAAATGGGAAAGGAAGGAAGAAATTCAAAGTTGTTTGTCTACTATTTTGATGTTGAGCTACCCTGGCGGCAGCTACCGGTGCTGGGCATCGTTTGAGTGCTGCATCCCACCGGCTGGGCAGCATCACCCAGCGGAGCCCTCCCAATCCCTCTGCAGCAAGCAGCACAAAGAGGAAAGATCCCACTGTTGTAATAAGGGCAGAGCAAGTAATTTTTAAACAGGATCCCACTCACCAGGCAGAGCACCGGTAGCTTTTGCCTTGAAATTAAGTGGTACTTTAACCTTCTCCTCTCCTGGAAGCCCTGCTGCTTTCCAGACTGGGCTGGAAGGGTAATCCAGCAGAAGTGGGAGCAGAGACATCAGCTGATTTATACTTTGGCTGAAAAGAGCTTTATTCTTCTGGACCATACACACGGCCCATTCATTTGGGGAAAAGAGGTAATTTAAGATTCCTTTTGTAATGACTGCTGGCAGAACAAAGATGAAGGACGGCAAGAGATGATCAATGTTTAAGCCCATCTTCCAAGTGATTTGGGGAGCTGCTGAAAATAAACAAGCAATCAGGGCCCAGGAGCCCAGGTAAAAGCTGACAATGAAATTGCTTTTTTTCCTAGGCAAACAGAAGGCGGCTAATAGCTCAGTTCAGAGAGGCTGAACTCCCTCCCCTCCTAATATGAGCAGGGCAAGAGACCAAGTTTAATTTCTTCCTCGCAACAACTTTAATTAAAATCATCTAAGCCCTTCCTGCCTCTCTCCTGCCACGAGGTGTGGTTCTGCTCACAGGAGGTATCAGCAAACCCCGGCTCATTAACGTGCCCTCCCTGAAAATGCTGTTTAGACAGCAGTCAAATGGCTGGGGAGCCCATCTGCAGGAAAGCACTCCACTCCTAATTAAGAGGAAAAAAACACAAAGCCCACCTTTGATGTGTATCAGTGGCAGCAGTCATTCCCCCAGCGCTGGCGAAGCTGCTCAACAGCATCAGCTTCCCAGGGCATCCTTCCAGTGGAATTTAGCATCAGATGTTTTTCTTCGCCGTCACCCGTGCTCTGTGGGTGCCCAAGATGCTACTGGAGGTAAAGGAAGGACGCTGGCTGCATGGGATGAGCTGTACCAAGGATTTTTCGGTGGTTTTATAAGCACAGAAACCTCAGAGACGGTTCCCCAGTGACATTCTTGTGACACGATCCACGCCTGTGTCTGCACAGACGCGGTGACCTGGGGAGGTCTGTCCCTGGGCTGGGGAGAACTCACGGGACCTCTCCAGTCACCACTAACGTGGGCAGCATTTGCGCAAGGCAAAGTTCTACTGGCCTGTTGAAATGCGTGAGGACGAACGACAGTTGCACACAAGATTAAACTGTGGAGCAAAACTTAGAAGTTATAAACGAAAAAAAAAAATAAAGCCTAAGTTGCTAGAGGAGCTCAAGAGGATTTTTGCGGTGCTTATAGTTCTTACCAACTCCCAAAAGAGTTTCAGGAGTTGCTAAGAGCTGTAAGCACTGCACATCGTAGCAGAACCAACAGTCGCAAGCAAATACCTGTTTTACAAGTGGATACAGCTCCAGGGATGGAAACCAGGAGCTGCTGAACCACCGAACCACCACAAAGCTGCCCTTCCAGCGGGGACACGCTCAGTCAGGCCACGCAGCACCACCAGCTCTGCAGCGTTACGCCCCAGCGCAACCCCAGGGCTTCTCAAATGTATCTAGAAAAAAAACCCCAATTATACAGGAGGCTAAAGGGAGCCTTGCTCCTAGATGAAACTCTATGCCCAGTACCAACCACCTGCCATCTTCTACGTAGGGGCCATGTATCAGACCAGGAGAGTCACCCTTTTCCCGGCTAGTCTAGGATGCAACTGAGAAGGGAGAGCAAAGGCCAGGTGAAAGCGGTAACATGAACACCGATAGCAACGCCTGCTGGCTGACTGTCATACCATACCACAGAATCCCCAGAAGCAGTTGCCACCGTGCCACCCCGTAGGGTCGTGGTCCAAGTCTCCTCCTTGGAGGACAAAATTATCCGTGCTTCTCCAAGCCAGTGGGCTTCACCACAAGCTAAATTCAAACAGACAGCCCACCCCCAAGCAGAGGTGTTTTCTCCCCGCGCAGGAGGGCTGGCAGAACTGGTGCTCTCCCCACGTCCTCCTGAAGGAAGCACTTTTCTCACAAATGCTCCCAAGATAGTTTTCAAAAAAAAAAAAGCTTGCTAAAGGCAAAAGGAAGGTAGGAGCTTTAGGCTAACAAAGACATCAAGAACCCAGGTGGGGACCGTCTGCAACCACCCCCTCCCATCCACCTTGTGTCCTTTGCCAGCCTAGTCCTGGACTCAGGAATTCATACGTTACAAAGAATAATAATGTTGATCTATTCCCAGCTTCTAGAACAAGTGTCCGTTGCCATCATTTCCACAATATTTTCTCTGACAGATTCCGTCACCCTTATTCCCACATTTAATGCTCTCGCTATCAGACAGACCCCTCCGTGGAAGGGCACTCTCCCTCCAAGGAAGGTGGGACACAGCAGGAGCCACTTAACCCTGACACTGCAGGAGACAGAGCAGCACTGCCTCTGTTATTGCTCTTGCTCATCCATTTAGCCCGTCCATTCTTATTCTGCTCCTAGTAGCAATCAGAAGATGAGCTCGCATTCATTCCCAGCGCGGCGGCGTTTGTTGAAATAGAAGCTGGTTGCAAAAGCAGCAGATAAAGCTCGGCCACTTTTCAGCGCCTATTGTGCGGTACCATCGCACACCCCATTCAGACGATGTCGCGGACTTCACCTGGGAATCGCTGAATTCATGCGGCCGTAGCCCAGAGGTGCCCGTGCTATTTACCTCATTCTTGTTTTGTTAGAAAAACAAACTGGCATTGTGCTTTCTATTTTAAAATAAGACTTTGTAGAAGAAAAAAAAAAAAAAGGACAGTTGCGCAACATCACTGGCAAAGTCTACAAATGGCTGTTAAGTAAAGGAAATGCCCTGCTGCAGGGACGGGGATGCTATCGAAACCCAGTCCAGCATCCTGCTGTTCCGCTCCAGCATCAGGGCAGATGCAAAAGCTCAGAAGCCGCTAAATCAACAGGGAGGGGGGGGACACCTTCCCCGCAAAGGCAAGTCTTGCCTGGGGAGCTTCTCCCCAGCACATATCGCTCCATCCCAGTATTTGGTTTCAACATATTCTTAACGCCCACTTTAAAAAAACAAAAGTTATCATTACGTGGCAGTGACAGATGCAGGATGTGTCCCTGCGAAACAGACACAGCAGCTCATCAGGTCTCCCCTGGAGGGGGGGTACATCCACACCAGGTCTCTCTATGTTGGCAGATCCAAGAGACCTCACTACGCAGGACAAACGGGATTGTTTGTGTTAAACAGTGTTATACAAGAGCCAAAAAGATGACTCACGCCACCCGTATAGCCCTGTCCTGGCTATCCAGAGCCCAGCCAGGCACAGCCACAGAAAGCAGTTGTCTCGGCTGGGGGGGGTGGGGGTGTTAACTCCAGGGACACCTCCCGCCCTGGCGACACGCTCCGGACGCTGTTTGTAACGCCAATGCTGCTTCAAGATGGTCAGATTTTAAGACAAAAACGGTTCTCACTTTATTTAAGAAAAGGACATCATTACAACACTCCTGGTATTTCACCTTTATTAAACAAGAAGGACGTCACTGGGAGCTTACAAAACTATAGATTTTAGGCAATGCACTTTTCCACATCCACGTTTCAGCATCATCGGTTATATCCTGCGCTATCCCCCATCGCAGGCTCCACAGAAGGAGCTTCTCTTGTTTGCCCACAGCCTGGCAACAACAGGATACTATTTCTGATTGTTTTAAGCTGCAAGAAACACGAGAAGCCAGAAAAAAAAAAAAAGCTTTAGATTCACTATTTGGACACATACTTCTCATCTCCATGAAAGCTGAGGATTTCCTAAGACGCGCAAAAGAACAGAGTCTTTGCTGACTGCTACAAGCCTTTGCTTTAATAGTTCCAGCATCTTAAATGCAAAACTAGACACTTGCAAGCAGACGTTAATTCTGCAGAACACCAGTTTTGAGTCAATCTCTGCCCCGGTGTCACCTCAATTTTGCCTTTTGTAAAGCACGCACAATTAATTTTATATTGGAACTAGCAGACAGCTGACCTTCTAATTAAATATACACTTTCAGGTGAGAACCAGCATGTAATATTACTCACTTGAATTAAACAGGTACACCGGCACCGGTGGCAGAAATAAAAATAGCCACAGTTCACACCCCGGCGAGGAAGGCGGCAGCATGCCGGTGCACAACAGCAAAATCAACTTAATCACAAATGACAACTTCTGAAAGCCTTTCCTTTGGTTTCATCCTTGGCATTTTTCTAGGCCAGCTTGCAAACAAAAGCTTTGTCTTCTTAAAATGCAATTGCCTGAGGCACCTCTAAAAAAAGTGACATAACTCAGGTCTGAAAAAATGCCTCCTGGGTTTCAGATTCTCCTAAGAGCCTCTTTGCTATTCAGCTTGATTCAGATTACCCAGGTCAGCACAAACTGCAGATTTAACCTCAGCTACCAACGCAGGTATAAAAAGCACACATTTACGATTATAAATGTTATTAAAAAAAAAAAAGAACTTGTTATTGATCTGAATATCCCTTTTTGCCAGTGTAAACACTCTCTGATGACTGTTTATTCTGAATTTCACTCTCTAGCTTATTTCAGGATTTTTTTCTAGCATGTTTTTCTTGCTGGGTGTTTTCAAGCTTTCCATCACAAAACTCAAGCTGTGAAAAGAATGAGCAACTTGTTTTAGAATCAAAACTTGAGCCCAAAATTTGATTCCTTGTTTCTTCTCCCCGACACAAACCCTCTTTCATTTCCGTAACTCCGCAGGCAAAGCCCTTCTGCTTCTTCAAACGCAGGGACACAACTCTGCACCAGGCGAGACCGTAACGCAATGGGGGGGGGGGGAAGGCAAGGCATGGAAAGCTGCAATTCTCTTCAAGACAAGCACCGCTATTTCTAATGCTTATAATTAACATCTTGGATAATCCTACAGTACCTTTAGCATATCAAAGATTTTTTATATCCGTGGGCCATTTGCTTTGAGTGGATGCAAGTTTACTTCTAGGTCTGAAAACTCCTTATGCAGCCATCCATGAAAAACTCAGATCTAAAGAAGTTCTGTTGCCTTTATTGAATAATTTGGGATAAGGAGAGTTGAAAGCTCTCTTGGTGCTGGGAAGGTGTTAGAGTCCTATTTTTCCGAATGATCAAGTCCCATCACTTATTCCACATAAACTGCTCTCTGTCAAGAGCTTTAATCCTCTCTTTACAATCCCTAAATAAAACATCCTTCCAAAACTCGCTGCCTATTATCTGCCTTTTCTGAAGAAAGCTGTTCCTAAGAGCCCCACCTCCTTCTGCTTTGCCATTCCCCTGAAATCCACCTACGACATTAGCTTGACAGAAGTAAGATACAGGCAATCCTTCACGGGCACAGCACAGGGAGCTAAATGAGCATCTGTCTCAACACCGTCACCTCCTGAAGACAGGTCCCACACGCAGCCAAGCCGAACGCCCTGCACCGAAAACAAGAGTCATCAAAGAACTTCCAGGAATGTGAGCAATAAGCCTTGTGGAGAGTTGTCACCGAGAGCTGGCAGCCCAAGAAGGATGCTACAGAGCCACGTTGCTGTGCCTTAACCTGAGGTTTCGCTCGTGGCACAGGGTCCTTACCTCCCTGGTCACCCGAGAAGACCAGAAAAAGGCAGTCCTAGTCCTTCCCTTTACAGCAAGTCAGCGCAGGTTCCTCAGCCAGGAGATGAATTATTATTATGCTGGCTTTGCTTAGAAAACAAGCTCCTTCCCTATCCTTCACCTTAAAAAAAAAATAACGCAAAGAGCCCAAATCAGAACAAACTGCAGAATAAAGGAGAGGAGAAAATGCAATGAGAGCACCACCTCCCCTTTCTCAGCTGGGAAAGGGAACCCAAGAGTGGAAGCGCCTGTAGAAGAGAGCAGGGTTCCTCCTTCCAGCAGGGATAACCCAGAGGTCCTGCCATAGCCTACACCTTCCACCCGCAAATGCTCACCGAAGACGCCAGTCAGCATCGCTCAGCGCCAGAGCGAAGGGGCTCAGCAAACACTGGTTTGAACAGCAAACACCAGCCCGAACGCTCACACCGGCCCTGAGAGCTCTGGAGAAACCACCCACCGCGGGAGATGCGGGCTGCCCAAACCCCGGCACCAGCTATCGATTACCTTACCACATTTATTTGCGGGGGAAAGACAATAATTACTTCCTCAATATGAAATAAGAGGGTCTTTTTTATTTTTCTGGCCTGGAAAGCAACTAATTGTGATGCTCCCGAGTTCAGTCTCCACTAAAGCCTGAACAGAAGGGTGACCTGAAACCAGAGCAGCTGCGGGAAGGTGGGAAGCCCCAGGACTCTGCAGCCCAGGACGAGCCTGGTTCCCGGCTCAGGCTTCCAGCCCGCATCTTCCCCATGCCAGAACCCAAATTGGAGAATTACACTTGGAAGCACAGTCAGGAAAACAAAGGTGCACATCCACACATGCAGGCAATTCATATCTTAGCCTGCTGGGCTCTCAAATCATAAAAGAAATCAGCTGCAGAGCCACCCTTACAAACGCGAAGCCACAGCCCCAACTCGCTGGTTGACACGGGAAGCCAAAACCATCCTGACAGCAGCAAAAATCCGGAGTTTCCTACATCACCTCAAATACTTCTAGAAAACATATCCGCGCCGGGTAACGTTCCCAAATGCTAGAAAAAGTGCCTTTTGAGAGACCGTAGTGCTCAGCACCGACACGCCGAGGAGCGCATTCCGCAGCCCCTCTGCTACCGGGGCACAAGCCCCGCTGGCCCGGCGCGGCCTCGGGAGCCCATCGCTCCCGTCGTTCAGCCCGGTTTATGGGTACGAAGCGCCTCAAGCGGCCCCCAGCCCGCCCGGGAGCCCCCCTCCCGGCGGGGCCGCGGGTTCCTGCCCTGCGGGGGACACAAAGTAACGCGCGGCGGTTCCGCCGCCACCCCCCCGCCCGGCACCGCCGTTACGAGCGTCCCCAGCACCGGTGGGGGGGACCCTGCGGTGAGGGGGGGGGTGTCTCAGCCCAGGAGCCGGGGCGGCAGCGGGGACGGGTCCGGACCCAGCACCCGCTGCTCAACGCCCAAGTTTCCCGTCCCGCGGGTGCCGGCACCTCCGCGCTTCCCGTTAAACGGGGGGAAAAAAGCGTAAATCGTGGAAGAAAAAAAAAAAGAAAAAAGAAAACAAAAAACAGTGAATAGTGGCGAAAAGAGAAAGAAAAGATTGAAGGAAAAAGTAAATCATAAAGAAGGGAATAACTCGTTTGCAGCCAGCCCCCCGCCGCCAGCGGAGCGCCCAGGAAAGCTCCGTCTTTGGGAAGACGGGGGGGAGGGGGGAACGGTACAGGCGGCAGCGGCCGAGAGGACTCACCGATCAGAGCCGAGCGTCGCGGAGGAGGATGAGGAGGGAGAGGGACGAGGCGCGGAACAGCTGCCCGCAGCCCGCCTCGCCCCGCGGGAGCCGCCGGCAGAGTGCCGCGCACCGCCCCGCCGCCCCGGCTCCTTCCCGCCGACCGTACCACGGCGCCGGCGAGGGAAGGGGGGGGGTGACACAGGGGATGGAGGTGTGGGGGGGGGATGTTGTCGCCCACGCCGGCGGTCGCTGCCCGCCCGCCGGTGGCGCCCCCGGGGCGGCTGAGCCGATCCCTCCGGCGGGGCCACACCGCGCCGCCGGGCCTCGGCCGAGGGCAGTGCCGGGTCCCCGCACCCCCCATCGCTCCACAGCCGGCGCGGTGGAAGAGTCCAGCCAGGGCGGGCGGGGGCGGGGGGGGGGGGGGGAAGAGCGCGGGGATGCTCTGGGGGCGACGGGTCCCGGCCCCGCAGCGCGACCCCGGGAGCGGCCGGACAGCCCATCCCGGGGAATTCCCGAAGATCTGTGGGTTTGAACCATTCTCGGTGGAACCGCGGCCGGGCGGCGGGTGCCCCGGGGGGCGCGGGGCCGGCCGGGCAGGGCCGGGTTTGGGGGTGCCGAAGCGCCAGCCCCGCCGCCCTTCCGCGGGCGTTCACTGGGACAGATGAACTCCCAGCTTGGCTTCTCTGTCCCGTGCGTCGTTGCTTCTCGCTATCACGATATAGTGTCGTGTTTTGGGCTGGACTGGCCACTAAAGCCAACGACAGATGCTCGCTTCTATCTCAAACCAGGACAGGAAGGAGTCAGTTGTTTTCTTACCAAAAGTACTCAGCGTTTTATCACTCGATCCGTCCATTGGGTGTCCATGGCAAGCAGAGGCATGGCGAGCCTTGGCAAGCAGAGGGACAGACACATGCAGACATGACCACCCCCTCCCCTGGCTCTGGGGCCACCAACAGCAGAAGGACATGGACCTGTTGGAGCGGGGCCAGAGGAGGCCACGGAGGTGCTGGGAGGGCTGGAGCCCCTCTGCTGTGAGGACAGGCTGAGAGAGCTGGGGGGGGTTCAGCCTGGAGAAGAGAAGGCTCCGGGGAGACCTTAGAGCCCCTTCCAGTCCCTCAAGGGGCTCCAGGAGAGATGGGGAGGGACCCTTGATCAGGGAGGGGAGCCATAGGGCAAGGGGGAATGGTTTCAAACTGAAAGAGGGTAGATTTGGATTAGATATCAGGAAGAAATTCTTTGCTGTGAGGGTGGTGAGCCCCTGGCCCAGGTTGCCCAGAGAAGCTGTGGCTGCCCCATCCCTGGAGGGGTTCAAGGCCAGGTTGGACGGGGCTTGGAGCATCCTGGTCTGGTGGGAGGTGTCCCTGCCCAGGGCAGGGGGGTGGGACTGGATGGTCTTTACGGTCCCTTCCAAACTAAACCATTCTGTGACTATGATTCTATAAAATAACGCAGGCAGCACTGTACACAGCATCAGCTGACAATGTGCACACAGGTTGCACACACACGCACGATGTGGTCCCAGCTCGTGGGAAGCTCCTTGAGGTCACTGGGACATTTACTGCAAATAATTCTATGCAATAGCTCTCTGCAGCCTGTACTGAAGAGCAGGAGCCCACTGGCAGGAGCGACCCGTCACAGCCATGCTCACTGCAGCCCTTCAGTGGGCTCCTGTTCACAGGTTTCTGGGATAGCGTCAGAGCACAGGTGATTAATTGGCAATCAAGGCAGAGAGAGTTCCCCCCAGAAGTATTCTCCATTGATCCCAACATAACTACGGTGGTGTCGAAGTGCTCAGTTATATAAAACTACCCAGCATAGTGCGTGCTCCTGCTGAGGCTGGTGGGAGTGATGAGGTGCTCAGAAGATACCTCTGAAGGTTGGGCTGTTCAGTAGTAGGAGACCCCTTAACAAGGTGAACTGTCTTGCCAACACCAAGACCTGACTGACGGTGGGCTGGAGGCAAGATCTCTGGGTACTTTCCAACCCAAATGTGAAGAATTAACTGTTTTTTCAGCTGAGTTTTTCTTGGGCAACTCACATATCTCTTCCAAGCTTCAGTTTTTCAACTGCAGAGTGGGCTTCCCAAAGGAGAGTTGAAAGGCAAAACCTCATCAGCTTCCCAGTTTAACATATTGGCTTTTCCACTGAAATCCGGATACCCCAGTCTGTCATGGGACATTGCGCTCCCTCTCTCTTTGGAAAACAATCTCCTCCTTGGGTTTTGCCTCCTATGATCAATCACAAACCCCCCGCAGAGTGAGGGGAGACAGTGCATCATAGCGGTAGTGCGTTCAGAGTGTCAAAGTGCATATCCTGGGCAAGGAAGTCTTCCAGAAGGAGGATCAAGAGGCAGCAATTTATAATTTCTATGGAGCTCTGCAATAGCATTTCAGAATAATTTATTTTTCCAGTGTTGGGGCACTCAGCTTTTTGACCAAAATTCTCCACCCACAAAGGCCCCAGTAACATCTGTAAACTTCTGCAAAAGCAGGTGCTTCTCATATTAGTCCAGAATTAAGTTTTCATCAAAACCTGATTTTCTTTAAAGTTCCTATTTATTATTGCTTAACGATCACTTTGAAGTCTGTGGGTGGGAAGCAATACAAAAGCATCTTTCATTATTCATTAAGGACAAATGGTGCAGGGGTTTTGGAAGGGAATAGAAAGTACACATACTTTTCTGCACTTAAAACAGTTATTTCTTATTAATAACCCCGCAGAAAGGTGCCCCACAGAGAGCTGCAGTTTGGATGCTTTTGAAGTAAAGTCTCTTGATCACAAAAAGAATTATTCTTCCCCTGTGACATTCCTGAGCAGAGATCCCGGGAAATGTTTTGTTTTGTCATTTTTATTTTTTTTAAAAAGATTTAGATGCTTGTTTTGGGGGGTGTCTCCTTCATGGGACAGAAAAGTGACGTAATCGTGGAGATCGAGTTCTGTCATGAGAATAAAAAGCTGCAGCTACAGAGCAAACCCGCAGCGGGTTTGGGAAGAAGATTGAGGAACCATAAAAACCCAGAACTCAGGCTGGAAGGGGCCCTGGAGACCTCATCCAACCTCCTGGGGGTTTGCTGGGCTTACTCCAGTTTTGCACCACATTTCTTGTCCCAGAGGTGGCCCAACCTCATGTGCTGTTCCAACTGTGGTGGGCACGTGCCAAGGAGAGGGAGTAGGCATCACCCTCCATCCGCTGACCACACAGCTTGCTCTACCGTCACCATCCGTGCTGCCGGGGTGCACTGCTTCTCAAGGTTCACTAGCTCCCTGGTGGCACCCCGGGGCCTCTGCAGCAGAGCTGCTCTCCAGCTGGTCAGTCCTCAACCTGTATGGGGCAAGGGGACAGTCCCTCCTGCGTTCAGGGCTTTGCACTTGTCCGCGCTGGATTTCATAAGGTCCCTGCTGGCTGGTTCCGCCAGACCATGTAGTCCTTGCTCAGTGGCAGCCCTGCCCTCAAGCATACTGACTGCACGTTTGGTGTCATCTGCAAACTTGAGGCAGCGTTTTGTGCCCTCCTCAGGTCATTGCTGGGGCCCAGGAATGACCACTGAGAGGTTTTTCCCTTGGTATTGCCCCCTTGTAACTGGCCTCCAGGTAGACCATGACCAACCCCTAACGTCCTCAGAGCCCAACTGTCCAGCCAGTCTTTCACTGCTTTACAAAGCCACCCATACGGACTGTGATGTCCTAACTTGGATGCCAGGGTGCTGTGGAAGACCATGCCAAAATCCTGGCCAGCACCAAGGTAAATGGAGCGGGGTGGAACCACAGACAAGAGTCCACCTCATCCCAGGAAAGGGTGGACGGGGGACCTCCAATCTGCAGAGCTGAGGATGTGCTACTCCAAGTCCGTTGGTCTGTCTGCCCTGAACAGGAGTCACGTGCTGGTCCCAAGGCTGAAGGAGTAACACCGAGCAATGTTGCCATGGTCCCACTGGTGAGGAAGGGCCCCAGGGCACAGCACAGCTCCTCTGGCTGTGCCTTGTGATAGGGTCTGTCCCTCCAGTCCTTAAAGGGTGTCCTTGAAAGAGCAGACTGTGAAATTTAGTCAGGCCATAGAAGAAGTCAACGCGGGGCCGTGCACAGCTGCCTGCAGGGTCCCCCAATTACCACCGCCATTGCCAGCAAAAGAGGTGCTGGGAGCCCACGAGCAGCGTCTGTGCCGTGAGGGGCTGGTCCTGGGGTCTCACCTCCTCGTCCCGTCCTCTCCCTGCCACCTCCTGCCCCTGCCACCCTGCTTGGATGGAGCAGGCCAGACTAGAAGTGATGTCCCTGGGGACTCAGGGCCATGTGGGGACCGCGGGTGCCCGCCCAGCTGGAAAGGAGGGTGCGTGGGGACCTGCCAGGCTCAGGGAGAGGGGGCGAAAGCAGAGCACACTGCTTGGGGACCTCTCCGGGGCCACGGCGCAACTCCTGGGGCTCCTCCGAGGGCTCACTGCCTGCTGAAATACCCTGGAGAAAGCAAGTCCTCCGGTGAGCCCCTTCCCTGGCTCCTAATTTGATAGCAGGACCCTGTAAAGGAGGTGACAGGTGCTTTTTATCCACCTGTTTGTCCCGGACACTGCTGTGTTCGTGGCTATGAATCCTTCAGACATTTAACCCTCTCACCCCTCTCTCCCCATCGCCCTCGTTTCAATCTTCTACATTTGATTTTTTGTGATGGGAGATGGAGAAATGCCGGTGGTTTTCTTTCTTTCCCTTTTTTCTGTGTTTTTTAATGAATTTTTCATTTTGTTCCACCGGTACAGGAAGAATAACAATGAAGCAACAGTGTCAACATAGAATTTTCTCCAAAGTCACACCGTGGCCAATCTGCAGCAACAATAAGAGATTTTATGAATCCCACTAAAGAGGATTGTTAGCGGAGGGGGCGGGGGGTGCATCTCAAAGGCTCCGAAGTTATTTGTGCCTTCCACGCCACGAGGCCCTGTTATAAGCAGCTATTTAAAGAACAAGCGGAAAAAAAAAAAATCATTCTGCAAAAGCAGATTTCTAATAGCAGAGGAACAAAAAAAAAACCTATACAGGTGCTTTATGATGTTTAAAGAAAATAAGTTGCCAAAGAAGGCGGGTCTGTGCTGCTTGCAGTGGGAGATGGGCAGGATGCTGCCAGGGGCTGGGGACCACAGCTGGGCTGAAGAGCGGTGGATGGGCTTTGGATTTTGGCTGCACTTGGGGTCCTGCTGGTCCGGCTCTGCAGCCGCCGCCCCCGTGACGGGTAGGCTTACAAGTACCAGCCAGGTTCTCTTTTTATATTTGTCTTTTTTTTTTTTTTTTTTTCCAGGAGGTGTTAACACCAATTTATGAGCTCAGTGGGCTGGCGGAGACGGGTGAGCAGCCCTGACCTTGGAACTCCCCTCTGTCAGGTTTCTTTTTCCGCCCCATCTCAAAGTCAGTCTGAAAGCAATAGAAGGATGTTGGAGCCGGGGGAGCCGGGGCTCATCCGACTTCGTCTTAAAAGAGAAAAACTCAGTGAACGCAACCTGAAAAATCAGATGCCTCTAACGTGGTCGTGCAGCTGTTGATTTGGGAAGGGCTGCCCATTCTGTGTCAGTCTCCTGCGTGCTGCTGCTGCCCTGAGCGCAGGAACGCCCGCGCAAGGGGAAATTAATACTGGCATAATTTCTTTTTTTTGTTCCTGCATATATACTGTTTATATCCAAGTGCCTTTTCTTCCAGGAACTGCACCCTACATGTGGCTGCAGACGGCCTGAAAACAAAGCCTTTGCTTATTTTCATATGTTTTCTTACTGCTGTCCAAGTGAGGAAATCAAAGATGTGCTCTTAAGCCCTGACTGCACCCAGGGTAGGCAGCTGTGAATGGGAGAGAGCACAAACGGGATTCGCTCTAAAAAGAAAGAAAAATAATTAACAGGGCGGGGAGGGGGAAGCAAATAAAGAATATTACTTCCAAGGGTCATTCCAATTGAACCTCTTTGCCTGAATTTTGGAGGCTAAACAATCAAGCTGACAATGTTTTCTTCCTGAAAATGACACGTTGTCTGTCAAGGTGCTTTTTGGCCCAGAAACGCTGCCCGGCTCTGGCCGTGATCCTGTTTATGAGCTATAAGTGAAGGTGACTGCTTGAAATGATTGTCCTGAGGGAAGGGAGCAGAAATGCTGGTGGCACACGGCAACACCTGCCCAGGTAGCACTTCTCCTCCCTTGGACGATGCCTGAGCACAAGCACTGATAGATCTGCCACCGTATGGGTACCAGCAGCGTTTCCCAGCTCGACATTTCCTCTGTTTGGTTCAAGTGCCTGACAAATGATGGAAGCACAAGAACAATAAAGACTAAATCTTATCTTAATAGTCTTTCATTATTAACTGTCTCCAGATTTATTCATCACTTAAGGAGGTATAGAGTGAGCCAGACACAACTGGTGTGAACCCAGGCGAAGTTTCTGACTTTACCGGTGCTGTCTGATCTCCATCGGTGAGATCTGACCCTGCAGTTTGTTTCTCTTTGAAGGTGTACGCTGACTACGGAGAAACACTGGCCACATGCTGCTCTCGCTGACCACTGGCTCTTGGCCTTCAGGTCCTTCTCCTGCCCATGGATCCAGTGGGGACGGCAGCCCCGTGGTGAAGCAGAGGCAGGGACCAGCCTTTTCCCTCTGTGGTGCCTCTGGATGCTCCTGGGGAAAAGGGAGAAGGGGGGGAAACCGGTGCTGCCCAGGCGGTGGCTGGAAAAGAAGAGCATCGAGGGGCTGGATAACCCAATTCCTCGTCAGTGTGCTTTCCTCTGCCATTTCCATGCTCTAGGAAAGGAATGTGAATGTGCTTGAATGATGCTTTATTCTCCAGGACTTTATGTACCGCCCTCCTGCCAGACACTTGCCCAGCAGCCCTTGGCCAAATCACCTGGCATCTCAAAGGGTTTCTTTCCCGAAAAAGCTTACAAGGTCCTTCTCACTGGTGGTTCCCACGGACGTGCACGGGTAAATGGGTCCAGCATCGTGGGAGCTGGCTGGGGAGACGGGGAAAGGACCAAACCTTTACCTGAATAGAAATGAGAAATCCTAAATAGAAACAGAAATGAGAAAAGGGCAGTGGATGAGGGAGAGAAGGAATCTGAGAGCAGAGGGAGAGTGCTAAAGCCTGCGGCCAGCAATCCTGCTGTGCTGCCGGAGCCTGTGCTGATGCCTTGCAAACCGGTACAGCAGCAAAAAGAGAAAAATTCATAGTGGCTCGGGGAAATGTAGATCAACCCCCCAGCAAAACTCACCCCCGCCAGCCACCGTCTCCCAAACCACACGGCATTTCTGCCTGCTGTAAGCACGGGATCATTTTTCTAGACAGATCTTAATTTGTGTTTCCTTTATAGAATCACAGAATCACCCAGGTGGGAAGGGAACTTTCAGATCATCGAGTCCAACCATCAACCGAACTCTGACAAAAACCATCACTAGACCATATCTCTAAGCACTATCTCTACCTGTCTTCTAAATACTTTGGTGCTCTTCCCTAAAAAGCCAAAAAAGGACAGCTTCTGCTGAAGGTCCCTCCCTGGAGTTCCCCTTCTCAGTTGGACCACGTCCACTTCTCAGAGACCTGCTGTCATTAGGTGCCCAGCTGAAATCCCATTGAAACGCTTTAATTAAAACGGACATTAAGAGCTCACTTGTTCAAGCCAAAGAATATTAGGCGGAATTTAAATGAAGAGGTTTTTAAATCTGTGACATTTGTTCTAATGAGACAACACTTTCTAATCCTGAGTGTCTCCTAATTTGAAACAGATTGGAAAGACTGCAAGTGAAAACAATTTTTTGATTCTTTTTGTCCTCCAAAGAACACATCCTGTAATTAGACCTAACTAGCAAATAACATGCATCTTTTCCCCGCAGTTTCCACATCAGCCTGGAAGCGGGCAGTGAGGAACAGTGTGTGGCTGTACCCACACACGTATGCTTTTCGTGGTAGGACAGGTAACAGACCTCATGGAAATTGCCACCCCATCAATCCCGGCATCCGAGGAGGAAAGCGTTACGGAGGATGCGGAGCACTCCTGGCCCACCTAATGAAAGGCGTATTGCTGCCACGGCGTGCTGAATGCTGAGGAAGAGCAGGGAAACAATCTGTTTGCAACAGAGGAAAAAAACACCCTTCCAGTAATTTGTCAGAGTAGGACTATTTCCATCTGAAACCACCGAGATAATGAAATGTAAAATAACAGCAGAAAGAAAATTTTGAAGCCTCAAATGAGAGTGACTTGGAGACCAAGCAAACCATTCCAGGGGTGTTTTAGACAGATGCTAGAGAGGTAAAATACAATCCCTCTCTTCATGGTTTTTCTTTTTAACCATCGCCATTTCCCTGTTCCCTTATGCGACCTCAATAGGGTTTTTTGCAATCTCCTGTATTTGCTAATTTTCTGGGGACAGAAAATGTCCCCAGAAATGCCCCCAGTAGACAGACACGTCTACTTCATGTGCATTTCAGTGCTTCGCTCGACACTGAACGGCTTTTCATGGAACCAGACTACCAAGAATAAAAAAAAGGAGTAAGCTATTTTTCGTTAATTTAACAGATTTTAAGGGAGGAAGAGGAGGCAAGCAAGCAAGCTACTTGTGAAAACTGTAGGCTCCTTAATTTTCTATGCATTTCACAAATGAAAGCCTTGCACGGTGGAAAGTGACGTGATGCGCCTCTCCTTCGGTTGTCTTTTATTTGGGAATATTAACCTCAGCATAAAACAGTACTTGAAGAAAACTTGTTGGGTACTACTACTACTTGTTGAGAATCCTAGTCATCCATGGTCATTAAGGACCTTAGCCTTTTCCCTAGGAAATAAAAGACTTGACTGTACCAACAGAAGTCCTTACAGTATCAGCAGTCCATGAGTTCTCCGAGTCCCTTCCGTGCTGGGACAGTGACCTCCTGCTATCAGAGCTTACGCTGTTCTCTCCTCTTCAAACACAGCAGTGACCAGCCTTTGCTGGGCCGTCATCAGCATCCTGCTCTGCTCCTCTGGGCCCTCGTTTTAGTGTTTTAATGTCCTGTGACCAGAGGCAACGCAGCACTGTTCCACAAGCTGAACATCTTCTCTGAGCTGTAGTCTGGGGATTTCTGAACGAGGGCACAGTGTTCTGGTGTACTCAGCAAAGCAGACAGACATCAGCCTGAATCCAACTTCCCACCTCCTTCAGATTTTGCAGAAGTTGGCTCCAGAACTAAAACTCACTGGCAGGCTTATTTCTCTAATGGGGCAAAAAAAATCTGGGTACGAACCCCCAGATTCTGACGTCTGGATCAGGACATCTGTGGCACGTTATCTACCTTTAGTTCAATGTGCAACGTTACCTTCATTAACAAAGAAAGCGATTGCATGGGACAGTATCTTATTTAAGTATCCAGGTCTGGCTCGTTGCTATTGAATGGATGCAAGTGCCAGTGGTTCCAGATGGATGGCATTTGCATTGCTTCTCGCTGCCTTGCTGTAAATACACCAGCATAAATGACAGCAATAGTCCCAGAAACACCTACTTTTAAGTGTGTATCATAACTTTTTGAAAGTGTCTTTGAGTTCATCCTACTGAGTATTCACTTTGGAAACATGAAACACTTTACCTATGAGTCCAATTAAAACAACTTAGGCTTTAAAGCTTGGGTACTCATAGCCACTTTCTTAAAAGAATAATCCTGCGTTGGCATAAATGGATATAAATCAATGAGGACCAAGGGACTGACACCCGTTTATGCTCGATGACAATCCAACTTAGATCTTGCTCAGTAAATCATTTCAAATATTGTGGAAAAACTCAGAACTGTTCTGAAACATCTGCAAATAAAGAGACAGAAAATGCATCCCTTATTTCAGTGGGAATTAATTCACTGGAGATATGGGTCTCCTCGGCTACTGGATGCAGAATCTGTAAACATAAAGCATCTACAATCATTTGCCAGTTTTGAAAATGGGTCTCTTAATTCTGACTGTCCCCTCTGAGATCTGAACCTCCAGGCAGCTCTGCTGCTGTTCTTCTAATCTTTCGCCCCCCTTTGACGCTTTGTCACCATGGATGACCCACCATGAATAAAAGATAAGGATGTAGCAGATTCAAACACAGCCTTTGCTCCTGGGGTCAACGCGCTAACTCCTGATCTGTTGGGCAGGAAGGTTCAGCTGCCCGAAGGGTTCAGCTCAGGTCTCCGTCGTCCAGGTGCACTTCCAGTCACCTCTTGGTCCAGGTTGAGAAGATAATGCTTCATCTGTGACATCTAATGGGGCCAAGGCAATGCTGTGAAGGGTGTCAATTTTTGGCCTGCTTTCAAACAGATAACAGGGTACGCCACCAGCAAATCCACAGGAGGATAGATCGGGTGAAGGCTCAAATAGTGGCCAAAGGAAAAAATTAAGGATCTAAACTTTGAATTTCAACCCAGCATTTCTTGGCCCTGTCTGCTCCAGCCTTGCACCTGAATGCAAGGAAGGGCTGGTTTGTGCCAGTGCGGTGCTGGGCTGGGGGACACAGGCCTGACCTTCCCTCCTGAAGGTTGCTCGGCACTCATCTGCAGCCATCTGGCATGAGGCAAGGTTAGTCTTGAGTATGGGCCCAAGCCTGCGCTGGTGCCCCAGAGTAGATGAGACGAGAGAAGGAGCCCTTGGTTTGCTCCCACCCTCGACTCGGTGGAGAACCTGCCCTCACAGAGTGACCTGACTTACTGAGTTTGACAGCCAGAGGCTTGGACATTTTGAAAGTAGAAGGGACCATAGATTATGTCATTTGACGTTTGGTACATGAAACGGTATTTTGCTCAGTTGTTGCCATATTGAGAACTTGTATAGGGTTAAACTGGGTTAAACTTCAAGGTAGGCAGCAGGGGGGAGGTGCTGATCTCCTCTCCCTAGTGACCAGAGGTAGGACACGAGCAAATGCAGCAAAGCTGCATCAGGGCATGTTCAGGTTGGACATGAGGAAGAGGTTCTTCACTGAGAGAGTGGTTGGTCTCTGGAACAGGCTCCCCATGGAAGCGGCCACAGCACTAACCCTGTCAGAGTTCAAGGAGCATCTGGACGACGCTGTTAGTCATATGGTTTAGTTCTAGGTAGTCCTGCGAGAAGCAGGAAGTTGGACTTGATGATCCCTATGGGGCCCTTCCAACTTAAGATATTCTGTGGCTCTATGATTCTATGAAATTCACCTCCCTGCAAAGCATCCGACTAAGGAATTTGCCTTGAGAAGGTATTGAGAAGGTCTTTAGGCCACCATTTTGGTCAAGCCTCCTGATGGTTAATCGCACTTTAAAAACACGTCTTGTTTCCTCCAGCAATTGTTCAGCTCCCCTCTGCTGCACTGAAGGCCACTTCTTCTGCTGCCTTCCTCTGAGAGCACTTACCCAGCACAATCAGATGCCTCATGAGCCTTGACACAACCCAAACCGACAAGCCGCTAGAGCCCCCACCTCACGGCACTTCTCCCATCTTTAAGTCATTCCAGTGGCTGTTCTCCGCACATGCTCTCCCCTCTAAGAGCCTTTTAAAACCCCAGGCTTGGTGCTATACGTAGCGCTGGTTTTCTGAGAGCCGTAGAGGAACATAAACCAGCCTGACTGTTCCCCCTTGACTCCCTGTTGAAAAACCCAGTGAACACACTGTGAGTAGATACGAAGTGATTTTGAAAAAACTGATTTCTTATCAGTTTGAGGTCCAATTCAACACTTATGCTGTAGTCTGATACTTTTCTCTGGAAGCAACCTTACAGAAACTGCCGGGACAGCTCACGGGCTATGGTGGCTCTCAAAACATACGAGGATGGCAGAACTAGGTCTGCTGAAAGGAAGACATAAATGAAATTCACCTTCCAGCATTCACTGCAAGTGAAGCTGATCTGCATTTCTTATACCAAGCAAAGGCTGCAGCTCAGATGCTAATTTTATCTTGCTGGCTTTGTAGCGTCCTTGATCTTCAAGAGAATTCAAAATAACATGTAGCAAATGTATAACCAAGTCGTTTTAAAGAAGTAACTGCAAAGTGCATAACACTGCTCAAGGGGAAACAGCTTCTCTGCTAAACACGGAGTAGGAAATCAGATCGCACTGGCAGACGGAGCAAATGGACTCATTATGCCCTATCCTCACAACTGGGAGACCAGGGCAACTCAGTCCCTGTCTGCCCTACAAACCCATCCCTGATGGTGGCATACATCAAGGCCAAGTCCGTCGTCACCTCCTAATGGCTTGTGATGACAAGAGCAGACAGGGGCCATTGTCTGTCACGGAGATCAAGGCTGCTTTGTGCTAAACGTTGGACACAGCTATTGCAAGTGACCCTCTCCACCCTGAGCATAAATACCCAGCGCCAAGCGCTAGGGCAGGGACGGGCTGCTCCTCTCTCTGAAGACAGGCAGGACCCACCGCGGTGGTCCCAGCAAACACAGCAGGAGATGAGTGGGGAAGCAGGCGGTCCCACTGCTGCCGTGTTCTTGCCTGGCTGGGGGCATTTGCACTAGGAGGGGAAAGACAAGCCCAAGAGAGACGGGTCTGGAGTGCTTTAAGCCCTGCCAACAGCTTGTCAATGCAGCTCCCACGATCAAAGCTTGGGTTTCTCCCTCCCCGCAGAGCTCCAGCTGAGGCAGGAGTTCAGCACGAGCTTCAGGGTTTGATGCTTGGTCCCAGGAGCAGGATCAAACCTGTACTAAACTGACGGTGTAGATACATCTGCTGCAACGGTTTTGAAGGCTGTTTGGAAGCAGCGTGGGCTGGTACAGCTGAACCCGGCCAGAAAGCAGGCGGAGGCCAGCTGAGGACAGGGGACTGCCTTGTCCCCCAGTGCACAGAGAAACGAGGGATCAGACGACAGCCCTCTCACAAAGACACTGTCTCCCAGGGCACCGCCTGCCATCATCATGACTGAATTATTCCCCATCAAGCGCTTGCTTTGAGGCTGCTATTGAGGTATGGGGGCCTGATTATCCTCATCCTCATCCTTATTAGGTTACAGGTGAGTTCTTACAGTATGAAGAAAGGCTGAGGGACTTGGGTCTCTTCAGTCTGGAAAAAAGATGACTGAGGGGGTATTTTGTCAATGCTTATAAATACTTAAAGGGTGGGTGTCAGGAGGATGGGGCCAGGCTCTTTTCAGTGGGGCCCAGTGACAGGACAAGAGGTAATGGGCACAAGCTTGGACATAGGAAGTTCCACCTAAACATGAGGAGGAACTTCTTGACTTTGAGGGTGGCAGAGCCCTGGCACAGGCTGCCCAGAGAGGTGGTGGAGTCTCCATCTCTGGAGACATTCAGAATCTGCCTGGACGTGTTCCTGTGCCACCTGCTCTGGGTGACCCTGCTCTGGCAGGGGGTTGGACTGGATGATCTCCAGAGGTCACTTCCAACCCCCACCAGTCTGCGATTCTGTGAGTTGATGAAGAGCCCGATTTGCCAACTGGCAGTTTTCAATTATTTTCTTAGTCTGTACCAGGCAGAGCTCGCTGGCAGGGAGGAAAAAGGAGATTTCCCAATACAAGGGGGAAACATTCTTGTCTTTCATTGGTACCAAACTCAAGAGAAGTCCCTCTTTGCCGGGTGACAGGCACAGGGGTGGTAGGAGCAGTGCTGCAGAGTGGCAGAGAGCTCCTGGACAGACGGCAGGCTGGCTCCTGTGGCAAGGATGGTGTGGTGCTACCAGGACAATTTCTGCGCGTTTTTTCCAACTCCTAGTAAGCAAAGGAGGAGAAAAATGAGTAGCAGCTCTGTCTGGGAAGGAGAAAGATAGATGCCTGGCACTAGCTCTGGCAAAGCACACCTTGGAGGCGATTAAAACAGCCCTACCACACTGAATAACAGCCCTTGCAATTCCTCCTCGCTCTGGTAAGATGGACCTGGGTCGGAGAAGTGCCGCCTTAGCATTTGTGCAGCCATGTGGGCCATGGTGCTGCTCAGCAGGGTCCAGGCCAAGCGAGCTGGGGTCTGTCACAGCCTCGGAGGAACACCCACCATGACAAGACGGTGCGCAGGCTTCAGAGATCTCTTCTGGACAGAGGCCATTCTTTCTTACTACCTTCCAAATTCATCTTCACACTTATTTTTGAGGTTATTGACCATCTTAGCCAGCATAAAGGTCTTATCAAACGTATCTGTCTCCTCAAAGAGGGGTCATGGGCACATCCAAAGAGCTGGGTCCTCATGAAGGTGGAGACAAGGAAGGATTTGATCTGACGGCACCACAACCTAATCCCCCACACCTGCAGGGCTGAGATGCCACTGGATTGGCCTGCTCCACAAGTGGAAGAGGGATATTTGCCAGGGAGTTTAGACTCTGCTCCCTGCCTGTATTTTTTCTCTGGTTGGAGATAAGTAAAATGAAAAGAAGGAACTGGAGAAGCTACTGAATTGAAAATGAGAAACAAGCTGAGGGTTTGGGGTTTTTTGCTTGGATTTAATAACGCTTGGAATAAAGTACTGAGAAGCAGATACTCTCCTGAGCTACTCGTGCCATCCCCACCGCTCGACACCCACTGAGCAGGGACACCGCTGGCAAGTGCTGGAGGTGAACCATGAGAGATGCTGAAGTTCCCTCTTTCTTGAGCACGCTCGTACTCAAACCACTTTCTCTCATCTCTCAGTGCTTTCATTAAGTATTTCCCCTATTTTCAGAACAGGTGTTTGTTCCCATTCTTAATGAATTGCTCTGCTGACTTGTAAACAAGACCTTTATTAGCTCCACAAGCATGCATTTGTTTCTATTTATACCTTTCCCATATCAATATTTGAAAGCACGCTACCCTCTGCTGAATTCCTTCTCCATGCCCTTTTCCATCCCTGCTGCCTCTTTCCCACCTCTTCTTTCTCTTCCCTGTCTGTTCACAGCTTACATTCTCCCAGGCTTATCCGTGCTGACAAAAATCAACCCCAGGTTTTACATTTCCTTTGTTGACCTGAATTAAATAATTGGGAACTTCCTTTCTGAATGATGTTCTTTCAAAGGAGATCTTCACATCCCTCTATTGGTATAGTCCTTTATGTACGTTAGAAATTGGTGGGAACTGAATACTTAAATCCTCCAGGCAAACCTCTGAAAGTCCAATGTCCATCTTGCTCTGGAGAAAGCTACACACCTCCTTATTCATTGAGTGCTTCTGCACCTCGTATTTTAAATTCTGATCTTCTTAGTATTGGGAATTAGTGTCTTGGGGCTTAAACACGTGAAAACAGGGTGCTGCTTCCACTCTCCCACCAGCTGTATCCGGGGACAAGACTTTAGTTTCCTTTATCACAAGTGCTAGGAATAGCTTTGTAATGTAAATAGGCACTTACGGTATTTTTAACAAGCACCTGCTTTATCACGCTGCCTAATGAGAGCCTGGACAGAAATGCAGTGAAAGCAAAGGCAGGTAAGACTACTATTTAAGCTAATTAACAGCAAATTAAATTAAACTGACACACACATATATTTGGGGCTTCTGCATCTAAGGCAAGAGAGTGCTGCAGAGATTTCATTATTCACATTTCCCATCATCTTTTTCCCAGCACCTACCTACCCAATTACCTGGGGAAGGAAGAGGCAGAAAGATACTAAAGCCAATAAGATAATTCTCATTTACATAATAATTTTTCAGCATTGTGTTTAATAGTCTGTGAGTAACTGTAGAAGAATATATAGTCCGTTCTTTAAAAAGCTCCAATGCACTAATTGAAATTAAATTACATGGAACTCAGTCTCTGTCTTCTGTTCGTTGGGAGATAGTACGCAAGCCACGGTTTTATGTGTTATTATTAATATTGATAGATGAACCACTGTACTCACCACAGAACCACTTCCCAGATGTGTTTCCCTTTCCGTTAGCTGTAGGTGAGCCTGAAATGATGTTTTTTTCCCCATTAAAATGCCTCATTTGCTGCACCCAGGATTGCGATCCTTTAGCATTCAAGACAGTCATCGCTGCAGGAAGCAGTGCCTATTTGCGGCATTAACACCGGGTAATGCAACTGCATTCTTTTTTTTTGCACATTACCTTGCATATGTTACAGCTCAATCAAATCCGTCAGGGTGACATTTCCATCACAAACAAAATTTAAGAGAATTTAATGCGAAGTTGGCAGGCCTGGGAGACGGAGACTGATGTTGGATTCCTCGGAAGAGGTAAAACACCAGGACCTCCTTCCTCTGCTTCCCAGCCCATCGCATGAGCTGCTGGGGTGGGAGCACGGGTCCTGCCGGTGCTTGCAGGAGATTCAGGCTACGTTGCAGCTTGCTCCTCGCCTTCTCTCCCAGGCTGCTAACAAGGGAGCCAATTAGTGCCAGTTGTGATGTGAGCACTTTTTTTTTCCACCAGGAGCTTGGGTTGAAACCTTTAATTCATTTCACACAGGCAGAGGCACACACAATGTTCAAGCATGGAAAAAATCCACAAATTTGGAGGGCTTAGACTATCCCCATGGATTTTTTTCTTTGCTTCAGACTTGAAGCTTTTATTAGGAAAAAAAAGAAAAAAAAAAAAAAAGGTTTCTCGCCCTTCTGATGGCAAAACTAATTTTCTTCATCTAAACTAACGCCAAGCCTCCCTGAGCTACTTGAGCTGAAATGGCTCTGGAACCTTGGAATAACAAGTTTCCAAGACTGGACATCAGTCCTCACTGCCCATCACAGCAGAGACAGCCTGCCAGCACTCCAGGCGCCTCATGACTTTTCCCGGGACAAAGCAGAATAACTAAGGAACTCTGTGCTGTTGTCTTTCAGGTCTTTATGATCTGGAGTGAAGAAGATGGGGATGAAGAGCCCCTCCATCACTGTCTCTGTCCCACGTGGCCTAATTGCACCTTGAGCTCTCAGCAGGTTCTGCCGAGGAATGCAGAGGAGTGGTCCTCACTGCCATCACATTCCAACATGGGAAGGACATTGATCCGCTCTTCTGCATCAATGTTGCCTCCTGCTTGGACCTCTGCAGGATTAAAGATAAACTGTCTCTTCACCCACAGGGCTCCTCCAGGACCCGGTTTCCCTCCTCCTGCAGACATCCTAGGACACGCAGGACAGACTTTTGCTCTTAGAGGACACAAAAGGTGGTCCCCTGGGCCTGTGCAGAACTGTCCCAGAGGATGGTTTACACCAGGCAGCTGCCTCACCCATGCCCAGGGAGTCCTCCAGTGGTCCGGCAGCGCTGAGCAGCTCGGCGGAGGGTGCAGGGTCCCAAGCACAAGGCTACAGGGACTGGCACCCTACAAATGCAGGAAGTGCCATGCCCAGCTCCCGTCAGCAGGGACAGGGAGCATCGCCACTGACTTTGAAAAAGGCTGGACGTGGTTTGGGTTACAAAGTCCTGCCCTAAAGACCTGAGATCTTCTAGAAGAATGAAATTTCCTTTCAAAGAAACTGATCAGACGCTAACAGGAGGGTATCATTTGCCACCAAGGTAAATGGGAATGCAGGCTCCCCCCTGTGCTTTAGATGAGTCATCAGGCAAACGTTCCTGAAGACCTCCTGTCAAATAGACTTTACATTAAAGGCAGCATCAGAAAGCACAAAGTGTTTTTCTCAGGACACGTATTAAGTCCTGCAGCTAATTAAACCATGCATTTACAAAAGAAAAGCCTGACAATACACACAGTTCAACTGAGTTGAAGATATGAAAGAAAATATCAGAACAGGAAACCTACACATCTCCTTTGGTCCGTAACATACCTTCTTAGCAGCAAATCCCAGAAAGAAACTACTTCTTTTTTTTTTTTTTCTTCCCCTCAAGTAAAATCCTCTGTGTCAAAACTTGTTTTTTTTTTATCCATCCCACTGAACTTGCGGGTGTGAAAACTCTGTGTAAGGACTCCAGGTTCTGCACCTCTCACTTTATTAGGAATGCACTTGGGAAAGACCATCACCCCAGTGCAGTTCTCGGTGGAGATGCAAATATTTGAGAGCAGAGGAAGCAATGCAGAACTTCTTCCTCAAACACACGGCAGATGTATTTGGGTACCTGGCCGAAACAAGCGTAAGTAGGATCCCACTGGTGGACAGTGGAGATGTGGCACTGGTGGCTGGCTCACTGAGGTCCAGCTCTTGGCTTGGGTGTTCACCCCAGCACCTCACGGCTTTTGTGGCGATAGCACAGGATTCTATGCAGGGCTGAGTCCCCTGTCCTTGGGGGGAACTCCAGCCCAGGTGAGATAGGATGGAGAAACCATCTAGTCACTGGAGATGATGGCTTTCCAAAGAGCAGATGGATTTTGTGGAAGTGGCTGCATTAACTACCCCAGTGCCCCAGAAAAAGCAGAACCACAACAACATAAAGGGAGGGGGTTGGAAGCTATGGTGTGAAATGAAACTAAGGGCCTCTGCTTGTTCCAGCAGGCGCTACAGCCGTAAGTCTTCTCGAATAGCATGGCCATGAGAGCTGTGCCACCACAGGCAATGCTCGCCGTAAACGCTGACGATCTCCACCTTCAGTAAAGCCTTCCACTGTACAGGAGCCTCCAGCAATCGGTGGAAAGGCATGAGCTCTCGTGATCTGAGACAGACAAAGGTACAGATAACAACATTCCAGGAGCATGTTGACTCTTGGCTTGGAGGAGAAAGAAGAAAGAGGTTGCAACAGGTTGAAGATTTAGGAAGTCACAAGTGTGATCCTGGAGCTTGGACTCCATGGGATGAACAGCGCTGCCCCTTGCTTTCTGTACCAAGAAGGATTGTGCCCTGCCTAATTCTTTCCTGGAGTGGAATTGGGAGTCAAATGGTATTAATTGCTAGTGCACTAGTTTTATGGGGCTTCTGTAGGCTCAGCAGTTCAGTTTATAGCTGTGTAGCTGTATTGCTCATTCCTTTTGTCAACGGATGAGGCCATTTACAGAGTTCTGGCTTGACTGTGTGGGGTTTAAAAGCCGACCAGCCATGAGGACAGTGGAAAGGATTACACAGACTCCTACACCAGTGACAGTGTGGCTCCTTCTCCGCCACCAGTAAATGAGTTCCCTGGCACAGTTTCATCGCCCAGCACTCACATCTGAGCCACGGAGAACACAGCTCCGGGCTCAGTCCTGATGGGATCCAGAGGGAAATGCAGTGCATCAGGCAGCCTGTGAAAGGGTCCCAGGCTGGAAGCCACCCCTGTGCCGCACACACCAGCGCTGTCTGGGAGCACGGGCTGGCTAAGGGAGGGTTTCACTGCAGGAAACACATCAGATGGCCAGTGGGAAAGAAAAGATCCCATTTATCGCTGTGCATGCAGCTATGTCCACGCTTACAAGTCCCAGCTCTCAGGGCAGCCTTCCCATATGGGGACACAGCTCCTGCATCGCTGCCCGCACACCACAGGCACGAAGCACCGACGGAGCTGCTCTGGACCAGGCTGGGCCTCTCTGGGCAGACACGGACAGTGGGTCTCCATGGAGAGTGCAGTAAAGGGGAAGAAAAAGGAAAGCCTTCCTCTAACAAATACCTCAAATTCATCACTGACACCATTGTGCGTTTTCAAGGTACTGAATCTTTCTTTTTTAGCTTCCCAGAAACACACATATGACATTTGCTTGAATAAACACTGGCTTCCAGTTCTCAACCACAGAGTAAATATGGAAAAGATGAATAGGAGAAGATACCAATCAGCTACTGAATGGATTTAAGAATGAATTAATCCAGTCTTGTCATTTCTGTGTTCAGCAATGCTCAGTCTACACAAAAGCTCTGGAGAAGCACAGAGATGCTGGTAACCATGTATGGCTGGGTGCTACCTACGCTGGGTGTGCAGCGTGACTGACTGGTGCAAGGGACGATCGGATGCTCTGATCCATGAGATCCTGGTAACCATGTATGGCTGGGTGCTACCTACGCTGGGTGTGCAGCGTGACTGACTGGTGCAAGGGACGATCGGATGCTCTGATCCATGAGATCCTGGATCCTGAGGTCGGGAGGCAGGGCTATCAGGGCTCTGGCAGTGCAGGCCGGTACCTCAGGATGATGCTATCAACACACAAAGCTCATTTCCCATTTCCTCACCACTTTAGGCAGGGCAGCGTGTACCGCAGATGGTTGGGACAGGGCAGCAGGGAGCCAGGACCATCCAAATGGTCTGGGGGCTGCTAAGACCTGTTACGTTTCCTCTACATAAAGACCTCAACAAATGGGTAGGTAGGGGACAGAGTGGATCTCAAGTTATTCCATGTGGCTTAATTATTTCATAATAACATCTTTAATGCATCTCAGAAGCTTGGAAGGGCTCCTTTCATGCCTAATTGCGAGGCTTTCTGAGAAAGCAATCACTGTTCAGAGGCATTTTCCAAGGATTTTTCTGTCTTTTGCTGTTGTAACATCAGTCAAGCAAACCACTATTCAGCAGTCTCTGTAGTCTGGCTCCCTTTTTAACCTCTCCTGTAAAACCTTTGGATATTATTATCCTTTCCCTATTTGTTCATGTCTTATGAGCACAGATGCTTATTCAGAGCTTGCATTAGCGCGCTCGCCAAACAAAGAGATGACATGAAAGGAGCAAAGAGAGCAGTTAAGTTGAAAGTCTCTTGGATGGGCTTGGAAGTTATTTGTTACCAAATGAGAAGCAAATCTTTCATCTGCTTTCACCTGGCGCCGCTTCGCTGGGGCGGGGAACGGAGGAGGAGGGCAGTCACTCAGCCGCAGGTGAGGAATCTCTGCCAGCGGCTCCAGCGAAGGCTCCCTCAGGGACCGCAGTTGAACACTTTTATCGCCGGGCTGCAGCACTACAAAGACTCATGCTGAGCAGAGGCATTTTCACCATGTCAGTCACTCCTCCTGCCTTACGGGAACAGTAAAGTCGAGTCTAATACCCCCGCTGTGCGCGGGTGCACACACACAACGCTACCAGCAGCTGCCTGCCTGCCCAGCATGACTGGCACGCTGAGCGGCTACAGCACCACCAGCAGCCCTAGCCACCATGGCCACTCACCCCAGAACAGCCGAGACATGAGAAGAAGAGTTTCATGAGGGGTCTGGAGCACAAGTCTCATGAGGAGCGGCTGAGGGAGCTGGGGGTGTTCAGCCTGGAGAAAAGGAGGCTGAGGGGAGACCTTCTCGCTCTCTACAACTCCCTGAAAGGAGGGGGTAGTGAGGGGGGGTCGGTCTCTTCTCCCAAGGAACAGGCGATGGGACAAGAGGAAACGGCCTCAAGTTGCGCCAGGGGAGGTTTAGATTGGATATTAGGAAAAATTTTTACACTTAAATGGTTATCAAGCATTGGAACAGGCTGCCCAGGGAAGTGGTGGAATCACCATCCCTGGGGGTATTTAAAAGACGGGTAGACGTAGTGCTTGGAGATAAGGTTTAGATTAGTGATGGTTTTTGTCAGTGTTAGGTTGATGGTTGGACTTGATGATCTGAAAGGTCCCTTCCAACCTAGGCCATTCTATGATTCTATCATTCCATGACAGGCAGAGCTGGGTGAGGAGATGCAGCAAGAGGAGTCTGGCGCAGGCTGTGGGAGCCATCCCCCCCCAGTGAGCAAGGACAGGGTGTTCTCCATCCCTCATGTCACAGTGGCTTCACAGACCTCCTGGGAGTAAACACACAGCAACTGTGACCTTTTGAAGTGATCTTCCACTGAGTAATAGTTCTCTCTAATCACACAACCTTTAATTGTTTCATAATAAACACATTCCCTCAGTAGTCAGTGGGAGCTGGACACAACGGCTCCGCTGCTCATGCTTTGCCCCAGCTGTTCCTGTGGTATTGATCCTGGAGACACCCTTTGTGTGGGGCCCGGGCCCGCTTTAAATAGAAGAACTAAAGGGGACAGGACTACTATATCACTGGTGTCGCAAGGGACATTAATTCCCCTCCCGACCAGCTGCATTTCGAATGGGAAGCCAGATGGTGGCTCCTCAAAGTATTTCACGATCACTCCTCAGAGCATTTCACAGCGTTTGACTCCTCAAAGTATTTCAAGAGCTGCTGCTTCAGCAAAGTCAGAAATACCCAAAGAGCTTCTCTTAATACCTGAGCTGTATGTTCACACCTCTCATCTCTGCAGGGTAACCTGGAGACTATGTTGAGTTATGGTACCACCAGGTATGTCCCTTCTTACTCTAAGCAAACTGCATGCCCCATCACACGTGAACCATAAGTCCATATTGGGTTCACAGGTGGAAGGAGGTGAACAGAGTGTCAGTGCATGGCAGCAAGTACCATAACATGGAGCATGACACTGCTTCCCCTTCGGTCCCTCCATGGGGGCCTGGAGAAGTGGGAGACACTTGGCGGTTGCGCCCAGGCCTGTGTTCTCCTGATTTGGAGAAGTGGTGATGGGGGGGGTTTCCTTCTGATGAGGTGGGGAGGAAGCATCAGCAATCACAGCCACCCTTATCTGACCCCTGTTGTACATTTAAAATCCAAGTTTACAGTAAAGAGTCAGGCATCGCTTTTTTAGCTACATTTTTTTTTCTGTCAGTTCTGGAAAGAGAAGCAGCAAAGCAAAAGACAGGAACCATAAGACTGGCAAGCCCACACTGGAAATGGTCTTTGCACAAAACCTGGGGAAGTCTGATCTCTTATCAGCCAGCATCAGCCTGCCGTGCTGCTGCAGGACACGGACATAGTCAGCCCATTTAGATTTCCTTTTGATCTGCTAAACAGACACCAGATCTGCTGCACAAGGTATCTGTGTACACATCTGTCATGCAAAACCCACAGCTGGCACCTGCAATATCTCTGCTGAAACCACACACAGAAGATATGCTGCTAGCAGTTAGCAGTTAGGCTCTTACAAATACAAGCTCAGAAAACCAAGACCTCTGCAAAGTGCCCCTTACGAGAATAAACACAGGTCCACCGAGTGTTACTGCTTTAGATTTGAAGAGGATCTGTTAATACTCTTTTCATTCTCCGTCACCACATAACTAATTCTCCTGACCATGAGATCACAAATCAGTTCCACGAGGAACATCCCTGGAGACAGCCCTTGCCATCAGACTGCTGCTTCTCCACGCTTCTCACTAACGGGGCTTTCCAAGTGCTGCTGGTCTGCCTGGCTGCTGCTAGAAAACCCAAAGGGAAGGCTTTTCTCTGCTCAAGATTTTCCATTTCTTGTTTGCCTGTTCATTTTAGTTTGGGAAGGAGACAGACTCTTTTCATTTGTGCTGCGAGTAGAAAGCAAACTGAGGTTTCCCCAGGCCTGCATCTGACAAGGAATGGTGTCAGCGCCAGCCTCACAGCTCCATCAGCATCGTGGCAGCCCAGAGCACTCAAACACACCATGAATGCTAACTCCGTACCACACCACAGCAGCCCACTGGCAGGAGGCAGGAGTTGTTGCCATCCTTTGAGCTTTTAGCCAAGGCCAGATCTCAAGACCCCTCAGTTGTTCGGGAGAAGCTTCCCACATTTGCAAAGAAAACTCATCTGCATGCCTTTTTTTTGGGCTTTGTCAGAGTCACCCTGACGCTCCCACATTGTAGATCTTGTCCAGAAGTTGAAATAACGCTAGGCAGCAGAATTAGACATAAGGGAAAGAACAGGGTGCTGTTATGTGATAAATCAAAGCATTCCGTCATGAGGCCAGAAACACTTGCATCAGAGGGAGCTCAGAATAGAAACGGAGCATCAAAAATTTTGGCCACTGGAGTACCACAAAGATCTAACGACTCTAGTGTTTTCACGGCTGATTTTAATAGCCAGGTCACAGTATCTGTGTTGTAAATCTGTAGTCAAAGCATGTTACACAGACTCTTTTCCTACAAGTCCATCAAGGGCTTCACCTGGCCCAGCTCCAGGAGAGAAGGTCCCACCAGATCTGGCGTAGCTGGTTTTGGAGAATACGTAGTTGAGCAAGATCTGTGCGAAGCTCTCCACTTCTATTAGTGTCATACTTCACCTTGATGATAACTAAAAATAAAGTGCTGCAATAATCAACTAGATTGACTAAGACAGATGCTGCTTTTAACATGTGTACTGTAATTAACTTACACAAGGCTAGAAAGCTCCATCTCAGCCTCTTCCCACAGTGGAGGAAGTTTGGCTTTCTAATAATAGGAGCTGGTAACACATGTTGAATTATAAAGAAATCAAAGTTGGTTTTGGCAGGAACAATCCAGATTTGTCGTGCTTCCATTTAATCTCCAAGTCTGACAGGCGTTCGTCTCCCCATGGACCGGCTGATTTTTGCGGAGTTCCTTTTGAATTTCTTTCCTCCGGCATAAGGTAGGGCACAAAATCTTTGCGGTGGGAGGGGAGGATTGCTTTCTCTGGCCGTCCTCTTGACAATGCATGTGCTGACTTGCTCTCACGTGCCATATGGCTTGCACACACTAGTTAGCGACCACGCACAGGCGCACACACACGCGCATCGCGGCTAATCTGGACGCACACTGTGTGTGCACACCCACACAAAACCTGGTGCAGCTATAAGCTATAGGCTTCAGTCGGGGCGGCCTCACCCTGAACCGTCACATATGGGATTACACGGCACTGTCTGAGCGACGGATAAAAGATGCTTCACTGCCCTCCTCCATTTTCCAGCCTGCAATGTCCTTTCATTGCCTTTTGCTGCTGGTGACACAGATATCCATTGTTATTCTGGGACACAGCCTTGACAGTAAATCTTAGTTAGCGCTTTCTGGCTTATTACCTTTCCTCACAAATTCTCCCCTCGTCCCAATTTTCAGATCCTGATTCCAATCTACCGTCCTGGCACCCCAGCTCTCTTGGGATCACCACTGGAGTCACCAGTTCCCTCCCGCACACCTGACTTTCTCCCTTCCTCGACAGCCCTCTTTTCTTACTCGCTCAGCCTCTGCTTGGCCAAATCACATCTTTCGGTAGCCGTCTAGCAGGAATGCAGCTCAGGCAGCCTGTCCCTTGCTGGCTTTGATCTCATCAGCTCAGCTAACATCCACAGCAGTTAGGTGTGAGCAAGGGCTTTTTTGTATCCTAAAACCCCAGAATCCATACGGAGCTGTTAATTTTTGGTTGCTAGACCATGTCCTGTGCCTTTTTTCTAGTGTTTGTTGCCAGGTTAAGAAGCCCGTAATGCCCTCGCATCTCTAGCTTGCCTTGTCAAGAAGCCCTCCTTCACACAGCCCAGCGCACACAGAGCATCCTGGAGGGAACACAGAAGCTGCCCCTCTTCATCTCACCACTTCAGATCAGCTCAACTAACGATAACGGACCCTCATTCTGCTTTTACACTTGCTGCCTACATTTCCCTGTGCTCTTAGGTTTGCAGAACCATTTATCCTAGGCTGACTCCTACTTCCACACATGAGAAACTTGCTCCCGCAATAACATTTGGGCACTGTGTGTGTGTGTGTGTGTGTGTGTGTGTGTGTGTGCGTGCGCAGACACCTGCTCCAAATCCTCGCTCTTGAAGGGACATCTCCGAGGCAGAGAAGCGTGGCTGTGGCTGCAATGGGCCGGGGGCACACTCACGCAGACAGCCCTCGGCTACAAGGGCTGCACCTCCCGCAGCCCACGCTCAACGTGCCTCATGTCCAAAGGCTTCAAAACACTCAGGGCACTGCACACCCAAACCAGCGCCCTCCCAAGCTCCTGCACCCCCACAGCTTCCTACCTTTGGGGGTGTGAAACTTTGCAGACTTGCTGGGGACAGCCAGCATCTGAAAACCTCACCTCAGAGTCCTCAGACGTTAACTGGAAGTGAGCAATGGGGGACTTCATTCAGATGCAGTTAAACAGTTATTTTTCAATTATTTCTTCCCCAGTTTTTATCTCCCGAGGATGCCAGACAAAAAGTTTTCGGCCGCGTCCCCATTGACCTGGCTTCCACAGGCACTGTCTGCCTCCTGTGACCCTTGGGGAGGCAGAGCAAGCTCCGGATCCGGCAGGCACGCCGTGCCCCGGGTGGACAGACGCAAATGAGATTTCCTGACTGCCTGCTCCAATGTAGACTCACCAAATTCACCCTTGAATTTGCTTTGCTGTAAGACCTAGCCTGTCTCTTGCTGCTGCCTTGTTATTTATTCATTAAGTTTGGCTATTATGCAAAGCAGCGGTCACTTGCAGCGCAAGTACAGTGCTGAGAGGAGTCAGAGAGGATTAGATGTAGTAAATCAGTGTGGTTTCCTCCTGATGTATATTAAACAAGGAAAAAGCATAAAGCAGGAAAGCATTCTTGTAATGGGAGAGACGGACACGCACAGAGAAGATGGAGAGGCAGAGTGTAACCACGTTAACTAAACAAGCCCTGCAGAGTTTACTGTCCCTTATGACTTTCGTCCCTATCTGTTGAGCTTCCTAATGAGGACACGTGGCTTCATTTTGCCCTCACGTCACTTCAGCCGATGCAAATCAGGTTTGCTCCTGTCTGCTCCGTCTGTTAACATCGGCAACAGGCAGGTCGTGTCCCTGATGCCCTCATTAGAGGCAGCGCCAGTAGCCCTGGGCCATCTGGGTGCCTGCTCCGCTGCGCTCAGACACATCTAAGGAAGCTTAGACACAGGTCCTGAGCGCACCCGAACTGGGGCGACATGAGCACCACGAGCAGGTCCTTCAGCTCCCCCTGCACCTCGGTAGCACCCCCGCGTGCTGGCGTACCAGCTCTGCTGTGCCTCGGGGGAGCGCTGCACGGTGGCCATGCCACAGCTGCCTTTCTCCACGAGAGAAGGGGATGGTGGGGAGCCCCTCAAAGCCAGGAGACCCTCTGTTTCAGGATCCAGTCTGCTGCCACGCTTCCCCGGGGCTTTATTTACAGCTCCACTCTTCACCACGCAGGAGAGCTCTGGACTGTGCTATAATGCACTGCGGCTTTCATGGAGACAAGAAGCGACCGCCTCACGTGGGATGGGGTGGTCGAACAATCGAACAAAAAGAAGAGAGAAAGAAGCAAACAGTGTCCCCAGAGCACTGTCACTACCAGAGCGGTGCCATTTTAGTTCACCTTTGAAACCCAATGCTGCATTTCAAGGCGTGATGCTTTGATTCAAGCTAAGCACACCCCTCATTTAAACAAAGTCCTGGGACTTTGTTTGTGGGAGATAACGAAATCTTGGCAAGGGTCAAGTTTCATGGCATAGAAGTTACATATTGCAGAAAGTGCCACACGCTGGACAACGTGTCCCTGCCCAGGGCAGGGGGGTTGGGACTAGATGATCTTTAAGGTCCCTTCCAACCCAAACCATTCTGTGATTCTATAGTTTCTGGCATCCCTTGGGGCATCCCTCCCAGCAGCACTTGCCCCAGGCAGCAAGGTACCAGCATATCCATGGTTTTCCAAGGCTCATATTTCAGTTGAATCAAAAGTTTTCATGCCAACATGCAAAGGCTTCTCAGGTAGACATAAGTAATGTAAACGTAACTCTTCCAGCTCTCTTCCAACCCAGAAGAGAGGAATGACATTTCAGGTTCCTCAGATTTGTACCTTTTGGACCAAGGGTTAACCAAAACCAAGCTCCAGCTCTTCCAAAGGGAAGTTAGATCCATAAATAAAAAAGGTCAAACGGAAGCATGTAGCAGAGGCTCTGGCTGCTCTGACTTCTGAAGGTTTTGCAAATGGTGCCAGGTAGGAAACACAGCTCTCAACATTTCAGTGATTTCCAGAAGAGAACACACGCTTGCAAATACAATACACGCAGAGTGATCATCTGCGCAAATGGCAAATTTAGCATTTATCCAGATACTGCATCCCTTTATTATAAGCTACTGCTTTTCTCTCTTGCTTCTCACTGCTAGTTAGCACAGGTAGCCCGCGAGCTGACCAGGGAAACACAGTAGGTGGAGCATTTTGTGATCAGGGAGAGATTCCCCTTCCCCTTCTGCAATGGAACAGGGAAAACCCACCCTGCCTGGACCGGGCTGTTTCTGGGATAAGCAGAGTCAGGAGGAGCCCTGGCTGCCAGGCTGGGAAGGGACCTCCATGCCAGAGAACAGTCCACATGGGAGGGTGGCCATGTCAGACCGGGGGAGGAGGCCCCAGAATTAGTAATGAGGCAAGGGAGCAAGCACTGGGTGATGTTTTGGGGGACTGAACCATCAGAGATGACAAATACTCTGCTGGAGACTGAGAGCCAGGACGAGGACAGGCTGGACTACAGGGAGTCCCGTGTCCCCAGAAACCGAGACCTCACAATGGTGAGGATGATCTGATGGAGGGTCAGGTGCAGGCCCCCCCCCCGCCAGGTGGATTGTGACAAGGTACTTGTCAGCACCAAGAAATGCCAAACCTCTCGGCAGCTGGAAATGCCAAGCCCTCTTGCTGCCACGGGACCTCCAACCAGAGGGGACAAGAGCAGAGTACAGCCATACTAGTGTTCTCTGCCACCTCCTCCCCAGGCACAACCACAAACCCTCAATTCTTGTTTCCAGTAGAATTACCATTTGCAGCAAGATTACAGCATGCAGCAGCTGTAAACGTAACAAAATTGGGCTGGCTGTTTTTTCTATGACTCGAAATGTTCTCAAAATGCAGTCAAAGCCACTTTCAGCTAGTTTCACTTAAAAAAAGTCTAGCAAACCTGCGAGTTTCACACAACACGCAAGCCATAAACCATCAAAGGTTCTGTTAGAGGGTTGGTGAACTTTAGCAATGCCTTTGATGAAAATGGCCTGAGTTTCAAGGGTGTAATGAAACCCCAAATCATCCAAGTTTCACATGGTTGCAAATATTTCTCACAGTTCTGATCAAAGGTGTATTCAGCAGGGAAGAAGCTTTGATTTTGCAGTACAGGGGACGTGCTGAAATTTTCAAAGCCAGGCCCTGGGATTTAAATGAGCAGTTCTTCTTGGAAGTGATACAGCTAAACTTAGCAACGCTTAGGGGGAAGTAACGTGAGAATGGCATGTGTGGATTCCTCCTGCTACCCCTAACCCCCGTCTCCGGGGGAAGTTTTAATCCCCTATGCCGAGGTTCAGGAGGCTGCATGCACCTGCAGCATGTTTGGGTTCAATCGTTGCCCTCCCTCCATGTCCATTTCCAATGCTCTCCCCTGACTTCGCTCCGCCGGCTGCTGACACTGCTGCTCTGCAGCACAGCACTTCAGAGGAAAAGCGCAGGCGTGTTTCGAGGAGGCGGTGGCGTTAACGCGGGGCTGGTTGCTGACCCACATTCCGGCAGACAGATGCAGAAGGCAGGCAGCACACCTGGGGACCTCTTCCTGGCCACCTCTGATGGGGCCCTCCACCACCCTGGGTCTCCCTGGCCAGCACCACCTTGGGTGGAACAGGAAAGCAGCTGCATCTTTCACTGGATGCGGTTAGGAGACCCAAATTCCCCCCGGAGCCAGAGGCATATGTAAATGTCTGGTTTTAATACCACCGCCGTGCTGTGAAGTCTTCATTTGTGACAAAGATTTCCATAGCAACAGACTGATCTCGCCAGCAGGACTGTGGTCCCCTTGGAAGAGCAGGTGGAAGGAGGGAATAGAGAAAGCACAACGCCACACAAAACACTAAAGAGAAGTAGAGATGGGTATTTATGTAACCAGAGTACCAGTCTCCTGCATGCCAACACTCCCAAAGAAAGGGAATTCACCAGGAAACCTGTGCAGAGGATGCTGTGAATGTGTTAGACTGGGGCTAAAGAGACACAGACTCTGCACAAATCACATAGAATGGTTAGAGTTGGAAGGGACCTTAAAGACCACCCAGTGCCACCCCCCTGCCCCGTGCAGGGACACCTCCCACCAGACCAGGCTGCTCCAAGCCCCGTCCAACCTGGCCTTGAACCCCTCCAGGGATGGGGCAGCCACAGCTTCTCTGGGCAACCTGGGCCAGGGGCTCACCACCACCACAGCAAAGAATTTCTTCCCGATATCCCATCTAAATCTCCCCTCTTTCAGTTTAAAACCATTACCCCTCGTCCTATGGCTCCCCTCCCTGATCCAGAGTCCCTCCCATCCTTCCTGGAGCCCCTTTAGGGACTGGAAGGGGCTCTAAGGTCTCCCCGGAGCCTTCTCTTCTCCAGGCTGAACCCCCCCCAGCTCTCTCAGCCTGTCCTCACAGCAGAGGGGCTCCAGCCCTCCCAGCATCTCCGTGGCCTCCTCTGGCCCCGCTCCAACAGGTCCATGTCCTTCTTGTGCTGAGGACTCCAAAGCCGGACACAGTACTCCAGGTGGGGTCTCCCCGGAGTGGAGCAGAGGGGCAGAATCCCCCCCCCTTTCCCTGCTGGCCATGCTGCTGGGGATGCAGCCCCCCATGATTTGCCTGTGCACAGCTCAGGGATCCCGGCGTTGCTCTCCTTTGCTGTGCCACCGTACCTATCCAAAGGGAGATGCTACAGGGAGCTGGGAGGCAGAGGAGCACCTGCAGCTAGAGGTGTGCCGAGCAGAGGACACATCTCACACCCTACATCAGCCGGGGGAAGCTCTTATCACAGCCCTGCCAGATACTTGCTCTGGCCCCAGATCACCTCACTAGCCTACTTCTGTCCTCCAAAGGTGGCTGCTGGTAACACTGACCTACCAGACTGTTCCATAATTAGGCGCAGGCTAATCAATGTTTAGATACTGCCTTTAAAGCTTTGGTTACTTGGCACTGCAGAAATGCAAAGCTTTGTCATGCCGATAGATACAACTCCATTACACCAAAGATCCATTGCAGATGCCGTTTTTCCTGAGAACAACCCATTTTACAGGCAGCCTGGCGTGATGCTACGATTCATTCCCACATCCAGTTTCCAATCAGTACAAATAATATGCACATGCATTACAGAGCCATCAACTGCTGCCTAAGAGGCAGTAACAATATTTGGTCAGAAAGGGCTGGGGCAGCCAAGGACTTTTTTAGGCAACAGCAAATTTTTCTTTCTAATGTGTTTTGCTTCTTGATAATTTTATTATTTTCACTGAGACATTACAGTAAGTGGCTTGGTAGCACCTTGTGATTCTGACAAATAAATCACATCACGGCAATTTAACCGCAAAGGTAGCACCTTTGGCTGGCATATTTCACTTTAATGTGTCTAGAGGCATTTATGCAGAAAGCCCTGCAAAGGCAAAGCAGATTTTTTTTTTTTCCTTCCAGTCTGTGTAACTCCCTATTTAGTTGTTTTTATTGTCCAAATAAGAGGCTGTTGTTATAACAGGTTCAAAGACTAGAAGCTTCAATGGGGAGGGAGAACCAGATCCAGCATCATAGAAAACTTTTGTATCTTTAGCTTTGGTATTAACTGACTTAACCCTTCACCCAGCAACACCAAAACTCATTGCTTCTGAAATTCAAGCCTGATAAGGGTTTTACTGCTTTCCGAGATACCGGCAAATATCTTGAGGCATTTTTCTTACGCAGATTTCTCTGAAGGTCTGAATGCTTTTATTGCTGAAGGCACCTTCATTGTGAGAGTTGTAACCGTTTCCCCTACTAAAGCCAGTAAAGAATGCCCCCAAAAGAAACATCCAGTTCTTTGGGTTAAGGACAACTGTATGGGTTCATGTATTTGTTAATAATTCCTACACACAATTTTGTTCTTACCACCACTAGCTTCCACTTACCAGAAGCATCACCCTGCTGCTCATGTCTCCTACCCCATTGCTCCCAAAGCGGAAAGTTGAATTAAAGGGTGCCAGGGGGGGTAAAAAAAAACAACAAACCAAACAAAACCAACAACCCAAACAAAAAACCTCCAGTGCAGGAAAAAGCTTTAGTATCACCCCCTTGCAAAGTTTAAACATAGAGGAGTACTTATAGCCAGCCCAAAGCACACCAGATTCCCCATCTCAAACCGTTATCCTGGGCAAAACCCCACCTCTCTCCTCACACCAGCAAACCCACAAGCGTTTTAGGAGCCAACCTTTTATTCCTCATGAGGGTAAACAATCAGCTTCCTGCCTGATTTGCTGAATTGGGTATTTTCTCCCCCTTCATGCAAACGAGCAGTTAATTATTTACAAGCCTGTCTGTAGTGCTCCAGTTTACATGCTGGAATTTACATGATTTATTAAACAAAATAGCATTTCAAAAGAAATCCTGTCATAGATATGTCATCCTTAAAGGGGACTGAACCTTTTTTTTCTTAAGAAGTAAGTAAATTAAGGAATTGCTGAAGATGCCTTCTTTTGTTTGCAGCCATTTACCCACTTAAATAAATCATCTCCCTCCTCCCTTTCATTCACAGGTTTTGTGATGAAGTCTCCGTAGTTGACTAACCTTTTGCGAGTGTGTTGGTGCTGCAGCAGGAACTGCTTCATGAAGAAGATTATGCATTAATCATGAATTCCTAAAGGACTGGCTTAAAAATCTGGGAAGGTCAGCTGGTAACTCTGTGTTGATTAGCGGCCCAGAAAGCGCAACAGTGAGAAATTAAAAGGGTATTTAACCCTTGCTTCGGTGATTTTTTTTTTTTAAACCCAAGTTTTTTTGTTGTTGTTGTTGTTTTTTCCTGCTGTGAAAAATGAGATTTGGTCTGACAAAACGTTTGATAGTGATTGTGGTGGACTGTTCTGATAAAAAGCCTTACAAATGTAGCAAAAGAGATTTCGTTTTCCCATTTCAATTTTTTTCTTGAAACAATATCCCATTTAGAAGGGAACCGCTGCTGCATGTTCCTGAGCATTATTCGTTACAGAAACAGACCGTGATGCTGTAGAGCCTGACTAATTTCTTACTGGGAAGTACTCCATGCTTCTCGGAGCTGGACCCTCTCTAAATTCAGAGTCTACAGCCTCCAAATGCAATTAGCTGAGCAGTGTCTCCCTTAAGTGGAAACAAAGCCTAATGCATTTCAGGCTGAGTCAAAATGGTTGAAACTGAACTTCAAATAATAAACATATCAATCATTTTTCCTTTGTTGGATTACACCTGTATCAATCATGATCTTCACAACAACCACAAAAGCACTCTTCCTAGACTTCCCACTGCTTTAAGTATCGATGTCCTTGCGCCTGGCACGGGCGACCTGCAATCTCTAACTCATCTCTTGTCAGGTAAAATGCCTCCTAATTTCCTTTTTCGACAAGCAGGTATGATCCATAACTGCTGAAACCCTAGTTTCATTTGTTATTGCAGGAAATTATCTGACTTAATAGAAGTTACCCTGTAAAATCAGTAAATAACAGGAATTTGGCTGTAGGTAAAAGCTAGATATATTCAAATAGAAATAAAGTTCACATTTGGGCAGTGGCAGTACTTAAATCACTGAGTCGGGTTACGGAGAGATGGATATGGAGTCTTTTGAACTGAGGTCCAGTGTCCTTTTCAAACCCAGTTTTGCTGCCAGTCGCTGGCTTTGAAGTAGAAATCCTGGTGTGAACTGTGCTTGCCTGGGTTATCGGCAAGATCGGGCTAGATAATCGTAACGGGTCGTTCTGGTCTTAAAATCCCTGGCGAGGTAAAGCAGTGAATCTGAGTATGAATTTTTCAACGCTGACAATAACGTCTCTTCTTTTGCAGAGCTGAGCTATGGAAACACTTGCCAGCAGCAGAATCCACACAGCAGCCTGCACCAGAGCAAGTGTCTGTGGGAAACACTCGGAGCAAGATTATTATAAAATATTGTCTTGCATCGTGTTAGGGACGTAATCGATGGAGTGGATTATTTTCTTTCTTTCCCACTGTTGACAACAGAGCTTCGCTCCCAGCCCACCTGGTGCCCGGCTCCCCTCTGATTTTGGGCAGGCTGGAATGACTCTAACTAATGAAGTGGCTCTGGGCTTTTGGGAGTGTGAACGGAGTGAGACTCCAGCCTCAGGGGATGCACAAAATGAGCCTTGTTTTCCTCTAGTCTCACAATATGGGAGAAAGATGCGTGCATAATCACAGACAAGGACATCCAGCTACTGGGAGATTTGAGCACTCCCTTGATTGATGAGATAAAGCTGTGACTAAACCTACTCTTAGCTGTTGAACCCAGTTAGTGATGGGCTCAGGAGCCCCAACAGCATTAGAGGATGAAGGGACAACAGAGATGACGCGGGAAAGACAAACCTTACGGAGCAAAGACACGGGTCCCCTCCGGATCGCAGCATGTGTCAAACTGGAGTGCTGCCACCTGTTTCTGTTCCTTGGTTAATGAACATTCTCTGAGGGAAAGAAAAGGATGAGCAAATCGTTACTCGATGAGGCAGAAAAAATATCGCAAGACTCAGTCATTTTCTTCCCCTGCCTATGAGGCTGGACTTACAGTTTTTGGTTAATAGGATAACAGCGGCAGTATGAGCCTCCCCTCTGACGGCCTCTTAGCTAAATGCACCATCTCCTCAACAAAACGGGAGTCCGGAACCTTGGGCTCAGTTAGTTCTTTAGCCTGGACATCAGGCAGATCACGATAGCTTATTTGTAATGGGTGGGAAACTGAGAGCACCACTGTACGGTGGAGACTTCAGCGCGTGGCTCCTAAGCAGACAGCAAACGACCTGGGCCTGCGGTCAGCAAACAACCCGCAAGAGCCACTGGGAGCTTTTCCACCAACCCCAGTGGGCATTGGATTCGATTTTTAGGGTCTTAACTCAGATGCACCCTGCGATATTGTTCAGTCTGACGTGCGCGCCCTGAGCGATCTCAGGAGGTGCCCTGCAGGCCCAGACCCGCGCTGGCCCAGGCCGGGACTGAGCAGAGGTGGGAAAGCTGAGAGGTTCTTATCTCAGCCCGAGTTCTCTGAGCCCAGGCACTGCTGACGGTTTGCTCATTTTCTGAACAGTGGTTTGCGCTATTAAGATGGTAACATCCCTCGTTTGTAGCCATTTAGCCTCTTCCTTGATTGGTAGTCAAAGGGCCTGTCTCAGACAGGTTTCACATGGGCTTTTCTCGTCAGAGCCTGCCTGGAGCATCCTGGAAGGAAAATTCTCGGAGGGGTGAGGGTGAGGATGAAAGTGCCACCTCACACAAGGAGCCTTGAGAGACCAGCAGAGTCCCCAGGACACACAGTGCCAGGTAGGTGGCTTTATGAACAGTTTGTCTGGAGCATGTATTCTTCCAGTACGTTGTTCTGTGACGCTCACATAAAACAAGGCTGTCCTACTTTGTACATCTGACTTTGCAGCAGCCCTTACTTCAGAGAGAGCATTGAGCTGGCAGAGGGAGAGATAAAATGTAGAAGTTGCTTTGGACTCCAGCTTCTAACACCGTCTCTGGAGCTGAATCCTTCTTGCCAGTGCAATCTTGGCTTGATTTTATACAGGGTTTCTTGATTCTCCCTCTCATCTGCTTCAAACATGGGATTAGGCAAAGCATTCAAAATCAGGAACAACCACCAAAAAACCCCTCAGCTGTTGAATAAACAAACACAGGCCTTCACAGGGTGAAATCAATTCCTGTTAGCATTCTGCGCAATGCAATAGAAGCAATTCCACTTAGCTCTGCCTTAAATGTCACTGTATGTCACACTTTGCAGAAACTGATAGTTCCATTTTCAGCATATTGATCTCCAATGAAATCCATGATTTAGAGCAAGTTCACCTGTCTGATCCACAGAGCAGACTTGAGACACCGGATCTGCAGCAGGCGTGTACGGAGAGGTCTGAAAATGTACTTGGAGTTGTAGGAGATCATGTTATGCTGCACACGCATGTAACATCACTGAGCTCCAGGATGTTTCACTTTGTTCATTAAGGAGCTCGTTTCTGTAGGAACACCCAGAGGCCCCATCTAGCAGGAGCTTGGACATGAACAAGGGAATCTGTTCAGTGACATATGTGTGTGCAGGATGTGGCCAGAAATCTCCTGGTGGCATTTTGAACGATGGATGGAGGCCAACGAAGGGAAAGAGCTATTGAAGTGCAAAGGAAAACATGTCAAAGAACACAAAATAATTCAGGACCCCTTTCCAAGAAGAAGACCTCGCAATAAAGAGCAAATGACGCTTGGTGCATTGGTAAGGAATGGTGAGGAAATCATGTATACTCTCGATGTCTCTGCAAAGTTCATGCAGAGGGAACCAAAACCCTTTATTTCACTTCTGGCATCACCACAACCTAGTAAATGTATATATGCCCTTATTTACATAGTCTGAATGTACATACCAGTTTTGGCACCAGGGTACAAAATGACAAGGATAGTACCTTCCTTACCCTGTCAGTACCCAAAATACTAAATCCTAAAGGAAAAAAGGGATTTGCCAGGCTTTTAGGTAAGATCTGAACATCTTCCCACAAATCGAGCTAGGCAAATAACTCTCAGAAAGGTTAAAGTCACGAATAGGCTCTGAAAGTTTTACCCCATGGCTGAAGCACGCTTTGTGTCTGGTATAAACAGGGCCAACTGCGCAGCTTGGTTTCAGTGGGAAAAGGGGATGTGACGGCAATATCAGCAATGGGCGATTTTTGCAGTTTGGAAGAGCTGTCATTTGCCTTGCTGTGCTTTGGGCATGGATCCAAGTGTTGTAGGTCTGAAAAGGACCGACCTGTCCACCACAGCTCACTTGTTTTCTCAAAGCCTGTGTTATTTCCATGGCGGTCTGTTGGCCCTCCCCATCCCAACCTATGGCTCTGGGTACACTTTGGCTTTCCTCCAGGCTGCAACTGCTGAGATCACCCCCCCTTACGCCCCTAGAAAAGGGTCTGTGTTCAGCCAGATCAAGTCCCTGGTCCTTCTCGTTGAATGGCCTCATGGACATTAGGTCTGGTGCAGAGAGGGGATGGCTGATAGGGGTGGTCTCTGGGCTGCAGGGTCAGCTTCTGCCACAGTCTGGGAGAAAAGTAACAGCACTAGGTTTATACTTGGGAGCCGAGGATGTGTCAGGGATGCCCAGCAGCTCTGTCTGGTGCATGGCCATCAGGGGCAGGGACGGCCCCCTGTGCCTCCTGGGCACAGGGGACTGCCTTGGGTCCAGCATCCAAAGATCTTCCTCAGAAGGTTGCTGGGTGGAGGGGGTTCCATCACCCTCGTGTCACTATGCCACCACCCGGCAACACAGCAGTCATAGAATCATAGGGTTGGAAGGGACCTCTGGAGATCATCTAGTCCAACCCCCCTGCCAATGCCTCTGCCAATGCAGTCACAATGCCCCAGGGCAGGATAAAGACGGCATCCTCCCCTGTCCCACTGCCAGCCTGCCCAGCTTTGCCAGCGGGACGGAGCTGGTCTGGGAACTGCCCAAAGATATCCAAGAGGAATTCTTTGAGGACCCAGTGGAATTACTTGAAGAGGGCTGAGGGAAGAAGAGTGGAGGGTGGACGAGGCTGCTGGAGGCTCTCTGCTACAAGGCCAGCTCCTGGTGGGGCCAAGTTTAAAGCTCATCTGATGCACTGAAGTCCTGCCTCAGCCTTCGGGGAACAGATGCCAGGTCCTCAGGAGATGAGAAGAACCACCATCCCCTGGAGTTGTCCAAGGCTATCAGGCATTTTCATCTGGATAACAGTGGCAAGACAAGGGAATGCCTTTTTGAGAAGCACTGCAGAGCTTGCTGTCCTCATCCCCTGCAGAGACAGCAACTGTAAGAAATAGGATGCACAGATGATGCAAGGGGTCCCAGTGCTTTGGAGCACCCACTGGTGTCCTACCAGGCATGGGAAGGATTCATGACCCAAGGTCGATCAGGCCAGGGGTTTTTGCCTCTGAGATGTCTCCAGGTTAAGGGAGAATAGGGACTGGGCATTTTTTGGGAGGCATGACCAGCCCGTGGGACAAGGAGGCAGGTCTTGCTCACATGCTCAGGGAAGAGCCGATCCCCAGCTCTGGGGTCAGGAAGGAATTTTCCCCCAGGGTGGATTGGAACTGGTCCCCTGGGGTTTTTTGCCTCCCTCTGCAGCATTGAGCATGACCACGACCACTTGTCAGGGCTCCTCTGGTCCATTTTGGCTAGGTTACTGCCTGCTGCTCATGCCCCATGAAGATGGCCTCTCATGCCCTGCAGTTAGGGGAAAGAAGGCTTTTTCTTCCCCCAGAGTGGACAGGCAAGTATCCCTGGGGTTGTTTTGCCTTCCTCTGCAGCACTGAGCATGACTACTTGTCAGGGTTCCTTTGGGCCATTTTGGCTAGGTGCCTCATGCTCGCGCTCCATGAAGGTGGCCCTTGTGCCCCGCGTCCCAGAGAAGGAAGCTTCCTTTGTCCGCAGGGCAAAGAACTCTGCTGGTCCTCACGCTGAGGGTTACGTCAGTGCTGAACACAGAAGGAGCACCTCATGCTGAAGTGCTAATTCCTTTTTTTCTGCAAAACCAAGATCTCCTGCGCAGGAAATGCATCAAGCAGACAAGCCTGTAAGATCTAGGGACAATATGGTCAGGAGCACTACGGTTAATGCGCCGCTGGGACAAGGAGTCACCTTTTTTCCTTACTGAGGACTCCATTTAGACATGCTAGATGCTGCAGTCTTCCCCCAGAAGAAAACTGCCTGAACGCATATAACTTAAAGCTTGCACAGAACGTGCTAACATAAAGCAGTGGCAGGTTGGAGTACTGGGATAAATTAATCACTCGCGTGGCTCTGACCCCACATTTGCTGCTAGTTACTAAGAACCAGGCTGAACGTGGGCACTTGGCACAGCAGGCAGCAGCAATCCCAGAGCCCTGGGCTGGAACATTTGTGTTCCTGTTTGGTTTTTTGAAATGGACGTAGCAAAAAATACCGAAGGCTCCTAATGGCTGAGGCTGCATTTTATTAGAGCACAAAAAATGACAAACTAGAACAAGACTAGCAAGATTAACTCCAGGACAAAAACCCAAATCTTTGCAGATTAGACCTGACTTTCAGGGTTGAAACAAGTTTCTTCTGGGTCTTTGTCTGCCACCTCTGCTTCTGGGCTGAGAGTTGTTCCCTGATGGAGGAATTGATGTTCAAAGTTCCCCAAGCATCTTCCAGCCATGCTGACGGCCCTTAAAGTGATAGAATTGCCTAGGTTGGAAGGTACCTTTCAGATCATCTAGTCCAACCTTTAAATTAACTCTGTCAAAAAACACCACTAATCTAAATCACATCTCTAAGCGCTACATCTACCTGTCTTTTAAATACCTCCAGCAATGGTGCCTCAACCACTTCCCTGGGCAGCCTGTAAAGAGCTATTTATTCTTCATCTTCTTCACCTGCCCTCTTGTTCTCAGCACTGCCTCCAGGCCAACATTATATCAGAGAATAAGCAATCTCCAGGTGTGAGGACAATGCAATCAAACGGTCTCTCCCTTCTGCCTGGCCACACCACCACTTTGGCAGGATCACAGAATCCCAGACTGGCAGGGGTTGGAAGGGACCTCTGGAGATCATCTAGTCCAACCCCCTGCCAGAGCAGGTTCACCTAGACGTGAACACCTAGGATGTCTTTGTCCTGGACTATGAACCATTTTATCACCTGTCTCCTGCAGATATGCACAGACCCTCTTCTTACTTGGACCTTCTCAGATTATGTAGAGGCGACAGCTGGAGAACATTCCCATACAGGACATTGTTAATTATTGGGGTCATCTGAGATTAATGACAATATTTACCCAGAAACAGGCTGGGCAATTAGAGGACCATGTTGGGCACAGGGGACTTTTCACAGTGAGCCCATTGGTGGGCAAATAGAAACACAGAGAGCAAAAACTTTCCCCATCTTGCTCCTTAGAGCAGAAAAACAGATGATGCTTGAAAAGGGGCTTATGGAGGAGATAAGTGGAATATCTGATGAGAAAGCTGCTTTGCTCTTCCACTGGACAAACTGGAAAACAGAGTGCAGGAGTTGCATGAAGTGCTCCAGCTGCATTCAAGATGGCTGACTCTAGATACTTTGCTTTTACGTCCTTCATTCATATGCCCCTGATGCTCTGATGGGTTGTATTTATCAAGCTCCTTTGACAGTCTCCTCTGAACTTTGAACATCAATTCTTTCTCCTTTCATCTGCTTCGAGTTGCCTCCATTTTTTAAGAGCAGTCTGCCAGAGGAATGTGTTCTGCAGAAATTTGTCACTCCTTCCCACCTGCACACACGCCCCTCTGAAGACGAGCTGTACAGGGTGCTGTCGCCAGGGCTTTAATCTTTGGGAGGCTTCTTGGTACAAACCAGTCTTCCGGGGGGTGAACCTCGCTCTGCTGTGCACTAACCTTGTCTCTGGTGGGCCCCTTACGGCACATGTGGGGCAAGAGTGGAGAAGCTGGTTTTGGTGGGCTTAGGGAGAGACTTGCAGGGCAATGAACTTTCTATGGGGTGCTGGTGTGGCACATGAGGTTTGCTGGGAAGGAAGCAGCCCAGGGCAGGGAACGTCTCTTTTCCTAGTTGCAGAAAAGATCCGTGTTCAGAGAGTCAGCACTGGTCCAGAACTGTGCTAAGGAAAACAATGCAGGGAACGAACAGTGGGCTTCCAACACCTGGGTGAAGCTACACAGAACCAGCTGCAGCCCATAAGGCCTGAAAATGCCACGCCGTTGATGTGGCCTGGATTGATACTGTTGGGAAGATAGAGCCTGGAGAAGAGAAGACTGAGAGGGGATCTCATCAATGTTGATCAATAGCTAAAGGACAGGTGTCAGGAGGATGGGGCCAGACTCTTTTCAGTGGTGCCCGGTGACAGGACAAGGGGCAAAGGGCACAAACTGGAACATGGGAAATTCCATCTCAATGTGAGGAAAAGCTTCTTTACTGTGAGGGTGGCAGAGCCCTGGCACAGGCTGCCCAGAGAGGGTGTGGATTTTCCTTCTCTGGAGAGATTCGAAACCTGCCTGGACGCGTTCCTGTGCAACCTGCTTTGGATGACCCTGCTCTGGCAGGGGGTTGGACGGGATGATCTCCAGAGGGCCCTTCCAACCCCGGCCATTCTGTGACATTCAAAGTCTTTTCGGATCCATGGTGACTTTGCATTGTACCAGCTCTGGCAGCGCTGCTTCCTTGGCACTGTTCCACTCCACAGGCCTACCCTGATCCCTGCATCCCACCCTCTGAGCCCTCCGTACGCTAGCATCGTTTGCATGGCAGTAAGGAATGGGCTGAGAAGCACAGGGACTTTTTGATCAAATATGTATGGAAAGTATCTCTGATACATTTATTATGTTCTTCCATACCTGCCTTCAGCAGAGCGCCATCTCAGCAAACCCAGTTTGTCTCCATATTTTGAGAAACATTAATGCAATCAGAGTATTTCCTGGTAAAATCCTTGCTCAGTGGGGATTAGACCTAAGACCTTTACTCTTTCCGGTCTGCTTCCTGGGCCCATGATGGGTACAGCTCCGTCCCACTTGGAAGCTGCTTTGTCCTCTTTCTCCCCATGCTCTTGGATCCTGTGGGGAGTCTCCTCCAAAGGCAGGTTTGAGCCTCAGCGCTTGCTGGGGCAGCCGACAAGCCCGAGCAGCCCTGCTGAGCCCAAGCCTGAAAGCCCAGAGGGTGTTCTGAGTGACAAACAAGAATATTCTGGAACAGGAGCGGGAAGTTATTTTCTCCTTTTCTGACCTATTGTTAGTGCAGTTGTAGGGGAAATGGCAAAATCCACTGCTCTGGTCTTTGCTTGTAACAAGCTCTCCAGCACCCCTGCAAGGAATTTTATTTTAGCTTGATGGGTTTTAGAATTTAATTTTCAGTGGTTCAGAATTTGTGACCCTCCAGTGCACCTGAGCTCATGGAGTACAAAAGCATTTGCCGCTTCTCCTCACCACACAGAAAGATACTTGGTTGAATTTCGCTTTTAAGTTTTAGAGCTGGATAAAGAAAAGAAAGGACTCATGAATATTCTTTTGAGCCAGCTCTGCATATTCCTGGACCTGGGCTTCAGAGCTTTTCCACTGATTTTCCAACCATTTGTAGAAGATGGGCTTTTCATTCCCAACAAAGGTTGGTCAAAGTGAAAGTGTCCTGAATACGTGGAGACCAACTTCATCCCTGGGGTAGCAGGCTCACGGTGCTGGATCCCATTGCACCCCATCTGTTTTTCTCACCAAACCAGCTGGGAGTCAGTTGTTTCCAACTTCGTGTTGACGGAGGGTCTGCAAACAGTAAAAGTGACCAGAGAGGTTCTGCAGAGCAGGGTGGGCTCTCGGCACCAGCACAAAATGGGCTGGAGGCAAGGGAGCAGCCTGGCACAGACCCTGCTGCCGCCACGCTCCGTACGGCCGGATTTATTTACAGATCCTTTATTTTCTTTCCGTCTCCTGCGGAGTCTTGCCTGCTTCACGGATCCCAGCTGCTTTGGAACGAAACGTGGCGCTGGTGCTGAGAAAGCTCTCTGGGAGCATGGCTCCAGAAAGGAGAAGGAGGAGAAAGAGGAGGAGGCCACATGAGTCCGTGTCCAGCCCTGGCATGGGATCTGCTGCGTCGTCTCCGATCTGTGGCTGCGATGAGGAGGGCACAGCAAGGCAGGCCAGGGCTTTTCCTCAGTGATGCCGAGCTCAGACAGAGCAGGAGAGGAGCCCAGTTTCCCACGGATGTTCCAAAACACAAGTGGAGAGAAGCAGCTGCTTCCTGAAACGGCAGGATCCCCCCCATGCCGTCGCCAATGACATGAAACTGTTCTTATAACAGCCGTTTAGCTTTTAAAGTTTTCCTGGCCAGGTTTGAATCTTGCTTTTAATCCTGTAAGACAGTTGTCTAGCCCTGAAGCAGCTACCAGGCATCGTTTCTAGAGCAGGACATGTTATCCCTGTTCTCGCCCTCCTGGCGCAGGCAAGGTGAGAAGCAGCACCGAGAACAAAGGTCACCGAGCATGTCATTAAAACTCTTCCATTTGCCTGACAAATAATCAGGATGAACCTGAAAATGGTGACAGAACTGCAACAGCATCGGCATCGAGGATGCGGTGGGATGCGCCACAGGATGGGCCATTAGCGTTTGGCTGAAGCCATGCTAATCCTGGCCTGAAAAATACGCAGCCCAATTACGGCAGCTATAGCGCCGAAGTGGTGGGGAGCTCGGGGGGAGGCACTGATGAGCAGGTCCCTGACAGGCTAATGAGCAGTCTGGCTGCTCTCCATCGAAAGCCTAGTGGAAGTGGGTACAAGACCCCTGGGATGGTGCAGGAAGGGAATGCGTGGACTGGGAAATGTCCAAATATAGCATTAAAATACAGCGTGAAGTGAGTGGAAGCTTGTGCTGAGCACGTGGATAAAGCAACTTCAATGTGACAGGTGCATGAGAACCGATACGTTCTCAAAAGGGGCTATATTTGCGTGATACGAAGCACAGGGAATAGATCAAATGTATGTTTAGGAGAGCCATTTTAGAGTTACAGTTTCTGGGTGGCTGGAAACACCTTTTGTTCCAGCTAGTGGAGGAAACTGCCAAAAAAAAATCAGCCTCCTGGGGTTTGATTATCAAGGAAGAGCAGAGAAAAAGAGAGAACAGGGAAGAGCAGGTGAGTGAAACAGCAGGTTTAGGAGGTGGTTTGGGAGGAGCTGCTGAGGACGGCAGAGGAGGAGACAGGCTGGACCAGAAGAGGACTTTAGGGAGAGTCTGGGGATGGCAAGAATTATCTGATGCACGTGGAGCTGGAGCCGTTAATCAGGCATTTATATCTCCTTTCTTGTAAACAACTGACCATCTTGTAAACAACACCACTAGCTCCATCCCTCCGTACTGGAGGCCATGAGAGTTTTAGCAGTTTTCTGCTGCTCCTCATCATAGGTTAACTGAAGGACTTGCTGTGGATCTCAACATCCAAATCCTGCTAATTAAACGTGTGAGAAATCAGTACTGCTGGACTGTTGGATATTTTTTCTTCTCGGCTTTTATTTTTTTTTTTTAAGAATCCCTGAGCTCGGGGCATTAGTAAGTTGGCACAGCCAAGATCTCAAAAGCTAGACAGCATCTACGCATCCTAAATTCACCTCTCCGATTCTGCACGACGCAATTAATTTTAATGAACTGTTCACATGCATGCAAGAGCTGACCTGCACCTGCTTTTGCTGCCTCCTCGCGCTCCTGGCAGTGCAGCCCCTGCAGGTGTTTGGTTGTCGGCTCTTTTCTTTGGGGCTGGGCAACAGCAAGTGACAGGGCTGATTAACCGGGATTCAGGATATTTTTCCTTGACAGGCTGCTATTTCAGCACGTGCTAAAATGTTTTTGGGAAACGTGTCCCAGGATAGGTCAGAATTGGAGCCCCAAAGAGTTTAAGGAACCTAACGTTCTCCAGGGTGAGTGAAATAGTTGATACAAATTCCAGTTATTCAAGAGATGATTGAAAAGCCTCTGTCACAACAGCACATGTAATGTTAGCCTGCCCCGCACGTGGGTTATTGCTCTGCCCAAAAATGCTGGTGATCTTTCTTATCAGCCTCTAATTTCTTCCTTCTAATTTCTTGCAACATAATGATCTTGCTGCACCGGATCTTTTGTTCCCAAGTGATGTCGCAGAAGCCGTCGATGGTGTGTTGGCAACCTGAGAGAAACCTCTTGCCTCGAAGTGTCCGGGTGACAATCTTGGAGGGATGTAGGATAAGGTAAGATATTTTGCAGCGTATCATCAGCCGCTACTAAAAGTGCTAACATGAATCCCTCGCCAGTCATAGGTTGCAAGCAGCAATCAGATCCTGCCTGTTATACCTTTGATGAGGCAAGTTGCAGCGTCTTGGAAGTAAAACTGTCTGTGACTGACATATTTTCCCTCAGCTGCCAGGGTAATAAGTTATTTCTGTGCAAAAACTGAGATGTAATTATTCCTAATGGTGTCATGTTGACTTGCTTCTTGTACTGCTAGGCAAAAAGGTAGTTTCTGTAAATAGAGGAAACTAAAACCAATTAATAATAAAAAGGACGGCTTCTGCAAGCGTACGCCTGAAAGAAGAAAGCAGAGAGATGTTTGTGAACACTTATTCCAATCAAAATAACAAATTTTCCAGCAAGTTATTTCTGAGCCTTTCTGTCCATTCCTCATCAGCATTCATAGAAGTAGATATTGTTTGTGAGAACTTCTGCGAGAAAAGGAGCATATGAATATTAATGGAAATTACAAGAAATGACATGCGACTGTATGTGCAAAACCTGTATGAGAAGCACTTGGGTGCCCACCCTCTGATCCGGGTAGATTTTGCACAGTTTTGCAACACCTATGTGGGTGCAAGTGTAGTATCAGGTGACTGATCAAATAGCCAATATCCAAACTAAATGAGCCCTAGGGAAATTCTTGGCTTAGACCTTTGTTGCCTGCAACATCTAGTTCGGAAATAAATATACATATATTTTACTAGGCTCTCAGGGTAGAAACACTTACTGACTTCAACAAGGTCGGGTGTTCACCTTAGGCTCTCCAAGCACAACTTGTGAACTGGGTTTGCAAACAAAATCGAGCTGCATTTATTAGTTAATCCTCTGACTGAACAACTGCGCAGAATTTTATACTTGGACCTGGAACTGCTGCTTCTGCTGCTTCCAAGTAAAAAATGAACCACCAACGAACAGGCCAAAGCAGTGTCTCTCTGAATGGAGAGATACATATATTAATATAAATATAAAAATCAACTGTTTAGAATTCAGGATGGTTTTCTGTTTTGCATGAATACCCATCCAAGGTGGTCTGGCACCAAGAGGTTAGGAGTTCTGTTTCCCCCCCTCTCCGTCTCCCACGAGGTCAGTAGGGTGAGCACACCGATGCTAACTGAGGTGCTGTTAGAGCCTCTGCCGTTAACCCTTTTTCCCCAAGTTTCAGCATTGCACGGGGTTGCTCTTGAGCTTCTAGCTAAATCTGAATGAGAGATTAATTTTTAGTGAGATCTCTGCTTAGCCAGCTCGGGCTGCTCTCAGGTTTTGGAGTGTGTGTTCCCATTGGGAGTACATTAGTGCATTTTTCAAAATAATTTCCAAAGGGATTTTGTTTGGGGTTTTTTTTGTCGTTTTTTTTGGTTTTGTTTTGTTGGGGTGTTTTTAATGATGTTTGCCCTTGACCTTTTTTTCATATTGAATGGCAGTGTTTGAAACTATTTTGTTTCATTTCGTTTTGAAAGTGCTAATAGCGTATTTGCATTACTGTTTCTTCTCCTTTATTAAACGGTCCACGCTCCTTGTATTCTCTGGACCTACAGGCTCCAAATTTGCTGTCTGTGGACGTGAGGCAACCTCCGGTTGAATAAGGTTGCTTGCAAAGTGCTTCTCAAAATAATAATAAAAAACCCTCCAACCAACCTGCGAAAGGGCAAAAGTTAATTTAATGGGGTGTAAGTTGGTGGGAACATTTGGAAAAGTTTGCTTGGCTCTGAAAGCTGTGGTTCACAGGTCCTTTTCTCTCCAGCGCCTTGGGAAACAGAAGCAGGAACAGGGACAATCAAATTAAAGGTGGTTAGAGTGCTGCCACCTTTTGGTACAAAATTAGGGAAAGCTGTTGCCAACACTGACTTGGAGAGAAAAGCCTTTTCAATACCTAAATAGGAGAGACCAGGGGTCACCTGGATGTAACCTGCTTGACAAGAGTGTCATCCCATGTAGCTGCTTTCCTTTCTTCCTCCTCTGTGCGGTCCTTCCTTCTGTCAGCTCTACATTTGCCTGTTGTTTTCTCTAACAGTTTTTGTACCATTGTTTGTCATGTTTCTCTCTATGATGAATGCAACATAAAACCGCTTGCAGCATCCCACAGCCTTGAGAAAGGACACGCTGATGCTTCTTTTAGGAGGAGCAGTGGCTTAAATCAAAGACGTGTAGCAGCTGAGCAGGTTGTAGAAAATTGCTTGACGTGGAAAAACGACTTGCGTCGAAGAGTTGCCTGTCTCCTGGCACTCTGGAGCGAGGATGCGGATCGAGCTGGCTTATCAGCCTCGCTAAGAGTCGGTGGTGATACACAAAGAGACTTGAAACGCTGCTTCTTCCTCCATGCACCATTGAGGCACAGAGAGAGATAAAGGCAACAGCGTGTCGCATTTACGTGCAGTTTCACTTACTGCCACTATGTGTTTAAATGCTTCTGATGGAAGTTTTATGCAAATTAACCCATAGGAGAAGGCAGACAGTATATACACAGGTTATAGGACATTTATTTTTTTTTTTTAGTGTGACTTTTTGCACAATTGAAAGGACATGGGACCAAACCAGAAACCCCACTTTCTTTCAGAAGTAAGTTTCTTGGAGGGGATAAGAGATGCCATCCAGAGACACTCCCATGTCACTTCCCAGAGTTTGGGGTGGCAGGTTGGCATGCAGAGATCCGTAGGGATGTCTAATCCCTCATTACCCGATCCCGTAGGAATGGAAGCTGTACCTTAATCGGGCTGATGTCCCCACAAAGCACCTCTGCAGCACTGGCCACTGGCTGATGTTGGGGCTCATCCTGCCCTGAGGAACGCGCCGCCAGTGCTGAGGTGCGCTGGGTTACTGGCTCTCCCCGCATGGGGAGGTGCTGTGAGCAGCAGTCTCCGGATAACCAGCAGCTGCCTAAGGTTTTAATAACCATTTTCAGGGTTGGTAATGACAGTAATATTTTATTAAGTGAGAAAGCTACCCATTTCTTTACTCTGTAGGCTCCGGCTTATAACTGATAGTTAAATAGTACTATAATTTTACTTTACAATACATTCAAGACGTGTTTTTACAACTTTGAGTTGTACTTTCTCCCAGGAGCAGGTTCTTTGATTTTAAAGACAATGGTCACGTGAACAAAAATGCAGAATAATCTCTTACGTCTGTGTTGTACGCGCAGCATGTAAGTTATTGGCTGGATGCTGTGAATTCTTATTTCTGTACATGTTATGAAGTCAGTGTTATTGCTTCTACTAAGAATACTGATAGTGAATAACTGAGAGAAAGCTACAAGGGAATCTCAGTTGATATGCAAAATACAAGATGTCAAGATCTGACATTCTTCATCGCTTATAAGAAGACATCTAATAACTCATAAGTGAATGGAAATGTCATATCACTCCTAAAACATTATGCATTCTCTATCAACCAGAATAATGAATGATTACAAATGTTCCAGCACACAAAACACCAACAAAACAAAAGTGAAGCATGAAATTAAATTAAAGAAATAAAGCGGAAAACAATGATAATGCTACTATACCTTGCTTTATTAATACTTATCATCCGGAAGGATCTCAAAGCTCTGTGGGCAGGACAGCTGCTTGCTGTCTCCAGACGAATCTGACCACACGTATGTAAATGCTCATACATCATTTATATATAGCTGTTGGCACAGAACACTTTTTTTTTTTTTCTAATTCTTTGTGGACTTGCAACGAGGCAGACATAGTATTTTGCAAAAAACTAAAATGCTTTTTGAAGGTTTCTTTGCAGTTGCAAGCACTGGAAAATTAGTGTTGGCAGCAATAGCATTTGTAATCGCATGACTCCAGGAGTTGAATCCTGTAATTCCTCCCTTCGAGTGGCCAAATGGGGGATATTCTGCTTTCCTAACATCCTACAGCTTTTCTGCAAGGGTAGATGAAAAAAGGAACATCGTAACAACTTAGTTTTTCTGATTTCTGTCTTTGCATTTTCTGTGGCCAATCTTCTTTAAACATTTTTGTCTCTGCTATGTCTGAAACAAATCAGGCGTGTTCTGTGCCTGAAATGTCCATGCTGTCATTTTCACCCTTCCGTTTTATGCCAATTTCTAGTTTCCTTTGGGAAATTGGGTGGAAGACACAGTTGCTGTTGTTATTTGTCATATTTGGTATTTTTTTACCCAAATAATAACTTGTCGGATTCCCCACCCCCCACCCCCACCCCCACCCCCGGTAACTTTGAAAAATATTCATCTGCAAAATGTCTTAATATGCATCGGAAATCTATGAAAAAAATGCGGTTTTAAAAATTGTCATTCAGGAGCTTAGATCACAGAAAATATTGGGTCTATTCCCTTTCCCGCACTCTTGGTGAGCTCTTCTCCTTTTAAAAAGTAACAAAGCCAAGTGGTAGTTAGGAAAAAGTATATGTTTTTTAAATCACATAAAGGCAAATTCAGAGACTACACAGAGGCATCGTAAGCCCATCTCCTACCGACGTGCTGTGGGATTCTGGTACCTAACTGCAGGTTGCCTGTAAAAATTTTCTCCCTTACCATATATTTTAAAATGAATATTTCTTTCAGGGCAGGAGTAACTGGGCTAAGCTGGCTTCTGGGACAGAGCAGGTGATCATGATACACGTGTTTCGGAAAAAAAAAATAATTTAATGCTTTACATTGACGATATGCTTCTGAAGCCTTGCTCCTAAGGGTCCTTTATTTAGAATAAGCGCTGCTGGGCAGATATCCTCATAAAAAATGAACAAAGCCATTATCTCATGTCAGCACTTAGTGCAGCGGCTGTTGCTGTGTTTTCACATGTGCTTGTACAGTGCAGTTACCGTATGAAGAATGAGTCAGAGATTGGAAAGGGCAAAATCGTCCCCAGGTAGGTTTTAGAGCAGATCCCAGGCTGGGCGGCAGTTCGGCTGCACATGGAATGTCTGCTGCTGGGGTGAATTGTGCAAGCGTGGCTTGGCCTGCGACTCCTCCCTGATGCTGTCGTGAAATAGCAGGGAAACTCCATAAACCTGGTTCTGGGGCTAGCTTCTCCAATAACGTTTGCTTCCAGCCCTGTAGGTTGCCTTTTACATGAGCAATATACCCCTTCCTTTAGCTGTTCTTGTTGCCAAGGTTCTTCCTCTCCGATGCTCTTCTCCCATTTCTTGTCTGTCACTACCGGAAGACGTTTCCTTCTGTCTTATTCTTACCTTGGCATGTCCTCCTGGATCACCTCTTCCTTCTTGGCTCTTTCCTTCCTCCCGATCCATGAAACCTGCTGTCTCAAATCCCTTCTCCTTCAAGAGAGGGGGCTGCCTTCTTCATTGCACTTTCATAACGCCAGTTGGCTACAACCTCTTGCCCCTCAGACACGGAGCGTTCACCAGGGGCTGGCTGTGCCAAGCTGTTTGGCTTCTTGTCCCAGGGCAGGAAGAGGAGAGGCACAGCTGGCAGTGGAAGAGGGGAAGTATTGCAGAATTCCTGGTGCCAAGCCAGAATCCAGAGGAGAAGCAGTGAAAGGAAAGGGCTGGAGATAGGAGCAGGCAGCAAAAGTCTAGGGCTTTGGCTTGCAAGTGTCCTGTGATCATGAGAATCTGTATTTTGGGATCCTGACCTGAGCTTTCTTAAAGAAACAATGACTAAATTGTGATACGATGTTGTACAGATACAAAAAAAAAGGGTGAGAAATGTATTTGCAAGCATCAGCTGTTGTGTTCTGTGCCCCTGTAAAGCCCATGCCCTAATCATCCAGGCTGTCTGCAGCAGCGCTGGGAGCAAGCGTTATTCATAAGTCTGTGGAAATCTGTGCCCAGAACAGGGGTGTCTTTAGTGATGGTCTCCTGGCAAAGGGGGAATTTCTAGATGCTCATGTCCTTGCTCAGGAAAACCATATGGAGATACCTTTTCATCTACCATGAACTCGATCTATAGTCTTTCAGAGTCACTCCCATAAATTTATATTCCTGTATTCTGTTAAATCATGTAGGATTTTAACATAATTTGTGTAGAACATTATTAATTTTTTATCTGTTAGTGTCTTCCCTCTTTCTCCACCATGAGATGAGAAGCCCAGCGATTAAAGCCAGTGCATCTGAACGACTTGCATCCTGCCTCCACTTCATTCATTTTCCTACTTTTTTAGTCTCTTTTCAGATGTTTAGTCAATGGATTGATCACAGGCAACAGGCACAATTTGTGTCATAGCTTCATTCATGCGGTGGCCTGGTGACTCACGTGGCTTCACGCTGGTCTCTTGCTTAGAGAACCCATTATCAACACAAATATTTGCAGGGTGGGATTTTTCCACCTCTGCCCCTAAAGCGGCCAGAACTTCTCTAATGCCGATGTGCGCAATGTTTGCGCACACAGTACTGAATTCATGGCAAGGGGCATTTCATTTTTACTGGAGAGTTGGTGTGTCTCAAGGGCTGTGCTGATACAAGTTCACAGCATGGATTATTACTTCAATAAACGAACATAATTTTTCCAGAATAAACCCTGCAACAGCATCTTGACCTTGTTCCTTCTTGCCTCACACAGTGAGCATTTCCAGAATTCCCTGCTTATATCTGCCGATAGCATGTTATAACCAATGAACAAACCTTTTGTGGAAACTCCTAAGCAGACAACAGTGTTTATAAGCAGAAATTACAATATACACTAAATCATTCAAAATGAAACAGTTAGTACACCAAATAAAGTAAATGTATTTTATTGTTGTCTCATTATATATGCTTAATCGCTTCCAGCAAAGTACTGTATATGCAGATACAAATATTAGATACCTATTTAAAAAGCCTTACGGGAAAATAGACAAACCTGGAAATGAAATATATGCTGTAAATTCCATGGTAGTTCAGCAGAGGTTGCCAGAGCAGTCGCTGTACACTAATATTTATTGAAGATGATGTCTTTCTGTTATAGACAGTGAACTTGGTGAAGTGACCTCAATTTCTCATTGTGTTGCTGGTCGAGCCTTTTTGAAAGAAAATGGTATTGTTTATGCAAACTGTTCATAAAGCATTCTTTTATGAGGGAGAATCGAGTGCACTAAAACAACAGGCTGCTGGGGTTTAGTCGAAAGCTGAAGGCTGAGGAAGGGTGAGGGAATGATTTAGAGCCATCCCAGCTCCAAATCTGTCCATCCTCAGTGTGCCTCTTGGGAGCTGTAGTTCAGATCCCCTGTGTCTTTCTCCAGGTCAATGTTCTCAACTAATTGGTGTCCACCAGTGGTTGACTTTAGGGCAGGGACTCTCCTGGTATGCTGGGATGTCAGCATGGCAAATGGCCTGCGTTGCACTGTGGGAATGGCTGTCCTCTGTAGTGGAGCACTGCAGCAAAGTGCATGGCTGGTACCTCCCTCCCATGAGGTACTAGGGTGGCATTCAAGAAGGGAAAAATTTATTCTCCAGAAAGAGCTTCCCTTTTTCTCTTTGTTTTTTCCTCCGCATGCACCATTACAGGTTAGGCGTTGACCTGCTGGAAAGCAGCTCTGCAGAGAGGGACCGGGAGTCCTGGTGGACAACAAGTTGACCAAGAGCTAGGAATGTGCCCTTGTGGCCAAGATGGCCAATGGTCTCCTGGAGTGCATTAAAAAGAGCGTGCCCAGCAGGTCGAGGGAGGTCATCCTCCCCCTCTGCTCTGCCCTGGTGAGGCCACAGCTGGAGCGCTGGGTCCAGTTCTGGGCTCCCCAGTTCAAGAAGGACAGGGAACTGCTGGAGAGAGACCAGTGGAGGGTTATGAAGATGCTCAGGGGACTGAAGCATCTCTCTGATGAGGAAAGGCTGAGGGGCTGTTCAGCCTGGAGAAGAGAAAACCGAGAGGGGATCTCATCAGTGCTCAGCAATATCTAAAGGGCGGGTGGTAAGAGGATGGGGCCAGACTCTTCTCAGGGGTGCCCAGTGACAGGACAAGGGGCAAGGGGCACAAACTGGAACACAGGAAATTCCATCTCAACATGAATTTGAGGGTGACTGGAACAGAGCCAGGGGAGGGTGTGGAGTCTCCTTCTCTGGAGAGATTTAAAATGTCCCTGGATGTGTTCCGGCCCAACCTGCTGTGAGTGACCCTGCTTTGTCAGGGGGTTGGACTAGATGACTAGATGATCTCTGAAGGTCCCTTCCAACCCCAGCTGTTCTGTGATGCTGTGAAAATGGACCGTCCATGAAAGTGGTTTTGTGGGTCCCCGCAGTGCAGGCACCCAGGAACAAGCAGAAGTGCCAGTGCAAGTGCTCTTAGTCTGTAGGAAAAGGGAAGAGCTCCGTACTTTGGTTTTGCTATCCCCATTGAAGGGACTTCCATCAGGAGCTGGGAAGCACAGAAATACTTGCTGATGGTACGTACAAACTCAAGGGAATGGAGAGACCTCTCTCATGGAATGACATACCTGCAATGCGCTGGTTTGGTGACTGTGGCAAGCCTGTCCCTGACTAGTTTATAGCCATTTATGCTTGTCTGTATGCTGCTTAACTTCAATCAGGATGTAATTTTCATGAGGAACTGGAGCAGATTTCCTCCAACGTTCCTCAAGGTGTAATACGAAGCTCAGGAGGTCTTGTTAATAACTTCTAGTTACCAGTAGGGAAACTGAGGCACGCGAAAGTGGCATGAATTGCTTGGGGGTATTCAGTGACATAGACATAACACCCACATGCTGGGTGTCCCCTTTATCAGCGCTCCATTCCTCCTGTACATGGTGTTTAGCAAACAACTGGAGTATGCTTGCAGGGTTACAGCACCCTAACAGACAGTCCTTAAGGACTAAGTAATAAAACAATTTAGTACCAAGTGTAGATCTGTATCCTGATTTTTGGAGGGGAATGTGATGGCCAGACTGTCAGTCCTGCAAGTTGAAGTCTACCTGATACTTCCCCCTTCCTCCCCCATGCCCTTTAATGAAGAGAACACTTATAAACGTTAATTTCAGTGCTGTTAAACTGATGGCTCTGCTTCTGAAGCTGATGGAAAGGAGGCCACTGCATTTTTATTTTTTATTTCTTTTTCAAGGCCCAGAAGGAGGAAAACAAGTGCAGAGAAGCAAACACATTAGGCCTGAGCAGTGCTTGTCATTTGTCTTGGTGGGCCCTGTGATATCTGGTGGTTCACAGGTGCTGGAGATAATGTGACTATATAAAACCTTTGGTTTATTAGAGGGGGCCATACCACAGGATAGTAGAGATACTGAGCTTGTCAAGTCTGGTTTTTACATGAGTCTCCACACTTGTTGTGCCCCCACTCCGTGTCCCTTAAAGTCTCACCCTCCTGACACCTCCTTTGCTGTCCTTCATCCCGTAGCTATAAGCAAACCAAGAGGCTGCACCCTGCTTCTGAGCAAGGTTTAGGTGGTCAACTGCTGAGAGAAAAAGGGTAACATAGTGTTCAACCTTTTTTTTTGGTGGGTGCTGGTTTAGGTCTCGTTCCTCAGTCCTGCCTGTGATTTTCAGGAGACAGAAGAGATAATTACATACTTACCAAACATTGACTCCTTTCTCAAACTTAGTTAAAATTTAGCCAACCGTTTCAAAAAACCCTTGGAAAATCGGGTTGGGAGGACCAACATAGGCAGCGTAGCTACACAGATCCACTTTCCTTAGGAAACTAGGCTAAAAATATCTCAGAAGAGGCTCTAACAGTTCATCAGTGCAAGGCCCGCACTGATAGACAGTGATTAACTACCCTTTCTTAAAAACCTCTGAAGGGGATTTCACTGTGTACTTTGGCAAAAGCTGAGTTGACAAAGTCTTTCTTGGAGGAGCGTCACAGATTTAGGGACATACTATTGCTACTGGTGTGTTTTCTTTCTGTTCCCATCTCCCAACCTATAGTTCCTCTGATTCGCATGCTGCCAAGGCAGCTCTTTAAACATTAGATGTCGTTGGACACATAAAACTTTTTTTTTTTTCGAGTAGGCAGGTTTTAAGTAAAATCTGTGCTGAGTGCTCCCCTTCACTTGGCTACTAGATGAAGCATTCAGAACAAAATAGGAAAGTAGTTTTAAAAATCAAAGAATTCTACGTCCATTTTTCAGGATGAAGTGGAAAGTATTTCATTGGTTACCCCAGGGAAAAATTAAAAACTACCACGAGGTCATTCCCAACCATGAAGGATGAAGAAATATGTGAAATCCTCGTCGTAAATCTCAAGATGGTGCTAAAACCACCTTTGAACTAGGTGGGAATTGTCCCAGGCTTTGCTTGAAAAGCAGCAGGGCTCAGGTTTGGCTTTTTCCTTCTTCTTGATCCAGGAGAATTGTGACTCTCAGTGGAAAACTGTGTGAGTTGAGAAGTGCAGCATAGTCAGAGCTGTGCTAAAGGTTAATATAGAAGTGCTAAGCTTTCTGTGCTTGGACACAAGCCTGGAAATCGCCTCCTGGCTATATGGATCATTACCAAGGGGAAGAGCTTTATGGAGATCTTCATGATTCTCTGACGCAGAGAGATAAGCAAGTTCTGATAAGTTTTTCTTTGCTCTCCAGTGAAAACATTTCCTTGCAGAGTTGCTCTCAGGTGGCATAACAGCAGGCAAAACAAGATTAAGATTAAAAGACAAAATTTAATTAAAAAAATTAAAAAAAAAAAAAAAACCGACATGGTTAGCTTTGTGAGTAATTCGAGTAAGCAGAATACCATACCACATGATCATACTGGATATAGTCCTTTTCAATAGCACTTATTAACAATCTCATGCCGTATTTCTGTGAGTGCAGCATACCCCACAGGGCAGCACTCATGTAAAGTTGTCCTTGAGTGCGCACCTAGGCTGTGCCCAAGGACACGCAAACCTCCTGTGTTTCTGTCAGCTCTGGGGTTGCTGAAAGAACTCAAGGCTTTCCAAAATAGAAAGGTTTTATCTTTGGAAGGACAGGTCTGAAGCAGCAGATCTGAGAATACAAGTCTGGGATAACGAAAGGTGGTCGAAGGTTCATGCAATACATTATGAAGGGATGGTCTCCATCACTTTTTTCCCCACAGGAGCTGCCTCTGCTGTTTTCTGTGTGCTGGCCTTGGCAGGATCCACACCTTGGAGAAGCATTGGAGAGGAGCCTGGTGTGGGGGATACTTGCCCTGCTTCTCTCTCACCTGTTTGCAGTTCTGAGAATGCGACTATAATTGGGAAGATATATGTTTAATTGTTTTTGTGAAGCCCTTTGATATGAGCAAATTAACTTTGATCTCCAGCTGCTAAAGGAAAGGCTTTTGCCTGGATCAGGTGGAAAAGGTTCCCTTACATAACGAGGATGAAGAAAAACACAAGGGTGATGGGGCCTAGTAACATTTCCAACACCAAAGGGGTAGAAACACAATAAATCCTCAACACAAGCTTGAGGTAAGGAGAGCTTTTTGAATGTTGAGGTTGGGGGGAGACCGGCTCATTGTGTGAGACCAAACCTCAGTGAATAAATCTGAAGTGATAATTGCAAGAACTATTGCTGTTGATAATTGAGCATAAGCGGCATTTCTGATTTTACTATGAGACAATGCAAAGTAATGGCAAAACTTCTTTATTACAGACCGGTAACGTGTCCAATCACTGACCACCATACAGACAGTGCCAAGACAGGACACGTCATGCCACTATCTGTATGGTGGTCAACGGTTGTATCCTCACCTGCCTGAGGATGGATGGGCCGCTTGTTTACCCGCGCGATCAGCTCCTCCTCCTTCCTTGCTTTAGCCCTTTTTCCTCTTTCTTGTATCAGTGCCCACAAATTGTTCCAGCAGAGTGCGTGTGTTGGTGTCACTGGTGTTGTGGTTAATGGTCCTGGGGGCTAGAAGATGTGTGGAACTGAGGCAAGTGTGTTGGCTCGTGTCAAATTGGCAGCTCAGTTTAAGGAGTACTTAGAGGATGGGTGTGTATTTGCATAGGAGATCCCTAAATAGATGGATGGTATAGGTCAGGACATGACATAGCATATGGAAAAAACACGTTCTTTTTCTGAGCTACTTGAGGTTGTACAATTTGGATAGGAAATCTTGCAAGAGCTGGAGATTTTTAAGGACTTCTACAAGTATTTCAAGAAGTGGCCACTTAAGAGCTATTTAATTTTTCAACATGCCTGGACGTAAGCAAAACCCTGCTCTCGCTAGAGTGCTACCATTGCCTTTCCAAGCAGACTTAAATCAGACGAGATTCTCATATGAAATGGAAATGTATACCAGAGTGATCGCAGAGGAATTTTTAAAGGGATAAGATGAAATTTGTCTTTAATAAAGTTTTATTCAGCCCTGGTTTTATTTGACCACGTGTCCTGGTTCCGGCAGGGACGGGGTTCATTCTCCCTGGTATCCCATGCCCTGGGAGCCGTGCCCGCCCCGAGCTGCCGGGGGAGGCGTCAGGAAGTCGCCGCTTGGAGCGGGCTGGGGCGGCCCAGGCCCGGTGGGGGAGCGGCGGTTCCGTCATCGGGTTCGTATATTCCTCTGTCCGCGTTATTGTTGTTGTTTGCTTGTTCCCGTTGCTGTTCTGTTAAACTGCCTTTGTCTCAACCCCAGAGTTTTGCCTTTTTTTCTTCCGATTCTTCCCGTATTGGGAAGGCCCGAGCGAGCAGCACATGGCTCTTTGTTGCCATCTGAGGCCAAACCGTGACACCGAGACAAAGATCTTCTTTCTACCCAACTTAGCAACAAATAATCATTTTTTTTTTTCAGGAAAATACTTCTAATTGGCAAAGCAGTGTGTTTCATGGTGGTAGATGTGTAGACTGTACATTAGCTATGCAGGTAAAAATGTTTTAAGACTAAGAACCTGTTGCCAAAGTTGAGAAATGCCTGCTTAGTGCTTTCGCTTAGCATACTCCTGTATAGCAATTTCTGTGAAACAGCAGCAAAGGCACGTTTGTGAAAGACTTGGCTCCTGTTCCAATCTGCAAATGAGCATGAGATCAGCGGAGCAAGAGATGTTATTCCTCCCAGCTTGGTGCGCTCACCCCTGCTAGCAAGTGTGTGGTTCGGGTCGTATCCGTTTAATTAAGGTGCTTATGTGATACTAGGGGAAAGGGAGGTTGTTTGCAGGACAGGAAGAATTGATCAAGAGCAAGAAAATCAAGTTACCAAGTAAGATGGGCTAAATCAAAAGCTTTTATTGAAGCCTCTGTACATTAGGATTTGGTGATATTAAGGAATTTGGATCTTTAACCATCTCGTGGCTTTGTATTTGCACAAGAGAAGTTATATGTGGCTTCGATGCTGGCTTTCTAGCTATACGAGGTTTAACATAACAACTAGCAAGGGAGGGCACTTGGGCTCACATTATAGTGAAGTGATTCCAACTGGGGCACGTGGATCTTATTTGAAAAACTTTGAATTCAGAGTTACAGACCTCCATCACCCTGGGAGGAGCCCTCAGTTATCACACAGGTGTCTTCTCTGGGTTGATCGCTGTAGTGATCTGCTCAGTGGGGACAAAGGACACTATCACGGACACATGTGCCTATGAAACACCAGACGAATGACTCTGTGTGCCATTCTTCTGGAGAAGCATCTCAGCATTTAAGCTTCGCTTGTAGTAAACCTCGAACCAATTAAGCTAACATCATGTTTTTAATTGCCTTGGTTAAACTGGTGCAGACGTCAGTGTGCATGCTCATAAATCAATTTAAATGGAAGCTGTGCCACCGTAGTGAAATTTGCATTAAAGCAGCACAGTTCTTGTCGTCCTCCCCCCACCCCCCCAAAAAAAAGAAAACCCACAAAAAAACCCCCGCTTCACCAGACTTCCTTTTAAAAAAAAATAAGAATGAAGAGGAAACAGTTCTCCGTGACCCTTTGCAGGTTCCCTGAGACGTGGCACGTTGCTCCAGCACTGGCCGTTCTGTTGCACGGCAGTGGCGGAACGTGGGATGGGAAGCGAGCAGAGCTGTCTGCAGGGGCTGGGGAGGAGGCCTGCCCCCACCACTGGCTTCCCTGGCAGAGAAACAGGAGACTGAGGCTCACGTTGGTCAATGCCCCAAGGCATGACCATGTCCCACCTTGTTTGAACACACCACAAGCTACAATAAGGTGTTAATTCCTTCTCAGGTGTGACCGTTTCAGCTTTGCCTTGGGCAGAGCCAGCTGTGGATTACCTTTCTTCCCCAAATCCTAGTGTTTTCACCCCAAGTCTGTTGTAAGTCCAGCTTTGATTCGGTGATTTTATCCTCATAAGATTGTTTGTCTGGAGGGAAAAGGGGAAAACAAGCCTTTCTTCTCTCTGCCACGCTCCATTAACTCAAACCTCCCTACACAGAGTTTCCCTCTCAGTCCCCTCAGCCCATCACTGCAGACTGCGTGACTTCTTATGGCTCCTCAGCGAGAGAAGCAAATGCTTCAAGATTCAGAACAAAGTTTTGGTCAGTCCTGGAAAAAAGAAAAAGAAGGTGCCCAGTGACGTGACGAGAGGTGATGGGCAGAAGCTTGGACATAGGAAGTTCCATCTCAGCATGAGAAGGAACTTTGCTTTGAGGGTGGCAGAGCCCTGGCACAGGCTGCCCAGAGAGGTGGTGGAGTCTCCTTCTCTGGAGACATTCCAAACCCGCCTGGACGCGTTCCTGTGCCACCTGCTCTGGGTGACCCTGCTCTGGCAGGGGGTTGGACTGGACGATCTCCAGAGGTCACTTCCAACCCCTGCCAGTCTGTGATTCTGTGACCCTTGTTTGCTTCTGCTCCCACCTGCAGAGACTCCATGTGTACAACCAGTGCAATGGGTACGCTGGGTGAAACAGCCTACCCCAAGCCCCTGGGTTCTCACTCTTACTCCAGCTTCTGTTTTTCTTTGGCTTTCAGGATTTTGTTCTTAGAGTTGATCAGCCAAAGCAGTCTGGGAGGAATAAATACAGCCACAACAGGTTATTAAACCTCCAAACCCTAATTTTCAGTGCCGTACTGCTGTTGCTGCTTCCTCCTCTGCCTGTGCCCAAGGGCCTGGCAGACCCTGGTGCGCGGTACTGGTGGAGGTTAGCGGGTCTGGGAAGAAGGCAAGAGCAAGAGGAGCACGTGAAAGGCATCACTGCGCACATCTCTTGCTCATGTAGGAAAGATATGAGAGGAAAGGAAATCTTCTCATGAAAAACTATGGAAATTTCTCAGGGCAAACTTCTAAGTAACTGCTCAGCAGTGAGGAATCCTAGTGTCATACAACACTGCAATTTATTATTTTACAGGTATATTATTTGTCAAGAGCTTTTCTTTTTGTCTCTCTGTTAATCCTAGTTACATAAATTATCACTGCGTAAAAGGACATCAAGCACACAACAATCTTGCATTCACCGAGGTCTCTAGGGCCGGAATTCCGACAGCTGTGGAGCAGCTACAGTGTCTCCTTAGTTCTTGTGATACTCAGCTATGGCTAATGATCATTTAATAATGCACATAAGCCTCTCCTGCCTGGCTATGATGTTATGAAAAATTGCATCCATCCATGCTAGAAAGGACATCCTGGGTTTGTGTAGCTAACGTATGAAGCACAAATAAATGAGTTACCATGAGGGAGCTGAGCTGTTGTAAGAGTCTGCGAGAGCCAAGAGTGCACGTGGATGGCTGTAGCAGCGCAGTCTACGCACCATTACTCGTAACTTGCTTGTGTGAGTGATCCTAGAGCAAGCTTCCTCAAAACATCCATGCTGGAAAGGACAGACAGGATAACCAAAGTAAATTTAGTTCTACACGTCAGATCTTTGATTAAGAGACACCGCCTTGAGGAGCGATTTGGGGTTTGGAACATACTAAGTATCCTGGAGGTGGCAGATGAGGTGTTACAGGATTTGCCAGATCCCCTCAATTGGATTTTGAGTGGGAGCTGGGGAGTAAGGATGCACTGGAGGAGGGTGCCAGCCTCATCAGCTGCGTTAGCCAGCACAAGCAGGAATAGATAGAGAGAAAAGAAACCTCAGATAGAAAAGGCGGAGGATTAAGGATTAATTAATTACTGCCTTCTGACTGAGTTTTAAACTTCTCTGAGATGTCACGTCATTGTCCACCCATTGTTTCCCTTCTGAATCTCGTGCCAGCTGTTTTCACGGAGAGCAGTTATTTTCCGGTGGCGGCTGGAGGTGTACCTGCGCTTGGTGAAGGGGCAAAACTCCGTTCGTGTAAGGACAGCAAATGTTTGCCAGAGCCAGGTTGGAGCTTGACTTGTGCTGGTCAAGAAGGAGAGCAAGAAGAGGTGTCTTAAAGAAAACTAAGTCTTTGCATTGCAGGAGGCCCGTCTGGCATACACAAACCTGCGCAAGAAGCCTGCAGATGAAAGTGGACACTGTTGTGCGGAGTTATCACAAAGCCATCAAGCAAGTGCCTTTTACGTTGAGATCATATTTGTATATTTTTTTCCTTCCTTCTCCCCACTTTTTCTTAATTGGATGTCAGCCACATGGCAAGGTTATTCTGTTAGACAAGCTGGGAAATGACAATGACAGGATTATAATTAAGTGCCAGGACACGCAGCCAACACAATTACCATGCCGTTATTACGCTGGATGATGTGCTAAAGCAGCTCATAAAAATGCTGTAAAGAGTATAAATCATGGGACATGTATACAGTTGGGGAAGACAATGTTTCCCCTTTTGCTGATGCCCCACCAGTGCTAGACACCTCCAGTGAAAGAGATGTTTTCTTGCACTGACAGCTTTCCTACTTTCACATGGCTCTAGTAGGAAGAAATGGGCTTTTTTTTTTTTTTTTTCCCTTTTTTAGCTTCCTGCACGGTGCTACAAATCCTAGTAATTTTTAAGCCGGTATTTTTCCCCTCTGTTTTCAGACATTGCTTGCCTTTGTATCTGCACCATTGCCGTGTCTGGCCAAATCTTACCAGTTGTCAGGATTCTCTTGGCTTTGTGCAGGCAGCTGTCGCTGCTGGCAATACTGTCCTATTCTGCTGATTTTCTTGCTTGTCCTCTTGATAAAACAGTTAAAGCAAGTCTGAATCTTCTCACTGAAGGCAGAAGAGCCAGGGAACTCCTGTGAAAGATACCTATTGCACAAAACACTGATTAACAGCATTTGCCTCCAAGCCTTATTTTTAGTCTTTCGCTCTTCAGATGAACGGTAAATTTTAGGTTTGTGCTTGTCAACATCCTACCTTAAGTCAAAAAAATTTGACATTCAGTTCAAAAGGGAAGTTGATCTGTTAGTCAGCCCCTTGACCTCGCTGACCTTGGGTCTGAAGCTGAACTTCTTTAAAAAAAAGCAAAGTCCCTGAAGCAGGGCTGGCCAGGAGGAGCTCTGATGCTTTCTGGAGCCAAAGGCAGCACTGCTGAAATTGTAATGCTTTGCCACATTCCTGTTTTGATAATATTTTTGTTTCGGATCATCTTCTCCTTAGAAAGTTGCCATTCCGCTGTCTTCAGAAAAAGGACAAAAACCTTTTTCATCTTTTAATTGGCATGGCTTTCTGCTGTACTGCACAAAGCTGAAATTTCAAATGGTCAAATTTTATCAGTTAGAAAAACACCGTACTTTGAAATGAAGCGTAAAAGAAGTTAAATTTTCTCCACTGTCTTGTTTTGATTTTTGATCTAAACATTCTGGTAATTTGAACGATTTGAAGAGATTTAGGGCTTTGAATTCTAGACTAACGTGCTAAATTTGCAGCCCTTGAAGTGCTCACGGTATCTCAGATCTGCTCCCAGCACCTTCCTCTTTCAAAGCTAATTGAGGACAGATTCGGCGTGAATGGATAAATATCCAAACCACAGACTGGTTATCCCTAACTCTGCAAAACGCCCTGGGCTCTTGAGCCACATTGCGGGGTCAGGCCTTCTGGTTGGACTGTTCACCTCATTAAACTGAAATAAAAGCAAAGAATAGGGGATTCTGCCAAGCCTGCATTGGTACAAATTTTGAAATATGGAGCTGATGAACTTGATTTACTGTCCCAGTAGTTGGTAATTAGCATGGCTATTTGTAAATGTTGTGCTGCCTAATCTCCGCTCCTGGGAGTTTCATCAGTCTAATCTCGCCCAGACACGAGCAGTTCTTCTTGCTGGGAATTTACCCGATGCCTGTTTCGGGAGCTCGGGCCGAGCGGAGGCAGAGCGGCTTGTGGCACCCCAGCAAAACCTCCGAGCCCTGGGGACGGAGCCGTGGGTCTCCACAAGCTGCCTGTGCGATAAGGGATTGCCAAAGGGAGGGCCCGTTGTGATAAAGGGTTTGCCAAAGGCCATGGATAAGGCCGTGTTGTCTCCGGCTGGATTTTTCTTTCTGTAAATTCTTACCACATTCAGCTGTATATAATGGAGGGAACTGCAGAGATGACAGGGCTTTATTATTACTTATTATTATTTTAAACTTACTCTTTTGTAAAAGGCAGGACAAGAGGCTTCTGTCTGACATTTCAGTCAATTCCTTTATTTCATATTTTAAAACATTATGAGGAGCCTGATGTACTGACTGGCAGCTGCAGGCGAGCATCTTACTCATCAAAAGATTTAAAAATAAGGCAAGCTGCTCATTCAGCGCTGATCTCCTGCTGGGATATGGGAGTCTGTAAGGAACAAAATACATGGGAAGGGTTTGCAGGTCTCTTCCGTAGTTGCAGGGATTCAGGCACAAAGGGGTTGCTCATGGAAAATCTGTCTTCATCGGTACCATGGCTGGCTGATGTGTGCGAGCGCATTGGGATGGGGTAGCCCCCGCATATATAGGGAACAGTGCTCTGATGAGCTGTAAGGGCTGTGGAGCAACTGTGGGTTCAGGGCTGGCTGGCTGTGCTGCTGCCGGATGGACGGACTCAAAATCTTGTGCCAAAAGTGGAAAAGATGGTCCCCATGTTGTGGTCACGGGGACACTGCTGCTGTGACCTGAGTGCCCGCAGCAAAACCCATGTAGCCACGGGGCTTTATTAAGTGTCTATACCACCCTCCATAAGTGGAAGGGGTTGGATAATATGGAGAAGCCAGGGGTTTTCAGAGCACGATGCTGCTTGGCTACAGTGAGACCCTGCAGAGCCCTCTCCCATCACGGCCGCCAAGGTGTCCCCTGCTCCACCAGCTTCGCACCCGCTGGCTCTGCGTCTCCCGAGCTCTGCTGCCCCGTGGCCGCCTCCTCTCCCCGGCACTGCTCCTCTTGCAGGGGCTCGTTTCTGCTGATCCTGTTTTTTCTGCTCCTGGTGTATTTTTGCCATTGACTGTCTGAGCGGGCGAGTGTCAGCGTTTGTTGCATTAGCTTTATCTGTAACATGCTGGAAGTGCAGGGGTTCCCGTGGACTTGCGTGAGCAATGCTCTGTCTCCGTTGCTTTCCCAGCTCCTGAAACTCACAGATGAGCATCCAATCTTCCCTTCTGTGCTGGAGCAACGGTTGAGTTCCATTTCTGGAGTGACTTCGGTGAAAGGGAAAGCTGTTAATTGCTGGCAAACATTGCCCAGCAATGAAGTTTACAACAGCCATGCTGCGGGAGTACTGGAGACCAAAATACACCTGGGTCTACATGACCTATTTCAAAGATTATAGGTGAAATACAACCTTTGTAGGAGTGTCATTGTCTCTGTTCGTGTCTTTAGAGAACATGTTCTTCTCCTTTAATGTCCTTTCCCTTGGAAATGTGATTAAGTATGAATTCCAGCTTTTTCTCTTAATTTTCTCTTCCCTCCGAGTGACTTTCTAGTCATCTTGGTTGCATTTTGGTTTGAGATTTGAACTTGCAAATTCTACATTACTGTTGGGTTTTTTTTTTTCCTAACTTTGTAATGATTTCTGGTCACTGAGGATAGGCGGGTGCTAGACGGGATCCTTTCCCTTGGCTGGCCGCTCATGTATCCCCAATTAGCCCATGTGGCGATGTAGTCTGCTGTGCTCGGATGATGCCTCTTGGTCTGTGAGTATTGAGGCGCTCGGCTCATTCTCCTGCCTGCTGTCTGTGCCGCACAGCAAGGAAAAAATGAGCAGTGATGAAAGCAAGAAAGATCAAGCAAGAGTTTTATTTACACAGGCTGTTTGAAAGCTTGCCTTAAATATTTTCTGTTGGGGTGAGGGTGGGAAATGTCTGGAGGGGAGTAGCAGGGACTTGGCATACGTGGCAACTGACCTTATTTTCAACATATCACTAACCCTGAAGCTTTAAGCATGAAAGACAAGGGATCTTGTAAAGTCTTGTGGTGTCTGAGGAGCAGACTCTGCCTCGGAAATGTTCAGGAAGGTTTTCTTCCTTCATATCTCCTGCCATCGGCTGAGTGAGAAAACATTTGTGTTCCCCTAATTGTCACTAATATAGAAATAACGGTGAGACAGGAGGCGTCTATGGGATTCAGTGCTTGTGTTTGCCAACCAAAAGGAACTCAGGGTGTCAAACTTCAGAGCGGAGTCATTTCAAAGAGGAAGAAATAGCAGAGTAAGATGGAGAGCTGATCCTCACTGTGGCTTGAGTTTTCTATCCATGCCACTGCTCTGATTTCACTGTTTAATCAGAGTCAGAAAACCATAGTTGAGGTCTGGGCCTTTTTCTTCTCTCTTTCTTACTCCAACAAAGATTCAGAAAGACAGCACCAAATGTACCTCATCAACTACACTTAATAATCTGCAAAACTGAATTCAGGGGAGTGAAATATCAGCAGAAGCAACTCCCTTGAAACACAAGGGGCTGACCTTGGATGCCCCCTGGTATTACTGCTGCTTAGGGGCAGTGGGGGATGCCCAAGTTCTGGCCCTGGTACACCTGCATAGGAGGAGGCGGGAGCCCCAGGATGCAGGGAGGGCTTGCTGAGACAGGGGTAGCTCTTTGACTGTCCCCCATGAGAATTTCCAAAGGGATGAGAAGGACTTGGAGAAGAAAAGATGTGTTTGAGGGAGGAAATAATAAGGGATGGATGGGAAGCTTGGCTTTCTGGTACTGGAGCCCAGGGAGATGGTGGATGGTGGTATATGGGGGCGTTCACCAAAAAGGGACCACCGCAGTTTTATCCTCAAAAGGGAGAGACAGCTGGAGTGCCATTAAGGTATAAATAAAAGAACAGCCAGAATAATTACAGGTGGCATTCAAATGGGAAACTGAGGCGAATCTGTTATGCATCATCAAAAGGTCTACTCTGCAGTTGTTTAAATAGTACGAATAATGGACAAGTGTGTGCTGGCCATAGAGGTGCTCAGGCTGTGCACAGACCGACTCTGTTCAGAGCTGACTGTAGTACAGCTGCAGCATGGAGAACTTGTCCCCGTGACGTATCCTGCAGGCATTTGAAGGGTCCTGCGGTTGGTCTCCTCCATAGACCAGCACAGCAGATGCTGAGGTTTGGACTTGCTCGAGCAGGGAGGAGTTGTGACCAGCTGGTGTGACTTGCAGGGTGTGCAGAGCCGCGGATGGTGAACGTGGCACGCGGCTTAGCAATGGAGCCAGGCGGACTCCAGACAGCGGGCACAGCCCTCCGTGCCCGTTGTTTTGTACACTGTGTACAAATCAATCAAAACAGGAATGATTTATGTACAGAGCTAGGTTGGATCCTCCTCCAAGATCCAGTGCAGAATATTTACAAGTCTGCCGTTTCCCTTCAGTTGAAGAGTCATACTGGGAAACAACAAGTCTGTGCTAAATCATCAGTGGATTTTGGGTCAGATGCTGCAACTGATGTACTCTCGTTCTGCTGACGTGCAGACAGTCCCTGCTGCTTTCCTAATCTTTCCTCAATAGGTGCGATAACAGAGTAGGTGCAACATGTTGTCAGTGGCCATGCAAAACTCGCGCCAATGCAGCCAGAGGGCAGCGGGTCAAAATGGCATGGCCACAGTGAGCTCTGAGATATCGGTGAGACCTGGAAGGCTGATTTCCTTTGCCTCACTCATGTTTCTCCGTTCCCCTAAGAGCTTTTTGTTTGAAATTCAGCAAACAGCAAACAGCCCAATTTGCCCAGTTGACTAGGAAACGGATATTCCCAGAGCCTGCTCTCAAATAAATGACCGACTAAAAATAGCTGTGGTTAAGAGCAGGTGAACAATACTGTGGCAGAACCTGTCTAGCTGTTTTAGCAACTGCAGCTTGCTGATCTTGGAGGCCAAGGTATTTGGGTGTGCTACCTCTGGTGGAGAGCAGTGAGAGGCAGGTATGGTGCTGACTTCCAAACTTAGGGCCTGCTGCTCTTTAGCTTTTATTTGGATATACGGTTAACCCTTGTTGCAACTGTGCTACCCTCTCTCACAACTCAGCAAGGAGTCTCAGTGATCCGATGGGAGCTCCGAATTGTCCGTGCTGTATCCAGCAGCACAAGAGATGTGTCTGACTTGGGGGAAGGGGACAGCATTTTGAGGTGTTCTCATTGCTTTAGTGTTCATAATTCTTGGCTTTGTTGGCAACCAACAAGATAAAGCTGGGCTCTGATAGAAAATGGGGAGTCTTGACTTGAAAACTTGGGCAACTGGATTTGTTTGGCCTTTTCATATCAAGTTCTGCAACTGAAATGGCTTCTGTTGTGTCACCAGAGAGAAACATTTCTCTAGGCCCTAGTTCTCTTGCTTTTAGGAATGGAAACTTCCCTGGCTGTCTCTGTTCAAATGCAGACAAATCTTTCTTGATTCTTTTTTTCATGGCTCTGCTTAGCACTTTCTCCTTCGTCTCTTGTTAGCAGATGTGCAGAGGAAAGGTCAGGAAATGCTGTGCTTGAATCTGTCCTTGGCTACTGTCTCCCTCTCTCTTTTGCTCTCTGTGGGTGATGTGCTCATGCGCGTGATGGGACCGATGTCACTTCATGACTAGCTCTTGCACTGATCTCTGGAGAAGTTATGCCTGATCCGAGTATGCTGTATGCAACAGAAGAATAATACTGTGATTTCTTTGCATTTTAGGGAATTTGTAGCATGTCCAGGGCTTGTCTTTTTGCAGCAGTTGTGTTTGACGTCTGCTGTAGGTGCCGAGATAATTCTGAGCACCCCCTTGGATGCATTCCCACTTTGCATTGGCTCTTTTATGCACTGTCGGCTACTCAGGATGTCTCCTGGCATCTCCGTTTCCCTCATTTGCAGTCATGGGAAGCTGCTCCGAGGGTGTCTGTGGAGATGCCTGGATGTCAATAAGCTGCCATGGTGATGGAGTACAGAACTAGCTTGGGTGTGCGCAGCAAATAAACAGTGCTGGTGGAGGCTCTGCAGAGCAGATCAGTCACCGCTCTCCTCTGCCGTGCCTGACATCTGTCCTGGGTTTTCAAGCCAGCCCTCTTCTAAATGGCTTGCAGGCCACCACAGAATGATAACTGCTTTAAAAGGGGGAAAAAAAAAACCACCAAAAAAAAGCAATCAGAGTAGAAAGACCTCTGTACGTCCCATTTTAGACTTCTCTTTTCTTAAAACCAAACTAGATGGCAATACTGAAATCAAGTGTTTATTAATGGAGGTGGACAGAGCGCAACGTAACAGAGCAAACCCAAAGGGCTGACTTTCCCACAGTGTGCTGGTCCTGAATTATTTGCTTAATGGTTATATCTGAAGGATCTGTTCTAGGATAAGGATGCAACTTTAAAAGGTGACTCACAAATTAATGTAACCAATGAAGGAACATAAGACTTGTCAGGCTGGATCAGACCCTTCTTGCTTAGATTTGTATTGCGATTTAAAACCAAAAGTAGCTGCTTCAGAGCTAAGTCTGAGAACTTAATGGAAGCAGGTATGGAAGAACTCGCCCACACGTTATATCTTCTCTATCTTTAATGATTAACAATTAGCTTCAGGTCTGATGAACAAAGTTGAAAAACCCTTCCACAATACCTTTGAGTATTCTCTATTAATGTAAATGTCAAGACTGCTTTCAAATCTTAAAACCTCACCTGTCTTGGTGAGCGTTGATTGTGCTCGAACTCACTTGGGACAAGATACAGAGACAGAGCCTTTGGGTTCCTTTTGCATCCTTTAGCATTCCCACCTGGTCTGTTTTCTTTTGCATATATTAATCAGCAGAACTCCTCAATTTTCCTAATATACTGGCACCCAGCCATTCCTTGCTTTGAATAAAAATATTTACCATGAAATTATTTGTCTTTTTTTGAGCAACGATCCCCTTCTTTTTAGTTTATGCTTATGAGCATTTTCTCAGTCTTTTTAGTATTCTATGAATTCTTACTATCTCTGCCGTCCCTGTTTTGAGCCAGGATCACCACTACAGTTGTAGCATTAAATTAGACATCTGTGTGTCCAAAGACATAGTAGCTTCCTTGAGAGAGTCAACTGATTTTGCTGTCTTGTCTGTTCTTCTCTGACTCCTGAAGATCTCAACCTCCTTCCTCTTGAGAATGCTCTTGGGCATTGTCATTGTTTAATTTTCTCCTATATAGTCTGTCTCTATTCTGCACACTGAAGAGTCTCCGGTATCCCCTCCTTCAGAAGCTGCGTTAGAGAATCTGCAGTGCTGTTCTCGTGAAGCTGAACCACGCGAGAGCACTCAGAGGGAACAAGAAAACTAGTGCTTGATCAAGGGACTCCCCACCCCTCCACGTGAAGCTGCCAGGTGTATCTGCACAAGAGAAAACACGTGTCCTTGGCCTGGAACTGTCTCAGAAGAAAGAGGAGGAGAGGAACAAAGTGATTCCTGACAAAGCCTGGAGAAAAGCAGGAGCTCAGTGCTGCATGGATGGGGGAAGCATTTGTTTAATTCCGTATTTCACACTCAAAGCCCTCTCGGCATGTAGGTAGTCATGCTGGAGAGCTCGCCCGCCAGGACTGTGCGTGGCACATGGAAGCCGATGGCTGAAGGAGCATGACAAGGGCATAGTGGGGCTTGCATGCCCCAAGAGTGTCTGATATGCTGTCCCGCTCCAGGAGGGAAGGTGGTGTCTGAGTCCCCAGAGCTACCTTTGCTACTCCTCTTGCTGTGAGATTCTGCTCTGGTTCCTTACTGCTGCACTTCTGGTTTGCACACATTATTAAATCAGTCCCTGTTTTCTCTTCTCCCTGAGAAGGCTCTTTGCTCTTCTTGTCCCTGGGAATACACTTTCCTTCCTAGATTTCACGTAGATTGATTTCTTTCACCACCACAGTCCCATTTCTGTGTAGAAATCTAGTTTATGTTGATTATCCAGCTGAGAAATAGCAGGAGAGGAGTGGAAAAGGACCACCAGCAGGTTCAGTTTGAAGCTCAGATCCAACCTGCAGCACTGGAAGATATAAATCGTTTAAGTTATGCTTCATCGGCTTATTTTAAACTTTGCTACTTTGAAAGTGGCCTGTTTGAAGGTCAACAGAAGATGTTCCAGCCTTTTGCAGAAGGAGTCGGTGGGTCATGGTGTTTCCTATTGGTCTCTGTGCGCTGGAAAGCACCAGGAATCATCTGCAAAGGTGGGTTTCAGAGGGGACAAGGATGACTGCGCTTGGAAGGGTTGTGTTATATCAACCCCAGGACCAAGCTTTCCTGGCTGTGCATACACAGTTGTTGTGCAGAGCAACCTTCTCCTCTGCCTCCTGATGTACCTTTCTCTGACCTGTAGCAGGGCCTACGCTCACTGTGGTTTGGCTTTCCTCTGCCTAAAACACGCGCAATTCTGTCTGTCGTACAAGGAGAAAATGGGAGAGCCAGAAGGATTAAGTACCGTTATTCTGCCGTATTCAGTCATGCTGGGTAGTGTGAGGTGGTACGGGAAGTTGACTGGGGATGCTTTTGGACGAACACAACATTCTAGTTGCAGAGTTCCTGTTTGAGACATAAGCCAGGCTGTAGAGAAATGTAAGGTAGACTTGGGAATTCCACATTTTTACAGTGCCTCGTTTTGAAATAAAAAACTGTTTATATTTTTTTTATTTCGGTGAGGGGTCTGGAGCATAAGTCTCATGAGGAGCGGCGCAGGGAGCTGGGGGTGTTCAGCCTGGAGAAAAGGAGGCTGAGGGGAGACCTTCTCGGTCTCCACAGCTCCCGGAAAGGAGGGGGTAGTGACGGGAGGTTGGTCTCTTCTCCCAAGGAACAGGCGATGGGACAAGAGGAAACGGCCACAAGTTGCACCAGGGGAGGTTTAGATTAGATATTAGGAAAAACAGCTTCACTGAAAGGGTTATCAAGCATTGGAACAGGCTGCCCAGGGAAGTGGTGGAGTCGCCGTCCCTGGAGGTATTTAAAAAACATGTAGGTGTATCACCTGGGGACATGGTTTAGTGGTGGACTTGGCAGCGTTAGGCTAATGGTTGGACTTGATGATCTTAAGGGTTTTTTTTGAACCTAAACCATTCTGATTCTAAAAAAAAAACTACCCAACCACATGAAAGGAACGACCTATTTCTGAAGGTCTTTAGGGTGCTAGGACAACCAAAGCATATTAACATCATGGAATAAAAACGTGTGTGCATGGCGGCTGGTTTTGACAGATCCCTTTGTAGGTAGTCTGGGTGGCTAGAAACACTTCTTCTTTGTCCAGCTGTGCTCTCAGGGATGCAGATGGTCAGCTTTCCAAGGGAGTATTAGAAAAGGGTAAGGTAAGTGTTAAAATCTTATGAAAATCCCCCTTAACTGCTCTTTTAACTGTAGTTCTGTGGAGTTGCTGGCATTTTAACTCTGTGGCCCAAAACCTGAGTATTTTAGGTGGAGACAAACAGAAATTATTCTTACCTTACTGACAGCATACATTTCAAATTGGAGCAGATACAGTACTTTTTTTCAGATGCTGTCTGTCAAATGCAAGAACATTGTTTGAACCACTTTAGAAAAATCAAAATGTTTAATCCAGAAAAACTTGAAACATAACGTCAACACATCCACCCTTCTTTTCCTTACAGGACTAGCTGCTGATGCAGTGGATGTCCATGTAGGTTTGATTATTCTAAAACAGGATGTTTGATGAGAAAATTATTTCTTCTCAAATATTAACCTTTTTTTTTTTCTTTGCTTGCATCTATTGGCTATTGGTGACAAGTTCACGCTGACTCATTACTCCCATTTTCTTCAGTGAGATACTTTATCAGACTGATTTACTCCCCATGAAAGAAATCTAATAACCTTTGAAGAGGTCACGTGCTGTTGTGTGTGCTGACACCAAAGAGCCACGTAATCGTGGTGCTACACCCTGGTTCAATCTTGATTCTGCTCGGCAGCTTCACCTCTTATCACCTCATCTAGCTCTTGCCTGGTTTTGCTGGAAATGGGTTTGGCCCGATCTGGCACCTCCTGAGGCTTCTTCAGTTTCATTTTTTCTTGTACAAAAGATGAAAGTCTAAGGCTCCCTCAATGTATGTGTGAGAGTCTAAACCAACTGCATGAAGTCCTCAATCGTCCATTTTAATAGCTGAGGTCTGTTTACACCTTGTAAATGAGATTTAATACCATTTAAAAAAAAAAAACCTCTTTAGTGTTGAATAGTCATCCTTCATTAAATTATCAAGTCTCTTCTTGTTTCCAAAGTTCAAAGCCTTGGACATCCTGCATCTGAGACTCCCACAGAGCTGCTCTTATTTGGGAGAGGGCAGTCTCCTCCTGAGTTCGACACTTAGTATGTCACTGATTATTGTTTTTTTTATTTTTTTTTAATTTTTTTTTTAATTTGTTCCTGTGTTGGGAAACAGCAAAGATAAGTGTGTACTCTCCATTTCCTAGCTCTCTCAGGACTCTGATTAACCTGCTGCTTATTCCCTTTCTCAGGTAAATTCACGTTTTTGTTCTCTCTCTGTAGAGAAAATAAAAAATGCTTCCCATTACTGCTCTGTGAATCTCTGCCAAGCCTGAGCTAGCTGTTTTGCTGGGCTTGGTGGACACCAGGCAGGTCCTGATGAAGTTAAGATACTGGTTTGCGTAGGAACATTGTACTGCCTCGTAATATGTGCCATTCATTACACACATTAAATTCCTGTTGGCCACAGAGGCAAAAATATGAAATGTTAAAATAAAACTTGTAATATAGCATTGGACTCTGCAGTAATAAGACGAGCAACTGATTTTAAAGCTGTGTCTTAAATATGACTCTCCACTGGGCAGCCACATTAAAATTAAAATGCTGACATCCCTAGAGCTTGGCGTGGCAGGGCTCTGAGCAGTGGTTGGAATCTATGATGTGGCCCAGATCTTTATAAAATCAGGATTAAAGACTTATAATGACAAAAACAGGGATGGGATTCTGAAGCATTTGCTTGTTTCAAATCTCAGCATAGTCTCTGCAAATACGTACCCTTTCTCGGTGCTCCTGTTGATCTCTTGCCTCCTCCAGACAAGGCAAAGTGGTATGGGGGACATACCACCACATCCAGCAGATGTCTGGGCTTTCTGCTTTGTTAAAATCTGTTAAATTTACACCCATTATTATAACATGCAAATTCCTTGGCTAAGAGGAGAAGGAAATGCAGATTTCTTTTCTTTTTCATAATCATCTTTGCTAGTCATAGGGCAGTTGGAATACTGTGTTCTCTTTCAAATGAAAACAAAGGCATAAAAATAGATCTTCGGAGCCTAGAAGAGTGGCAAGAAGATCTTTAAATAAAACCCCTCAGAATACTCTATTTTCAAATTTGCTGCTTCAAATAGATTCACCACCTCGCCTTCTCTCCAGAAGATGCTTTTATCAGATCCAAAACTAAAGGATATTTCGTCACAAAACCTTTAGTGATGATTTTCTAACAACTGACTGTAATACCTTAGCCAAAATCAAATGTCTGTACGTGCACATGTATATACAGATTTCTTTGCAGTTTTCATTGGACGCAGTTGTCTTCATTCCTGTCCCCTGCTGCTAAATTGCTGCAGAGACGGCTACACTTTGTTGATATATGAAGTGATTCCAAATAATCCACTGTCCATGGCAGTAACTCATTTTCTTTAGGGAAAGTCCCTTAGCTGGAATGTGAAGCTTAACAAACAAAACAGTGCCAAGCTCACTTATGGATGAAAGAGAAGGAAAATCTCGGGGCTTAATTGGTGTGATGAAATTAATATGTTTTCTGGGCAGTGTCCATCACCTTATTCTCTCACACTGTGGGTGTGGGTGTGGGTCACCAGAGCAGGCAAGAGTGGCTGCTGACCACTTAAGACTAGGTATCCTCATGGTTGTCAAGCAGAAGAGCAAATGTCCTTGGGATGCAGACTTCAGGAAGGCAAAACCATCATCGAGTTCACAGCCCAGAAAGCCAGGTACCTGAGCTGCATAAAGCTGCATCCTTGGTTCACCATTAAGCGCCCCGGTGACCCAAATGTATGCCTTGATTCCTGAAATTCAGTTTCTCTCCCTCTTCTCTGTGGCTAATGAATTACCATGGACATGTTAGTGCCTGTCCAGTGATGATGATGACTCTTCTCTGTAATATTCTTCTGCACAAGGAAAATCCTGGATCTGAGCAATGGAATAGGTCAGAGAAATACAAGCACTGCCAGGTTGGCAGCTAGAATTTCACACTCGAGCAGATTGTTGTTGCCATTCCAGCACCTCCAGCAGCGGGCTGGCTTGAGCACGAATGCTGGAGCTCGGCAAATCTAGCTTTTGGTTTCTGGCTTTTCTACAAACCCGCTGTGTGAATTTTGGCAACTCACTTAATTTCCCTGAGCGTGATCCAAAACCTGGGGAAGTCAAGGAGAGTCTTTCCTGGAGCTTAAATATGCTTTAAATAGGCTCTTTAAGTCTCTGTTTCTAGTCTATAAAATGGTAAATGCACTCTTTCTCATATATTGGTTGTAAACTCTGCATGACAGGGTTTGTTTCTTACTGTTAGCACAACAGAGCCCTGCTTGTGGTTGGTATTCTGCAATTTGGAGGTAAACATAACCTGTGACCACCCCACAGATACAGGAACTCAGCTGGGTGGCAAGCATCATGCATCCAAATTTTATGCCTCTCGTGTATGGGAAAAAGTAAAGCTGATTCCCACTGTGTGGAAAACCAAGTCCTCCAAAATGAAAAACAAGAGGAGAAAAGGGTCAGGCACTTCTGTTCTTTATGGCTACAGTTTGGCTTCTGCTCATGAAGCTACCAACCCGCAGGAATGATCACGTTTGTGCAAACATTTCCCTTTACCTGTTTTCTGTATGTTTTGTGGAAATGGAAGTGCTAACGGGGCCCTTTTTGCGTTCCCCAGGCCTTGATCTGCCCCACTTGTCGGGAGATCTGGGTTCCTGTTGATTTCAGCGGCGTCTGGCCCGTCTGCTCGTTGGGACCCCGGAGGTGTAACTTCCCTGCCAGGAGGCCAGGTGGCTGCAACAGCCCAGTCCTCTGCCCTGCCAGGCAGTGTTTGCTAATTACCGAGCAGATCACGCGTCCTGAATAGAAGGGCTTGGATGGCTCATATTTACCCACTGAAAAAAAACAACCCCAAACACGCAAAGAGGTTCGTAGTTAGGCTGGTTGTAGGGGGTTGCAATGGTAGGGGAAGAATGAAGATATTAGGATGACTTAAACCAAAAGAAGGGTTCCTGCAGGCATCCCCTGGTCTGTAAAGGGCTTTTCCTTACAGCGTGACAGAGCTTAGCGCAGCATTCTGCATGTCAGAGCCAGATTCCTTTTCTGCTCCATGGTGCTCACCATCAGGTAAAGACAAAGCCGGGACTGCGTTTGCATCGCTGCCTAGGAACTGGGCAGAAGCTCTTGTCTCTCCCTGCTTTCCTCCCTTCCTCCCTTCCTTCCTTCCTTCCCATCTTCTGCAGGTATCCGCAATTAAAAATGTCTTCTCACATCTCCTTTTGAGCTGGGGGGTGGTGGTGTGTGTGTAGCTGAACCCAGAGCTCTGCCCTGCATTCCTGCGGTGCTCAGTAAATGTCACGGCAGGGGAGCGTCGGGTGGCACTCATTCCCCGCAAGCCTCAGGGCTGGGGACATCAGTTGCAAGCCAACTGTGTTAGAATTCAAGTCCCCTTCTTACACAAACTGTCCTTACGGCCTAACATAAAGGCGACTGTGACCATTCTGCTCCTAAGAGGAGGATGCAGCTGAGAAGCTGTTGTCTCGGGCTGGCTGGAGTGTCATTTGTTTGGTCGCATATGGATTTGGGTCCAGGTGCTGGAAACAGCGGTGTTATCTGGGATAGAGTGGGAGGATAGGAGTAGCTCTGGGATGGATCTGCGGTGGTTTGGGCAGTTTGGATGATAGATTTTGGGTTCTTTAGTGGCCAAGGAGAGGATTATGTGGGACTGGAGGAGGGGGGAGCTGAGAGCTCTGGAGTCTTGAGTCTCTGAGACAGAGGATTAGGGAGGAACTGGGATGCAGAGACATGGGGAGTTAAAGGCTGTGGGCAGGAACGGTTAGGAAGGACATCATGGGGACACTTCTGTATCGAGGAGTCCTGTATTGAATCGGGACTCGGCATGAAGGTAAGGACTGCTTTCCCCATGCCGTGTGCCTCTATTTTTGCTTCTGGGAATTCAGTCCCTCTGGGCATTCTGGCGCAGGGCTCCAGGTGTGGTGCCTGAGTAGGAGCGTGCTTTGCAGTGGTGAGAGAGACACAGAAAGGATATGAAGCCATGTGGTTTCATGCCTTTAACTACAGAAGTCTTCAGGTCACCGCGTGGCCTAGCCAAGAACAAGCAGGTTTCTCTGAACTCCTGCTGCACTGCTGCAGCAATTTACGGCTCCCGGGAACTGTGTTCATTTAAAAAGAGTCCCTGAAAGCATTTCTCAAGGAAAGTCTTTCCGGCATATTTTAATGGAGAAGGAGTGAACGTATTTATTTTAAGTTGTGCGCCAGAAATCTGCTCCATGCTTGGCGGGGAATTGTCGTCCGCCGCTGTGATATAAAAGAGAGGAAATGCACTTTTCATTGTGAAAGACAAATCTATGTCCAAGAACACCCACTGCACTCAGCGCGGTTTTGGGCTCTCCAGAGAAGCTTACAGTTCAGCTGGCTTTTGCTTTTGCAGGTCTATTCCTGAGGTCAAACCTAAGGTTGTGCAACTCTCACTGGCTTCTGGAAAACGTAGCTTTAGGGTTCTTTTTGCTCATTGGCAATTTTTATTCTTTCAGTGCTACCGTAAGTTCCATTAGCCTAGAGTTTAGCTAAGGCTATGCTGTTGGATGAGCATAATAAAATGCGCTACCTTGACTATGGAAAGTATTTCTTTCATGGTGCTTTAAGAAGTCTATAAATCTGTGATTAAATGTTAAATTTAGCTTGTCTGCAGTGTTTTGCTGAGAGCAGAAGCAAAACCTTGTTGGGACCTTTTCTTTAATACGCCACTGTCACAGCAAGATGCAGAACCATCAGACCTAGCAACTCTGCTTATTTTAAGCCAGCAACAGCTGAGGTGCCAGTAGTCCCATTGCAAATGTTTGTAATGTGATGCTCACGTAAGTGACGGCCCAATTCATTCTGCGGTGCTGGGGAACGTGTTGGTCTACGCACAGGGAGCAGCTGGCAGCGGAGGGAGGGCTGAGAAATGCCTCGCAAGCAAGTGAGCTGGGCTGAGCTGGGTGCTTTGAAAGGCACAAGCTGTGCAGAGTCTGTTAAAGTGAAACAGCTGCATTTAAAAAAAAAAAAAAGAAAGGAAAAAAGAAAAGAAAGTGAGGAAATCTTTTGTCCAACCCAGAGGATACTCATGGCTATTTTGTGCAGAAGCTGCGTTGTTTTTGTGGAACAGCAGCAAGACAAGTCTTGCTTCTTTTTTTAGTCTGTTGTTTTGTTACTGAAGTCTTTCAGCTTCCTTGGGGTTTACTGGGAGGAAATTGCTCCCCTTGGATTGAGCCCTGTTGCACGGCCGAGCCAGTGCGATGCTGGTCTCAGCTCTGCGTGCCACTGCCGGTCCACTTCTGAGGGGACACGGCCACGTAAAGAAGGTGGCTCGTGTCCCAGTCAGGGCAACACACTTCTTTAGGGAACTTGAGCACAGGAATTGAGTGGTCATGAAAAATCCCTGCCATTTTACTGCGTGAAATGCCAGAGGTAGCAAGGAGCTGAAGGCCACGATTAGAGAGTGCTGGAGATTAACACCAGCGGCTCAGGCTCGTGCAGCCAGAAAACTTAAGGAAGACTTTCTCCTGGAAGTGAACAGAGCAGTTGTCTTTTGAAACTGAGAAATCAGAGCTTGTTGCTGTGGTGTTATTTTAATACAGGTTGTGTAACTTCACCATGTTCTGAACTGCAAAATCTTTCTGGCTGGGAACAGGAATGCTGCCATAGCACGAGCCTAGAAGCAAGAAGCCTTGGAAACTTCCCAGGAAGGCTGGTGAATCAAAGATGTGCAGCTTAATATCGGGACAATGTTCAAATGGGTATCAAAACAGTATGGTCTTAGATGCAGAGTCCATACAAATTCACGGTATTACTTTTGTGGCTTCCTGTCCCTCAAAAGAGACAGATGTGTAGGGATCTCTTAATCTGGCAAAGAGAGGGGTCATCAAGTGATTCCTGCAGGAGTGATTTACCTGTGTGCAGCCAAGTCATGAGACTAAGTTCCCACGATGCTGTAGATTTGAGACAGTCCTCGCCCAGCGAGTGAGGAGTCATGTGCGATGGGAAGGAGGATCTGTAGGTACAGGAAGGGACAGTGACTTTTGCACGGTCACAATCAGAGGAGTGGCAGAGCAAGGCAGAAAACTAGAGGGGGACTTCACATCGTGGGGCTGTGCCGAAGGCAATGAGCCAGTAGACTGCTGCCAATTGCAAGGATGGGGAGGGGAAGGGCGAAAAAGGGAGGTCTCCTCCTGCCTCATCTGTCCTTGGCCGAACAGTTCTATCCACCTTAGTCCCAATCCTGACACCCCATCACTGTGCTTAGAGCAAAGTCTTCCAGTCTCTCAGGCATTTCCAGTGGAGACCTGCTTCACAGAACATGTCCAGCCATGTGCTCGAAGTCTTTCTCCTTTCAGCAGAGCCAACAAACCATTTGCAAGTAAATTCTAGTCCCAGAAGTGATTCCCTCCAGTCTCTGTGACAGCTCTAAGTGTTTTAAACTGAGCAGTAAGTGTTATCCACACAAAAATCTTGAAATCCCAGTTATTGTGCAGGATGTGAGAGGGACCTGCCAGCCACTGGTCATGGTCATACTCTGCCAAAACTGCTTGAACTCAGGACCTTGTTACCAAACACATGCTCACTGGGGCAGGTCACTCTCTTCATTACATTTTCTGCTTTCATATGACTTAAGATGGAAGGCTTGAAAGAAACATCTCTCTCTTTCAAGTGAGCCTCCTCCTGGAATACTTAGCTCAGCCTGTAAATAGACAGAAAACTCACTCGATTGAAAAGGACTTTGTGTTGCCTGGTAAAGGTTTCAGCCAATGCCCTCTAAGTACACCAGAAGAAATATCAAGGCAAAATCTTTTATGAGAGCGTCACAGAGATTAAGAGGTATAAATGTCAGCCCATCCACAACACCCAGTCACTCGGTTGAGCTGCTGGTCCAGTAGGCAGGGAAGAATGGACATTTTTCTTTTCTTTCCTCCACAAGGACCTGTTCCTGTGGAAAGCAAACTGCTCATGAGAGGACTGGCAAGGTGGAGTGGGCAACAAGGTGAGCTTGCTGCTCTCTCTAACAGAGCAGGAACAGCCCGAAAAGCTAGCCGGTTTGGTGTGTCCAAGTCATGTCTAACTAAGCATCCCCCAGCGGAAGGGAGCCCTGCCTACAATTTAGACTTGTCCACAGTAAGACAAAACGAAAGAATCGGGTCTGACCTTGCCAAAAGCTATGGGATAAGTCCTTAAGTACATGTTCTGTTAGTCTGCCCTGAGCTGTTCTTGCAGGATGCTGTGGTTTTCACTGTGGTTCCTCCCACAGTCATGAATCCTTGCCTTGTGTGCTGAAATGTCATCTACCCAAAGAATGCAGAACAGTGGGACCTCTGTCTCTGCTCCCTGCTGAAACATCTGCAGGGTAGGGTCTCCTCATAAGATACGCTCTGATGGTAAAGCAGAAACCAGCCAGAGGTCAGAGCAGTTTCACGATCTTGGAGAGCAACTCCTAATACCATAATTCCTCTTTCTGGAACCTATTGTCTAGCTTCTGCTTTTGCTTTTGGTAAGCCCTTCTGTGCCGTCCACTCTCAAGCAAGTGAAGAGAGGCTGAACATTGCTTAGAGCAATGATACTGGCTGTTGTAAATGCTTGGTGGTGAGAAGAGATGGAGCTGACCTCTTGTGTCTGGATGCTTTGAGCTTTGAAAGAACCTGCTTCCAAGTGCAAAAACTAGGATCCCTAAGCATATTTCCTAATTTTCATCGTTTGATGCAGGTTAAACTGTGGCTTATGAGATCATATTTTGATCTCATAATATGATTATGCATTAATGCACTTCAGAAGAGACAGTTCTTCGGCATGACTGAATTATCCTATTGCCCCACTGTTGTATTTTGAGGACTATCACTGTCCAGCACATTTTTCTTCAGTAATGCCACCTCCATGGATAGAAAGTCTCAATTGCAAGTCACATGTGTAAACATTTGGCTAGTCATTTATCTAGTTTACAATTTGTAAAGATGACGTGCAATTTAAATAGTGTATGTAACATAAAAATCCTCGTACTGATTTACTAGCCTTATTATTCCCCTGTCAGAAAAATTAATGTTCTATTTGCACAAAGCATCAGTTCAGTCTTCCTATCTGCAGAAACAGAGAGGTTGGGATACAGGCTGAGGTGTCTTGACAACTGAGAAGTATGTTTTGTGCCAGCACCTGTCGCTGCTGCAAGAAGAACAGGCATTTTCCAAGATTGCCTTGCACATCCCAATTACCAAGTTAGAGGGACAACAACAGAGCGGCAGACAGACTTAAGTGCGAATCCACAGGCACGATTCACCCGGCAATCGGCTCCCGTCTGATAAAATGGCTGAAATTTTTTGTTTTGAATAGAGGAGCCTGGGGAAGAAGCACAGGAAGTAAAATATTAGCAACAAGCTCTGCAAAACCAGAAACAACTCTCCTCTGTTTTATAGCAAGAGGAAGGGAGATCCTCTCCCACGTTTCCCCCCACCTTTTCTGCATTGTGCTTTCCAGCAAATACAGTCAGTTATCGATTGCCAGGGAGCAGCAGGAGTGGGCTGCCCCACAGGGGAACAGAAGCCAGGAGTGGGGTGTGACAAGAAGGCAGGCACGGGACAATGTCCTGCTGCAGTCCCTCAGGGCCTGAGCATGGAGAGCGGGACCAGTAGCAGTCTCTAGGGCCAGCCAGTCATTGCCAGAGAGGTTCATCGTGACAGATCCCTGGTCCAGCCAGGAAGCCAAGTCAGGATCAGCAAGACACGAGGCCAGGCACAGGCTCAGCTGTAGTTAGCCCAGGCAGGGACCAACGACGAAGGCTTGAGCAAAGAGGGTGGTTCCAACAAGGGCCCTCACGGCTCTTTCCCAACAGCCCAGTTCCTGGTTACAGCCGCACCGTATCAGAGCCAGCTGCCAAGTACGAGCAGCCAGACACCTTGTGTGGCGCTTTTTTAGGTATGGCTTTTGAACCCTTGTAATGCTGGATCTCTATTTTCAACACGCTAGAGAGACTGGGAGAAAATTAAGGGAAGCACAAGGAGACTGAGCACCCAGGTAGCCTCAATGCAAATTACATTTTTCCACCTCCCCTTTCAGCGAGAGTGCATATCCCGTGAACCAGCTGTCTGGAAGAATGCATGGGCACAGGGTATAGACAGCTGTAAATATTCTCTTGTGCGATGGCAGGAACCTGTAGGAGGGAAAATGAACTGTCAGCCTGAGAAGTGAAAGAACAAAGCCATTAATAAGGGTATCAAAAAAAGACTGTGGAACATGGCACTGCAGCATGGAACGGCTGCCAGCAAGATGATATCTACTGCAGCTTTTCCAGAGACCTCTCAGGCCACTAGACCCTTTCAGTACATACCCTTGGTCTTTGAATTGGACCCTCTGCAGAAACCCTGCGCTGGAGGGCAGATAGATAAAGAACTCTCAGAATGAAGTTGGACCCTTGTAACACTCTCTGTGCTTCTTCAAAAGTGAGGATCTATCTGAGAGTATTCAAAAGGCATTCACAGCCAGGTGTCCACTTAAACCTGTGATGATGAGATGGGCTGGGAAGAAAACGAAACACTGTAGGAGAGCCAACCATTAAAGCACATTAATTGGTGAAGTAACCGAATATTTATCTTTTTGGAGCCATTTGTGGCACACTATAAGCAGAAGAAAACTGAACCAGTTTGAACTGGTTTGCCGTCTCTCTTTACACGTGAATTTTTATGAAGGCTCCCTTAATCATAAGGTTTTTGTAAAGCAATTTATTCTGCAATTTCAGTTTAGTTACCTGCATGATTCTGAACCTTTTATACAGTCTTGGGTGACGCCGTTCAGACCTTGGAGTTGTGAAACACCAGAATAGGTTGACCATGGGTGTTGTGGGATATGCGTTCTTGGAAGTTTTCAAAACACAGTTGGACAAGGCACTGAATGACCTGATCTAACCTTGAAGTTGACTGCTTTGAATTTTTCTATGATTCCAAATTCTCTGTGCTACCGTAAGACTAGAAAAGAGATGTTTTATTAAAAGCTGAAATGTTTATTCAGTCTCTAAATCTGCACACTCAAGAAAGCAGAAATGACTTTTTTTTTTTTTTTATTTATAATACAATTCTGAGATTTCAGGACTACTTTGATGTCTTTTCTGCCTTCCGTTTTTTCAGTCCCCAAATGCTATGATAAGGGCTTTGTAAATTAAAAAGCCAGAAATTATTTGTTTAAAAAAAAATTAAAAAATAAAAAAGCAAGGGAAGTCTGCTCCTGGTGACCTTTCCTTTTGGCCCTGAGAGGTATGTGTTGAAATTTCAAGCTGCCTTGGAAGCTGACTAGACGGAGACACCCCAGGAGCTCAGTTCTCCTGGAAACGCTCTTCGTGTGGGAGAGGAGAGAGGAAGGCATTTAAGGAAAAGAAAAATGAGTCGGGGAAGAGCAAACTTAATCATCAGTCAAATCGTGTTTAGGGCACGGTTCATTTCTGTCAGCATTGTATCTGCCACTGGGGTTTACCTGCGCGAGCTACATCGAAGGGAAAACCAGAGTGGCTTGTCTACACAGACTCGCTGGAGCTGGCTGTGTTGGCATCAGCTCCTCTTTCCCAGGGGATGCAAGATGTAGGCCATAAAGTGCTTTTAGGTAAGACTGAAACCTACCAAAATGATCAAGTGGTGCAGCTGTGCAGGTCATGGCGTCTATTTAGCCCTTCCTGACCTGGCGGTGATCTCTTTCCTTGGGAGGTAAGAGGGGCATATGTCCTCTGGAGAAGGAGCTGAGATGTGTAAATAACTGATGGGGCCTGAGGAGCGTTGGATGGGGGAGAAAGGCACACACAGTATGGACTCTTGGAAAGAGGCGCTTTATGGTCTGATGCATCAGGTAGGGCAACTGCAAAGTGAAGATGGGCCAGGAAATGTCTGAGTACAGTATTTGCAATGATAGAGTTAGTGTGTGATGGTGATATGATGAATTACACAATTAGTATATGTAATGAATGAGGTTTCCCCTTACGCTTAGCATGAAAATGGAATAATTAACCAATTAAAAAAAAAATATGATGTGTAAAAGGAAAAAACCTCCAAACTGGAGAATCCATATTTTTAACAAAACTGATATATTGAAATGCTGCACAAGGGAACCGAGGAATGCAATTTCTGGACTCCCTGTCTCCAGGTATTCTAACCACTCTATGTGAAGAGTTCTTCACAGCTGTGCTTGTTGCCATGCTGCCTGAATGAAGGAACCTGGCAGATGAAGTCCCGCCTTGTATCCGCTCTGTGGTATTGGCGGGAGTGCGGAAATTGGCAGTCGGAAGAGGACACGCTGGAACACTGTTAATTCTGGTTAATGACAAAAAGCAGAGCGTGGAAAAGCCGAAATGATCAAGTCTTGACTGTGAGACAGATGATAATGGAAGAAATATAGAAAAACGTTGTAGGAAGAGCCCGGATCTTTTGGAAAAATGGCGGGAGGGGGAAAGAAGGCTTGAGAGAGGAAGATTCAAAATAAAGCCTGCCCTCTGGAAGTAACTTAAAACATTAGCTTTGCACCTTTTTTTCTGAAAATGATGTGTCTTTGCAGAGCTTTTAATTTTATTTTTTTTTTACTTTATATTAATTTCTTTTATTTTAAACGACTTCTGGTTTTAAGCTTCTGCTGCTGTTTCTTTGATTCAGCCCCAAAGGTGTGTAGAACCTAATGCTCATGTGGATGCTTTCTGTAACCATTTCTCTAACTCATTAATGCCAATGGATCTACATCAGCACAAGCTCCTGCCAGGTAGAACCTTTTACCCTTTTTTTTTTTTGTGCAATATCTGTAGCTATTGAAGAAGATTCAATACAACAGACCAAGAAGCTACCAGAGAGCCTGGCACCCTGGGTTCCTGAAGGACAGGGACATGTTTATAAATTATCCTTGTTAAATATAGCAGTCGTACAGGGATAAATGAGCAGAAATTATCTTGGCTTGCTGAACACTGTCACTCACTCACGGTGCTGTTTGGTGACTGTGCTCCACAACAAGGACTTCTGAAACACGTGGCAACATAGAAGAGAAAGTTCTTACTCTGCACAGCGCTTCTCTTCATCCCTCCTTAGGCCATCAATGCCGCTAATAGTAGTAATGTACCTGTTTTCATACTTTATCACGTTAAACTCGTGCTTATCGTGCTGCTGCATACAGGAAATGTTAATTCAGCATGATTTTATACTAAAGCTGGAGAGCTGGGCACAGAGGTGAGCAAAGAAGAGCTTGGTAGGGAGGCATCCAGCAACTGAAGCAGAAAAAATGTGACTTTATAAATCCTTGATCCCCTACATCTTCCCAGAAATGTTTTCAGCATCTTCCTTATGGAAAATTAAACTCTACTCTGCCAAGAAAAAAACTCATGTAACTTCTGTGCTTCGAGACAGTCTAGCTCTGTCATTTATTGGGAACAGGAGAGCTTGCCTTGACTTCTTTTCTTGGTTTGCCTCGTCTCACAGAAAAATTAATCTAAGTAAAGCATCTTTCATCCTATCTGAAGATGTAGCCTGCAGGGTACAAGAGCGGAAAAAACATCAGAAAATTAGTTACGAGCTTCTGGGACCATCATCTTGCATTAGGAAGAGTGCTGCTGAGGGCTAATCTGCCATGTGATGCTAGCTAAGATTACCATTCATGGGCTGTCGTTTGGGTTTGTGCCAGGTTCCCTGCACCCACCATCCCTGTCCATGTGTTTCCTGGTGAGGAGCTGACCATCCCCATGTTTGAAATACTCAGGGGAGACTAGAGATCTCCTCGCGTTTCACCTAGCTGAAGCCCTTCTGGAGTTTCTGCCAGCACCAGCTGCGTGTGTTTGTCTGTCTGAGAGGGCTAGCTATCCTGCCCTTGCTCCCTCGGCCTTCTCTCCAGGTATCTGGGGCTGTAGCCTTCTGGCATCAGTGATGCATTAGTCATTTAGGTAGAAAGGCCACAGCTGGTGCAAGCATTTCACAACTCTATGTCAAAAGCTCTCATGGGATTTACCAGGTATACTAAATCCTCTGGGCAGGGACCCTCGGCTGGAAGGTTTGATCATGGGTCATAGAATGATAGAATGGTTCAGGTTGGAAGCGACCTTAAAGATCACCTAGTTCCAATTCCCCTGCCCTGGGCAGGGACACCTCCCACTAGACCAGGCTGCTCAAAGCCCCATCCAGCCTGGCCTTGAACACCTCCAGGGATGGGGCAGCCACAACTTCCCTGGGCAACCTGTTCCACTGCCTCACCACCCTCACAGCAAAGAATTTCTTCCTGATATCCAATCTAAACCTACCCTCTTTCAGTTTGAAACTGTTAACCTGTGTCCTATCATTACACTCCCTGATCCAGAGTCCCTCCCCATCTTTCCTGTTGGCCCCCTTTAGGGACTGGAAGGGGCTCTAAGGTCTCCCCGGAGCCTTCTCTTCTCCAGGATGAACCCCCCCAGCTCTCTCAGCCTGTCCTCCCAGCAGAGGGGCTCCAGCCCTCGGATCATCTTCGTGGCCCTCTGCTGGACCCGTTCCAACAGGTCCATGTCCTTCTTGTGCTGAGGACTCCAGAGCTGGACACAGTACTCCAGGTGGGGTCTCACCAGAGCAGAGGAGAGGGCCAGAATTACCTCCCTCAACCTGCTGGCCATGCTGCTTTTGGTGCGGCCTAGGATGCAGTTGGCTTTCTGGGCTGCCAGCGCACATTGCCGGCTCATGTTGAGCTTCTCGTCCACCAGCACCCCCAAGTCCTTCTCCTCAGGACTGCTCTTAAGCCATTCTCTGCCCAGCCCATGTTTGTGCTTGGGATTGCCACGACCCAGGTGCAGGACCTTGCACTTGGCCTGGTTGAACTTCATGAGGTTTGCACGGGCCCACCTCTCAAGCCTGTCCAGGTCCCTCTGGATGGCATCCTTTCCCTCCAGTGTGTCGACTGCGCCACACAGCTTGGTGTTGTCGGCAAACTTGCTGAGGGTGGACTCAATCCCACTGTCCATGTCTCTGACAAAGATGTTAAACAGCACTGGTCCCAGTACTGACCCCTGAGGAACACCACTCATCACTGGTTTCCACATGGACTTTGAGCCATTGACTGCAACCTTTTGAGTGCGGCCATCTAGCCAGTTCCTTATCCACCCAGTGGTCCATCCATCAAATGCATGCTTTTGCAATTTAGAGACCAGGATTGTCATGTGGGACAGCGTCAAACGCTTTGCATAAGTCCAGGTAGATGACGTTGGCTCTCCCCTTATCTACCAATGCTGTGGCAACATCATAGAGGGCCACCAATTTGTCGGGAATGATTTGCCTTTGGTGAAGCCATGTCGGCTGTCACCAATCACCTCCTTATTTTCCATGTGCCTTAGCAGAGATTCCAGGGTCACTGGTATAAAACTTGGTGTTCAATGGACATCAGACTTACAATCTTTCTTAAGGAGTAACTGGTGCTGGAGACCTGCTTTGAGGCCATATAGGTAGCAGCCTTGTCCTGGATAGCTACCTGAGAGCGTCACTGTTGGCATGCACTCATTAAAGCATCCACAATCCGAGTACATGAGCATCGCTGCAAAGAAAATGATGCATAAAGAAAAATGAACTGAAAACCATTTGTTCATGGCAGTTGTATGAGAATGTCACTGAATAGGTCTCTCTCCAGCTCAAATAAAGGGCTGCTAGGACCGAAAGAGTCACAAAAAGGAGATACTAAGATGATAAGACACAAAGAGAACACAAATGCAAGGTGTGGGCAGACTTGGCCTTTGACAGAGCCTGGGGATAAGCAGAGCTGTGCTGTGCATCTGCGGAGAAATGCATCCATGGAGAAAATCACAATTTCAACTCAGCGATGAGCAAATCTTGTGAGCTTCCTGCTTGGTTTTAATCACAAGAGCTCAATTGTAAAAGGAACCATCAGCCGTGCTTTCTTTGAGGATCATTTTACACCCCACACTGTGGGCTATAAAAGGAATCCTTATTGGAGTGATTTCACATCTAACAAATGCTGTAGACCCCCACCTTTCTGGGCATCAGATAAGCAATAACTTGCTGTTGGACTGCAGTGTAACATTTGGAAAGCCAATACAGCTCCACATCCATTCTCATCGTTGATGGGCTGATCATCTTGATTTGCTGTGACTTGCCACTGACCCTTCATATATTTTGGAGAAAAGTGAGTGACATTGGATGTGGGAGAGCATCATTCCTCTTCTTCCTTTACAGAATATAGTTTATTCTTTCAGTCAGCTTTGTTTAAGGAGCTCAAGGTGAAGGAAAAGCTGTTTCCATAGGACTAGGATGCCCTGCATTTGATTTTGAAGTTTTGTTGTTGTCGTTTCCCAACAGCTCTAATGAGGTGGAGCTGCCAAGGTTGGCATCAAAAACAACATATTTGAGAGAAACATAAGAAATGCAGTTTTTGCCTGAAGCCTTCAATACCCTTCGTTTCCAAATGATGGTGCCCTCAGCCAATTTCCTGCCATGGGGTGGTGTAGAGCAGTTTGGAAGATATCTGGTTTTATTCCCACTGGAGAGAGATTTGCTCATGCACCTAATCGCTGATGCAGAGTTTAGAGTGAAATTCCCTCTGGTTCTATTTCAGGAAACAGAGCTGCAGCAAACCTGAACAATAAGTTAAACGTTTTTCTTTACTCTTACCAAAAGCTAAACATTGGAGGGCAGGTCTTTAACTGCTGGAGAATGTCCTTCTTCCCTTGGCTTAAGTGAAGCCGTGATAATTTACAGAAGTGTATGGGCCCCTTCCAGGATTCTGTGAGCCCGGGCAGGAGGGAGATCTAGGCCCCTTCTGTCTTATGAAGTGATGTTGTCACAATATTTATCTGTCACTGAGGTTGTTTTGCAGATGACATCGCCGCTGCAGAGTGCTCTTGTCACTCTTGAAAAATTTTCAGTGTGTTTGCAGTGACTGGAGGAATAAGCTCCCATGTGTAGTCACAGGGATTGACTGAAGTACCGCCGAGCTGATAAAATACAACCCCTGCTTGGCCAGACACCCACAACTTCTGCATTTGTTCATTGTGAAAAGAACTGATGAGTGTAGCTGCTTCACCGGCTTCCCTAAACAGCAAGCGAAATTGCAGTGGTATTATTTGGTAACGGGCTTTGTATATTGGCCCATCCTTCTGCCCCCTCCCTGTCGCTGCTCCTGCGGAGCCTCATTCCTTATAGGACTAAGTGGCTGCACAGAAAAAGCAGACATTGTCAGATTCAGCCCTTGTTTTTCAGATTACATCTTCTCTGAAATAATATAACATAATTACACCCCCCACACACACCCCCCGCCCCGTTCCCTCAGCCTTTCAATCATCACGGTGCGGTATGGTTGCTTTTCATTTATTTATCTAACAATTAAAATCTGCACCTACCTCTAAAAGCTCCTTAATTACAATAACGTAGAAGTCTTTAGAAAAAAAAGAAAATAATTGGTGTTCTGCTGAGCAGATGCACTTGATAACTGAATTCTGCAGCAAGCCGTATCCTCATTGTTCTTTTCCTTTTTTTAATGTATATTTTTCAGGTTTCCTCATGTAGGGCACTTTGTGTTCTACAAGTTTATATTTTTCTAAATGCTCCTTTCATTTATGCTTTCCTCCAGAAAAAGACATGACACTTAGACCCCTGTACAAACTAATTCAAAGGATAACAAAAGAACTTTCCTGAGATGCAATTTGTTTAACACTTTACAAGTAAGGTGAAGAGGAAAGGGAACCAATTGAGTACATGACTTATTGCTAAGGTATCTCTGGGTTTGGGTGATCATCTTAGTGGGGAGGGAAAAAAAAAAGGAAAGAAAAGATGTGTTTCTCAGTCGTGTAATTCAGAGGCTGGGAGAAAGAGCAGAGATCGTCTGCTTTCTCCTGCCTGAGCGTGCCCTGCTCCCACATCCCCGCTGCGCTCCGTCCCCTCCCGGCGCAGGAAAGGGAGCGCGGCTGCGATCTGTGGCACGCCTTCACTTCTTTCACAGGTTGTCATTCCCCTTGATGAAAGCTTACACTTAACTCAGGGGCCCAGGTCCCCTGGGGCTGCTGGAGCACGACAGCTCCACTGAAGGCGTTTCTGGGACCTCCCTGTGTACCGGGAGTCGTCTGCAAAAATACTTGGAAAAGTCCATCCTGCAGATGGTGGTTAAGTAGGAGTAGATAGAGCAGGAGTTGCTTTCTTTTCTGCTTCCTTTTAGTTGTTCTGTTAACTTGTTTTTCTTTTCTTGTCTTTTTTTTTTTCTCTTCAGTGGATAATGGGAAAAGAAAATGGATTTTTTTTTATTTAAAGATTTATTTCAGCCGTAAGTCATTTAGCATGACCAAGAAAATGGCTCTGCGACCCAGAACGTTATCTTTAGATGGAGAGATACGTATTTCCCACAAGAATATTTTTCACATATATCCCTCTGCAGAAAATGTATTTGTATGGAGAATATGCATTGCAGAGCATCTACTTAATGCATCAGTGTGACTGTGTTATCACTGAAGGAGAAATTCAAGGATCCTGTACAGCCTGAAATGTCCTGACTCGGAGTGCGCTGGGGAGCTGAACACACTTTCTGAGCTTTTTTCTCTGGTGTTTCCAGCTTGCCCTTGCCTTTTAGCTAGTAATGGTAAAACACGTTCTGTTGAAAAAAGAGTGTTGCCCCTCAAATGACCCTGTGAATGAGTTATTAAAATACCAATAGCTGATTAAATTTGTCATGTAAACCGATGAGCTATAGTGATGGGAAAGAAGGGGGAATAGCAGAGCAAGGAGGAAGGAAAGCTGTGTCCAGCTTTGGAGTCCCCAACATCAGAAGGACATGGACATGTCCAAGCAGATCCAGAGGAGGCCCCGGAGATGCTGGGAGGGCTGGAGCCCCTCTGCTGTGAGGACAGGCTGAGAGAGCTGGGGGGGGTTCATCCTGGAGAAGAGAAGGCTCCGGGGAGACCTTATAGCAGCCTTCCAGTACCTAAAGGGGGCTTATAGGAGAGATGGGGAGGGACTCTTTGTGAGGGACCGTAGCGATAGGATGAGGGGTAATGGTTTTAAACTGAAAGAGGGGAAATTTAGATTAGATACTAGAGAGAAATTCTTTGCTGTGAGGGTAGTGAGCCCCTGGCCCAGGTTGCCCAGAGAAGCTGTGGCTGCTCCATCCCTGGAGGGGTTCAAGGCCAGGCTGGATGAGGCTTCGAGCCACCTGGTCTAGTGGGACGTGTCCCTGCCCAGGGCAGAGGAGTTGGAACTAGATGAGCTTTAAGGTCCCTTCCAACCCGGACCGTTCTATGATTCTATGAAAGGTCCATTGGTTTGGGGGTTGAAGGTAACTAAAGGGTTTGCACAAGTTCTGTGTGTCTGCTGCGGTGTCGTGCCAGCATGACCATCTCTGTCAGCCTCCAGCCTGTGTCTCCAAAACCTACAGAATCCCAGACTGGCAGGGGTTGGAAGGCACCTCTGGAGATCATCTAGTCCAACCCCCTGCCAGAGCAGGTTCACCCAGAGCAGGTGGCACAGGATCGCGTCCAGGCAGGTTTGGAATATCTCCAGAGAAGGAGACTCCACTTGTGCAAAGCCTGGTCGTGTACCCCCCTGTGTCCTCCCTGGCATTTCCAGACAGGCCACAACTGCACCAGCCTTTTCACCTGGGCTGAAAAACCTATGAAATGATCGACTGATGGGGCTTTATAAACATGGAGTTCTTCGCAGAGAGTCATGAATTGCTCCTCTTCATCTGTCCCTAGAAGCCACAGAAGTTCTTTAAAAACCAGCACAAATTGAGCAATAATAGCTAATAAAAAATGTATTCCTTAAGAAAAATAGTTTCTAAAAATGTATTCACAGGACACATTTATTGAATCTAAATGAGAGGTAAATATGAACCCTGCTGTCTGCATTCTGTCGTCAGATAAAATTAAATGAAGTTTTCTTTTTTCGCCATCCTTTGCGGTTTTATTCTAAAAAGCAAGCAAACAAGCACGCCAGATTGTGCTCCTGTTCCTTTCATCCTTGTGCACTTCAAGGAGGAGCTCTTGGACATTTTCATTTCAGCAGATCAAATAGCAGAGATTCCCCCTTTATCTTTTGCCTGCCTGCTTCCTCCTCCTGTTCCGATACTCCAAACCCAATCCAACCCTTTTTCACCTGAAACACGGGCAAGTGGAAAGTGGTGTGGCTGCATGCAGTGAGGCTAGTGCTGAGCCTTTGTGGTGCTGGGGGATCAGTCGGTGCAGCTGGATGGCAAAGGCCGTGTGTGTGGAGGGCACGTGTCTGGATGTCTTTACACCAGTCGTACAAGATGTTGTAAGGACATTTGCCTGCAAACAATTATGGAAATTAGATGTCCTGGAAGCAGAGCTCTGCAGATTTGGGATTCATCTTCACTTGCTGGCCAGACAGTTTTGTCCTGGGAATGGTTCCCAGGGGCAGCATAAAGTAGCTGAGTTTTAGAGTGAATTTGATCAGGATCTGTAAAAATAATACAATGCCTTACAAAGAACTTCATTTTCAGGCTTATGGTAACTTGGCAATATCTATGAGTAAATCAGTGTGTTGGGGGTGTGATCTAAAGCGGAACTGACAGGAAGCGTTTTTTCCGATCATTGAGACCTACACAAATGAGAAATTTTGCAATAGTCATCGGTCCAGTAGCTAAAACAACGGGAGACCAGAGTTCAGGTACACCGTAAGTCCTCTTTCTTCTGAAACTTACTTTCAGTTTCTCTTACAACTAGCATAGACTTTAGATATTCTTATAGGATGTCCAAAGATATGGGCCAGCCTTAACCCAGTGTTTTGTAGCCACATTTAACTCATGTGGCACTGGATGAAATAAAGAAACCTCAGTTGGATTAAGGAAGAATAATTTGGGGCAGAATGGGAATTGAATGTATGTCTTATAAGGCTGGCTAGCTTCGGTCTTGCTCTACTTTTGATAAGAAATTTCATCCTGGATTTCAGAAGCTGTTCACCATGGGCATTCTGCAGAAGCTGACCTATTCTGCACCAACTCTGGGGTTAAACAGCTCAGGATCTGCTGATGGGACGATGTCTGCTGTAGAATTAGCAGTCAGATGTACACAAAGTCACGGCTGTATTAACAGAAATATGTCAGGTGTTGTTCTCTGGTGGGATCTGCCCTCAGAGGATATGAGAGTCCCGGTTTGCATCTGCCAGGGGATTTCAGCCAACAGAGCATCGTGTGTTGGGAACTGCCAGACATGGATTCCTGTCCATGCCCTTTGCATACGATTGGTGTTTATAGAATTATTTGGATGCCCACAGCAGCACAGAGTTTCTCTCCAGGGGAATTTTACTCTCAAGTCAGAGCCCTTTTTCTCCCTGAGGTGTGGGAGAATGCCCAAGATACTGCAGGTGTCAGGTGGAGAAAGAGTATCTCTGCAGTAATGTCCAGTGGGGACAAGAGAAAGCCCTGCTGCAGGGTTGCCACAAGCTCAAGGCTCTCTTCAGCCTCCCTGGAAATCTGCAAAGTGGCTTTTTTGGCTGGTCTTTGCTCTTGTCGTTTGATAGAGTCAGTTCGATATTCTTTTATTTGGGAATTTCACCACCTCTTTCGTTAAAACTGTTCCAAGCGCAGACCATGATGTGCTCTGTCTTTCTTCCACATCTCTTGATGCTTACAAGCCACCAACTGGAAATGGTGCACAAGGTGCAGTCCTGTCCAACGTGACCGAGAGCTGCGGAGTCACAGCAGACACAGTGTCAGGAGTCCAAGAGACGTGCATACAGTCACCTTAACAGCAGGATTGTTCTCACCAAGCTCTGATCACCTACACACCTGAATGCGACTGCTCAGCTCCTTGTAGTGAGTAGTTCAACTGACCTGAGATACCTGTGTAGCCATCTTCAGCTTATGCCATAGTGTCTGGACAGAAAAGCTTCTCCAGTGGGTCACGGAGAGTCCACCCAAAATCTACACTGCCTCCTGAGGGCATTTCTTTTCCTTATGGATCAAGAAAAATCCCTGACCCCATCCCTGAGATATCTAACCTACCTGCTGTGAGAGTGGGACATGCTGCCTGGGCAATGAACATTGTGGTTTTCAGCATAGGAGGCAATTCTAATTATTTGTCTATTCTTGGAAGGAAAAAGAAATTACTTGCGTAGAATAATAACCTTTAAGAAGGTTTGCATACAATCTCAGTATTCCCGATGTTTTCAGTTTGATATTGTCTTCACAAACACAGCTTTTCTGCCATCTAATTTTAAAGTTCTAGCATTTGCCAAGCCTTGCTTAAGTACTAATTCTAGATTGCAGCACAATCCCAAATTTAGCAGAAGTCAGAGAAGCTTAGGGAGAGACTGATTCATTGTAAGCTTTTATAGAAGAATTTGTACATAAAGTAGAATTATAATGAAGGAATATATTAACAATATATTAAGCACAGTGTCAAACAGCCATGCAAATAGGTGCTGTTTCAACATCCAGACAAAGGGATGGCAGCTTGTGTAGCTCCCTGCTGAAACTCCTGTGGCTTTATGTGCTCCGTGGATGTTGCCTCTATTGCCTTAATTATTTTACGCAGTGACGGGCTCTGTGGGACTTCCTGGCTTGCCGTTGTACTCTGCTAAATCTCACAGCCAAACTCTTGGTGCTTTGTATTCCGCACAGAGTCCTCCATCAGACCCTGGATGGGCAAGCTGGGTTTTGATCGTATCTGAAATCAAAACGAGCCTGAAGTATTCATACCTGATGGAAAAACGCCTGTCTTGAGGGGAGCCGGCCTGGATGAACTCTCCTGGCTTTTCTGTCTATGTTTCTGTTTCTGCCAGGTAGGAGCCCCCTTTTTAAAGGTGTGTATCACAGTTACTGTCTTCTCAGGAGGCTATTGAGCGTTTAGAAAGCTGTTCGTGAAGTTCATCGGGACTTTCTCTCTGGGAATATAACCACTTCTGTGCCATAAAGCTAAGAGCTATAAAGTAGAGAGCTCCAGATAAGGAAATATGACTGTCTTTTCTTATCTCCACTCATCCTAACAGGTGTCCTTGAGGTTGTAAATTTACGCGAAGAGAAGGCAAGAACAGTCTGAGGGATCTTTAACCTTATCAGAAATCTTTCCCAGGGCGGAAAGATTGACGTTACCATCAGTAAAGGCTGAATTGTGGCCTGGGTCCCTTTTCCCGCTGAGTCAATTGCTCCGGAAAATGTGGTTGCTCTCATTTGGTTTGTGCGTGCTGTCTGGCAAATGGCTGGCCACCCTGTGTTGCACGCAGAGCCCTGAAATAAAACCCGAGCAGATATATGCAGTGAAATGCCTAATTCCTCAGAGGTTTCTAATTCCGCAAAAGAAAATTTGTGTGCCCGTGCTATTACAGTTGTTACAGTTTTATTGCAGCCAGGCCAAAAAGTCATCTTGGAAATGAGGCGGAATTATCCTTATTTGTCACTTTTGTGGGAGGAATGAATCATTCCTCGCACTTGCCATAGGACCCTCATTCATTCCAGCGCTTTACACTTGTGGATATATGGTCTAATCATGTTTCTGCAAAGGAGGTGCTCAGGCTCGTGATGTGAATGACTGTGTGGCGGTGCAGAAGCAATTGCTGAGTTTGCCACTCACTGCTCCTTCTGAAAGAGGCATTTGTGTTTGAATAGGGGCTTTCTTATCATACTATCCTATTTGTTTTAATTTTTTTTGCACCGTTCTCCATTAAAATGAGGATTTCCTCTCTCGCCCCATCGTATAGTCATGGCAATTGCCTTTTTTTGTTGTTGTTTTTTTAGAAATCCTGTGGTAAAAAGTGCTCTCCCTTGCTAGCAGCTTGTGGCCAAAGCAGCTCTGTGGAGCTGATGAAAGCTGGGGCATGTCCCACCTCTGCTTCTGGCATAGCCTTTAGAGTCTTCAGCTTCCTCAGGGGTAAGGGACCTCCGCCTGGCTTTTCTGCTCCCTGCCTTTCTGGAGAGAAATCCTAAACATTGTAGACCCTGGTTCTGTTGGTTAGTGCACTGAATTCCTAGCTACACTCTGGGGTCACCTTTGATTCAGAGGAACATTGCCATTTTCTAGGCCTGGGGTTTGCCCTTGCTACCACCTCTTTGTAGCGCTCCTTTGTCCAGGGGAGATGCCAGACATGTGCCAGGTGGGCTTCCCCCATGGGGCAAGCACTATAGGGAGCCCCGTCAGGATCATCAGCCTGCACGATGAAAGAGATGCTGCTGCCAGAGAGGAGAGACAATAAACCTGTCTGTGCTGGGAGCAGGGCTATGCCTAGTCTCTGGAGCTAACTTTCCCAGCCCTTCTGCAGCAGGCTTCAGGTGCTCCTTCTCAAAGAGGAACTAGATAAAACTATCAGTGCTTTGGGTTTTTTTGGAGGCAGCCCAGTGACTAGTGCTGGGAAGCAATGACACCTCCTGATTCCTCTGGACAACTGTCTTCCTCCTCAGGCAGTGAAGCCCTTGAGGAACGTGAGCTTGAGGGTGTGAACCCCTGTTCAGGAAGGCTTTGGTGCCCTCCATGGGCTGTAGCTTCACAGCAGTGAGAGACCTCAGGAGTCCGGGCTGGCAGAAGTGATCGGCTCGTACTCACCATACCTCTCAGCTGTCCTTGAGCCTGTATAGTTGACGGGAAGAGACCTTGTGCCACATAAGAAGTACCTCCCATTGCTATGGGATCCTACCACCTGAGTTGGTTGCTCCCAGCTTTTTTTTTCCCAGGGGCTGTGTCACCATCGTTTCCCTGCAAGCAGGAGCTGGAATAAGAGCAATAGGTGGTCAGGCACTGCTTTCTGTTGTCACAGGGCTTTCAGGACGTCCAACTAGCCTTGTTTGGAATTAGACCACCACCTGGGTGGGAGTGAAAGATTATCTAAAGCTTTGGTGACTTGGCTTGTGGAAGGGGATAGGGCTATCTTTCAGACTGATGCAAACAGCTTCTCACATGCCAGGTATTGGCAACCTCAAAATGCTTAAGCAAGGATGAAATTGTCTGTCCTCCGCTTTGGGCTGCAGCTGTGGAGCATGCTTTTGGCCCCAGGAGTTCATGAGCATCCAAGGGAGGCCTCTGTGAAAATGCCAAATAAATTCTAATTTTGCCATCTTGGGCAATTCTTCCATTTGCAGGTGAATGGGGGGGGGGGGGGGGGAAGTACAATTCCAAAGTCTGTCCTTACCATTGGACATCGTGTGTACTCCGAGTTTCCTTTTCCAGGGCTGTGGGAGCAATTCTTCTGACTCTAGGGAAGAAAGAAATGTATGTATTTCTTCTTGTGCAGTATATCAGACGCGGGAAAACAATGGGGTGAAACACGGACTGACAGGGGTAGGGAAGTCAATGACAGGTCTGGGCTGTGGATGATCCTTGTCAGATTTTTCTTTAAGACATGGTTGCTGTTAATGAGGACTAAGTTCCCACGCACCCACCCCGAAACTTGGCAGAAGTATACCTAATTCTCCTGTGCTCACTGAATGTGTTTTCCCCTTTTGCCAAAAAAAAAAAAGAGCTAAATGTCTTAACAAACATATTTCTATTAGAGGGAGAAAAGACCAGAAGGCAGATAAAAAGGATAACAATCCCCAGCACCTAAATTAGAACAAACCAGTCTACAGTCTTCTCTCCCAGAGGGCTGGCTGCTGAGCTAGACCGTGCTTTTGCCCTCCTGCGGTGACCTTCACCTCCAGCTTAAGAGAGCGAAGACCTGCAGGACAGCAAGGTCCCGTTGGGCTGAGCTCCCCAGTGATGTGTTTTAGCTGCTCCTCACTCACGAGGTGTGTTTCCACCTACCAGCAGCTCCTGCAAGCCACCCCTCACTCCCCGCTTCCCTCCCTTCACCGATTCTGGCAGCCTTGCTGATGGTTTCTTATTTTAGCTGTTGGAAGAATGTGTGTGACATTGAGAATTAAACATACTCTCAGCTCACACGACGCTTTTCAGCGTTTTTTTCTGCGTGCACGAGACTCTTCTTCCAAGTCCTTTGTCTTCCCCTGCTTTTTAGCCCCTAACCTTCTCACCTTAATATTGGAAACTGTTGTGCTGCTCACGAAGAGAGTTCGTGTCCTCATTTGGACCCTGCACATCCCAGAAACTAATGCTGAGGTGGTGGGCGGGTGTGGGGTTTGATTTAATTTTTATGTTCTTTTCTCTTTTGTGTGTATAAACCCTCCGTAGAATGAGTTGGTAGGGGTTGAATTAGGAACCACTACCTGTGGTTACCAGAAAGCTTCACTTTTTTTAGCCATAAGGCCCCTAACAGGACAAGTTCTTGTGTTTTTCTTTGAAGTGCTTCTGGCACAATATCTCAGTGTGAGAAGGTGGATTCACACTTCTGTGGCTCCAATAGCCGTGATGCTGAGAAGGACCATAATGGTGCAGGTCATTCTCATTATTTTAACAAAATTTGGTTACTGTCCATCAGCTCACCAGCACCTGCTATAAAAAAATGCAAGCAGCACTTGTAGAAGAAAGGAAATTTCAGGCAAGAAGCCCATTTTTCTTAATTGAATATTGTAGCTTCTCTGCAGGAAGCTTTAGTTCTCCCCAAAACTGCACCAAATACTGGTCAAGGCTTTTCTGGGAAGTGACTATATAGAAACTGAAGGAGACACGCAAAGGGGCACCATCCCAAGATGGTTAGATGTGAAGCTGCTCTTTATTTCAGTGCATGTAATTACGGTAATTATTCAGGAAAATGCCCTGACTGCTCTGCACAAATCCCCGCTTTTTATTTGTGTTTGCCGTTATTAGGTGAGCTTACATAAATTCCTCCTTCACTTTACCAGGTAAGAGAGACCCTAGTGGTTATAGAAAGGGGCACAGATTTATAGGGACAACCAAGGAAAATAGGAGTTGTAGATTAAGGATAAAACTCTCTTTAGGAATTGCTTTTCCACAGCTTTGCTGACGGATGAACTGAAATAAAATAATTAAATCAAAGGGACTGGAAATAAGTAAAGAAGATCCTGAAGCTTGAACTTATACAATAAATACTTGCCTTTTAGATCTGCCTTTTGTTTGCAGCAGTCAGATCTGCACGGTGTATTAGCAAATGAGTGCATGAAAATTTGTATTTCCGAGCATTTTATTTCTCTTGTAGTTGTTAAAATAATGTCAAATTGAGCATGAAGCTGACTGGATGCAATTGCTGTCATCAGAAAAGAAGAGTGGGTGGGCTGGGGAAGGCTATCCTCCCTCCCAGCAGCTGCCCAGCTAGGAAAACTGCTCAAAGGCAGAGTGAGGACATGAAGATGCTGTTGCTTGTGTGGTGCTAACGTCCACCTTCAGTCAATACCCATCGATGTCTGATTGCACATTGTTTAACTTCTGGAGGTCGAGCAGAGTATGTTAGCCAAGAAACGGAGCTCCCATTGCAAATGGGCATCAGTGGTTCCTCATTACTCCTTCACACCCTTTCCTTATCTCCTAACACCACCGATAATAATGGTGGTGTGTGTAGCACGTAGCAAAGTGAACCAGGGTCAAGCCTGTGTTTTGCAGGAAACACAGTCACATGAAGAGAGCAGAGGAGAGAAAAAGGATTCCAAAGCAGCATGGCCAGCAGGGCAAGGGAGGGGATTCTGCCCCTCTGCTCCACTCCGGGGAGACCCCCCTGCAGTGCTGCCTCCAGCTCTGGGGCCACCAACAGCAGAAGGACATGGACCTGTTGGAGCGGGGCCAGAGGAGGCCACGGAGATGCTGGAAGGGCTGGAGCCCCTCTGCTGTGAGGACAGGCTGACAGAGCTGGGGGGGTTCAGCCTGGAGAAGAGAAGGCTCCGGGGAGACCTTAGAGCCCCTTCCAGTCCCTAAAGGGGCTACAGAAAAGATGGGGAGGGACATTTTACAAGGGCATGTAGTGATAGGATGAGGGGTAATGACTTCAAATTGGAAGAGGAGAGATTTAGATGAGATATTAGGAAGAAATTCTTTGCTGTGAGGGTGGTGAGCCCCTGGCCCAGGTTGCCCAGAGAAGCTGTGGCTGTCCCATCCCTGGAGGGGTTCAAGGCCAGGTTGGACGGGGCTTGGAGCAGCCTGATCTGGTGGGAGGTGTCCCTGCCCAGGGCAGGGGGTGGGAACTGGATGGTCTTTAAGGTCCCTTCCAACCCAGACCATTCTGTGATTCTATGATTCTATGATGTTCCTTTTGAAATTATCTGAACATCAGCTCCTCAGTTGGTGTAAGACACCATGAAGCACCATCAACATCTTTGCTCCCGTTGGGCTCCACCAGCACAGGAGGTCACCTGAGTTGTCACAGTTGAAAGAAGTTTAACAAGATTAGGAAAAATAGTCACAAAGATGTTAAAGGAACTCCACGCTGATCAATATTTCTCATTTATCATCACATAAATAGTCCTGTTGAGCTGGCTAATTCCTGTTCCACCTGCCAAATAGCTCTTGCAGTAAATTAAATATGTATGTAAATAGTGCATCCATGTGGCTGACAGACCAGCTAAATCTGTCTGTGAAAAGTCGATGTTTCCATCAACACCTGGTTCTTGTGAAATAATATTGTCTTTGTTACCAGGTAACAATAAAATGCCGGTTAAATGCCAAGGTACCGATTCGACTTGTACTGAAAATGTTCCATATGAAGAGCACAGGGGCTGTACACAGTCCATGGAAGTTCTTATTCGAACATATAAATGAAATTCAAGTGGCTTGTTGGGGTGAATATCAGCCTTTGTGAATAGTCTGCTTCTTGCACAGGATTTGTCAGAACAAGAATTTTCATAAAAACCCCCAGTATTTGTTGTAAAATCTGATAGTGAAAAATGGCTGAATTCTGAACAGGTAGAACTGTCTTCTTCACAGTTCCATGGTGGGGAGCTCTGCAAAAACAGTTCAGTTTTTCTTACTTCCTTTGTTGTTTCCTGGGGTCAAGTTAAGCTTATCTGGAAGTCCGTAATCCTGAATATTAATTTCCCCTTTCAAATCAGAAATTTATCTTGGAATTTTTATTTAATTGTTTGTTTGGTCTTCTGTCCTTTAAAAATAATGTCCTCTTGACTTTACCACTTAGTTACCAGTATATTTTTCATCAGAGACTTATTAACTAAAGGGATGCAGACAGCCAGCTAGCACTGGGAATCAGAAAAGATCTTGGCCCGAGTGAGCCTCACTCTTCAATATTAAACGTGAAATAATAGCACAGTCGATGATAGCTTTTTGCATTTAAAAAAAAAATCGTGAAAAATGTCTTTCAACCTTGAAAATGCGCACATTGAAGTATGTGTGCTGCTCATCACGATGAGAGAAGTTGTTTTGCTTTGCCTTGTCTTGATTCTGCTGGCTGGATGCCACAGCAGCATTTAAAATGAAGCCCCGACAGTAGTGAAAGAAACACTAAAACAACTTTTGCTGTTTGCTCAGGGCCAGAATTTCATGCCATTTTGATAGAAAGGGGCTTTTCCCTACCCTAACTCGTTAGGGGCTGAGTACACGTACAGGGATACTTGTATTTCCCATACACCACAAGCGTCTTCAAGGGAAAGGACAAGATGGCCTGGAGGATTATGGATTTTTGTAACCTGTTGTCACTTCACTCCACTACTTATTGCTCGGATGAAGTTTATCTGCACAGTAGACATTGATTTCACTGTATGAAGTTGTCGGAAGGTTTAATTGATGTTATGATCAATCATCTGCTTTATTTATTCCTGTCATTGGCTTTAAATTGTTTGGGCTGCCGGCTCCCTGTACTTGTGTGTGAGAGAGATCAGCGCGGGAATATCGTATCTGTTATCCTGCAATATTGGAGCCATTGTGCTCCTCGGCACCGTGTGTCATCCAGCATGTTTTCTGAAAAGTTAGTCTTAGCAGTAAATACTGAGTTTTGTAAGGAGTTAGTTTCAGGAACTCCATTTCCGAGTCTCCTATGTATTAGGTAGAAGGAAATATATATATTTTTGTCTGAACTTTCTATAGGCGCTTGTGTTGCTTTGTTTATTTATCATGCCTTTTTTATTGCTTTTTCTTTTCCATTTTGCCCATATATTTTGGATCTGAATCATTCAACACCATAAAGGAGATTTGCGGTGAATCAGATCTGTTGTGGTACTTTTCCATCTTTCCCACCAGGGCTTGGGAAAAAACAGAATTCAAGGTAGATTCTACGTTTTGGGGCAAAACCTTTCCTGGCAAAAAGAATCAGCTTCCATTACTTAGGATGTTTTGAAAAAAAAAAGGATTTGATATGACATTTCAAAATAAGATGCTGATGATTTCAAGCTTGACACTTCTTTTTTTTTTTTTTTTCCCTATAAATATCCTTTGGTTTCTTTTAGAAATAATTTAAAAAACCAACCCTGAAACATCTCATGGGTCTGAAAGGAAGCTTGCATCTCTCTTAAGTCCTCACCTGCCCCAAGCATAGATTTGCCATTTTCTGAGGCTGTTCACTTTCCCAGATGCCATGTGTTTCTTCCTGAGAATGTCTGTCTTAAGAGGAGAATGATAATACTTTTATTTGGTGTAAAATGTCTCTAAAGGGAGAGCATGAAGATTTCTGTACGTACTCTCCAGGATGACCTTGTGAAATGGTGCAGTTTCATGAGCAAAAGAATAGCTGAGCACCATGCTGTTCAGCCCATGCTTTTGAGCACTGAAACTATTGAAAGATGGTTGAAAAGATTTTGGAAGAGAAAAGGCGGGGGAAAAAACCCACCCAACCAACCCAACAAAACCCCACCAGTCAACCCCAGCCTGGAAATGCTGCTCCAAAAATAACTGATTGTGTTACGTCCCCACATAGGCTCAGCTCACAAAAGCCTGGACCCAAAATGCTTGATGTAAAATAAGTGCTGGTCCCCATATGGTGCCATTAGTGGATGGTCTCATTCTCAACTTCTTTCCAAATGGCCGGTACGTTATTAACTCTTGCTTTCGCCTGCCCCCCAAACCTTGTGGTTTTTACTGGTAGAAAGAAATTTTTATGGGAATCGAAGTGATGGGTTCAGAAGGGAAAAGCTGGTTGGCCAGGTCAGGCAGGCAGTCATCACTGGGACTGTGCCCACGAGCCAACCTGCCCGCTGAGGGTGGCGGGAGGAGAGGAAAGATCCCAGGGTGCGTCACTGACAGTTTTGGCAACTGGGGAGGGTGAATTTGCAGTGGTGCTGTTGGCTGGGGCAGGAGTCTCTCCTGCAGTGCTTACACTGAAAAGACCTCTGTGAGAGGTGTTCTCCAAACACAGCTGGGGAACCCTGCTGTGGTGAGCAACCTTCATCACATGGCCAGTTCAGGCCTCCGTCCCTGGGAGAAGGCTGAGAGTAAATTAGAGTGGAGGAAACTCTGATTCCCCCAATATCAGAAGGACTTGGACCTGTTCGAACGGATCCAGAGGAGGCCACAGAGATGCTGGGAGGGCTGGAGCCCCTCTGCTGTGAGGACAGGCTGAGAGAGCTGGGGGGGTTCAGCCTGGAGAAGAGAAGGCTCCGGGGAGACCTTCCAGCCCCTTCCAGTCCCTAAAGGGGCTCCAGGAGAGATGGGGAGGGACTCTGGATCAGGGAGGGGAGCCATAGGACGAGGGGGAATGGTTTTAAACTGAAAGAGGGGAGATTTAGATGAGATATTAGGAAGAAATTCTTTGCTGTGAGGGGGCTGAGCCCCTGGCCCAGGTTGCCCCGAGAAGCTGTGGCTGCCCCATCCCTGGAGGGGTTCAAGGCCAGGTTGGACGGGGCTTGGAGCAACCTGGTCTGGTGGGAGGTGTCCCTGCCCAGGGCAGGGGGTGTAACTGTATGATCCTTAAGGTCCCTTCCAACCCAAACCATTCTATGATTCTATGAACCTGCTTGAAAGGGTTCAGAAAACAATGTGTGAGAATAACCAGAAAAACAGGGTGGTGTTTCGCTGCAAGCAGGGTGGGATTCTCCATTTGTGTGCCTGCATCAGAGCAAATCTGGGGTACCGCTGGCACCACCATGGCTGCAATGCAGCGATGTGAGGAGCCACAGCCGTGGGGCATGCGGGGCTCAAGCACCACCGAAATCCTCTCCCTTGATCCCATCAGTTTTACTACCCTCTCCTGGCTGCTTTTCTGCTCCCAGCAGTTGGATGTCTCATCGTTTGATACTCTGCCAGCTACCGAATTATAATGAATGTTTTTTCACAGGGGGGATGTGGAGAGTAGCGTGGCCTCATAGGAAATGGGGTTTTATCACACATCTGTCAACACGAAGAGGAAGCATTCAGCACTGAAATCTCCACGCTTTTTTTTTTCCCCTTCAGCAGTTAGATCCTATAAGCAAATGATACTTCCAAAAGGCTTATTGAAGGAAAATATTAAATGCCCTGAAACAGGTTTTAGCTTAGTATCAAGGGAGCACTGTAAACTGGCTCTCTAGTAGAGGTGACTCTGTACCTAAAGGCCTTACACAACCGTAAAAACAACCTTCACTGTCCCATTCTTGAGGCTGGGATGCTCTTGCCTCTGTCCCAAGGACCCTTCTGCTGCTGTCCCACCTGCAAAGCACTGTAGGACCAGCTCAGACCCCCGTATCAGCCTGTAACAGCATCCCACAGGAAAACTGAAATAATTAAAAAACAACACACAACCCACAGAGCCAGGCAGCTTCATGGAAGGATGAAACTTATACAAACAGAGATCTACAAAAAAACAGAATTAATAAAATATATCCTGCCCATGCATTATGAAACACATCTGCCTGCAGAGTGAAATGCCAGCTTTAATTTTTGCTTTGGCTTGGGAGAACTGGTCGGGATGAAAATGACTGCATGCATTGGTGAGCAGCCACCTGCAAATGTTTGCACACACCTTCTTTTTCCCCTCTCTCTTCTTTTTGGGTGCCTGACTCCAGCCAGAGGCTTTGCGGAAGGGGCTGGGAGTGCACAGCTGCTTTTTTAATGGCTCGGAGATTTGAATTGACCAGTCTATAATCCAGGTGGAGGCACAAAGGAATAAATGCAGCAGCTGAGACTGGTGGCCCATCTAGTTGGGGTGGATTTATTGGGTAGGGTTGTAGGAGTGATGCCCTCCTCTCCCTTTCTCCTTCCTATTAGCAGTGCAGTATGTCTTGCTGATGCTGTGTGACTGAAAAGCAGCTGTGAGGCTCCACAGCCCACGCCTGCAGCCAAACCAGCTATGTCCAGCCAGTACTTTGTGTCTCAAGTGTTTCTGGAAGAAAAGTATTATGGCAAACCACACATGGGTCAGCAACGGCATAACTGCTCTGAGCAGGAAGGTCCTTCTTGGTCCCTGCCAACACTTTGCAGACAGAAGCAGGATCCTTTCTAGACCTCCCACTCTTTGTGGTCTTCTTAATATAATTCCACATCTTTGGAGTCTGTATCCGCTACTGATGCCTCTCCTTTAACAGTATGATGTGACTGTGGGTTCCATGGATCAGCTCCTTGCTGCGTAGAAACACACATCTTTTCTTCAGTTTATATTTGCTGGTTTTTCTTTCCTCTGAGTCTGCAAAACCCAAGAGAGAAAAGTCTATCACTGGTGTTAGAAAACAGCTCTGGATATATTGCATATAAAATTCTTAAATCAGACCAGGCAAGTGCAGTGAAGTGTGTGTGGTACCCACAGCTGCGGAATTACAGCTCTTCAGTGAATCATTTCCCTGCCCCTCCTGCCCCAGCTCGCCAGCGGTAGTGGAGAAGAGGTTGAACATTCAACAGCAAGGGGGAAGCTGGGAAGATTAGAAATGAATGCTCCCACAGTTTCCCCTGGAAGTGGGTGTTGCTGGTGCTGTTTCTGTTGCAGCAAAGTCCAGGCAGCTTCTTACAGGAGAACCTTCTGCTCGAGATAAAGCCAGGTTTTGTACTTTCAAAGTCAGTCTTCGAAACTGCATCAATGAACGAGTAACGGATCTTTCCTGCTTAAATATTTGAACAGCAGTTTTTGTTAATTTTTGTTACTCTCAACGTGGATTAATTGCTATTTTATTATCAACTTTGGCTTCTATTAGTTTAGGATTTACATCTTAAATGATAGCATCAGACTTTGTCTTGAATAAAACATTTTGTAACCTAGATGAGTTCATTAAATCCTTGAAGGTGAACTGACAGATTAAAGGCAGCGCAAAGATCCTGATGTGTTTTACAATTGCAAGAATACTCATTTGGAGTTTTATAAAACAACATTGCACATTTCAGATGATTCGACTTCAAATAGATTGTGATAAATACTGCTGCCTTTTGAAATGTCGTTACTCCTTGTTATCTCCCATTAACAGTTAGTCTTCTGCACCTATCCTCTCCCTCCTCAAAAGCTAATGAGGTGCCATTTTACATTGTTAATCACACAAACAACTAATGATGTAAGGAAGTAACCCTCTGCATGTTGCTCTTTTACATAATTAACCTTGATTGGCGTGGGATGGTCCCGGCATGGGTGTTTGCAGTGGCACACCTACCATGGCCAACCATGAAGATCCAGTGCTCTGAGTCACAAGGGCAGAAATGGGGGTGAGTCGTACTTTTGCTGCTAACTTGATTCCACTGGGAGATATAGGAGATTTATCCAAAGATGGATGGAAACCCATGGAAAACCTGCTTCTGTGTTGTGTTGGGAAGACTCAAGTTATGCCAGGAGTAACACCGCAGTGTACCTACTATAATGTCAGGGAGGCGTAATCAGACCCAGAGAGCACGCGTACTTATCTGCCAGGAGACATGTGATTAGTTAGTCTTAATTATTCATACCTGGTGTGATTAATTATCATGTATACATAGGCTAATGAGTGTACAGCTGAGCCTCTGTTCCAGGGCAGGTCTACAGCCTTGGTCTCCTCTGCCTTCTCTGGGCCACCCTGGGTGACCTGAACTACTGGAGAGGTCTGGTGAGGAGAGCAGGTTTGGGGGTTGCCAAGTGTGGTGTGTAAAAAGGAAAGGGGAAAAAAGTAAAAAAAAAAAAAAGGAACTTGTTAGACATTTGCTTTTACTGTAGCAGTCTGTTGTAGGTGGAGGATGGAGCTCCAGGAGAGCTTCTGGCTCTGCTCCTCTACAGGACACTGTCACTGGGGCCATGTCCCAGGGATGGGGACAGAGAGGGTGGGCGAAGGCAGGAGTTTGTGTTCTGAATTTAGAGGACTGAACAAATAAACACATGTGTGAGAAAATAGTACGGGGCTTAACGCAGAGACAGGGCTCTCAGAAGTATTATTGGAGAGGTTCATTTAATCCCAAAGAGATTCAAAGGGATAATGGCACAGGAGCAGCTCTCCAGACCTCCCTACCCTTGCCTGCCGGAGGTTACGTGGGCTTTTGTGGGATTGATTCATCTGCAGGGCTGGGGGGAATTGGATGATCCCGATGACTAACAATGAGATTTAGGGTCGAATTTATTTCACTTGAGGTAGTTAAATCTGATGCTTGTGTCCCCTGGGTCTTCTGTCTGAACTTAATCCAAGCTAGTGCCGAGCAGAAGTTTTTCCTGTTAGGGGATGTTTAGCGACCTTACATGAAGTGGTCTTGGCAAGTCAGACAAGCGGGCGGTCTGAATACAAAAAGACAGCTGATATAACAGGAGCGCGGGGGTCAGCTGTTCCCGCCTAGGGCCTGTGCTGCTGGAAAAGCTTTTACTGCTGCTGTTGGCGTTGTACGGGCTCGGGGGCTGCACGGCAAAATGCCTCTCGAGGGCATAGTCAAATCAGCACTTCTTGGCATTTGTTTTCACTCTTTGATTTTTGCCTTCAAAAGGGAGGGTCTGGGTAACGCTATCTATTCTGAGGTTAACCATGTGTAATCGTAGCACGAGCAGAATAACTCCAGGTTTTCTTGTGGTGCCCAGCGCTGGGTATGTTTCTCCAGTCCTAACTCTGTGTTTCTCTGACTCAGAGAATCGCTGCCTTTTTAAAAGAAATGCGGAATATTCCTTTGCCCAGGATTTCTTGGAAAAATTTTGAGTCTTCCCCCCCACGTATGCTACCGATCCAGAAATCAGAGGCGGCTGTAAGCCATCCCCATTTAAAAAGAGATCGCTTGGGCTCTAAGTCAGCCTGGTGATTTTCCCTGGATTTCTGGGTTCTGAAACCCCGGGGGAGCAGCTCTGGATCCTTACCAGGGAGGACTGGAGTGAGCAGCCACTAACTCCTGATTAAAGAGGAGGCAACGTGGGGGGAAGGAGCAGGAGAGTGGAGGGGAGGGAGGAGGATGACGAAGGGTGGCAGCCAGTGGGAATGGGCAAAGGAGTGTCGTCCCTGACTTTGATCCGTGCCCGCTGGTTCCTCCAGCGAAGCAGAGAGCCACCACTGCGGCAATCCCCAGCCAGCAGCGTGGGCTCCCTGCCACCGCTGAGCCAGCCTCGAAAACCACGTCAGGAGGACTGCTGGAGTGTGCTTAGTCGGGGGGTCTGGGTCCGGGGGGAGCTGCCGTGTGCCTCTGTGTGGGCTCTGAAGTTGATACGTTAATTACATTAATTAGGTGGGCATGCTTTACATCGCAGTTGTGTTTTCATGGCTATTTAAAGTCTGTTTAAATGTTTGCAGAGCTTTCATGGCCGTTAATTAACAACTGGATGCAAATATGTAGAAGGCAAGAAGGCACGCGCTTTGGGTGCACTCACACACGTTCCTACAAGACCCAACAATGTCCTTGCTGGCAAATGGTGATCTCAGTGCCTGCCCTATGGATCTTATTCCCGTGGGCTGCTGGCAACAGAGGGTCTTGCTTTTGGGGAACATGATCCCGAAGACACCTGGTGAAAACTGACCTGTAAATCTTTGCCCAAGATTACTAAAAAAAAATATACTCATGGAAATAGAATGTGATATCTTGGGATATTTAATCAAAGCAGAAAGCGCTGCTGGATTTTACAGAGGGAGCAATGGATGCTCTTCAGGTCAGGTGAAGCCACCAGCACTCCTTCAAGGGGTGGGTGCCAGATGTTGCCAACACCACCTGGTGTTCCTTTTACTTTTAAACTTAACCGTTATGGGAAAGCTAACACAAAACAGAATCTGACTATAGCAATTCATTTTGGGGCTCAGCACCTAATTAGATCAGTAACCAACGTAGCCTTCCACTTACTCATGTTAGTTGGACCCACCAGAATTAAATAATGTATTTCTGTAAAAATAGTTCCTCTTCTGCTTACTTCGATCACTTCTGGCTGCTTTGGATAGTCTGCCAGGTGGTTGCAGAAAGATGCATTTTTTTAATAATGTAAGAGGATACTGAAATAGGTGGTGGTGGATGTAGCTCCCTGTTGATGCCATGAGGTTACAAACAGGACAGGGAAATCAATGCAGAGGTTTTTCATGGTGAAACGTTTCCCAGTTGTTGTTAACCTGTAACCTGGTGGTGCAGAGCGTGTTGTGTGGGCAGGGAGCGGGGTCATATGGGAGCATGTTATGTGTTCTTTGCTCCCTAAGAATATTATTCTGTAAGCATCTCTGGGCAAAGGGCACCTTGCAGTTCGCTGTGAATTCCCAGATGTGCCTAAAGCTAGACAAATACAGTTGTTTTGGTTTTTTTTTTCCATCTTCCAATCTGAAGCATTAGAGGAAAACAAGATGCAGGTCAAAGAAAATCCCGTATCTTTCAATGATTAAAATCTAAACAGCTACCACTGGCTTCTGAAAAGCGTTTTTTGTCACCCCCAAGTGTCCTGTGCCCCCTTAATAAGAAATTTTGTCTTATTTTGGAGTCTTCCTCTTTTTAATTTGAAAATATCAACCCAAAACAAAAAGGAAGAGTTGCCACTAGTAAACATTGGCCTGAAAAGTTTTAGTTTCAAACATTTCCTCTCATTTTGCCAATGTAATGCAAATCCAAGTGGCACTGATCCTTTTGAAAACCTGACTTCCACTGCATTGACCACGACTGGGCAAAACATCCCATTGCTCGCTCCTGCATATAATATCCCAGCAGGATGGGTTGTTGAACTGGTCCCGTCTGATGCGGTGCTTTGGCCAAGGATCTGAGCCCTTCTCTGCACACTCAGCCAGGCTCGTGTGGCCAGGACAGACAGGGAATACGTGTTTCCACGTGCTCCATCCAGTATTGCCTGCTTGCAGCTGCTCAGGACTATTTGCAATGAAAAACACAGAAGCAGGTGCACAAACCCAAGGCTGTATCAGGGCGCACAGGACACATCCCACCCCCTCCCAGCTTGCAGGGTAGCTACTACTCCAGCACCTTTCTGAATGGCCCCTGCTTCTCCAAGACTCCGTCCTCCTTTCCTCTTTCAGTTTTCTCGGGCTCCTTCCAGCTAATGCACCATGGGTTTGCGCTCCCTTTTGGGCAGGCGGCAGCAGCAGAAGCCAACGAAACAAAGATATATTTGCCGCTACCTTCAGGGAAGTCATTGGCCCATCCTCTTGCCTCCCCTTCCTATGGCTTACACAAAATTAAAGCTTATTCAAAAATCTAGTGGGGATCCTCACTTGAGAAATCACTCCTCTCCTGCATTAGTGAGCCAAATTTGGAAGACATCTGAATTTTGCCAAATGCAGATCCTTTTAGTCTCCAGTCAAATTTTCTTAAGCCAACGTTACGCTTGTGGAAGAGCATTTTTGTACATCTGATTCCTACAACCGGAAAGAGGCGACGACATACAAAATGATGCAAGTTGAGGACATGTTCATCCTCCCATGAGCTGGATCTTTGTTCCTTCCTTGGTGAAGTTTGGTCAAATGTTTTAATCTCAGGTGCTTAGGGTGGCAGGTGAAAAGAGAGCGTGTCCAGATAAGACATTCAAGTCTTCCTATGGGGACGTATAGCTTAACTCACGTAATGCCCCACTGCTGTATCCGGCATCTGAGCCGGCTCCGCAGTACCCTGGGGCACAGAGGCATTCGTTGCCCCTGCTTTGGCAAAGGGCAGAAGAGCAGGTAGAGCCAGGGAGGCATGTTGCCACCCCCAGCATCGTCACCGCTCCCCTCTCTCCTTCCTGCTGCAGGCACTGGGTAGCACACCGGGACCCAAACAGCCTGCGTATAAAACAACAAAGTTTAATCTTCCTTTTTTCATCTTCTTTTGACTTTCAGTATAAATTACCTCATCTGAGGTGTCACTAGAAATTGATTTGTTATGCTAAATACTTGCCAAATAAATAATGGTCTCCCAAATTAGTCTATATGCACTAAGACAAGGAGTGAATTATTTCTAGTGATTCCTTTTATCATGCAAGGATTAAATTATTTCAGTGCTCTGATTCTCAGGGTTGGGCTGTCTCCGAAAAATGTGCTGGCGACACTTTAAAAACACCAAGCCCCCGTCTATGCTCTTTTATGATATTAAATGTCACCACTTCCCTCATTTTATCACATTATTACAGCCTTTTCTTGCCTGGAAGGAATCAAATTAATGAAAACTGAAAGAATCCAAGGTGTCTTCCCATACATCTCTCATAAAATCATCCTCCGCATTACAGAACAAGTTCTGAGGTGATGCCACGAGGCAAAAGACCAAACTAATTTAAATAAGGCTGATTACAGCCTTTCCAAAAAAAAAAAAAAATGCAACCCAAACCTGAAAAATATTGATGCCTATTCTAAGGTACTGATAAAGAGACCAGAAAATTTATTTAGCAGAAATGTTTTATTTTGTTTGCTCTGCTAAGGTAGAGCAAACCCATCGCTGAGATGTCTCCTTGTTCATTATAAAGTTTTCTCATCTTGTTTTATGGCCAGCTTCTACAGGTTGGTTTTGGATAGCTGTCCTCACGTTGGTAACTTATTCGACCGTGGCACTTGTAATCACGGAGCAGAGGACATTGGCAGCGGAGTATGAAACTCTGCTCCCAGGCCAGCGGTGTCTGAAATCACCTCCGTGTCATCTGCCAGCTGTGCAGAGGGCCTCGGTGAAAGGAGCTGGGGACATCAAAAGCAGTGTCACACCTGGCACCGTTGGCAGAAGAGCCAACAAGTGAATGAGCCATGGAAACTGGGTGACCCTGTGGTCCTTAAATGTGATGGGTGGAAGTGTAGCTGCCATAAAGCCAGAGCTTCACCTTGTTGCTCCTGTACCCAATAGACTGAGACATGTTTGGCTTTGGGGACTACAGGAAGAACTCTTGCTCTTGCTCTCACATACATCTTCTGAAACGGATGAGAACAGATTGCCAACAGTTACCAACACTCAGCGCAACACCTTCAGGGATATGAATTCCGGTCTTCGGAGCTTCCTCCGAGTGTCCCTCATTGCTGGACCACAAGCAGTCCAGGCTGTCTCTCTTCTGCAAGTAGAGAGGACTTCTCCACAGCCACCAGCACTCAGTTCTTCAGCACAACACCTGGGAGACACAGGTCTAGCATCACCGTGGGGGCTTGAGAGGCATGAGCTGCTTTGGAGGATGGGTCAGAGGACCCAGTTACGATTGTTGCACTAAATTACCAGTTTCTCTTCACTGACTGTAAAAAGCCCTAGTGGGACCCTCTTCCTTGACTGAAGGTAGCTTCTGCACATGTCCAATGGAGAAAAGAGAGACAAAAAACTGAGGAAAGTGGAAAACTTGGAATAAACCCTTATTCTAAAAGAAGGAGAAAAATCATCACCACAGGCCAAGCACGACTGGCTGCGTTTGATGCAAATTTCTCTGCTGTAAATTGAGATATTATTTGGATTGCATTAGGCAGCTAATACCACTTCTCAATAAAGTGGGATGTGTCCACTAATGCTTGAAGATGCTTATTATTATTTATTGATATATAAAGCTGCTGTATAAGTTTTATTTAAAGGAATGCCAGGCACCATTACTGTAATTCGTTAATGTAACAGAAGAGTTTCCTATTATACTAATGTGACCTTGCTAAAGCTAAAGCTCTTGTGATTATTTTTTTTTTTCCCCTGTAATGTCTTGCCACCGAGGGTAATTCAGCACAGCTGTTCATGTCAGGATTGTCTTCGTGCCACTCACGGAGATTACTTGACATGCGGGTGACTCGGATTATGAATTACAATTCAAGCCATTTAAAACAAAATATTGCTGCACAGGGAGTACCTAAATGATTGTCTATTAGGTATTTGAACTCTTTACCTGGCCCCTGGCCCTCAGATTGAGCCCTCAGACCCACGTCAGATGCTGCTGTAGAGCTGGGTGAATGTCTGCTCCCAAACGGCTGCTCCTGCAGAGGTTCTTGCCTTTGAGAGAAGAATTTTCCCCACTGCTCCACAAAACAGAATGCCTAAGAAGTTACCAAACTTGAGCAATTTTGAATAAACATCTTCTCGAACCCTGGAGCCTTCTGGGGAGTGTGATGCCAGCTAGAGAGCTCTGGGGCTGGGGATGGCTAAAGCATTGCAAGGAGATATCTGCAGCAATATGTTTAAATATCTTAGCCTGCAGTCCTCATATGTAGCCAGAAATACCTTTGATATAAGATTGGGCAGTAGGTTGGTTGGCTGTTTGTTACCCAGTTCATTCCTCTTGCTATAAGCCAACGATCAGGTGCTTTCCAGCCCTGTATGCGGTAACGCTGTGAAGTAATTGCTGCTTAAATCTTTCCGTGGAATTGACAGTCAAACTGCTGTGGGCACACCCCTTATTTTATAAGATTTCCCCTTTGAAATGAGCTGCACTGCTAATTCCACAAAGTTATTGGCTATTAGTACATGAACTGCAGGGAAAACGTGATGCACCAATTGTCTGCAGTGTGGATCACCACCACGTGGGATGGTGCCACCACCACTGCTCTGCACAGCCTGGAGCAGAATCAGTCCCAAGGGTGACCTAAGGAGAACATCTAACTGTAGATGCCAGGACTGTACTTGCAGATCCTTTCCAGAAGACATGCAGGGGTAATGGTGTGTGTGATAACCAGTGGATGGCTTGGAGGTCCAGCCACCCAGTGCATCACCCACCGTGCGTGTGGGACTGGAGCTGTGGCATTGCAGAGCTGGAGGACACATCCTACGTGTTCAGGACACCAAACACAAGCTCGTAGTATCTTATGTATTCACCTGGCCTAGATCTGTGCTTGGGTTGAGTGGTGTCACCAGGGAGCAGGCACAAGAGCACAGGTGAAGGTGCTGTGGCCGTGCCGGTTCCTCACCCGAGCAGGGAAATTGTGTGTTCAGGCCTCACTGTTCCTGTAACCTGTTCTGCCAGCCCACATGTCCAGAAATGATGAGTCTGGAGGTTTAAAAAGCATGAAAACTACTACAGCCACTTGGCAACTTCAGGCCATAATGCATTTTGCAGGCTTTTAAACTGCTTTTTTATTATTTTTTTTTATATTCACAATTTCTTTTTTTTTTTCTGCAACTGAAAACTTAGTTTACATGTTTATGTCTTTTTTTTTTTTTTTTTTTTTAAGGAAAAGCTTTCTTAAAGTTGGATTTCAGTAGGCCTGCTCAGGGTCAGTGTTCCCTTGCAGAAACCAGGTGACACCCTCCAACCATCTCAAGGCAGACTGGCAAACGGGTCTCTTTACAGAGGCCTGGACCTGTTTGTACGGGTCTGCCCAGGATGTTTTTCCCTGGCAAAGCCCAGCTCTGCTGCCGTGTCTAAGGTAGTGTGGAGAGCAGAGACCCTGGAGAAAGCTAAATGTCTTCTAGAGACTGAGGGTGGCAGTTGCTGCCACGTGTGATTCAGCTTCCCACTCCTCCACGGGTGGTCATGTCAGGGTATGGCTGGCTTAGAGGATGGATGGCTGTGATGGAGGGTAGGGGCAAACGAAGGGTGAGTGGGAGCAGGGATGGCAGAAGGCAGCCTTTACTGCTGTGCCCAGGGTGGTCCTGGCCTTCAGGCACCCGCCTGGGGCTGCACCAACGCAGGAGCTTGTCCCACCCCTTCCACACCTGCTCGTTTCCCCGTGTTAGAAGATGATGGTACTGTCCTCTCTCCGTGGTAAGGCTAATTCTAGTAATATTGGTGAATTGCTTTGTTACCATGGTGATGGGAGCCCTGGGAGAAGCCATCCATGAGCAAATGCATCTCTCCTTTGCCAGTGGTATTTTGTGAAAAACAAGTAGCCAGAGCAACAGGACGGGGCTAGTCTCCGTGTTCGGAGTAATTCACTGTGCTGGCCTCTATCGGGCCATGCCCTGGCTTGGCTCGGAAAGCTCTAGGCAGGTGCTGATGATCAGAGATGGAGTAGACAAGGGTGGCCACGACCTTGGAGACCTGCTGGGACGCCAGGGTCCATCCTTGCTCTCAGATCTGACCTTTCAGTGTAAGCAGCAACGACTCTCTCTCTAGCACTTTGTGATTTGTTTTGAACATCCCAGACTGCTTCTGAAGTTAATATCTAATAGTGTGAAGTATAATAATGACATTCATTTCGTTCTACTTCTGTTTTGAAATGAGACGGGATTGAGACAAAGAGATGGGGAAGAGAGGAATAATTGCAGCAGGGAGGAAAACAGAGACTTCCCCCTGTGTTCAGTCTACATGGGGCCATCTCAAATATGGTAAGCAATAATATTTTTCCAAAACTGAATGTATGAAATCCCCCCCTGCCACCTCCAGTTCTAATGGGCAGGGGGTGGGTGACCTGCTAAGACCTGTTTGCTGGGCTTTTGGGAGGGTTTACCAGTGCTCTCAAGGAGGCGCGCTCTGCTGGAGAGGGTGCAGAAATGATGTGTGTGAGTTACATGGAGTTAATTTCTTGCAAAATTGTTTTTTAAACCACCACTATGAGCTGTTTCTGTGAAAGTGCTTATAGCACATTGGATACCGCACGGCATTGTATTAAGACGTGACTGAACTCCTCCCGGCTGCAGGCACAGAGAAATACATAAAGTCAAGATGCTTTTGAACTGTGACTGCCTCCTTCCTCTGAGGTTGCTAGGAACAGCGCAGGTGGAAAAAACTGACTTCACTGCTTGTAATAGGGAATAAAAACGTGGAGAAATGGCTTCCTGCGCCCATGGTTAGGGGTTGAGGCAGCAAGCATTTCTGGCACGAACTGCTTTTTCTAACCACGATTGCCTTTCTCCTTAAACAGAAATTTTGAGGGGTCAATTGCGTCAGTAGCAGTTGGAAAAAGGAGAAGTGTTGGTGGGAACTCCACTGTTGGTGGAATAAAGAAGCCTATACTCACCGCCTGTATCTTTGCAGTAGTGCTTATGCTTTTACTTCCCCGAATTTTCAACAAAGACCCAGAATGCACTGAAAAGCCTTTGAAATAAGCCTGTGCTCCCTGAATATTGAATTCATTCACATCAGTGATGCTACCAATTACTTCCATAAAATAAGAAAAAACCTGCATTATCACCAGAAGTTCAAACCCTGAACTTTACCTGTGGGTTGGGTTTTTTCCCCCCCTTTCTTCTCCAAATTTATTGATCATATTTTGGCTATTTTTGAAGTTCTGGGTTCAAGCAGGTGTGGTATGTTGAAATACCCCAAAGAAGCAAACAAGGGAGAAAACAAATAACAAGTTTGGAAATAGAACTAGGCAGGCAGATGAGAACTGCAAGTAGGAACATTCTGAATAAGGATGCATCCATATTTGTGCCCTGTGCACGTTTATATTCTTGCTGAGTTTTTATGAAAATGATAAGCTTGCTGCAAATTATGGATAATCGTGAAAATGTACCTGCTGTCACAAAAGAAGCATTCTGCTTGGAAAGGGAACACATTCTCCTTTGAGAGTTTTCTTACTGAAAGCCGAAAATATGTAAGAAAGTTGTACCAATTCATAATGACCATGGATATTAGACAAAGGGCAAGGCTTTGAATACCACAAGACACGTTTACTAAGCATTTCGGCCTAGGACAGAAATTTCTACGTGTAATCTTATAACACACCGCTTAAACTGGGTTTCTGACTAATTAGCGCTGTCAGAATGGTATAATGGGGCTCAAGCGTAGCAGGGAGATAAATGTAGGTGCGTTCAGGGTTGTTTCTCTTTCAGTAAAATATCAAGATCCTGAAGCTAAATTATAATGGTCGATATCCACAGCTGAGAGCTGTTCCACGTGTGGCTAATGTGCAGAGCTCCGTGGAAAACTCAGCCCAAAGTCTAACGGCAAATGATCGAGTCCTTTCTAAAGGATTAATGGACTGTTAATGTGCGGGCCACAGTGCGGCCATCATAAGAAGGGCTTCCCGAAAGGAAAAGACCAGTTTCAATATCACCAGCCTGTCACTACGTTTTTCCCAGGCTTCTCAGATATTTCCCACGTTTCTTATCAGTCGCCTCATTTCTTTGGGACAAATTGTGGTGGGCTGTTCCAGTTCTCCCAACAAGCGAGGATGCTGAGCAGACCTTGGAAAAACTCCTGAGAGGCTGCGGTAAAAAAAATCCGTAGCCTTGGTGCTGGATGACATCATGCTTGTCATGCTGAAAAATGTTCTTTATAGCCTAACATCTGGCCTAGAAACCTATTTTTATTAATTTATGTATTAATTTATTTATTTTTAAAAGGAAAGCTGTGATTCTTGTGTACCTTTGCGGTGGGAGAAATAGTGAAAGCTGGGTTGCATTAACCAGATTTTCTGTCCCTGGGTGCAGAGAACCAGGATTTCACCTCAGACATCCCCTATGGGCAAGAGCTGCGGCTCTCCCTGTAGGTGATGACATCTGTGGAGCTGGAGAGGGGGAGATTTTCGGCATATGTTTCAATCACTGGCGGCAGAGCAAGTGCACTCAGCAGCAGTAGAAAGGGAGCTGTTTTGCCAGGAAACATTGAGAGAGATAGGGATGTGTCTCACCCGAACAGCCCCTCCTTCTTGATTAGAAATGGTTTCCTGACAAGGAATGCAAATTTGGCAATACTGAAATATTCTGTGATTTCATTTCTGGCTTTACAAAATGTACATTAGCAGGAAAAAGAAGGCGGGGGGAGAATCTCCCAAGATGAAGATGTCATTCCCGTGTTTTTAGTTTCAAAGCGCTGAGATTTTTCCCTTTGAAAATAATTTTAATTTAAAAAGTTTCTCCCATTTCGGCAGCACCAGTACTCCACACCTTCAGAGATCGAAATGAAATGTTTCACTCCAGATTAAATGAAACGTGTCATTCAAAATAAAGCTAGTTGGCTCCCCCCCCCCCAGTAAAATTCTCCCTAGACCAGTCTGGATTTCGGTTCCTCAGACCTGCCAGTGATGTCCTCTGCACAGAGCCCAGACCGCAGCAGGCTGATGTGGCCTCATCTCCATCTGAAAAAGATGGTTTCGACAATTCAGGTGGTTGAGATCTGCCTTCAGGACAGGGTGGAGGGCTAACATTTGCTCTCCTTATAAATAGCTGGTCACAGGCTGCCTGGAAAACCCATCTTCCCCGGTGACACCCAGAGGCTTTAGGAAGGACCTTGGAAGATCTTGCCCACCTTGGACTGGCTGCCAAGGCAGGAGGAGCACACTGAGGTGGCGGGGGCAGACGTGCTGTACTTAAACCTGTCCGCAGTCCAAGCGCTCTCTCAAGCACCACCTTTACCCCTGGTTTTCTTTCGGGGTGTACTCGGGCACCCTCAGTCCGACCTCCAGTGTGCTGGTGTGAGAAACCTTGTGAGCAGTCAGTAAACTAAGCTTTTCTAAAACGAGTCTAGCCAGTGAGAAGGAGAAAGTTACTGGTCCAAAACTCTATTGCTTTTTATTCAGGGAGAGAAAACTTTTTTCATCCATTCTCGCTTCGCATACCAACCCGAGCTCTCCTGCCCTCCCTTATTCCCTGTCGCTGCCTTTGCTTTCCATTCACCAATATTTATCTCTTTCCTTCCGTCTTTTAGTAGCAGGGATGTGCTGTGAAACATGACTCTGGCTCAGTGGTCTATTATCAAGCCTGCCCGGTGAAACACATTACAGATAGGAGTGAATAAAGCTAAGAGCAGGACTCAGGTGGGTCTGCCTGGATTTATTTCTCTCTTCTGTGTCTTGCTTTCTATTTCTTCTGTACCACAACTGCCTGAATCCAGCCAATTTTTAATGGGTAGGCTTCAGTGAGCCAGGGTTGCTCCATGAATCAGAGGGAGCTGAAATTCTGCATCACTGAAGGCCGTTTTCAGAAGCAATCTCGTGCACCATTTTTTTTCTTCTAATTAAAAGTAGTGGCTAGCCACATTTCTGCTTTTAGCTTGTCTAAGACATGCTGCCAAGCCCCAGATGTGAGGCCAGGCCAGTGCGACACATCGTTCTCAGCGACGTCCTGCACCACTGCAAGCAGGAAGAACATGTGAAGGAAAATACCACATTTTTTGATGCCTTCTTCCTTTCTAGGGAGATTCTGATATACCCCTGTACTGAACAGCTCTAAAGAGACCATGTTCTTGAAAATTACAGTTCTTAACTCTATTTTGTCTTCCTACACAGTGGTTTGGGACAGGAAATACAAATATTTTATGCTGCTAAAATGAGAGGAAGGATCAGAAGGTTATCAGCTACATTCAAAAACTACCCAGGCTGTTCGTTTATGCCCTGGAGAAAGATACTTGGAGAGCATAATTGCCTGATTTTGCATCCCACATGAGGAAAAGATGACTCTTCTGAAAAGAAATGGGACCTGACATTTTGGGCGCCGTTTTCTGTGTTTGCCTAAGCATCTTTGTATCTCGCCATTGGCCGTGACTGGGGAACACGGGCAGATGGAAAGTGGAGGTCGGCCCTGGAGGAGGGCGTGCTGACGCTCTCATTAAATAGCACACGCAAATTGTAGTGATTTGAAAAGACCAGCAAAACTGGCTATTAGAGTCACTGGTATGAAGCTGCAAAGCAGCCGCATATGGACAAAAACTTTTGCGTCACCAATGGCTGGAGTTCACACAACTCTATTCTTTAGCACAGATGCAGTGAAAGGTTTGAGCTATTTTCATGTGGCAGCAAATTGGGGGCATTTACTGCATGAACCACAATAACTGGCTCCCATTACCCAGTTTATGGGGTGAACTTCTGCACGCTCATTCAAATTCATCTGCTTGGCAAATTGGGAGCATTCACTGGTTCATGAATCTCCAGATCTGTGAATGCGACCAGCTGGGGATGTCTGTGGGCGCGGGTTCTTTTCTTTTTTAGCTGCAGACATTAGTTTAGTAAAGCATGAACAGAGCCACGATACCAGTCACTAGTGTGGAGTCATAAATTGTTTCTCAGAACGACTCTGGAAACAGGGCATGCCAAATTGCTCTACAGCATTTTTGTGATAACAGTGCTGGAGAAAATGCCATTTAAATACAATTTCCCACTAGCGTAGAAAAGGGATAAGGGAATACATAAACCAAATAATTAACACCTCCTGGATGACTCCAGTTCTGTGCGCAACGTGACAGAAGGTGCCATTCCAGGACGTACCAGACAAGGGTCTGCACAATTCAGTCCACAATAAACTCCAGTGGCCGGGATGAAGCTGCATGCCGGGTAAAGAGTTCATTGAGGAAACTCCATGCTGCTCCAGAGACGTCTTCCCAGGAGAACAGCTCACCCTTTAAGAAAACCCTTTTTTAAATTCATGAACCATTTATATCACGTATGTATTTGTAAATGACTCGTTTGCTATGTGTCTTATCTCCTATTTAATAACTCTTCTTCCTTTGGTTAACATCGTACCCACAGCCCTCCCTGTCACACAGTACCACCTGATATGTGGCATTGCCAAGTATTAGCATTGCAAATACCTTGGAAACCCCGGTCTCACTTCACTGGAGTCTTATAAGGAGATTTGACATACAAATCCGTATTACATTGCAGATTCAACATGTTAATACTCTCTAAGGCCAATTGTTCTTCCTCTGTTAGTGGGAACAATATGCCCAGTCTTATGTTAAAGATGAAGCAGAACACAACTCATTTAACTCTTATGTCCAGAGTCCTACAATTTTTTTTGTCTTTGGTGGAAATTCAGAGATATACGGTCCTCAAGTCAGGACATGAATAGAGCACATCTACGTGAGATAGTGCCTGTCTTGCAGCAGAGACGTGGCCAGCTGAGCTGTGGCTCACGTCCCTGACAGATAGAGTCCTTCCCCAGGCTGGCTCTGGCCAGAGTTTCGTGGACAGACAGAAACCTCCTCACTCCCCGCTAAAAAAATCTGCAGGGCTCTGAGTCAGCCAGTCAGTGTGATCACAGCAGGGATTAAACCCCCAGCTTCTCTTTCTCGGGGGGATGACCTCCCTTTTTACTTCTGTAACAAAGGCTTCTCCTCATCCTGAGCAGGTGGCTTCCCCATTACCCTGGGGTGGAAGACTAAGAGGACTGGTCCTTGGTCAGTTCAGTACCGGAATAAGGAAGGAATACAAAGGACCCTGAAATACGTTTAATGGGGTCTAACATTATCTGGGCTGTGAAGAAGCAGAGCTCCTTTGAGTGCGTTTGTGTACCCAGTCTACCAAGTCAGAGTCTTCCTGTAAGATCTCCTGGTCCTGCTGACAGCCCTGTAGTGGGGCAGTTATGGTGTCTGTGTGTGTCCAGCAGTTATTGGGATAACGCAGTTAATAGGGCAAGGCAAGGCAGAAAGAGAGCTCCCCGTGGCCTTTCAAAACCTCAGACCTGCTGTACCTGTCTGCCCTTTTGCTAAATAAATGCAGTTAACAAAGAATGGGAGAATTTCCTGGCATTGATGAGGGTTTCTGTTTGCGATGTTGCTCTGGGAATTGGCAATCTAGACCTGATAGAAAATGCAGTTGCGATACAGGACCTGTCAGCTGCCTTTCTACTGCTGGCCGGGGGCAGCTGAGGATGTCCCCAGCTTCCAGGGAAACCAAAGAAGTGAGGAAGAGAAGGTGGGGGGGGGAGTGGAAAGAGATGGAAAAAAATCTGAGTCACCACTATGAGGAGATACTGCCCCTGGAAACCTGCCCTGGCATGGCATGGAGGACCCGAGGCAGTGTTTTCTGAGAAGTCTCCCAAAGCCCATTAACATGACCGCCATGTCATTTTGGCAGCCGGGTATGATGCTGCCTCCTGATACCTGTCCAAGGGCAGCTGCAATGACTTAGTACCATTTGGTTTGTCTCCATGCATGCTCAAGCAAATCCTACCTGTAAAACAAATGACCTGGAGTACCTGCTCGAACCCCCCTGGTGCCAGCGCCTTCCAGGCATCCGAGCTCAGGGCTTGAGCCCCGCAAGCCACCCGGCTGTCCCCAGAGGCTGCTGCTGTCCTCGTAGCCTGGCCAAGTACATGTCACTGCTGGATTTTTGCACAGTCTGAGGGGTTTTAGCTCTACAGGCACGGAGAATAGCGGTGAGGGTACAGGGAAAAAAGAGGCAGCTGAGGGGGGGGATGCTCCGGCAGCTGGTTTAGCCATGTGGAGAAGGGAGGGGGCTGCTGTTCATTATAGGGGGTAAAGGCTCATGGAGGAGAGGTGATATAAGCTACAGAACAAGAACAAACTGGTTAGGTATAAATTTTAGTTGCAAATGAGGAGATTTCTTGATGTATGATAAGGGAAGCTCTTTAACAGCCTCCCCTGGGGAGCAAGGGAAAAGCCATTGCTTTTAAGACAGAGTTTAGTAAGCTGGTGTGGTGGGAATCATGGGGAAGAGAACTTGACAAGAGAGGAGACTCCTTCAGTCTCTCTCTTACTACATTCCTATCTCCGCCCCTTCCTTTGATACTCCAGTAATGGGCTTTCTTCACTTAACCAACCTGTTATTAATTAGCGTGATAACAAGTGAAAGCAGGCGCATTGCCGTGGCTGCCTTGCTGGCCCCACCGCCCTCTGCTGTACACCCTGGAGAGGTAATAGGTTTCCACGTCTGACTTCTGTGTCTGAACGTTTCTAGTAAGCAAAGGAAAATAATATTCAGGTTAATCCCAGGATCTCAGATGCTCTTTAGACTGTGAAGCGGTTGTGCTGTGGGAGAGTGAGTTTGAAGGATTGTGCGCAGGGTGGGAAGATTCAAGGGGAGATGGGAAGACTGATGTAACTGCGAGTGGACATGTGCGGCATGCGTCGTGTCCGGGAAAATACATTTTACAAAACTCAGACACAAATTCTGAGTATTTCCTGGGCTGCTGCGGCTGGTACCTTACTGCAATAGCTGTCACTACCTGGTACTTCAGAGGCTGATGAGAAATATCCATCCAGGAGGCACCAGTCCAGCTGCGGGGTCAGCTGCAGATGTGGAGGGGTAGTGTGGCACCCCGTGATGCTAAGCTCTCCATTAGAGTGATCATCAAATCTAATGAACTGCTTCTTGCCAAGCATATTGGGATTGGCAGAAGGTGCCACACCGACACCAGCGCCTGTTGCAGAGAGACATCAGCTTCCCGGCGAGTAATGCTGTCAGTGAGAAAAAAAACCCCTGCTCTGCAGAGGGCTCCGATGACCTCGACAAGTTGAATACACCAGCTGACGCGTCCTGGGCTTCAAGACAACTGTAAAACACAACAAAAATAACCCGCTGCTTTTATGTTGCCTTAGGGCAGTTTTGGGCTGAATGCCTGATACAAGGCCCCTCTCTGTTCCTTTAAATAGAGCTGCATTGGGAAAAGCATCGCGTTGGATTGTCCTCACCAGCCACTTGCATTTGCTGCTAATTCTCTGGAAGAAATGCTCCCTCCTGCCTCACCCAGGCTAGGATCCATGTGTAGAAAAATGGCTTTCTCCTGCGCATTTGTTATATGCAACTGCGTGAAGCTCTCAATTAAAGAGCCTGTTCAATTAAAGAGCCCGTTTTCCCATTAACTGTCTCCTTAGACAAATGTGAAGTGTATTTAATGTTCACTCAGGATGAAGCCAACATGTTTCTCCTGCTGTTTTACCCTTTCTTCTTAGTGGGGATTTGTCGTCTCTGACTGTTCAAATACCTTGAAGTTCCCCAGCATTTACCATCAGGAAAAGGTAACAAGTGTGGTGACAAAGAGTGAGTGCCCGATGAGCCTGGGAAAATGGATTGCTTTAATAGATGTTACCGAGGCCCTTTTGCACCCTGCCTGACGCTGAGCAACCACCCCATCCATCACGCTCTCTCTGGCTGAGCAGCGGCACGCCATCCAAGCTTTAACAGACCTTTTCTCCCCTCTTCCTATTAGGCAGCGTGCTGGACTGGATCCCTCACCGCTCCTGACGGTCTGAGGAGAGGCGGTTCACAAAGGGGAAAATAAGCAACAGCTCTTCTGCATCAGCTCAATGTTTTTTATTAACATGCCCCAAGAATCAGCTTTTTCCTGCCACTGGTACCTTGCCGCACATTAATACAATAACTGATAAAGTATCCTCTGAGCCTTTATTTTCCTTTTTTTTCCTTGTTTCTTCAGCGCTGTTTTTCTATGAATCAAGTAGCTGAGAAAATTGATGTAGATTCTCGCCTGTATGAGAATACTTTGCTCGAAATATCAGTCTCACATTGGGCTGATATATTAATCCTTCTCTCCCGGACAGCAATAATCACTCTCTGTCATTTTTCAAGCTGCAATTCAGCACTTCTGCCTTTGCCACTTGCTGCCTTTCAGCAAGTTTGGTATCAGCCCCAAAATGGGGCAAGGGAAGGGAGGGAGGAGGAGGATGGAGTTCCTCTGGGCCCGATCCTGGTCTCACCTACAATTTTAAGATGTACAAAGAGTAACTCAGCATCAGTACTCTCAAGTAAAAGCAGGTTCAGACTCCACAGCAGCTCTGGCCCCTGTTTTCTCATCTTGCTCCTAAACCGGCCTTGTCTAAAGAGCAGAGATGACAATGGGTTTGTGTGGGAGCAGCCTCAGCGGGACCATCTAGGCTTGATGGGACCAGCCTGCCTTGGTGGGACTGACCATGGTTGATGGGACCAGCCTGGCTCAGTGGGACCGACCAGGCTTGATGGGATCAGCCTGCCTTGGTGGGACCAACCAGGCTTGGTGGGACCAGCCTGCCTTGGTGGGACCGACCAGGCTTGATGGGATCAGCCTGCCTTGGTGGGACCAACCAGGCTTGGTGGGACCAGCCTGCCTTGGTGGGACCGACCAGGCTTGATGGGATCAGCCTGCCTTGGTGGGACCGACCAGGCTTGATGGGACCAGCCTGGCTCCTCTTCCTGAGCTCTGGGTGCAAAGGAGCAGTTGTTCCTCTTAGCCAGGACAAAGGCTCCTTGGTGCTTTGCATTAGCTGCAAGTAAAGAGCAAGTGAAATGCAAGCAGCTGGTGTGATGTGCACTGAAGTGCTCCAGTCTTTGCCCCATTCCTGCCCCCGGAGCCCTGGCAAGCACAAGGAAGCCCTTCACTGTGCTGCTGTTTCCCTGGAGAGCCCCTTTGCTGGAGACTGAGGTGGTTTTGAGCTGACATGAGAGGAACCCTGGGAGCACTCGGTTGCTTTGTGCTCTGAGATCAGACCCCAGCTCTTCAGTAAAATAAGTCCTGATTTATCCCTGCGGATAAATATCTTCAGCTCAGAAGGACTCCATCACTGTCAAGAGCAAGGCACTTCCCCAACAAGTGGCAATAAAAACCTTTATAGCACTTGCTCAGCATGACAAATCCTCTTCATCCTCTTTCAGTGGTGGCTTTATTGCCTCTTCCCCGTGGGGGCTGTACCAGTCAGCCCGATCATACTGTTGGGGTTGTTGTGGATGAAGTGTTAATGTCTCCGTCCTGGACTATGGCCACAAGGCACGTCTCTGGTGTGTTATGCAGTTCCAGCATAAGCACTACTCTTTCCCAGTCCCTGTTGGTCCATAGATCCAGATACTGTGAAGATTTGGTTCTGAGCAGTTCCGCTTTGAACTGAAATGGAAATGAATCTGATAACAACCAAGTGGGTGCCTTAAGGACAGACCATTTGTTTTCTAAGGTTTTAGCTTGAAACACGAAGTTCCTGCTCTGTCCGCCATAGGTGTTACTAGCTGGAATTACACCCTACTGATCTCAGCAGAAAAGGGATTAGAGCTACAGCTCATGCCAGGATGAGGGGACGTTAACTCTTTTTGTACCCCCAGGATACAAATCATCTGTCTACACTTAGCCCCCCTAGAGGAAATTGCTGGTGAGGGCTACCAGTGTCATAAACTTGCAGAAATGCCAGGGAGATCCCTGACCATGTCAGCGGCTGAATATCTCAATAGGTGACAGTGGGGTTCTCCTGTCTCCTGTAGTACTGTGTCTCCCATGGTACCTGGCCTTGAGAGCATGAGCACCTGGTGGGTCTGATGACCCGGAGAGGGGAGGAAGATGTGAAAGAGTTCTTGAAGACTGGCTGTTAACACCTTCATCTCTCTTCATTTCAGGCGCATGGTGGATGGGCAAAGCATTTGAACTTGGACCTGTGTTGCAATGGCTTGGGGCCAGTACTGCTTGGATAAGCAAGAACATCATGAAAAAGAAGCATCTGAGGGACAGCAAAGCTGAGCGACGTTCAGGTGAAGAGGTTTTGAATACCTGGGGTTGCCAATACTGTGAACACAAAGGATAAAGGTTACCCAAGAGAGGTGCCACAGGAGGGGGTAAGGTTAAGCAGACCTTAATGCACTCCCATGCCACCCACAGCACGGGGGTTCCTCTGGCCCCTTGTTTACAGCCCAGCTGGCCTCATCGCTGTTGGAGCCCTTAGGTAAGGTTGAGATCTTAGTGCAGGGAGGTTTTGTGGGGGTGCTTTTTTTGGTAGAGCTGCCTTCTTCAGATGCCCAGGTCAGGAATCTGGGAACAGCAGCTTTTGCAGAAGCTCTACTCTTCCTCCCTGTGCCCCCAGCAAGGGCTTTGTGTTGGAGCTGATGAGGAGGGACAGCTTTCCCTGGGGAGACGTGGTGGGTGGCAGCAGTGCCTGTGCTTTCAGCACAAGGCAACTGGAGCATCCCCTGCTCTCACACCAGCAGCGAGGTGGAAGGAGGGAGGGAGGAATGATGCCGCCAAGCACCAGCCTGTTACCCCTGGCTCTTTCATCACTTCTCCCGTTTCACATAACCTAAGTAAGCTTTACCAGCCCCGTCCTTTTTTTTTTTTTTTTTTCCTGTTGGTTTGTTTCTCCATCTTTCCCTGCAGACGATGTGAAAAACTGAGATTTCGCTTGTGCTAAGGGCTCACTCGGGCAGGAAACCTTCAGCAGTAGCAGATGCTCAGTGAGCCCCAACCCACCTGTCCTGCCTGTGACAGGACCCCAGCAACGGGCAGGGTGGGGGATTGTTTCACCTGCCGCAGCCTTGCTGCTCTTCTGCAGCAGTCCCAGCTCGCTCTCTCCAGAAAGAAGCTGCAGCTCTTCCCTGACCTCACCTTTCTTTCCTACTGCCTTTTGCATTCCTTTGCCTGCTGGCTTAGTGGGTGAAGTAGTTGTTTGAGATTTCCCAGTACACGAACTTTACTAAGATTTAGTGCATCTCTTGAGGTTTTGAAAGACTTCATTGCAAAAAAAGTTAGACCCTTCTACCTATTTAGATTATGAAATAATCCACTATGATCAGACACCAGGTTGCGCTGCACAGACCCGCAGCGTCTTCCAGCAGATGACCTCAGGGCTTTTCACCTTCATGGCCCAGGGTTTCCCTGACCAGCTTTCCCAATGCTTTTCCTGACCAGCTTTCCCAATGCTTTAAGAGACAGGTGGGAACCTCAGAGTGAAATCACTGACTGATTTGGGACCCTCCAGCTCCAGGGCCCAAGGCATTCCCACTCGAACCAACATTCATTAGCATGACCAAACTTGCCAGCAGCGTGTTGCAAACTTTACTGTTAGTAATGGTAGTAGACAGAGAACCATCAACCTCAGGTTAGTCCAATAGTAGAGATGGCCTAATTAACATTATTTTTGCTTGTATTGCCATCTTAGAAATCATTATGGAACACTGCAGATGTTCCTGAGGAGGAATCAAGGGGCAGAACTGACATAACTTTTATTGCTGGCCTCAGCGCAGCAGTTTTCCACCAAAGCATCAGCCCATTTCCATGTTGGTTCATTTGCTTTGAATGTGGTCTGGAGTCACGGGGCCACCAGAGGAAGTTTGGAGAATCCTCACCTTCCACTGAGGTTTTATGTTCACTTACTGAACGTATTAATTTCTCAAGCATTTCTTCACTCATACTTTGTAAACATATCAAGTTTCCTAATATTATTGGTTAATCAAGTCTTGTTTCCACCCCGTGCAGAGCAGGCGGCTTTCTCCTTCTTACAGCCAAAGTCTACTTCTTTCCACACCTTGTAGCTCTGCTGTCAAGAAATGTTTTCCCAGGAAAGGCCAGGAGTGAAATTGTAAATTCCCTCCCTGAAGCACACACCGATAACCTGCTGCTGCTCTGCAGCCTGCCAAGGAAAAGAAGAGAAAACTGCAGCCCGGGCATTGAGAAATCACTGTCGGATGCCTGTCGCTCCACAATTATTTGCTGCAAGCCAGACTAACCAGTCACTGTCAAGGCAGGGAAAATGTTGCTTGAAGGCTTGATTTAATAGAAACGCAGTTTGTCTCATCGGTCAGCAAAATAGGTTGAGGATGACCCACAATTTTGTGTCCAGAGGGAGCTTTGGAACTTGTGCAGGGTGCCCAGTTTCACGTTTAATGCAGAATATAAACAAGTGGCAGATGCCACTGGCCACAGACGCCGCTCGTCCTTTAACTTTCGGGGTACGACAAAAGCGTGGCCCACGTCCCTGCCGAGCGGGGCTGTTCATACAGCCACACACCAGCTCTGCACAAACGCCTCTGCCCACGCACCGCAGTTTTTTGGGTGGGATTTGGCCAAATGCAACATGTTAAACAAGTCTGATGCACTACCCCAGGTAATTCCCCGGCAGGTTCAGCACCGTGTAAGCGATGTCCATTCAGAGTCAGGGAACAGCTGTGATTGCACAAATCACATCTCCCGGACCCATCCATACAAAGGTGGACTTTATTCATTTGGGTGAAAGGGGCAACATGAAATCTCTAATAATTTAGGCAAGATCTAGAGTCCCTCACCAGTAACTTCCAGAACTGTCTGGGACATATTAACCCACGGGACTTTCTCTGGTTTAAAAAGCACCACGTGATCCTCTCTGAATAAGGAATAACACTCAAATTCATCAGCTTTCCTGCAAGTTGAGGCTTGAGAAACACCTCTTCACTCAGGTTTGTTGAAATGCTTTCAAATAGTTGATTAAATAGATGGTTAAATGGTTAAACAGATGGTTAAATAAATGGTTAATGGTTAAATAAATGGTTAAGTAGATGGTTTTAAAAAGTCCTTTGTAATCGCAGCCTTTTAAAATTCATCATGTTCAAAAAGTAAAAGCAGATATTTTCACTTAGAAAATACTGAAATACAATATTTTTATAATTTCACACTATATTGTGGTAAACGTGATTGAAAAAGCTGATTGATAATGTCCCTCTCCCTTGAATGCTTTTGGTTTCAGTAACTGGTATTTGCTCAGAGGAAAAGACTTAATGCAAAGTCCTCAGATGGATCCAATCAGATTTCTACCAGAAACTGGCAAACAAAACTTTTTTTTTTTTCAATAAATTGTCCATAATTTGAGTTTCGAATAGAGCCTGTATACGGATTCAGAAGTGTAAGTGTGTATATATGTACAGCTCTCGGATAAGAGAATATTATATCAGAAGGCTGCTCATCTGGTCAGGAATTTTTCATGCCAAAATTAAACAAGGAAACAAACAAAAAGATTTTCTGAGCTGGTACCGTCAGGTCAAGGGAACAGTAGCCTGAAATTGCCAAGTATTTTGTCTTAAGAGCTTTAATGTGGGATAGGAATTTCATATTCGGGTTTCTGGGCTGAATTGAGCAAAAGAGTTTAGATCTTTTACGTTTTGGGTGTTTAATGATGTTTGGTCACCAGCTGAACACTGACTATTGCGGGATGACGCTTTGTTTTTATTTCGTCAGGCTTAAAAGGAGTTAGCTAAACCCAGAAAGTTTCTTGTTAGAAAACAGGAACTATGCTTTTTGGAAAAGCTCTACAATTTCGACTAGAGCTAAAAAGTGCAGGTTTTCAGGTTTTTGTAGTAAATTTTTTATTGTCAGCTACAGCTGAGCACGACTATTATTAACTATTTTTCTTCTTTCAACTCATTTATTTGCAAAATGCTTCCACTGTTTTAGAGTGCTCAAACATAGGCATTAATTTTTTATGCCAAAAAAAAAAAAAAAATTCAGATTAGTCCAAATGACTTTGTTTCAGGTTTTGAATTTTCTGAACTGCCAGACCTAACTCTTAGGACATCAGTTACTCACAGAGCCCTTGCAACGTCTAACAAGCACAAGAAGAACATGCAAAAAACCCAACCCCATGAAGTGAAATCCGAGGAGGGAGAGCAAAATAAAGTTCAGAAATGACATTCCTTTTCCCCTTCCGATTCACTCAGTCACCTGAGAGCAACGGATCACCCTGCAGGGAAGAGAAAGTGCAGTTACCACTCTGCTGTGGCCCAGTAAAGGCTGAAAAAAACCCCACCAACTTGGCTTAACATAGAAACCAGAATAATTTGGAGAATATGTGAGCAGGGTTGTAAGGACACGGCAGCATATGCAGCAGCGGAAGTAAAGTTAAGAAAAAAAAAGTCTTCCCTTTGAAACTTTATAGGCCTTATTGTAAACAGCCAGTGACAAATTTATTTTAAAAAATATTAAAAAAAAATCCTGTCAGGAAGCTCTTAAGCCAGCCAGAATATTTCCCCCCAGATAGCGCAGAGTTATCCATTTTGCTGTGGTTCTGCCTAACTGTGATCCTGTAAGAAATATCCCCAGTCGTTCAATAAATAATAATGTTACAGAATTTAAAATAAGAAACTAGATTATTAAAGTTACAAATCTTTGTGGTCTTTATATCTTTAATAAAACATTTATCCATTAAAAATGGAAACTTTTTCTACCCAACTTGTGCTTTAAATGGGGGGAAAAAAAAAAAACCAAAACAAAACCCAAAATAAATGACCATTGGAAAATTGCCAATATTTCTTTATCCTCCCCAGCCAAGGCTGACAAAAATGCAGTTACATTGATAAACTGTTCATCATTTACAGGGTTTTAAAAATTTTAACAGCTCTACGTAAATTGAGGACTAGATGTTTAGCCTTGGAGGCATGCAACAGGAAAAAGTAATCTGGAGCGTCCGTAGAGATAAATGTTATAACTTCATAGCCCTTTGCGCATAGTTAATGGAACAGCTTGGCTCCTACGGAACACAATGCACACATCAATACAGCATTAAACTTTAATGTACATCATACTGGGAGACCTCGGGGCAGTTGTACCTTGAATGTTTGCTAGCTGAAGTGATCCTAATGGAATAATAATGTATTATGAAGAGGTTGACAATAATTTCTAAATGGCAAGATAAATAAAAATACATATATGCGAGGTGCGCGTGTGCACCTAGGTGTGTGTAAGCATATATTTATATGTCTGTGTAGGTATCTATGTGGGTGCGTATAGCTCTGAATCTCAGGGAAGCAACAGGAACGGCATAGCCAGGGCAGTTCACGGCAGCACCCCTCTAAGGTGCGGAAAGGAAACAGGAATTTCCATCTTGCTGAGTTTATCCACCGGGGATGCATTTTCGAGGGGCCTCTCCTAAGCCACTTGCAGACTTTGCAAGACCCAGACCGAGCACCGTCAATTCCGTGTTTACGAGCCCAGAGGCACTCCGGCGTGCTCCCAAGGCACCCGTCCTGCTGGGTCCCTTCTCGGCGCTGCTCATCTGTCACGCGGGCAGTGTCCCTCCCACCGCAGCGGGGCGTTCGCCTAAGGAAGGACCTCAGCATATGGCTCATGTAATTACCTGGGCAACAGGGCAGTTTGGGGGAAACGCGATCTTTTTGTTGCGTGCATTCGGATGACTGCAAATATTGGAAATGCCCGGTCTATTGAGCAGGTCAGTGAACTCACGCAAATCTTCACCAAGGCAACCCAAAAGTCAGTCAGAGAGTCGGGAACTGCTCCGAGATGTCCTTCCATCCCCCTCCTCCGCCAGAAGAGGAGGTGCTCCACTCTTTGCTTTCAGAACAACGCCATGCTGACCTAAATCTTCAGAAATATTACCCTAAATTCAGAGAGCTCGCTGGTGCCCTAATGAAGTCAGCAAGGAGCAGCAGACAGAGCACGGTAATGCTTAATGTGAAGACGTATCGCAGCTTCAGGTTTTTCATCCATCATCCCGGAATCCCATTATTTATGGGATGAAGACGTGATTGTTAATTATACCTCCTCTAGGGCTCTTCTTTGACAGAAGTCACCACCTACACAGCCCCGGCGTCGGCGGGAGGGCTCAGCATGCCAATCCGGCTGAGGGTACCGGTGACATATCCTCATGTTATTCTTTACTTTTAATGAGTAAGATGTGCTGTGAGTGACCTGCCCTTTCAGGCTGCAAGGGAACATTCATCCAATTGTCTGCCCATGATAATCGCAGATAGTTATCAGTCCTGTACACAAAACAGCAGTCTGACCCAAATGAGAACATCTTCCGCGGGGCTGAAAGTGTCTTGTTTTCTCCCGCAGAAAAACACAAATAGGGAATTTTTACTTTTTTTTTTTTTTTTTTTTTAGCAAAATGTTCAAGTATTGGTTTTGAAATGCTATAAATATTTACAGTAATATGGAACTCTTCTTACCCACAAAATAAAGATTTAAAACCTGGGAGTGGGAGGAGGAGAAGATAGGTTTTCTATTTTTCAGTATGGGCGGGGGGGGGGAAATATCACAAGGAAGTTTGATTTGCGAATGAAAATTCAAACTATTCCATGAAAATTAAGTAACACGAGCCTGGCCTTTAACAATAAGGAACAGCGTGCCCGGAGTAAGGGAAAGGGAACAGAAGGAGTGTTCAAAGCAAACACAAATTTGCTTTGGCTGCCACGAGAAGCTTGTGACCGTGCTGTAGCTGCAGCGTGCCAGCAGCAGTGCGTGAATCGAGGTTTGCCAGCATCGCTCCATGCTTTGCAGCTTTGCAGCTTTGCAGCCCATAGTGTCTCCTCCGTGGTGGGCTTTATCTGCCGATTTTGCTCCTGCAGCTCCTGTCTGTCCCGCTGCCTCCCAGGCAGCTGTGTCCCAGATGTTCACACCAGCAATTTTGTACCTATCCCCCCCACTGGCACCCCAGGATGTGTTTTTGGGAGTGATGCTCTCTGCTGAGCTCCCATCCAACCCTCCCTCTCCACCTGCACCTGTCCCAGGCACGGAGCGGCATGTCCCATCTTTGCAGCCCGTGGTAGGTCTGTTGCAGGTGTGCGAAGACTACGGTGCTAAGTGTCATTTGGGAAGCTGCGTGTCACCTCACACAGAGCAAAATGGATGGTTAAATGGAGATATTGACGGTTAAATGCTGCCTGGGAATTGACTGGATTGCCTCCATGCGAAGGGAGGACGAGAGAGGGAGATGAACATGCAAAGGTAGTTATTATTTACTGGGGTTTCTTGAACAGTACTTAAAAGCTCAGCAAGATTTTGCTGACACTGCTTGACAAAGGCAAACACCCAAGAGCTGAAGGCTCATCCTTGAAAGGAGAGAATTATTTTGAGCTGCTTCTGCAAGGTGTCTGCGTAGGAGCATGTGTTGCTTGGTCCTGTCTTCCGCATATCATCATAGAATCACAGAATCATAGAATCACCCAGGTTGGAAAGGACCTTTCAGATCATCAAGTCCAACCATCAACCTAACTCTGACAAAAACCATCACTAAACCATATCTCTAAGCACTTCGTCTACCTGTCTTTTAAATGCCTCCAGGGATGGCGACTCCACCACTTCCCTGGGCAGCCTGTTCCAATGTTTAATAATCCTTTCGGTGTAAAATTTTTTCCTAATATCCAATCTAAACCTCCCCTGGCACAACTTGAGGGTGTTTCCTCTCGTCCTGTCGCCTATTCCTTGGGAGAAGAGACCGACCCCCACCTCTCTACCCTCAGGTAAAGCTTTCAGAGGCTGCTGCGGCTTTGTGAGCTCCTGGGGCTGGGGTGCATCCAGCAGCGCGGTGCCGATGGAGCACAGCCTGCCTGGTGGAGTGGCAGCTGGGAGCCGAGCAAGGCTGGAAGGACAGGATACACGAGTGAGACCCTCCTGTGCACCAGTGGGACGGATGCAGCCCCTTCTGCCCTTTTCCACCGACACAGCATTATTTCTAGGGGCCACATCACATTATCATGGTATCTATGTTTGGCTTCACTGGGGGAATCTTATAAGTTACTGATTGATTAAAAATCCTAAAAATGCAAATACCCTGAGGAGCGCATCTGGAGGAAAACAAATTCAGAGATAATTTCTGATTTTGGTTCACATCCCACCAGTCAGCTGGCAACTCTGCACTCTTCCCTTTACAGACTTGAACCTTCTTCACAGGGCTTCGGCTCTACTTTTATCCAGAGAAGCATATGTTTCATACCCGTATCTCTGATGGTAATTGCCGCATTACAGTTGTAGGTGTAGGATGATCATGAAGGATGAAGGTCAAGCTCTGGAGGTGGATCTGATGGAAGATTCAGCTTTGCAATATAGCAGAAAAATTCTGGTGACTTCTAATGTCACAGTGCCTGGAAGCTGGTGGCTTTTTGTTTCGTAGTGTTTGCCTGCACGGTGGAAATGGCCATCTACTGTGGCTCACTGCCCGGCATGGACCTGAGACAACACAAACTGAGGTCTCCAAGGAATAATAATGACATAGTACTAGTATCAAACATACTTTTAACTGCTGTTGGAGATGGTCTAGGGAAACTCCAGATTACCCACAATTTCATTAAGAATGTAGCCTGTGAAATCAGACTAAAGTAGAGGACGTGCATGGTGACAGCAGTACTTTGCAGATATGAAGCTGACGCAGCTCTCTATTTGGGGCAGCCGAACACGTGCTTTAAATGTCTTCATCCAGATGTTCAACATAACAAACCAAAGCTGCTGAATCTGTGGTGGGGTCATATTCAATCTCAGCTGAGATATCATTAAGCTGATGGACCTCCCCGGTGACAGAATCATAGCGACAGCTGGGAAATGGTTAATGACAAATTATTATTTTTAACAGACTGAGGCTGAAATTACCTTGGCATCAAAAGAAGCGAGCGTGGTGGGCTCCTGTCCTGTGAGGACATGCAACCACAGAGGGGAGTTGGTGTGACTCCACCTCGAGCAGGAAAGGTGGTAAGTTGTTGTTTTTTTTTTTTCCCCAAGATATTATTTCCTTGAAAGATGTTACCCACAGCTGGAAAGCATTTGGCCGTGACTGCAGTGCACATACTGCATGAAACAGCAGAGCGATACTGCACAGCAGAAACGGAGAGCATCTGCGGAAACAGAACTGGCAGACCGAGGACAGTGCTGGGCCAAAAATAATGTTTATTTCTGCATAAACGCCATGGAAAAGTTAAGGATGATAGCACATATCTGTAACTAAAGTTAAAACACGTCATGGAGTGTTGCAATTATTGCACAAATAAGCTTTAGAAAATCAGGAGTTAAGTTTAAAAGTAAGGAAAACAGAAAAATATGTCGCATTCAGATTATTAAGGACTTGTAGTCCTTACAGACCAAACTCAGAGAGTTTTGCAGAAGCCACACAGAAAACATGTCGCTATTTTCACATTTTACTGATTTACTCGTGGGTGGTAGGTGGACAGAGATACAACTGCTGTGAATGCAGTGAAGAAGAAACCCATGTGTCTGGTTTTCATTCCTGGTCTTCTGTTTCTTGGCTTTCCGCTACTAGCCCGAGGGATGCTTACAACAGCTCAGAAATAATTTTTACTTTGAAATGGTTCAGTTCAAAATTAACACAGTTGTAACTAACTTTGAAAGGATTAAAATGTAAGTACTGCGCAAGAAATGTAAAGCCAGTGCCTATAATAATATGATGGGATATGTTATGTTCTTAAATTAACTTTTTTTTATTAAATTCACCTTCTTCTTTTAAATTTAGCTTCTAGGGCATTGTCTAGCTGTTTTACTCTGCTGTGGAGCAATAAAGAGAAGCTAGAGGAAACAAACCAGCTATTGTACATAAACACACAAACACACGTTTCCCCATGGAGTTTTTCCTGTTGAATAGCTTTGGCCCACTGGGTAGTTTTTTGAAATGTGCTTGAACATTCATCTTTACAGAGAAAATATGGGAATCAAATATCCTCTTTTAAAACAGCGGCCTCTGCTCTAGGTGCTGAGAGGGGCTGGGGTCGGCCCTTGACAAGGTCAGTTCCCCCTCCCCAGCTCAGCTGCTCCCCATGAATACCAAAGGGTCCTGATAGAAGACACGGTTTATTACTCATCAGCTTTTGCCTGATGCAGATCATTCTAGGGATAAAAAGTAATGCTAAAAAATATTCCTAATGCTAGAAACAAAGGAAAAAACCCAACTGATTTAGTTACAAGGTACTGGGGAGGTTTAACATTCAGGACAGCTGAGGCCTCAGCACCATTGAGAGACTGTTATCAAGTGTTTTCAGGTCCCCAGCCACGTTAGCACGGGGTGCTAATTAAAGAGTTAACAGACTGGTAAATTCTCAGAAACTGCAGCTGTGTCTCCAGCAGGCAAGTGATAACTTTGGAGAGGATACCCTTACCCTTTTTGCAAAATGAGCTTATCCTGGGCTGTGGAGCAGAGGAGCGCTTCTACAAGGGATTGGATGGGACTTGCGGAGGAGAGATCAGTGAAGGAGCAGGTATGAAATTCTGGGAAGGGGAGATGAGATGTGGACTACATCTGTTCAGGTGGAGCAGAGTGTGGTATAGCCTGGGCTTGAACTGTGTGCAAACGTGGTTTGGAACCAGCAGAAAGGGGGATGCTGGGGGCTGGTTCTGCTCTTTCTACCCATTGGGGCATTGGCAACCCTCTTCTGTGAGTGGGTAGAAGCTGCAGAGCAGGGAAAAAAAATCAGCCTTAAAGCACACAACACAGGGTATCCTCTATCCGTATGCAGATGAGTTTTGTGTGGCCAGTTTCTGTAGGATGATACTGATCCCGTAACCCGAGCGCTGCGCTGCTTGCCTGAGTGGGACGGGGTCTAGAGCAGATACTCCTCAACTGCGGATTCTCAGCGATTTGTGAGGCTGCTTTGCAGGATGTGAAAACACCTGAATTTAGGTGTTTGTTTTTTTTTTTTTTTGTCGTGAACGTATGAGGATAAAGCAGTATGTAGCTTCTGTGAATAACTCTGAGGGCTGACTGGGGCTGTCCTCCTCCCCTTGGCTCCAACACTTGCTGTCTCCCCTGCTCCAAGAGTCTTGCTGGTTCTTCTCGCTTTCCTTCCACACACCCCATTTCCCTCCTTGTCTCTGTAACTACACAAGCCACCACAACCCCCAGGTTTGTAATCAGGCCCAGGGACCCCTGAGCAGGCTGCGTGCTGCTCCACTGTGTTGTAGGAGAAGGTAATTCGCTCCCTGAAAGGGCGATGTACGTCTGCTGGAGCACCAATGTATCTGGGACATTTAATATTTCATACCTACTGACTAAAAGCTAGACCTCAGGGATTTTCCATCTGACTTCAGTTTATAAGGAGGGCTTAGAGTGGGAAAGGGATGCATATCGGTTTGATGACGCTCCCCCGCCCCTTGAAAATATCCTGCTAGGGCCCTGCTTTCTCCAGCTACCCCGCATCTCCACGAACCACTGCAGATCCCTCAGCCAAACATGTCAAATGGCAGCAGTTTTCCCAGGGTCAGCGGGCAGCGTGGGTCTTTCTCCATGCCGAGAATGCCACAGACACCTTCCACGAACCTTCCCTCCTCTCTTGCTCTCGTTTTGTTTTCTCTATCTCCCATCTTCCTCTCCTGACTCTTTCTTTGAGTGGTCAGAGCCGTAGCCCGATGTGCTTAAGAGCTTGTTCGGGTCAGCGGTGCCCTCTGTACGGTTCCTCCACGCAGACAGCTCACGGTAATTTGGTATTGCAGTCGCGGCCCGTCTCTAACTCTGAATTCTAGGAAGCAAGTTTTGCCCAATAAAGGGAATCAATAAGCTTCCCTGTGCATGTTCTCACTGCTGTTAACAAAACTATCACATAAGCAGTTCTTCAAATCTCTTCTCAGATATCGCTCCTAAAATATCAGCTGTTCGGCGTTCGATGAAATTAGCACCAAGAGGTCTTTTGTGGTATAACTAGCTGGCATTTCCAGGTTGGCTGGAGATCCCGAACAGAACTTTGCGTTGCCCAAAGCTCTGGGGAGATCCGGAGTGGGGGAGCAATTGGAGAGCAGTGCACGTGGCTTGGAAACTTGTAGGAGAGGCTGCCATTGCCGCACTGGCTGTGTTAGAAATTCATAAGCAGCGGAAGAACAAGGAATTTGGCTGGTGAAATGAGAGGATCAGGTTGCAATGGGGTAACCTGGCACCCGGTAGCAGGAAAATAAGGGTCTGGGTTGGAGTGTGCAGAGCTTGGATGGGGTGGGCCGGGGAGCAGTCTGTCCTGCACCTCTGTTGCATACTGAAAAAAACAGAATTGAATGACTGTGCTCCATGTGTCTGCCTCCAGAAAACACAAACTTCAGCTTCCCAAAAAGCCAGTTTTCTGTAGATGAACTATTTTTATAGTTTTTTGATTGAAAAAGTATCTTAACATAAGAATAATTCCAGAAGAGAAACCAAAGGCTAGTTTACATTGCATGCTGCAGTAAAAAAGACTGATAGAGGATGTCACCAAAAAAAAAATCATAAAAGGGGAAACACTTCTAAAAAGCCAATAGCTTTTCAGAAAATCTTTCATGTTCTACTAAAGGCCATTTTTCAACCAAATGATTCTTTGCCTTGTCCTAAGCTTGAAAAATGTTAAGCAGCATCCCCCAAGGCCACACCAGAGAGTCTGGGAGGGAAGGGGAGCGATTGCATTCGCTGAAGGGGCTCCCAGCCATGCTGGCTGTGCCTGGGATGACTTTCTGGATATTTCATGCTCTCAGTTCGGCTTTGCCTCTGAATTTTTGGTACTACTCCTACTTTTATCTCTGCATTGTTCTTATGAGGCGGGCAGTTACGCTGGAAGGATCCTGGGCTCGGTGGTGCCAGCTTCTCTCCAGCTGGGCATCCCCCGTTGGCTTCACCTACACCAGGTTGCGCCAGGGTGACCGTGAGTGTGACAGGAGGCTGTAGACCCCACGCAAATGGGCATCGCACAGCTCAAGGTCTGGCTTTGGCCCACAGAGCTGCGAAAAGGACAAGCCCTGTCGGTGCTGTGATTGAAGAGAGGGTGGGCGCTGCTCATCCATGCTCGCAGCAAGTCTGCTTCCAGAGGGGTGGGTTTTTGCTGGTCCAACCCCAAGGCAGGCTGCATCCATGCTACCACAGAGCACAAGTTGAGCATTGGTTGATCAATGGAGCTGTGCCCATGCTAGGGTGCTATTGATGCTAAATGCAGTCACAAAGCCCTTCTGCAGCTTCTGGGCACTATCTTCTCCAGCATGTCATCTCAGCGAGCGCTGAGGCTGGGGGACTGGCTAGGCTTTAGGAGAAGAGTGACAACCTGGAGCTGAGCACCCATGGGCTGCAGCCACACTTGTGTGCGGGTGTGCTCTGTGCTGCATCCTGCTGTCCCCATCCCCGACTCCTGGCTCTGTTTTCACAGAAACCTGGGTCCGTGCTCCAGTCGGTCAGGTCTGGATGATGGCGCTGCATTTGCTGTCTCCACTTACTGGCCCTCGTAACTGCTGCTGCCCTTCAGGGAAGGCTGAGCTGTCTTGACAGGCATCTGAGATATGGACTTTTGTGCAATGCCAGCTTGTTTACACCTCTAGCCTGAGCCAAGCATCATGTGCTTTTTAGTCTGGCTATCTAGAGAGATCGGCAGTGAAGTAGGGAATTGTTCCATTACAGAAACTGTGGTTGAAAATGAAATTATTTTTCTAATGGGCCAAATATATACATCAAAATGTTGCAGAAAAGACCCAACAACTGCAGTTTAAAATGACTTGGCAGGGTCTATTGACACATTTGCTTGCCACCTGACTTATTGCCAAAGTGGGTTTTATTGCTGGAATGAAAGACCCTGCAGCCAAAGGTCTGATATTTGTCCCTGCAGGCTCCTGTCCTGCCTGCTGCCATACGCCCCGGCTGGAGCTGGGAATGGGAGAAGGTAAGGACCAGCCTTCAAGGAAATACTGGGTTTGCAGCCCCCGTGCTTGTTTCGTCTTTGCCCCTTTGAGGTGTCTGTGGGACGTGGTGACTATGAATCGCTTCAGTGGTGGTACTTTTTGTGTGGCAGACAATGGACGCTGTAAAGGAAGGATGGTGTGACCAATGGACTCTTCGTATAGTCACACGCATCCATGCACACACATTGTATATATAATATCTTCTTGAGGACTTTTGTTCACAAACTGCGTGTTTGATTTTTGTAGAGTATTTTCACCTGAGCCTTCGGCTGGGGCTGCACGGCTAGAAGGCGCGTCCCCTGGGTGGTGGATAGGGGATCCTCCTCTGGAGGGTGCACCGGTTAAAACTTAAGAAGGTGCCGTGAACCAACGCAGCCTAAGGGAAGGACACCCTGACAAAAAACCACTGGCCCTCCAAGTTATGGGGGTTGGGCAGGAGGCTAACTACCTCCTCCCGGAAAAAATGAAAAAGTTGCAGAAACGCTACACAACAATATCCAATTGGAACAATTGGAGCAATTGTTCCAGTTGGAAGATTGTTGTTCGCGCCTTATGTGCCTCCTGGCACTAAGAGAATTCAGAGAGAGAGAGAGATTTTCACCTGAGAATTTCAATGTGATTGCAGGGAATTCTCTTTTCTTCCTCAGCACACTAAACCTTTGTGACTTGGGTTTGGAGGCCAGGCTGTCCCTCTACCACCAGCAGCCCATCCCAGGGTGCTGCTTATGCTCTCCCTCACTCTTCTCGCCTTCCCACCTGTCCTTCCTAAAGGGCCTGTGTCCATCCAGGGCAGCACTTCAGTGGTGTGAGCTATCCCAACGTGTCTGATTTCAGTGAGATCATAGCTCCGTGGCTGCCTGCAGACCTCAAATTCCTCCTGCCTAAATTAGGCTGTGAAGGAAGAAGCAAGATTCCTTTTGCAAAATATGATGTCTAATATTCAAACTTGCTATTAATATCTAACTGTAACTAAGCTCAGATCTCAGCTGACACTCAGGGTGTCCATTCAGGCCGCTCCACAGCTGGCATTTCTGTGAGAAGAGCCTTTTGCTGCCACAGAACCAGCTCTTCCCCTTGGTCCGTCCTTATCACTGGTGGCTCCTGGGCGCCTCTGGGTCTTTGTCCTGTTGTGCTCAGTCGCTTTTTCATACGCCAGCTTTGCACTAGCAAAAGTGAAGTAGGGACACTTCTTCATGTCTCTCAAGCAGGAACTACTTACTGTTGAAATCTACCATTTCTAGTTGCTTTTCCCTTTGGCCAGCCATGTTTCTCCTGACGCTTCTGCTTTCTTGGAAATATAATCCAAAAAAAAACCAGGGCCGGTGTTCATTACTTCTGTTATGTATTCAGCAGTTCCTTTCTCACTGGCAGAGGCTTCCTCCTTTCAGCTAGCTAATGCCTTCTATGTTATCAGAAACAACGATTAGACAAATGCGCCCTGAGCACTGTAGTTACTTATTCCTGGCATTTTGCAATGACTGTGTGACATGTTGATACAAGAAGCAGAGAAAGCGAGAAGCTTTCTTTCAGACAGGTTAAGACATACTCTGCTCTCTTTGTTTCAGGGAATTCTGTCACTGAGCTTTTTAGTGGGACTGAGTTTCCTGAAAGATGCTTTATAGAATGGTGGGAATGTATGGAGGAGAAGACCTCTGGGTCTGTTGGAAGTAGTGGTCAATGCCGTGATTGCTTGGGATTGCTGTACGAGATGACCCTGGCGGCTCTTTCCAAACTGGTCAATCTCTGTAACCATTTGGCTTAGTCTTTATATTTGTGGCTCTAGACTTTATTTACATTATTCAGAGCTAAATGCAGTGACAAGTAGGGTCTTGTCATGGAAAAGCTTAAGTCATTTTAACTATGATTGGCAGTGATCGCTGTCAAACAAACATGAAGGTTAGAGAACATTGTCCATCTTCTAGACGTTACCAGCTCGGACTAAGCCAAAGATATCTATGAACCATCTACACGTTTCAAACAAGTGCTCCCTTAATATTCATCAATCAATTAGCTTTACAAATTGCTGAGATGATGCTGAAATGTTTGATGTACTGAGCAAAATGAGATGTTTTTAGGTGTCATTTTATCAAAGACCTCAAAATTTGACAGGCATGTGAACAAAAAGAAACAATTTTTTTCCCACCAAACCTACTCAAGCTGAGCTTTAGCATAAAGACTCAGCTCGTGCTTGAGCATGGGGTAATGGCTTCAGCTGCCATCAGGTCCTGTCTGCCAGTGTCTGTTTGTTTTCCCACTGAGTAAATCTGAGTAACTTTCTAGAGAATAAAGATTAAGACCAAGTCTGAATTAAGGGTGTAAGTACCCAGGCGCTTCTTTAAAAAAGCAAGGCTGTGGAAAACTAGATCAATCCCCAAGCAGGCCCAACCTCAAGCTTGAACCTCGAAGAGAAACAGCAGGATGCAGATCAAATTGCAGGGCTGTGTTACCGTGCTATGGCGGTGGCACTGCTTGATTCCATTTTAATAGAGCTGAACAAAATGGGAAGTGCTTCTCTCAAGACAGTCTCAATAGCTATATTTTGAGGAGACTGGGTGATTCAAATCCATTTTGTTTGATCAGAACTTCTTCTTGCCACTTCCCTTCCCTAATGTGCTTAGAATCAATTTCTTACAGAACAAAGAGCGTGTGGATGCAGAAGTCAGCCCAAATGTTGTCTACAGTGTTTGACCTAGATTTCTCAAGGGACTTTGCTATACACATGCATGCACAAAATCTAAACTCAGCCAAGTGTCTCGCTTGCATGAGTGGTTGTGCTGGTAAATCAAAAAACCACTAATGCAGATGGACAAAGACTTCTCTTTCCCACACAGTTCCTGAACAGTACATGGCAGTGCAGAGAGTATACTTGCAAACTGAACATGCAGTTAAACATGAGTATTTCACAACTAAACTTACTTGAAAAATATTAGTCCTGCACACTGATTAGTAAGAGACCAGAATCTAACTTGATCTCTCAGCCAAAAATAGGAAAATGGTTGTAGATTATATGCATATATTTCTGTTTTGCATGTACAGTTAACTCTAAATGCACGTATTTCAGAGAGTGCCTAGATACTGTCTTTTTAATTAGGCTGGTGGCCTTACGGAACATTTTTTGTTGCAATAAAGTACTAAGTAGGGAAAAAGAAAGAAATCATAACTGGAGAACAAAAGGCACCTTTTTTTTGGCCTGGCAGGAGCCTGCAGGCAAAAGTCTTCGTGCCCATCGGAATCGTCTGTGTAAAGAAAGATGCCCTGCGTGCAAACTTTACAAGAGCTGACGTGAATGTGTATCTGAGTTAGAGAGATGTCAGTCTGGCTCTTAAGCTCTGTCACAGCCGCTAAGTTATGGGCTGGACAGACTGTGGCTTTGTTCCAGATGAGCGGGCTGGGTTGCAGATCCTGGCCTGTTAACCATTAGGGGCTCTGCCTGGACAACCCAAAGATGTCAGCAAGGAATGGGGTGGCATTCCCTATCTAATCTGACAGAGAACAAGGAGCACATCTTCACGGTAAGCACTCATTCAAATGGCTCCAATTCAAAACACTTAGAGGCTTTTGTTGGCAAAAGCTCTGTCTCAGCCGCCGTGTTAACCCCGACTCTTATGGTCGGAGGGCAAGGTTTGTGGGTATGAACATTGCATCCCGCGCTGTTGTCAACCTGCATTGTTGGTTTTACCATACCCTGGACCTTTCCAAAGCTTTGGAGAACCATTTTCTTGCTGTCAGAGGAGTTCTGCCTCCAGTGGTTGAGCCAACCTCAATTATTCTAGAATAATTGGGGCAGCGAAATTCTGTGTTGTGGTGTGAGTTTTCCTTGGCACGTCTCTGCTCAAGCTCTGGTTGCTGAGACATTTGAGCTCCTTGGCTGCTTGTGGTGTTTTTCAGCCCTAGTGGGTGCTGCCTCTTCTCATCCCCACTGAGAGTCATCATGGACAAGTATACCTATCTATAGACTCTGGGACAGCACATGCTACCTGGCCAGCTTCTAAGAAGCGGGTGGGAGCTGGGAACAGGAGACCACTCTTGGCATGTCCTCTTTCCTTGGTAACAAGGAAGCAAATGTAGACTGAGTTTGGGCAGACAGGGAGCAGGTTTGTCACCCTTTGGGTTTGAGTGTAGTGCTTAGAAGACCCACTTCACCTGGTTTCCTGCCACCCTCCACTCCCTGCCACGACTGGCTGCTGACATGGGCACCTGCACTCTTTGCTCAGACCTAAAACATTCATTAGGGACGTAATGAACATCCTTCTAGATATAAAACAGTAGGAATAGGGAAAAATAAATCCATTAGAAGTACACATTTGGGCTGTTAGTACTTCTCTTGACCTGAGGGGCCTCAGACATGGGTCTGGTGTTCTTATTATGTCACACCTTATACAAATAAGGGATAAAATAGCAGTTCCTGCCCCAGTGAGCAAGAAGACATTAGGGAGACAGATGAGTAGAAACACAAGTTAGAACTTCTGACAGCAAAGTGCTGCAGTGGAAGGTTATTTTAGAACTTGCTGCCTCAAGGGAGTTCGGACTTTCTTGCCTTGCAGTCAGCTAAAGATTTTGATGCCAATTTAGTAAGAATTAAATGTACTCTATCAACTTCAGGCATTTCTCTTAAGTTGCTGTAAGTAAGATCTGTTTTTTCCCTTCAACTTTCTCTGGGTGCGTGGCTTTTGATATGGCATAAAAAGCAGAAGGTTCAAATCAGACTTACAAACATAGCTGTCATTCAGCGCTCTCCTTGGCAAAAGCTGTATTAATATATACTGAAGCGTCTCAGTTAGTGATCAAAATTTTTCTTGCATTGCCATGGCAATGCAAAGGAAACTGAATTCCAATGTGACGAAATACCTCATGTCTTTACCCAGTCATTATCGCTGATGCTGTACAAAAATACAACACTGAAAGCAATTAGGTGTGCAGCTACACAGGAATGGGGCAGGTCAGGGTACCTGGCTCTCCTGGATAGTGATGGAAATTATTCCCCTCACACATCCTATGATGTATTTGCTTTGGTTTTTGCTAGTTGTTGACTTTTAGAATCCCTAGCTCCTGGACAAGATTTTTTTTTTTTTCCTTTTTTTTTCCCCCTTTTTTTTTTTTTTAGTTTTTTCCCCTCCCCCCTGACATCTTAGGTTTTACTTAGCAATAATGTGCTGCTGGCTGTGGTGGTTGTAGAGAAAATGCAGCAGAGGTACATGCTGAAAGAGAATGTCCATCCCTTGTCTCATGTTCCCTCTGCTCCCACAAAGTAGCGTGTGCCCTCTTTCCTTTATATTATCCCAAGGAATTCTTTCATATCATAGAATTGTCTAGGTTGGAAGGGACCTTTCAGATCACCTAGTCCAAAAATCAACCTAACTCTGACAAAAACCATCGCTAAACCATGTCCCTCAGCACCACGTCTGCCTGTCTCTTAAATACCTCCAGGGATGGCGACTCCACCACTTCCCTGGGCAGCCTCTTCCAATGCTTGACAACCCTTTCAGTGTAAAAATTTTTCCTAATATCCAGTTTAAACCTCCCCTGGTGCAACTCTTGTCCTATTGCCTGTTCCTTGGGAGAAGAGATCAACCCCCACCTCTCTACCCCCTCCTTTCAGGGAGTTGTGGAGAGCGAGAAGGTCTCCCCTCAGTCTCCTCTTCTCCAGGCTGAACACCCCCAGCTCCCTCAGCCGCTCCTCATGAGACTTGTGCTCCAGACCCCTCACAGCTCCGTTGCCCTTCTCTGGACACACTCCAGCCCCTCAATGTCTTTCTTGCTGTGAGGCACAGTTGTGTGTGAACACAGTATTCGAGGTGGGGCCTTACCAGTGCCAAGTACAGAGGGATGATCACTGACCTGGTCCTACTCAGTCTCTTCACTTTCCCCAGTCAATAATCATTGCTATTCCAGAATTGCCTAATTCCCACTGGGCTCCTTGTTCACCTGTGGGCTGGGCAGAAGGCGGTGTGTGCTGCTTGGTGGCCAAACACCATGCTGTGTCTGGCTGACTTGAAGGCTAGTGAACAGCTTTTCAGGCTGTGCTCTTTGCGTGTCTCACTTTAAAATCTGTAATAAAAAGATTCAAATAGAAAAACACTTTAAGAATAAGATAAATACCATGGTTTTTCATCAGCCCTAAAAATTTTGGAGCTAGTTTGTTCAGTGTTTGGTTTTGGCAAGTCTACAACTGCCAAGCTCTAATGCTTTTGCGAGTACTGACAATGACTTGCAAAGCTTGAACCCAGCATTTATATGCACCCTTGCAGAGGTGGGTGGTGTCCAAATACATACACTGTTCAATCCTTTAAGTCTTCAAAACAGGGGCCAAGGTGTTGGAACCAAAACAAAGAAACAAGTTGTCTTCTGTCTTCCTCTTGTAGATGAACTCCAGCCAAAGGGGAGTGCATATTCTCAGCTACACTGGACTCAGTGATCCACTATTTTTCACTGACGTTTGAGATTTATTTTTTTCTTCTTCTTCTTTGTGCCTGAAAGCACTTGTGAAAACACATACAGGTGTCCACAGTTTTTCACAAACACAAGGCAATGTCCCAAGCCAAGAAGAAGTTCTTATGGGAGAATTGACCAGAGATGCACAAAAGTGAAGGTGTTTTCCATTCTAGGGTTCTCTATCGACTTGGTATTTCTGCCTACAGTCAAGGAGTAGCTTTCCTTTCAGAGTTTGTGTGCGCATCACTTTTCTATGATTGTTTCAAAAATGAAACTTAATGTCTGCATTATTTCATCTTATTTGGAAGAAAAACAAACAGGAAATACAGACAAACAGATCCTGTCCAATTCTACCTTGTAACCAAATTTGCTTTCAGAATAAATGACAGTGATGAGAAAAAATAGCATGTAAAAAAAGAAAGTGCACAGATTAAGTCTGAGTTCCAGGGCTATGTTTTCCCAGTAGTGGAGACTTGTGGTGCTTTCAGCCCTGTCTCCACTGAAATCCATTAAGACTACTGCATAATCTCGCGTCCTGCTTTATAACTTGCATGTTGTCACTGCTTTTCAAACCCATCACTCCTAAGGATGTCTCTCTGGGCAGGGCGCGCAGCACTAATAACAGGAGCTGCACATGAAGGAAATCCATTGTCAGGCAGATGCTCTGGAATATGCTACAGAGGACAGTATTGCAAAAATGTCACAATACATCCTCCTGACAATGCCTTCCCTGTGAGTTATACAAAGACAGAGCAGAGAAAGAGAGGCGTTTGTATGGCAGCAGACACCCCAGAGCCATGACATGAATTTGCGAGTAGCTCTGTATGTCAATGTGACAAAGTTGCTTTCCCCGATTCTCAGATTTTCCCCGATTCTTTTTACTCTCCCAGCCCCTCTCAATGCACAGAACAGAGGCTTCAGCAGACACAGTAGAAACCACCCACGACAGAACTGCCACCCTTGAGTTACGATCAGTCATTGTGCCCATCTGTCCCCCTCCCTCGGGGCTACACCACAGAACCGTACCCCAGTGCTCTTGGACACACACAACCTGTCCCAGCTCTCCGGTTGCTTGAAAGTGGATTATCTCCGCCTCGTGCACAGCTGACTGAGGAGATTCCCCAGCTCCAGCTCGGGCAGACCCTGAAATGAAACTGCTTGGAAGTACAATATTACAAGGGAAGTAATACCCTCGTTCTCGTGTTCTTCCTCTGGTCATGGCCATGGTTGGAGCCAGGAGACCAGATGATCCTTTGGCCGCTCTTACCAGTACAACTGTTCTTATCTCCTTGCAAAGCCTACCCAGTGCTTGGTTGTTGCTGTCTTCCAAAATGGGCTGAATTGGATTCTAGAGGCAAAGCATCTCTCTGACTCACCCTGACATGAACCTGGGTTAACTGCCAACACCAATGTCACTCAGTGAAACTTCATCCTCCATCATCCGTGTGTCATGCTGTACTCATTAGCTAATTGCTTCTTAAGGTTTCTACTCTACTCCTGGCTGGACTTCTCGCAACGTGCTGAGGAAACAGGATCAGAAGAGTTAAATGAATTGTCCGAGGCCCCACAGCAAGTTTAGTCTGTTAGTACCTACCTGCCTCCAGCTGTCTGACCTCCGGCTGCCTCTCCACCCTGCTGCTTTGTTTTCACATGTCTTGCAAGTACCATGAAAGACTCTTTTAAAGTATATCCAGATAAGGAAAGGGTTAAAATTTATCATGTTTATCATAGAGTGAAGCATATAGACAACACTGGGTGTGGTTCCTCTGGGGGGAATGAAAAAGAAATGAGGAGTCCTTGTCCATAAACCTTACTTGTGGTAGCAGGTCCTACTTACAGCAGTAAGGACCACTGATATACATGAGGAGGGGCAGCCCTAAAGGTGATACCTGCAGACCAAGTAATCTACCGTACAGAAATCTTGGGGCCAAACGCTTTCTTCGAAGTTCCAACAAAGACACTGGACGTCCCACTGCAGAAGAGGTTGAGTTAAAGTCTGATATTCTAGCGTGCTTTATCCCTGCAATTAAAAACACAAGTAAGCAGATAAAGAACAAAGACGCGTTTTGTTGACAAAAAAAAATATCAGAATTATTGGCTAAATATTTACTTGCCTTAAGATCTAAGCAGCTTGTGCCAATGCAAGCCTTGATGCCTTGTTATTTTACAGTCAGAAAACCACAGGAAAGCTATTAATTGATTAGACTTCCATTGTGCTTTGCTTGAATACTAGTTGTGGGCAAAAAAAGCCCTGCAATACTCCTACAGTCCATCTGCCTGGTTAATGAAAGGACAGCTTATCCAAGGTATGTGAAGCTGAACCACATCATCCCCTGATGTGGTTTCTCAGCCTCTCCCCAAGTCACAAAGGGTGATACCTTCTACCTGCTCCACCCCTGCAGGCTGAGCGCCATCCGTGGCAAAGCAATGGCCCCTGTCTCTGGCCACCTCCAACTCCTCTGCTTTCGGCAACACCTGCAGCTCCACGTGGCTTTTTCTCAGCACATGGTAGATCTCAAAGCACTTCTTTCTTCCCTGTAACTGCCGTTCGCTGGTTGTGATACCTAGGTTGGAAGTACTGTTAGTTGAGCATCAGGGAGATACTTCGGTGAGCAGTTTCAGTTTTTAAATGGAAATATGTTCTCTAGTGTGGAATTCCCAAGGCTCCTCTGACCAAAGGAAACAATATGAATACAACCTCATTAAAGACTAATGTGTGTTTCCAGGCATCGACAAACAGCCAGGCAGCTCCTAGTGGGCCACAGGGGAGAAGCGTATGGAGCACTATAAAAGCTTTATGAATGACAAACTTGCCAAATTGCTGTTTAAACAAGGAAGCAAATGGGAAGACCATCTGCATCAGATTGAAACTGCTCATAATCCTGTCACTTGTGCCAGTACGGTGTGTTTAAGCTCTTGTGTTGGCACATGCCCAAGAGACACAAAAATGTGTAGCTTTTACAGCAAACCCCCCTGCTCCAGTCATAGGATCCGAGGCCTCTTTTTGCCATTTCTCTTGGATTTATGATGGAGAAGGTAGCTTTCTCTCTTCGTGCAGCCCAGGCTAAGCCCTCCCCTGTGCCTTGGGCTGTGCATGCTGGGTAGCCACACTGGAAACCCCCAGGCTCTCCATCACTACTCGCGCTCTCCCATCTATTCATGGTTCTTCTCTGCCTCATCCTCAGTATCAAACATCTCACAGTTCATCCTCGGCAAACCTCCACCAGGCCAGCAGTGCTGTTGTCCTCGCTTTACTGACGAGACAGTAAGGCATTTAAAATGATTTGTGTTCAGCTAGAAGATGAGCCTGTATCGGCAAAGGGCTGATCCCGGCTCTGCCTCCTGTTGGACTAAAGTGACCCTCCATCCCTTATCCCTCAGTCCTGGGGCTGTGTGACAGCCACAGGCTCCTTTCCCCTCGTGGCAGTTAGTACAGACTTGAAAGAGAGTCGAGGGAAAGCCAAATCACCAGCCCACCATTCCTCATGTAGATCTTTATCTTGTCTCTTTACAAGGAGCTTTGAAATAAAAATAAAACAAGTTACTGATAATTAGCTCTGAAGACACACAAGCAATTGTGCTTTATCGTGTACAAGCTCTTTGATAATAGGCCAGGCCTTGTGCCATGAATTGCTAATTAATTCTTTCTTAGCAAAATGTTTTGCTTAATTAAAGGGTGTACTGATTTATAAACACGTCCCTAAATATTATTCACTTCGCGTCTGCTGAAAAGAACGCAGACTGTTCCTGCGCTCTAACATTTCTTTTCAAATTATTCCATTATACTCAGCTACGCTCTTTTCAACACTGATTGTGACAGATTCAGAAATTATTAAATCATAAATACGAAGAGAAAAAGCTAGTGATACACGCATAATGGGAAACGTTCTCACAGTGCCCAAAATATTTCAAATAATGACAAAACCAGAAAGAGACGGAGGCAGAAATGAAGTTCCTGCCCCACCTCTGTTCTTACTCACGCCGGAGTAAATCATGACCCCATCCCCAGAGCTCAGCCTGATGTAAAAGCAGAGGAAGGATCTCTCTCACTTCTGCAAGATCACTGCGACTTAGATGAGGTCCTACCTGATTGTCTGCTGTCTTTCGTGGTGCTGTCACGGGGTGGGGTCAGCAGTGAATTCAGTTACTGGCCTGTTCACAGTCCAGGACTTGCTTTTTGATGAGTTTCTTCTCAGTAGCTGCTATTAAGGCTGTTTTTTTTCCTCCTGCAGTTGCACCCTCCTAGCAGGTGCTATCCCTGCTGTGATGCAGAGGAATGGCAAATCGGGGAGAAGACAAGGTCGGTGTCCCATAGGAGTCAGTACAGCCCTGTCCCCAGAGCCCTGGTGGCTCTAACCTGGGGCTGATGACAGCAGGAGCCTGGTCAAGAGGCTGTAGCCCAACTTACAGTGTTTGGGGTGCCTGAAAGACCACACCTCGGGGAAGGAGAGTAGATGGATGGGACCCTGTAAGGGATCCAGGACCAGGCATTTGGCTTAGAGGAGATGAGGGGAATTTGATGGGACACGGACATGGGGAGCAGGAAGGTTTGGCATGAGAGTGGAGCTGCAGTAGGCAGGTTTGATCCAAAGGGTCTTTGGACACAGTAGGGCTCCAGGCAGGTTGGCTGCACAAGGCAGCCCAGGCCAAAGCAGAAAAGAGAGGGGGAAAGCTGATCCAGACCAGGATCACCGGTGGGCTCAGCTCCAAGATGGTGGTGCAGTTTTTCGGTGCTTCAAGGGATGCTCAGCTGAACACACAGGTGATAGGAGCAGTTTGCTTTTCCAGAAGCACAGGCGCGAGGAACTCCCCAGGAGGGCTTCATCCTGCTGTGATGCATTGCTGCGATGAGCTGCAGCATTGCCACGTGTTAAGGCGTAGCATTGCCCTGTGCTTGCCCTGTTCCGCAGGGCTTCCCTGAGCAGGGGCCGCCAGCAGAGACAGGACAGCGAGCTCAGTGCGCCTCCAGCGTGACCCAGCACAGCACCCTTCACCCCTGGGCCGCCACACCCCCACCCTGAAGAGGGGTTGACACCCCTCAGGGAGCTGTGCTTTGGGATGTGCAGCAATGCCAGAGGTCTCTGCAGGGACTCCTGGTGCCATCCCTCCCTCCCACTCCGTAGGGCCACCCAGCTCTGCTCCAGACACAGCCCCTCAGCTCCCGGGGTGAGCCACCACCATGCGTGCCTCTGTCCCCTCCTTTTGCATGTACAAACCACAAGATGAAGAGTTTCTATTTGCTCAGGGAAAGTTAGTGACTTACTTTCCACTCTGTTTACCTTATATTTTGTGCTGTATTACTGCCTGCTGCATAAATCCACTCCAGAGTACCTCGATGAAACAACGCCCTCTGAAATCCATAGGTTATAGTTGTCAGCAGCTGTAAGTCTGTCAGCATTCAAGTGTAAATTCTTTTTCACCCAGCATCCGTTAATCAGCCCAAATACCTCCTTTTTCTTTGTCTCTTTCCTCCTCTTCATTACTGATGTATCATGTGGCAAGTGGGTAGTTACACATCTTTGCTGTCAGAGTGGTGTGAAGGAGTCAAAACCCACACATAGGTTTATAGAGAAGTCATTTGGGCTGAGGTTTTGTTGCAAGCTGGGGACTCTAATGAAGTGGATGGGGAGAGTCAGTTGTGAACACTCCCAAGCCATTTGATGGACTTAGCCAGAAAGCCGATGAGACCGGCTGGCTCTAATATTTCTGGTGTGACACCAGGTGAGATGCAGCTTTTCTCCATGAGGCTTCCTATGGAGACTTTGTGTTTCATCAGTCAGACGTGGAATAAAATGAGACGCATGTGATCAGTGAGCACAAGCGATTGCAGAGGAAAGGAAAAATTCACATGCGCCCCAAGAAGCCGGGTTGCTGGTTGCCTTTGCAGTAGCAGCAAGACAGCACGTACATACAGCCCTGAGGCCAGCAGGCTACGGTAATCAACCCTGAACTCTTCTTTTACTCAGAACGGGGTTTCCCCTCATGATCACTGCACTTGGTACCCTGTTTGTTTGCTCTAGAGCATCTCTTTCCAATGGTTTTCCATCCCTGCCTGGGAATTTCATACCAAGGAGAATCTCTTGCCTTTCCAGGTTAAGTTGCTCCAACATTAATTACCCTGGCTGCTAGAAATGTGTGCCCTATTTCTAGTCTGAATGTTGGCTGCCTCCAGAGACATTATGTATGCTGAGCACTGGATAACACACACTTCTCTGAATATATTTGCAACTTGATGATATTGCTCTGGTTACTTCTCATCCTTAGCCTCTGATCCCTGGCTGGGGTAGATCAGAAATGTTCTGCTCAAGTCAGGGCAGTCGTGCCAGCTGACACGTCTGGATTTGGCCCGTTCTTAACTGCAAGATACAGTTGCTTATGACTAAAATACCCGGTGTTTTTTTAAATAAGGAGAATAAAAGGTTAAGCTGCAGCAGATATTCACATTTAATCTGTTCCAATTACAATATGCATATTACTTTTCAAAAAGGATTTGAGATTTCTCCCACAGACTTAAATGTGTCCGCATGAAATATCAATGTTTTAGGCTAGGATTTTGAAAAGCACTTTAAGGAAATGAGGCACCCACTTCTTATTGACTCTCATTGACTTCCCTGTTTGCTTTTGAAAAATCCCATCCTTAATCTTTGTTATTATGCCATAAGAAATGGTCTCCCTCATTATCACTGACATATCCTAGGTACTGCCAGGACTCACAGCTGCTATGTCTAACCTATAAATACAGTAAAATAAACGAAAACACTGAAGTTACTCAGTGCACAAGTGCTCAGCGTGTTACTGGTAGGGGCAGTCAAGCAACGTTAAAGTCTTCGCAAGGTCCTTATGCTTAAGCCAGTACCTTGAGCATTGCATCTGCCCAGGAGACCTCGTCTGGACACCTGCCCTGCGTTCAGACAGCCCCGGTTTCTCCAAGGTCTGTCTGCCAGTGGAGAGGGCTACCTGTGCGAAGGATGATTTAGGGTCTAAAACACAGTGCAAGGACTTGCTTGCCATACAAACCAGGGGGCAAAGGGCCCCAGGTGAAGTTTAGGTTCCTTCTGGTGTTTTGCAAGACTTAGACTCAGTCTGATCAAACACCCAAAGTTGCTCATTCCTGTTCCCTGGCTGGCTGCACTGGAAAACCCTGCCAGCAGCAAGCCAGAGGGAAGAAGTGCTCCCAGAACCACGTCTACCTGCAGGCATGGTCTAGCAAGACATCAGGATGATCTTCAGAAGCGTTTGGGAGTCAGGAAGTGGGAGGCGTAGGGAAGCATTGATGTTGCTTGTTGTTGGCATCATAAAAAGTGGCCGTAGTCCCTTTGCCACCAACCAAGGTCTTTCCACAATGCACTGAACTGGAAACTTTTCCTCCTCCAGCTTGACCCCCTCAGGCTCTCCGGCTCCCTCCAGGACAGCCCCTTACCCCGATATTAGATCTTCTGAACAAGATATCAAACAGGTTACTATCTCCACATGCTCCTGAGAAGCCACGCAGCGCTGTTCTTAGAGATGGTCTTCTGCATTGACCGGGGATTACATTGCAAGGAACATTCCCTGGCAGAAACTTGCTGGGAAATCCCCAAAACATGGACCTTTGCCTTTTCCCCCACCAAAATCCTTACGGTCCCACCCATTTCATTTGCTCTCATGTCTAACAGCAGAGTGTGTTCCATAAAGCTACGGGCAGAGTAAGCATATCGGGGTTTGCAGGCTGGTGTCTCTTGCTCATGCAAAGGCTCCGTTTGTCTTCTGTAGTGCCAATCATGTGAAGAAAATCTGCAGAGACTGTTGGGTCCAGAAAAATAATGTATCAGCTTCTCAGTATCCTTGTTCCTCCACAGCAGGGTTTCAATGGGCAACCAGGCTTCAAGTACAACAGGTTATGTTTATTTTTGCCTATTGATGATAAGCAAAGTTTCGTTAGGAAGGGGGAGGAAGAAGTGGGTTTAGTGAGAAATGCAGAAATCCCAGTTCAACTGCTTAGAGGCCCCTATGGATTAATAGATTAATTTATCTTGCGGGGCATTAATTGAAGAATGTGCTGAGGTTAAGGACAAGGTCAGCTCTTCACAGTGTAATGTCTCCTACATAATTCACTTACCAAACCATCAAGACAATCTGTGCAGAGTAATAATGAAGGATGGACGTTCTGCTCCCAGGATCTCAGGGAACATAACCTTGTAATACAGATAACTTTAAGTGAAAGTTGTAGGAAGGTACATGGCAGATGTTTTATTAGATGAGACATTTAGCACTGTCTCATACTTCTTTAAGGTCTGCAGTTCCAGATCAGGAGCGAATGACACACAGAGGGACACTCCTGCCCCAGCGCGGGGTGTTTGGTCCCTTCACTGCACTGCGCAAACAGTACTTCGCTGGAGCCCACAGCCCTCCTGCCAGGGAGCTGGCAGTCTCATGTGCAGCCCTGCGAGGAGGCAATCAATAAAAAACAGCGCGGGAATTGTTACTGTGCTTTGTTACTCCTCCAGACTGACTCAGAAAGGGCTCTGGCTGGCTGCAGCAAGCACCCCCCAAAACCTGCTGGGAAGGAGTACTTGGCTCGGGTCGGTTTGCTGGTGGGGGAGGGATAGAAAGAACAGGCTGTGATGTCAGGGGCTGTGGCGTTGCCAGCGTGACAGCCTTTTAGGGTCCCCCAAGCTGAGTGAGCCGGGGGACACGGCACCTCTGCCCCCTCACCACCGGGGATTCACCCTGCAGCCTCCCCAACCCACCCCAGGCTGGGGCAGACGCCTGGCCGCAGAGCAGAGGGACAGAGGCCATCTGAAGCGGCGTGAGAAGTAAAAAAGGATGAGCAGATGAGCCAGGTGAGGCTTTTGTCTCTCTGTTACCGTGCTTGTGAAGGATAAAGGCAGCGCAGGTACGGCTGTCAGTACTTACTGCTAAGCTGCTGCCCCTGGTGTCTCTGGAGCTGGGGTAACTCCCATTCCTGGAGCCCAGCCTCTGCTCACGTGAAGCTGGCCCGGCTCACGCTTTGAGGAGTTGGCCTGCTCGTGGCTATTTGTTTATCGGGAGGAGGAATCTGCCCCCCTGCTGCTGCTAGTGGCTCTTTCTGCACATATTCAGTGTTTGCAGCGAGCAGGGTGGGACGTTAATAGTGAGCATTAAGGCTGTACCAGACCCCTCTATATACCAGCACAACACAGCAGGCAGAACCTGAATCCAATTTCAGACATCATTTATAACTTGATGCTCTTCAGAAACATTTTAACTGTATGCACAAGTTTTTGAACACTGGAAGCATTTTCCTATGACATTAATCGAATATTAGAGCAGGGATGCAGTGTTGCATGTCCATCCTTGGAGAGTCTTACAAAACGAAACCTTCAAAAACCCTATCTACCTGGTCCCCTTTCATCTCAGTTATGGGCCAGAGATCTCCAAAGATTTATGTTTACCTAAGTTTTTCTCTGAGCGGCAAAAGCCAGACCCACAGCATGGCAGAGAAGCAGAGTAGGTCAGAGAGACTGCATCAGATGACTCTGCCCTGTGATTTGTTCATCTCCAGAGCTGCCCCACAGAGAGAGCTTGAAAACCTGGTGCTGCGAGTGGTTATTGTCTTCTTCAGAGCTCCCGTGGCAGATATCCAGGTAAGGAATCCAACCAGCCCTGCGCCATTAATGAGCCCTAAGAAGATCAAAGACGATGGCACAAGATGAAGTGTCTGTTTTACAGTTCTTAAAAGCTTAAGAAAAATGAAAACACATACAATTGGCCCATATGAGGCCAATTTTACTGAATATGGAAAACCAGACTCAAAGGTGAAATTTTGTGCCAGACTTAAATGCTTCTTTGTGACTACATTTCATCTTCCTTCTTTAGATGCATTATGATAAAATCTAATTATAGCATTGCACAGCTTCACCCAGACAGCACTCTTTTGAAGCAGCATGGCCAATATTTGGTTTAAATCACTCATTTTTGTTTGATTTTCTTGTTTGTTGGCCATTTCAGGTCTTATTACCTACATGCTATTTAGATTAGTGCTGACCTCTCTCCAAGTTTCTGAAAGCGGCATAATTAAGTCTTTGGATTGTCAGAGGATCCACCTCACTTGTCAAAGAGGTGCAGGAGATGGTCTGGTCCAAGCAGTACAGCTGCTCTTCTGTGAGGTGGGATGGGTCCACAGCTAGGCTTCAGGCAACCCCAAAAACATTACCTCAGCTACTTTTGCTGCAGCGGACATTGAAGATACTGAAGAACACCTACTGCAGAACACCTGTATTAGCATAACTTGGCGACTGGGCATGTAGAACGGCCATAGGAAAAAAGAAGCTATACCTGACTTGCTTGGGAACTGCAGAGTGCTGAGGTTGTACCAGCACTTTTTGCACTGCCTTTCATTCTTTTCTACCCATCCTGGAAAAACCTTAAAAAAATAGTCTTTACAGATGTCCTTTTCAGCCAAAAGCTGATTGAGCTTGCAATTTTGTTGTGGCAAGTCTGTCGGCCTGCTGTGTTCCTTCATCTCTGCAGCTGTTTGAGAACTTCTAGAGAGCTTGCTTGTGTCTGTGTTGGCCTCAACGCACTTACAGGTGATAGAAGAGTCACAGCACTGCTGGCATGCGCCTGTGCCCTCTATTTAATGTCTTGCCCCTGAGTGCATCAAAGGTTTGTTTTCAGCCACTACTTCAGATTTTGCAGCACAGAGGATATTTGTGGACAACTTGTGCCACGTTATTTTTCTGAGCTACAGATCTATAAACTTGGTAAACTGTATCCGCTGCCGCGGCGAGAATAACTTAGGCCATTTCCCCTTGCTCTCCCACAGCTTAGGCTCCTGCATTGGCATCAGAGCACTCCCAGCCCTTGAGACCCAGAGTGAGCCTGTCACTGCCCAGCCCTGGGTCTCTGGGTGCTCTCAGGTCCTACTGTTGGTAGACTTCTCCCTGCTGGGAGGTGGGACTTGCACTTCTCTAGCAGCAATGTCCTCATCTAGTCAAAGCTTACCCTTTCTTAAAACATCATCTATGCACCTACTGCCCCGTTTTCCCGGGATGCCTGCCAGCAAACACAAGCAGCATACACCAACAGAGTTGCCCTTCCAGTTAGCAGCTTACGAAGCACCTGGTTCATGTGAAATATTAAGCGTAACATGGTTTTCTTTAATTGTTTTGGGTTTTTGAGATTTTTTTTTTTTTAAGTACTATGGAGCGTTTCTTGTCTTGGCACCAGGCTCTTTAGGGTAGCTCAAGATCTGCTTCTGCCCTTCAGCATTTGTCTCCTGAGCTCAGAATCCTCTTGGCTCAGCTCACTTTTTCCACCCTAGGGTGGCTTCACGGCTGAAAGGTTATCCCTGCTCCAAAATTGCTCTTCTCTTATTTCCTGCCTAAAGCTTTTCTGCAGCTTAATGGGTTCATTCATACAGTCCCACAGAAAACCTTGGCCGTGCTCAGTGGTGCTCCTGCCCATGCACACTGCTGGGAGCTGGGTCTTGGGTAGGCAGCAGTGAGCTGCACGATAAGCTGATGCTTGGAAGCTGCTCAGCCTGGGCCCTGGGAGAGCCTCTCTCTCTCCTGCCCACCAAGAGAGGACAGGCCCCAGAAGACACCTCCAGCAGTTTTTAAGGAATGTGTTTTCCGTGGTGGTGTTTTTCTTTCCCACAGAAACTACCATTCCTCAACTGTTTTGTTACTCTCCCAGACTATTTTTTTCATGTGACTTCTGTTTTCAGTTGTTGAAAACAAAGTTCCCTTTTTAAGATTTTTCGACTTTCAGCAGAAAGTCGAAACTTTGTGCAAGGAGGAAAAAAAATTCTCTCTGATTCACTCTGCTTAGAGAGAATACTGCAGGTCAATATGCTTTCTGTACTTTGCTGCTTTTCCATCCTTGCTGCGTTGCTTTTCTATTGTTTTCCTTTCTCTTCACCAGCTGACATCCTTCCCCAAAGCAATGTGTGCATTGCGCCCTTTCCAAGGGCGTCACTACAGTCGTATGTCACACGTGTGACATATGTCATACAAGAGTCAACGCTCCTGACATTGGAGGTGGTGCCTCAGGTGAAGGAGAGGAAGCCTCTGAGCTGAGTCAGGTTTTCTGCAGGTTCGAGCTGTTGGCACAGCATTGCTGTGTGCCCATTAGAAAGACTGTCACTGGGGCCATGAGATTTCCCAGTCGCATGCTGGGCTTGCACTTAGGCAGACATGGGTTTGAAACACCAGGCTAGATACACCAGCCTAGATGGCTGTTTCATAGTCTGTATTGCCCTGAAAGTGTGGAAATCAAGGATTTCCCATTCAGTCAGTCTGGGAAGAGTGAAGGGACTATTCCTGTGAGCTGCTGCCCTTCTGGAGAGACACAGGCATTACCATCACAAGAAGCTGTCACTGTGATGCAGATTGGACTTTCTTAAGCGGTCCAGCACAGCATGCATACAGAGTACTAATCTAAGACCAACATACAACTTGCGCGTATGTATCACTGGTCCTTATTGACCTGACTTGGCAGCGACCAAGAGCGTTACCTTCAGTCTTTCTGTGGCTTGCACAAAGTGAGTTGGAGTGACTTAGGACTCTGATGTACAACCCCAAGGTGGTGTTGAAGGCAACTAAATGCTTATCAGAACTGCTGAATCCACCAGGCAGCAAGCCATCAAGTCACTGCTGAGTGTCCATCTTCTTATTCTTCTGAATGAAGCATTCTTTATTGAATGAATGAAGCATTCTTCATTCAGTCCCCCACAACTTCCTATGACTTGGACCTATATGCAGGACACTAGGAGCAACAGTCCTGAAAGACTGGTTGATCTTCCTGGCCCTATGAGCTGCATAGCAACAGCTTTATATGGGTGAGAGCCACAGATGCATGTCACCCTTCTCAGAGGGTCAAAAGGAAGGGGATGTCTGTGACCGGTTCACACTCACAGGTGACAACATCCCGCAGGGACCAGTTGGAGCAGGATTGATGACAGCAAGGAGCAGAGCATGGCTCTCTGGAAACCCATTTTGATCACATAAACCACCGCTGGTGCTTTGCTCTGGGTTTTCCAGCAACGGTAGCCCTGCTGCAGACCTGCTGGTGGTCAGGCAACAGCACAGAAGTAGAACCCACGTTGTTCATGAGCTGTAATGCAAGTGAGAAGCTGGGCCATGTCTTACACAGGTGCTAATTCTGAGAGCAGGAGTTTCATGGTCTTGCACAACCCCTCTCAGGATGCGTGAATTTCTCTGAAAAGCAAGCTGCTAGCCAGCAGGTTATAGTGAGTAAAAAAAGAGGTCTGTGCCTCTTAATGCAAATGAGTGCGCGTTAGTCACCTTAATCCTACTGGGCCTCAGACAGCAAATTCAAGAACTCCCCATTTGTACTATATTTAGAAGTGCCATGATTTCAAACCACTCTCCTCATGCTTTTTAGACCTGAACCATGATTTTCAAGTGCTTGGAGTTGTCAGTGCTGCTATTAGCCAGGCAAGAGGGGGGTGCACGGGGGAGAAGAGATGAGAAAGGAGCAAAATTCATCACGGACATTTGTGATGCAAATGACCACCTGCAAATAGATCAAAGTTTCGGCATGTCTCATGAAACTAGAATGTGTTTCATAACGTGTCGGGAACACTTCAGACAGCCTTTTGCCAATGGCAGGTCTTATAATTAGGGGTTAGCAAGTGTCTCTGCTCACTGCTCTGTTCTGGCTGGCATCAGGCCCACGGGGCAGCTCTGTCAACACCTCCCTTCAAAGGTACAAGACTTACCTGTTATTTCAGTATCAATGAGACAATAACTGATGTCAATGAAAGGTCAGTTCCAGCCTACAAGTAAAATCTTGTTATTAATATTTTTGTTACGTTTAGTTGTTTTAATTTTTTGACTAACGTTGTTTAGAAGGTAAGTCCCATCGGTGCCTGGAGTGCTTAGTAACAGAGGAGAGTTCAAATGCTGCCAAATCTGTCTTCTTCCCTGCCTTAAATTCAGAGAAAGAATTGTAATGAAAACACATCAACCTGTATTCTCCAGTACTGTGCACTAAAATAGTGCTTTTTTACCCTCCCCCCTGCAAAAGACCAAATGCCCTTTGCAGAAATCCTCATACCTGTTTCACAGCTGGGGACTGAACTCTCAGGCTCTGGCCCCAGCTGGTAGGATGGATGCCCAGGTGCTGAGCGCCAGATTGTTGTCCCTATGAAATCGTTAAGGTCTTCCAGACACCCAGCTTGCATTTTGGGCTCATGCCTCTTGGAAGCCTACCCTTTAGGGAAGAGGAGGAACAAGTACTGTACAAGTCAATGAACGGACCAGTTCTGGTAGCTACAGAGGCACGGCGAAGGTATCGCTGACTACTAATATTTAAATTTCACAAGGCATTTTTCAGAGTTTTCCAGTACAGCTCGTTATAGCTTTAACAAATATATGCAATGCATATAGACAATTCATCTCAGCAGTGTGATGGCTATTACCCACATTCTGGTTTCTCTCGTATTAACTTGTTACCCTGTATTTGTAATAAATAGAAAATTGTTCAGCTCAGTATTTGCCTTCCCCAATATCACTCCCTGACTAATCTTTTATTTTGCACTCCCTCTTTCCTCCCAGATTGTTAGATCTGATAATTCGTCTGATAAAATGCTGTCCGTTTCATGAATCCAGCAGACACGGGAAAGCGAAGTGGCGAGTTCAAAAAGAGAGGATAGGTTTCACTAATCCAGTAGATGTGTGATAACAAATTCATGAAGCTGATCACAAATTTAGGTGAGAGGAATATTAATGAAATCAGAAAGCGGACGGTACGTTGGTAGTTTCAAAGTGATGGTTTGAGACCACGGACTTTAACTGCCTGAGGATACCTTTGCAACTTCTTTATAAGCTAGAAAAGGCAGGGGAGTGCAGAACTGGAAGCAGGTAAAAGAATGGAGCATGAGCAATGGTTCGCTTCAAAAAAAAAAACCCCAAACCCAAACCAACCACCCTCCCAGTCTTAAAATCAATATGTAGGGGGTTTACTCTGACAGCCTGTGGAACCCTCACGACACAGAACAGTACTGATAGAGAGACTTCTGCTTAAAAAACTCAAAGGCTAGGCATTTACTTCATAAAAATAACAACTTTAATCCAAGTTGTGTATGCTGTCATTGCCTCTCCTCCCAGACAAAACAGGAACAATGGAAGAATCCCAGAAAAACCTGACTTTTTCTGCAGTAGGGTGCCATAACAGGATTGGTTTTTGCTTTGTTTGGACACACGTATGAGACCTGTCACAGAAGATAACACAGAGATCTAGGCAGGAGCAGGATGGATGGGAGCTCCTTTGAAGTACTCACAGGCTAACCAGATAAAGAAACACTGTGTAGCTGTAGGCTTTATCTGATTACATATAATCAGATGTGTGAGACGGCTGTCAGATGACGAGGAAAAGACCCTTCCTAGCAAGTCATAATTCCTCTTCTAACAGAGACCAAACAAGTCGGAACTTCTGAGGAAGCCGCTGGGGCTGGGGGAGCTTCCACTTGGAGACAAGCGCTTGAAAATGGGCTGTTGTCCTGAGAATAGCTATAAATAACCAAAAGTGTTCAGAAGCCCCTGGAAGGGACAGGAATTGACAGAGACAGACATACAGCACCTTCTCTCTCTCTCTCTTTTCCTTCCTTCCTTCCTTCCTTCCTTCCTTCCTTCCTTCCTTCCTTGCTTCCTTCCTTCCTTCCTTCCTTCCTTCCTTCTTCCTTTTTCTCTCTTTCTTTCTCTCTTTCTTCCTTTTTTTCTTTCCTTCTTCCCTTTTTTCTTTCCTTTCCTCTTTTCTTTCCTCTTTTCTTTTGGAAAATTCAGTAAAGCTGGGGGAAATACGATCTGTTTAATAACATGCTAATAATCTGCCTCACTAGCACAGAGAAATGGAAAAATGTGTTCAAACGGTGGACTTGACAAGGAAAAAATACGGCATTTTTCTCTATTGTAATAAAGAGTGGAGCATACAACGTATTGTGCAATTTAATAGCGCTATTAAACCAACAGGACTAAATGTTCGCAGGGAATCTGAATATGCTGCAGAATGACCAAAGCCCAAAACCCAAGTGGCTGCAGAGTTCCTGATTAATCAACGGAATAAAAAAGGAAAGACTATTTCCCCATATGTGGCTGAATTAGTGGAGCATTGCCAATTTGAAGATAAATTAGAGGCACAAGGGGCTTGCACTCTGTAGGTATGTACTCTGTAGAATTAAGCAATCTGAAAATGGCAATTTACAGAGGCCGACTTAACCCTAAAGCGTGCACTAGAAATTGCCACATCAATGGTGATGCCTACTAAACGTGCCAGGATGGTGCAGCATCGTTAGATGTGTGCAACAAATAAACTAAGGGCCAGGCATAAATACAGCTCAGGCAACACCCGCTGTGTACTTTTGCTGTGAGAAAGAGTTTCTCAATGCAAATGATTATCGATTTTCTGACAATCTTGTGGAAACTGCAATGAATTAGGGCACATGCTGTAAATGTGGAGGTCAGTGCATAATCACGGCTTTCAAAAGACACTTCCTGAGGATTTCAGAGTCCTTGTTTGATGATAGGCTCAAGATCACTGATGATGTTATACAGTTTCCAGCCCTCGAGTTTAAAGAACAGAAGCGAGGGGTGGATGACAAAAGGGAGGAATAAAGCTTGAGTGAACCTTGTCCAGAGTCTGCTCGCTGGGCAACATCTCAACAGGATAATCCAGCCACCTGAAAGGAGTGCGAGAACTTCTGCACTTCTAAAAACACACAAAAAAATGTTTCTGCCAGATTTTAAGCATGAGCTCCCATGACATCACCTGAGAAGACCTGGCCAATGCTAGATCCACTATGACTTTATTTAGCAAAATGTTACAACCCTCCAAGGATGGGGGTTTCTTCTGTGTTGACCTGTTCTGAAACCACATCATCTGCCTGGTGAAAGTATTTTCCCTAATGTCAGTTCCGCACCTCCCAAGCTGAAATTTGATGTTTTCATAATAAACAATGTATAGAGTATGTCACGATATGATTTAGTTATGGTATTCCTTCTTAGTCCCTAATAAAACCCTTGGTTCCATTGCTTATAACCTTGGCCAACGTAACATTGTTCAGGTTCTTGGGTCTTCGTAGGTTTGTCTTGGTGTCAGGGGGACGCGGCAGGGCTTTCTGGACAGCAAAGCTTCAGACAACGAAAGGCTCCACTGAGTGTGTGGGAATGGATAATTTTCAAAGGCTTGCAAAACGTCACCACTGTTTCTTTCACAATGTTCATGTTTTGTTGAAATTGTTCTTAAAAACAGCCCTCTTGAACTGGATGCCTGTGCTCAAACAGGCTTCAGCCCAGGTCAAGGTTGTTCAGCAAATTATAAACAGTTTGCCCAGGAGGTGGGGAGGCGGACAGTTTAGAAAATAAATAATGTTTCTGCATGCCTGGTCCTCCCCAGATGTGAAGCTCAGTACCTGGTTCAGAGGTAGCACGGTTAAGAGTGTGGAAGAAATACCTGGGATAGTCAGAAATGCTGTTATTCAAAGGGTGAGAGGTACTTAGTGCAGATGGGTTATCAAAGTGCTTGTTTTCTCTAAAGAGAAATGGCTGTTCCTGGTTTGAAATGTCGCAGGTGGGAGGTGAATTTAACCATCCAGCTGCCATCAAAGTCAGTGTGTGTCACCCGGATGACGTCCCCCTGCCACCATTTGAGAAGCTGAAGTGTTATCACAGCCTCCTGTAGGAGAGGAGACTGAACCAGCTGATGCTAAAAATAAAAGTCTAAAGTTTCTGCGGTCAGGCAAATGAGGACGGTATTTCCTGAAGTTTGGCAGCTCCATGATCTGATATGCTGGTGGATGTCAGAGACTCAGGGGGGCTCCTCAAGCAGTTCTCTGAAAATCTGAGTCTTGGGTACCTGCGGTGCATTGGCAAGCGAAGGTTGAGCAAAACATAGCAGACAGTTTGGCTGTCAGGAACCTCCTAGAAGAGAAAATCCTGATGCATTGACATAGACCGCTATGCACTTCAGCAGAATAGCAGGGAAGAGGAAAGAAGATATTATTTATTTTTTTTTAAATCTATCAATAAAGTCTGTGTGGAAGCCCCCTAAACTCGAGATTCCCTAAAAGCTTCTTTTTGAATCATTTTCCCTTTTTAGCTGCTTGATACACGTCCATATTTACTGGTTCCTACAGTCCATAAACAAAAACAGGAAAATACTGAGATACTAGCTATTTCCATGAAATGCTGAACATAAGGAATAACCAATCCAAAAGAGCCCTTGTATTTCCGGACCTTTCTGAGGCTCGTTTTGTGAGCATTTGCCAAGATGGACAAAGGCTCAGAAGTTATTTTAGCCTCTTCCTGTTCTCGTTAGCCATGCAAATCCACTGCATGACTGTTAAATGCATCCAAAGGATGCTTTTCCTGAGCCCTCTCTGCTCATCTCCTGGCAGCCTGCACTCCTGTAATAAACAATAGGTCCCTACATTTCCAAACACACAGGTTTATGATGTTGCAGGGAAAGATCTGTTTGGCTGCATGATCAATGGGACCCCACCGTGGTGCCGAGTGCTAGCCTTGACCTGCGCTGGTGCTGCCCCAAAGCCCATGGCGGCAGCAGAGGACAGTTTCTGGCTTCAGAAAACACTATTTTTGTCTATTGCACTCAAAACAGGCAGGTGTTCTCACCAACTTAGTGTTGGTCACAATATAGGGCCATGAAGATGTGTCTGAGGAAGCTAGAGTGGCTGCTGGGAGCAGCGGTATGCTCACCAGGGTGAGCAGAGCACCCTCACCTTCAACCATTTGGATGCAAGTGGATGTCCCAGTTGCCCCAAATGGACTATTCTGGTGCTTGAGCTGCCCTGCGGCCCTCTGTCTTGCATCACGTTTTGCTGGGAGCATGTATCTGGAGTGGCGTATGGAAAGTATGCCGAACAAAACTCTTCTCTGGTCTTTGTTGCCAAGGCTGGCTGGGCTGCAGGGCTGGGGTTGAGTCAATATAGCCACCACTGCCTGCCTCCCAACTGGGAGCTGGAGAGGATCATAGAATCATAGAATCTGTTAGGTTGGAAGGGACCTTTAAAGGTCATCTAGTCCAAGCCGCCTGCAGTAAGCAGGGACTTTTTCAACTAGATCATGTTGCTCAGAGCCTCATCAAGCCTGGTCTTGAGTATCTACAGGCATGGGGCCTCCACCAGCTCTCTGGGCAACCTGTGCCAGTGTTTCACCACCCTCATTGTAAAGAACTTCTTCCTAATGTCTGATCTAAACCTGCCCTGCTCTAGTTTAAACCCATTACCCGTCGTCCTATCGCTACATGCCCTTGCAAACAGCCCCTCCCCAGCTCTTTTGTGGGCCCCCTTCAGGTACTGGAAGGCCGCTATAAGGTCTCCCCGGAGCCTTCTCTTCTCCAGGATGAACAACCCCAGCTCTCTCAGCCTGTCTTTGTAGGAGAGGTGCTCCAGCCCTCGGATCATCTTCGTGGTCCTCCTCTGGACCTGTTCCAACAGGTCCATGTCCTTCTTGTGCTGAGGGCTCCAGAGCTGGACACAGTACTCCAGGTGGGGTCTCACCAGAGCAGAGGAGAGGGGGGGAATCACCTCTCTGGATCTGCTGGCCACGCTTCTTTTGATGCAGCCCAGGATGCAATTGGCCTTCTGGGCTTCAAGCGCACATTGTTGGCTCATGTCCAGCTTTTCGTCCACGAGTACCCCCAAGTCCTTTTCCACAGGGTTGCTCTCTATCACGTCATCCCCCAGCCTGTATTGATAATGAGGATTGTCCCGACCCAAGTGTAGGACATTGCACTTGGCCTTGTTGAACTTCATGAGGTTTGCTTGGGCCACCTCTCTAGCTTGTCCAGGTCTCTCTGGATGACATCCCGTCCCTCGGGCACAGCGACCGCACCACTCAGCTTGGTGTCGTTGGCAAACTTGCTGAGGGTGCACTTGATCCCTCTGTCCATGTCATTGATGAAGATGTTGAACAGCACTGGTCCCTGTACAGATCCCTGAGGGACACCACTTGTCACCCCTCTCCATCTGGACATCAAGACATTGACCATCACCCTCTGGATGCGACCATCCAGCCAGTTCCTTATCGACCAAACAGTCCACCCATCAAATCCATATCTCTCCAACTTAGAGAGAAGGATGTTGTGGGGGACCATGTCAAAGGCCTTGCAGAAGTCCAGATAGATGATATCCATAGCAATCCTCTTGTCCACTGATGCAGTCCCTCCATTGTAGAAAGCCAGGATTTTGGCAGAGGATGCCTGCCTCTGCCAAAATCCTCCTGCCTACATATATCTTTAAGGTCCCTTCCAACTCTAACCATTCTATGATTCCCTATGAGTGGGAGAGACAGCCATCCAGCAGCTGTCTGTAGGCATCTCCTGTGGACACATCCAGCTCCAAAACACAGCTTGGGACCATAGAGACAGAGCTTTAATGTCAGGTGCCACCAGCAGAAGACATCAGCATCATTTTGTGAACCCAAGGACGGGGGTGAAATCCTGTGATGTGATATCTCTAAAGAGCTGCTGTGTTTCCAGAGGCTTCAGTGATGCCCATCTACATCTGCCCATGCCCCTGCCGAGAAGGTCTCGGGGAGAGCCTGGCACTTTGCCTTCCCAGCACCAGCTGTAATTGCTGGGTGTCTCCCTGCCCTCTGTGAGCAGATGGCATTTCTCACTCCCAGCTAACCCATTTGCCATGCAACCTTCTCGTTTCAGAGCAGATAAAAATACCCGTTCACATCAAGCAATCGTGGTGTTTGCTTTATACTTATTAAAAACCACTTTATTACGATGTTAACCTCCAGATCCTTGGAGCTGCCTGACACCAGCTGTCTCAGGAAGCCAAGACCCCGTGTCAACAAAAAAGTCACCCCCAGAGCAAGAGCAATGTTGCACTTTTTATTAATGAAAGCTTGGAGCGCAGTATAAATCTCCTGCCCACCCTGCCAGAAATTTAACACCACAACACTTTAGTCACCACAGAAGACAGACACGATATTTCCTAATTGATAGAATATCTATTGAAAACCTATTTAGACACTTTAATGGGGTCACAGGAGCACCGTGCCAACCTGTGGAGGTGGAGAGCTCATCAGAAACTTTAATACTTTGCATATGCACAAGAAAATACCATTTGCAGAGATTTCTTCCTAGTTTCATCCATCTGCCTGACCAAGCTATTCCTTTTTGTCTCTTATTTATGGCTGTAATTTTGATGCCACGGTTACTGTACACTATCTGCTGTATATTTCTCTTATTTGCTTTGAAATTGCTCTTTTCAGCTCATATCTGAAGTCATTTATTTGCCCACAAAATAACCAGGCTCTAAACTATTTCCTGGCAACTAGTTTTGCAGTGCCTAAGATGTTATTTTTTTTTCTGTAATGGTGTATATACATCCTTTATTATTGCACTTAAATGCTGATTAACAATTCATGGACTCTTAAATGGCTGAAAAAACAGATTCTTGAGCTAAACATTTCTAGAGAGTCTCTTAGCCCAGAGCTCTTCTCTGCAAGTGTAGGCTTCACAGCGGAGGAGAGCATGGCTTGAAGTTGGTATTTCCAGAGTAATTGCATTTTTTAATTAACAGTATATTTAATCAATGTAAAAAAGAAAGTGACACAGCTGCTCAGGGGCTGCCGTAACAGGCTAAAAATAATTTTGCACACTATATACTTTGATTTTACCAGCCTTCATAGTGCGGTCACTGGAGACTTTGGTGATGAGCATCCTGATCGGAAAACATGAAGCTTCTGTGCCGATTGCCTTTGTCACATTTATGGGCCATTCTGAGCCCTCGCTCAGCAAATTACAGTCATATTGAGGTTGTGTTTAGACTTAGCGGCACATGAAGCCCCTCAGGACACGCTTTCTCCCTTGTGCAATCATCTCCGTGGCACAGACCAGGATGACTGAGGTAGGGAAAGGCAGTGACAACCCCTGCGGCCGCAGCTCGGGGCACTGGCACCGAGGAGTTCCCTGTTAGCAGAGGGTGCCTGGACAGAAGGATTTGGGATGAGCTCCCCATTGCAGGGCGCTGAGAAATATGCCTTTTCTGCTTGATTTCACAGAGTTTCAGTGTCTGAGTATATAGTGGGAAGGCAACGATTTACAGGTTAAAATGTTCCTCTTCTGCAGAGGACTCAGAAAGTCGCTGGTGCATGCTTCTGCACCAGTTGAGTGAATAAATATTTAGAAATTTCTTAACATTTAGAACTTGGGATGTGTCTAAACCTAAGAAGCTATCTGCAATGGACTCTGTCAGCGCCCCTGCGTACTGACACCTCGCCTCTGGACAAGCCCTTGCCCACGAGCAATGCAGAGGGGATGAGGGGCTCTGCTTTCTAGTCAATTTTTACTCCAGCTAGTTCGACTGTCAGAAGCCAAAAGAGGAATTAGAAGTTATCTGAACATTCATTGACCCTTAAGTGTGTAGCCCTTAAATCTTCAGTACTTTCCAAGCAAAAGCTGAACCTTTCAAAGAAATAGCAGCTTCTCTAGAAGCTTGTTTCTCCCCGAAATGGCAGGAGTGAGATGATGCGATACAGAGGCCACTGGGGCTCTGACACTTAATTGTCCTCCCATTGAAAAGCTGATCAATTCGGAACCTCTCCCTGGGGGTCTTCCCTTTATCTTGATCTCTTATTTCTTTCCTTGTAGCACACGATTTCACGCACGTCCCTCCCAGCATGGTAAGTTCAGGAAATGCATTTGCCTCCAGCTCCATCAGATCATTTTGTGCTGCCGATGTGTGAGCAGCGGCACTGGTGGTTCAGTAACGGAGGACGAGTCTGTGAGCAGGGGAAATCCACGTTTACTTCCACTGACTGTCAGGCAATGCAAACTGCTTTACATCTCTGTAATACCCACTGTCAAGGGATGTTCCGCAGAGATGCGGTCAAAGGAAAGAAGGAAGATTTTTGGTGTCATTGTCCCAGGGAGGAGGATTGGTTCCAGCCAGACTCCTGTCCTGCCAGGCCAGAAGGGACGGTTTAACATCAGCTGGCGTCAGGTCCTGTGTATGGCAGAAAATAGCACAAGGAAAAACACTAACAGTATTTCTGCACGCAACCGTGGGAGCGGTGGGACTCCCTGGAGAGGAGACACAGCAGGGAGTGGGCTGGGCAAAAAGAAGTACACTGGCGGGGAGAAGGATGCTACAACCAGTGGTGCTGCCAGGAGCCCATCCTGGGGGCTGGAAGCAAAATTGGTGTGGAAGCGATGTCACTGGAGGTCACTGGTGTGGGCAGACCCAAGCTGTGACAGCTGGCAAGAGTGACCAGGTGGCCTCCCGGGGCCCCATCCTTGGTGGGCTTCCAGTTCAGTGCTTTTGATGATCCAGGATGGTCTGAGGCAATCGGCTGTCCTGTGCCTTTGTGTTTCAGATAGTGAAACAGAAGCGGTGAGGAATGCCTTCGTGGACTCTTGACACCTCTCTGTCCCTCATTTGGGCATGATGTGGTGGAGCATCCATAGCTGCTGGCACGCATACGTAGTGGCAAAGTACATGCCATGGTGAGGGCTCTGTGCAGGGAGGTGGAGGAGTCTGGTTTTTGCTGAGCTGTTCTCCAATGGGGCTCATGTCCTGATGGCTTTGGTTTTACCCTCCACATTTTGAATACCAGCAAGCGTTGCCACACCAACGTCAATATTTCTGGTTCAGGTCAGGCAATGGCTACTATATCTAAGCCTAAGTGGCCTGGACAATGATAGACATGGCCACCGAAATGAGCAGGAATAGCCTAGAAAGGGGACAGAGCAATGGGGTGCTGAAAATGCCAGAGCTGATTTAGGAATGAGGTTTAATTTTGCCAGCGGTTTCATTTGGACATAACCTTAGCTTGAGGCAATTTGTTCTGAAAGAGATATCAGATACATTAAATGGCAAATATTCTTACATTGATTAGAGGAGAAAATGGTTCAGGCCTCACAGCCAGGAACGAAGGAGGTGCCAAGCTTCCCACTTGCAGAGGCAGATTCTCTTCTCCTTGTAAGTCTTGTGATGAGACAGTGGTACCCGCTTACCTGCTCCCCAGCACCCTGAGCCCAGGTTACAGCTGTGCCTGGAGAAGGGTCCTCCGGCAGAGGCAGCCAGACCACCGGCAGCGGGAAGAGGCTGCAGACCTGGCTGGTGCTCTCGGGGACCTGAGAGTGGTCAATGTCCCAAGCGGAAAGTGTGCCTTCCCTCCAGTCATCCCATGGTACCTGGTGCCAGTCAAAAGAGTGGCTGGGAAGGGAAAACAGAAGCTCCCAAGAGACATCACAGCAACACTTTAGAGCCAAAATAATTTTATTTGTGGGCTAGAACAGTTCAGACTGAATAATTAGCAAAAAGCTTTTTTTTAATGCAAATTGTTTATAATGGTAGTCATGTTAGTGGTAGAGCAGGGGAAGCGTAATAGGAATGTGAAACCAGGTTATTATTTGGCTTCAGTGTATGTGATAGAGTTGTTGTCACAGCACTTGTCATACTGAAACTGAAGCTCCAGTGGAGCCCTTCGCCTTACATTTGCCAAGAGGTTGACTCCTAGGACCTGCAGATGTGCTGGAACCAGTACCGCGTGGGCTGCTATTGACAGGCTGTTTCCACGATGACCCATCCGTCTGACTGTAACCATCCCTCCTCCCTCCCTAAGTGACCATCGAGGCATTCCGCCCGGGTCCACGTGTGTGCGTTTGCACAGCAGCCAGCGCAGGGAAGTCCTGACCTGTGGTGGGACTTCTCGGGAGAGGAACCGGTACAAGTAATAAACAATAAAAAAGATTGGTGCTTTGCAGTCAGTGCGAACTCGCTCTTTAGGCTGTTAACTAGAACCCCTAAAACCTCACTTCTCTCTTTTGTCTTCTCTAGATACCACTTGTCATGTAATGGGTCTTTCATCTCAATAGGACTTTTATCTTCAAACATGTCAGATCTTTAAAGAACTGGAAAACATTAACAGGCAGGGAGAAACTTTATTCTAATTTGCTAGATGTAAGAGAAAGAGGAGGATGCAGCCATTTTAATGAGCAGAGACTTGTCTTTGGACAAGGGCTGCTGCTCCTAAAGGCTCACTGGATTGTTCTCAGAGCCGTGGTCCCCTCTCAGATCAGCACTGGTCATAGTGAGTCACACCAAGGGGAACGGCCAGGCTGTGCTGTATTAACATCACTGCGTGTGTTGGCGCCTTTGATAGTTTTGTTATTGATATTCTGCACTAACCTGTAATCAAGAAGCCTGTAATGAAGGAGCTGCATAACTGCGACCTCCCAATGGACAGTGCTGCTGTTCCATACTAATGAGCTGCAGCAAAATGGATCATTTAGAGTCATTAACAGTGGTGGGGAGGCCATGGTCATGCTGCAAAGGAAGTTGTGTAAATAGGAAGCTCTTTTTTGTGCCTGCTCCAAAGACCAACTTCCAGAAGGGTGTTGGTGACTGTTGTTTGTTTACCCAAAAAGTGGCAGGAAAGCCTCTTTGATGTAGCTATATGCCATGTGGCATTAAGTATCCTTAATCAAAAATAGAAGGAAATTATAATTTCCTGCTTTGTTCTGAATTTGAAGTGAGGAGGCATCTTAGCCCCAAGCTGAAGAGCCAACTTCAGCTGTGGTGTTCCTTCAGCTTTGCCAAAATTGGCTCAGCGTGGTGTCTGGCTGCTCACAGTGGGGATCACAAGTAGTGTCAGCATGTTTATCTGAGGAACGGTCTCCTGTTGGACAGATAAGAGTCAGCTCTGAACACTGGGAGAGATTTTGCTGTCTTGTGTTAGACCCTGATGATATGAGTTACAGCTCCGCTTAAGCCAGGGGGTAAAAAGAATGAGAGGGGGAAAAAAAGAGATTTTTCTGAATTTTCTTCACTATGAAAGATTTGGGCATTGAATAAGGAGACACTGTACTGGCATTGTAACTGGAGATATAGGTTTAACTCCTAGCTCTTTTCATAATCATAGGCAAGTTATTTATTACGCTGCTGAGTCTTTTCATATTTATCGCTCTGTTTGAAGTCCCATCATCTGCAGTCAAGTGAAAGTCCCAGCTTTCATTTTTGTAATATTTTAGTCTCTGTCATTGCACGAAATGCTTGAAATGTAACTGTAAATGGAGGTTAGGAGGATAGTGGGCAAATAAAAAAAAAAAAAAAAACTGCAAATGTATGCTAAGAAGAACGAAAAACATATTGTAATTTTTAAATAACTCATAATTTGAAGGGGAGAATGAACTGATTCATGATTTTAGGATGCTCAGAATTGGCAAAAGCATAATTAATCTCTTGTCTCCCTTATGCCTCTGCAAAATGGTATTAATAAGGCAGCATTTATCCATTGTAGACGGTAAGTGCTTCGGGGCACTGCTTAGCTCTCAACAGGCCGTCATGTAGTGCCTAATGGAGAAGGGTCCTCGTAGTCTTCAATTAGGCCTTAATACAACACGAATGACAAGCCCCATTTTTATTGCCAGTTTCAGTCTGTTCTTCTCTTCCAGTTTCAGAGATAGAAACACGAATGAACATCTACATTTTAAGGTATCAAGCAACCACATTTTAAATACTATGAGGTAGTCATTTTAATAAGTCAAGTTTCTCAAAGCAAAATTATCATAATGAGTGAGGAATGAGGTGAGTGTAATTGGATTGACGTGAAATGCAGAAAACTAATTAATTTTCTCTGCAAGGTCTGGGAAAGGTCACAGAGAGGCAATACAGATCATCATAGAGGATGCTAAATGCTGAAAATATTTAAATGGCTCACAGAAATCACCAATGTATTCTAGAACATGAAAGTATTTTGGCTTTGAAGAGACAGCAATGTGTCTCACCAGTTCCTTCTGTTTGAACACAAAGTGCATCCCCGCTTACAGAGTTGCGGACGGGAGCTATTTGGGATTTTATGGTGAATGGCGTGAGACGAAGAGAGGGGATGGGAATGAGAACTGGGCTATGGAGCATTTCATTGCCAGGCTCCAATCTTGTCCAGGTCAGTAGAGATGGGAAGTCATTACCGGCTGATGGCTGTTCAATGGCCTGTGTGAAATGAGGAGGTGGTTTCAATCCCGTTCCCTTGTGGCCAAGTGTCCTTAGCATCAAAACCACCTCCTGCGCTGGCAGCGTCTGGCTCGCCAGCCTGCACCCTGTGAAGAGGAGATGGGCATCAGCTGTGGAGTGGCTGCAGCAGAGCCACCATGTGGCACAGGGAGCTGACAGTTCTGAGTGGGTTTGATACCAATGGCTTTATTCATTCATGCAGACATGGCTGGTGCCGCGGCTGAGCTGCTTCAGGGTCATGTTGAAAACTAGCCCATGTTGCTCAGCACCGGTGTGAACGCAGCACTCCCACTGATTTCCCAGGAGCCGCGCTTTCAGATCAGCCTAAATTTCAGCTGTAGCAGATGGGTCCCCTGTTCCTGCCAGGATGGCCTGGTGGTCATCACACGCCAAACACTGGCATCTCATGACGCCTGCCAGAGCCATCTGGAGAGCTGGATACAGACCAGTGAGGGACTGTTTGATACCAGCACCATCGGGGCCCAAGAAGCCCTTGCTCCTCACACAGTCTTGCAGATGCTTCTGTTGCTCCCCAGGAGGTGGGATAGTGTCTTTCCTGGAGAATCCTGGCTTTCTCCTAGCTGGCTGTACCTCATTGGGTAGTTGTTACATGATGCCCACAGATGTTTGATGGCTCGTGCTTGACAAAGAATCTGCAAGCCCTATTGAACATGAGCAGGCGAGGGAGAATTGCTGGCCATGGGGGCGCATGGTGACTGTTTGGGGCTTATGGATGAGGATGGTGGGCAGAGGGAGAAGTTGATCGTGGTTTGGTCAGTCAGGAGCAGCAGCTGAGAGTCAACATTTCTCCCTGGACCATCCATAACTGTTCACTCCAGCTTTGTTTAGCAGCTCTGTGGAAATATTTACTCCAAGTCCTTCAGTGCCTGGTGTGTCCATGGACTGTCTGAGACTGGAAGCAGCATGGGCTGAGCAGGCTGCCGAAATGGTTAGGAATTCAGCCACTCATCCTCCAGATGCCAAAATCTCTGTATGAGTGCAGCCCTCGGGACCTGCTGACTGGTTCTCGACTTCCATTCGGATGCCTCTGTTGACCTTCCAAAACTGAGCCTGGTTTTGGTGCCTGAGGCACAGGGGGGTCAGCCAGAAGATGTCTCTGGACTTCTCCTCTACATATACCTATACATATTAGGAGATTTTGGAGAGCCCTAACCTGTCAGGGTGAGAGAAATTTTGTGCAAGTTTTTTGTCACCAGTCAAGAGGAATTCCAGAGACATATTGACAACCAGAGCTCCTGGTCCTCTGTGTCACATATGTATCATCCTGGTCCCATCGCTTAGATATATATGTCTTGGTGCTTGTAAGCATGTGAGTGTGTGAATGCATAAAATCAGCTTGCTGAGAGATTTTGTAACCAAATATTTCCATCAGACCACACATTGAGTTTTATTACACTAAACTTCCCTAGAAAAGAAGTGTTCAGAGTGTTAAATTCATGTGGCTTCATTACGAGAATAACAAGGCACTTAACACCTTCCAGTTTCAGAATAGCTTTGGAGCATCTGTTTTCACTCATTTAATTTCTCTGTCCCAAAAGGGATTCAGCAAAATGGCCAGTTTACATGCATTCAAAGCTGACCTGATCTAATCTGAAGAAGAGTTGTGTTTGAGTTCTGTGATGCTGCTGAAGTTGGATTCATTAGCTGGTTTCCTACCAGAATTTTCAGAAAGTTTCTCCTGGTGTCTGAAGGATAATTACCATCCCTTTGTCTCAGGGGAAGAAGAAACAAAGGACCGCATATTCCTCTTTTGATTCAAACTCAAAGAGTGACAGAGGCATGAAAAAAAGAGTAGGTCCAGGAAATTCTTCAGTAGCATGTTAATAGCTCTGCATCGAAAATAATGCCTAGTGTACCACGGGGAGCCCGTCTGGGGAGGAAGAGGAGAGTTAGGACTGCCAGATCCTCTTCTAGAAAAAATGTCCTTGTACTTGTGCCTCTGTGGGAAATGAGAGGGACTGTGAGCCAAGTTTTCCAGGGTGATGGTTTTAAAGGTACCTCAGTGCTTACTGCCAGAGATTTGTACATCTGAATACCTTTGGCATCTTCCTCCCATTGTGTCCTTTCCTTTCCATGCCTGCACAAGCCCTGTTGTTGATCTCAGTCCACACCTACCAATACTAAATGACTTGCAAAGGTTAGAAAATAACCCCTCGAATGCCCACTTTAGTTCTACAGCTTCCTCAGTGTCTCCTACTCTTCTGCAGCCCAGTGCCTTCATTTCGCTGATCGAATCACAGCTATGGTATCTTGGTCCATCAAGGCTGGACATTTTCTGCTGCCAGCCTGCCAGTGGTCTGGGATCAGGAGCGGTGCATCCTTCTCGCATGTGCAGATTATGCAGAGGGACCCAACAGCCACCTCTCTCCCCATAGCCTCACACAAGCCCATTCCACTATCGGACCTCCCTCTGCCCCAAAAGCTCCTGTTCTTCCCATCTTACCTTTCCTCTTCCTTCAGCTGAGCCGGGGATTATCCGAGCACAGGTTATCCTGTGACTTAGTGTGAGTACCTCTGCAAAGGTGCAGGTTATCTGGGGTGCTGGAAATATGTATGAATGTCCACATCCTTGTTCTTTGTCAGAAAGCTCTGCTAACTCTCAAATTAAGCTAGTCTGAAATCCTGTTTTCTGTAGCTTAGTCCCCCCTCCCAAAGAAATGCTCACAGGTGGATTCTCAAACACATGCAGTGAGCAATTGAATGTATGAGGTCTTTTCAGCTCTGGATCCTGACAAACCCAAAATGAAAAGAATGAAAGAATCTTACACCCTCCAGTAATTAAAAAGATAAGTAAGAATCCCTAGAGAAGAATGATTTATTTGCTGAAAGAGTTGCTTTTCTCTTCTTACCATTATCATAAATATTTTCTGTTTCATTACAGTTGAAATTTTTATCATGATTATTTAATGATACTCTAACAAGATTCAATAACTAGCTTTAAAAAAAAAAAGCTAAGAATTCTGCCAGTATCCTTTCATGATGAACACAGAAAGTGTCTCCAGTACAACTTCACCTATGTCAACAAAGAAGTGTTTTAGTGCTATATTGTATCTTGCATAATGGGTCTCTCAAGCAATGCAATGACACTCTATCACGTACAAATGTCTTTAATGGCAAGGATTATGTATTTTTATAAAATATTTAAAGTCACTGAAATTTCTGTGTTTTAAATCTTGTATCCAGTACGCAGCTGTCCTGAACTAAACATTGAAAGCTGCGTTTGGTGCATCCCTCGGGTTCGTTCAGTGACTACTGAGCATCCACGGGCAGCGTGAGACACACCTGACTCATTGGCGTGCCAGCGCGTGTGCCCTGAGCATCCACCTTCCCCTGCTCTGTGGAGCTTCCACCTGTCTGCTTCATCTGCCCGGAGACATCTTCTCATTTTGTGGGTAAAGACGAACTCCAAGGGAGAAGGTAACATATCCCTGGAAAAAATAAGGAACACACGAGCTCGTGAACAGCCTGGAGATGGGGGGGAGGTTGATGGTTCATCCATCATATCTCAATTTCTCAGTCGAGAAACTAAGCTTTTTGCCAGATAAGAGGGTGGTGGTGGTCAGTGAGGTTTCTGAAAGGTGTAGGTGATGAAAACTTGTAATTAAAGATGGGGAACCTCATCATTTGGGTTTTCTTCTCGGACCTGAAAAGCATTGAAAACACACTTTCTTCCTGAAAGAGTGGCTTGAAACCTAAATCTTTTCTTGTGGTTCCCTTGGTCCCCTAAAAGGACTTGTGAGAGAAGCTGCTTTCCTCCTCAGCTGAACAGCCACATCTCTCATCTGTCCAAACCAGGAGACCCATGAAACTCTGGCCTGGAAGAAGTTCCTCAGAATTCCATTAGAGACACTGATTTGGCTCCTCTTGAACCTCTCAAAGCCCCCAGGGGAACTGCAGGATCCAGGTGAAAACCAAGTTCAAAGTCTTCAGCAGCCCATTGCTGTCCTTTCCTCAAAGCAAAATCTGGGCTTTTTGTGCTGTAACCAGCCTGAATAATGAAACCCTTCACCTAAGCGCTGCAGAGAAAAGCACTTGAGAGCAGTGGGGAGTGTCCTCAGTCTTCTCTGCAGGCAATACGAAGGAAAGGGACGTGAGCATTGGGGACCCTGTTGTATTGGGGAGTTAAACCATATCTGAGCCCATAAAAAAAAAAAAAAAAGAAAAAAAAGAAAAAGTGAGTGCTTTCTAAGACACAGGACAAGGCACAAGACAGTTTGGCTCCTCCGGGACTCCAGGACCCAGCAGAAGGACCTGCAGAGCCACGTTTGTAGGCGTTGCACAGCTACACAGCCCCGGTGCTTCTTCCAGAGCCTTTCGCACTTGCTTTAATTCAGGGGAACAAATCCCAACTGCAGTAGTGTCAAAATGTCTCATTTCAACGTGAAATGCATGCATTTTGCAGCTTAAAATAGATATTCATGGAAGGCACTCTTCAGATTTTAAAAGCGAACCGCTAGTCCTCCTTCCCCCTTCCCCAAGCAGCGTGCCCTTAGGGTGAAGGTTTTGCCCATACCAGCAACTTCTGGTGCTCGCGGCATTGTAGCAATCCCACAGGAACACTGCGTCTGGGATGCGCATCTGCTCCCTGAACCAGGCAAACCTCCTGCCCTTTGCAACAGTCCTCAGCATTGCACCCTCTGGACTCTCCCCATCTCGTCCCCCCCTGCCCCTCCGGCCCCGTCCCTTGCACCCCTCTCCCAGCAAGGCGCTCCTGGCCCAGCGTTCAGCGGCCAGGACAAGGCAGACGGGGGATTTAGCACCCTTCCCAGCCAAAGAGCACAGCGCCAACAGAGCAAAATGTGAACGAACAACAAGGATGTGCCCTTGTCACAGCGGATAATTTCAAAGACTTCTTGTTCAGCTCTGATTCGGAACGAAGCCAAGTTTGAGGATACTGAAATCCCCTGTGAATTCGGTCTCCCATCCTCTGCACAGCCCCGAGGCTGGCACAACACGCAAAGAAAGGGAAGGAATTTTAAAACACAGTCAGCCATCCCTCACATTAAGCTGCTTCTTTCCCTTGCATTCGCAAGGGTTTCCCCCAGGTTTCACAGGACAAATAAGAAATTAGATTCTAACAGCTAAAAACTAGCAGAACTTGCTTCCCCTACTTTTCAGACCCAGGTTTAAAACCCCTTTTTTTTCTCCAGCTCTTGCCCTTTCTGTGCCCTTTCTAACTGGTTACCAAAATTCCTCAGGGAAGCCAGATGCATGGGGCCAAATGAACCAAAGGAGAAACCACCCTTGCCTTCAGCAGAGTTAGAGCAGCTGTGAATTTGGCTACCTCTGTTACCACAGCCAAGGCCTTGACTTTCACTGAAACACACTCGTGTTTGTACTTGGTATTAGAATGTATAATTACAATTATTATGCATTTCAGTTAATGATGTTATTGTTATGAATCTTGATTTGTATCAGACTCTGCAGTGCTGGCACCTGCAAGTGCCCATAGCAAGACACAGTCATGGCTCTGAAGGGACAGTCTGGCAGTGGGAGAAGAAAAGGATAAAAAGGATGAACAATAGATGGCAAAACAAAAGAAAAGGCAGAAGGGAGGATGTACAAGTGGAAGCTGCTAGAGGGATGCTCCTTGGTGGTTGGTAGCAGGCAGAAAACCAAGGTGTAAAGACAGTCTAGGCAAAGGCTTCTGAGAAGGCTTCAGCATCCCTAGGTGTCGGGGGTTTCTTCTGTTCTGCCTCATTCAGTGTCTCTGGAAAAGTGCACCCGTGCACTGAGAAGATCTTGGAGGAGCAGCCTAAATTATAGGAACAAGGGAAAAACATCAGAGAACGAGCCTGGTCCCGTGTGGCTGTGGGTGCAACTTTAGTAGCAGAGGTTTTTTTGCAAGTCCACCTTGTGATGACCAAAACCTGCAAGCAGCTGAGAGGGTGCTGCTACCCAGTGGTGCTGGGGAAGGACTGTGCAGGGATTCCTGGCAGGGGGGCAGTGCCGAGAGGCTCGGGCTCATCAGGGACAACAGCTTCGGGCAGGGCAATGTCACTGGCTGTGCCCTGCAGGTTCATGCCCAGGCGGCAGGAGCCCTCTCTGGAAAATCGAGACGGGTCTCTCGCATCAGGTTCCCGTTGACTGGAGCCCCTTCTCCTTCCCTGCACCTCTTAGCCGGGCCACCTACTTATATGAAACACAGGAGAAAAGAAAGAACTCGTGCCAGGAGGGAAAGGAGAGAGGAGAGACTATTAAAAGCAAAACGATAGCTGCCAGACGCAGGTCTAGGGCAGGGATCCAGGCTCATCCTGGAGGCGAGGGCGAGGAGAAGCGGTGTGTACATACAATGTGGATAGAGAGTAAACTTCAACTAGATCAATCGGCCAAAATGCCAAGAAGTTAGTAAATTTTTAAAAATCCGTGTCAGTCAGGTTGATGCCAGCAGTGGCCTCTGTGCAATTTGTCTGGCATTATTTTACATTTATGAATCAGAGTCATGAAAGTAACAACTCTTTGGGTGCTAACAAATAACGGAGAAGAGCACACGCAGAACCTTAATTAAAGCGAATGCATCCTTGGAGGCTCATGAGCAACTCCAGCTTATCGTACAGGCTGGCAATGCATTTCCAGGAACAGGAGCTGCTATTTGCTCTTGGAGAAGGCTGTGGAGCAGCAGTATCTCACTCCAGAGGTGGAGCAGAAACCACAAAGTGCTGGTGAGCTCCTTCTGTCGCATCTCGGCGTGGGCTGATCCAACGCACAACAGGAATGTCCCCCTGTGAGCATGGTTGCCTTGGGGGCACACGATTGAGTGCCCCAGGATAAGGCCATGCAGAGTTAGCGCTGGCAGCTTGTTCACAATTCAGCACGTTTACGGAAAAGCCTGAAAAGATGAAAAAAAAAATCTTTACTTTGCTATATATTTGTCAATTCTTAAACCACATACTCCATGAAGTTATTGAGCCGTTCTGAGTCCACCTTTTTGGAAGTTATCAAAAATTAAAATTCAAGGTTGAGGGTCATATTCACTGTAATGTGTGTATAAGAAATCTGAGTTTTAATATGTTCCCGGGCTGCTCACCACCTACTGTAAGCGCAAAAATGATATCAAGAGAGGGCTTATTCAAAGGTACTTATCTTGCTTTCTCAGTGTTACAGGCTAAAATTTTTTGAAGTGTCTGAATTTTCTCTTGTCATTTACATTTATTGGCTCATGAAAGTGTGTTAAATTCTGCCTTTACTGTGCATTCCTCTGTGCAAAGATACCTGTCCACCTACTGCTCAAAGCTGAGCTGACTTTTCAGCTTCAAGCATGTCTGTGTCGTCTCTCACAGGCATACAATTTCTCATGCACGCACGGTATCTTTAGAAATGGTGGAAAAGAGTATTCACTCTGATAAACAAGGTGTGTTTCACATGCCAGCCAAAGATCTCTCTCTTTAAGGTGTCTCTTTAAGCCCCCCTCCAGCTCTGGCGCTGACGGTGGGGGTCTGGGTGAGGAGCTCAGGTATTTGCAGATGGTCCCACCTGCTTTCATCAGCCCGGGCTGATGCAGCGACACGACCGCTGGCGTCTTCCTCTGCGACGTGCGAATGGCTGAATGAGCCGCAGTCAGTCCTGTGGGTGACCGTGTCGGCATATGCCGGGTCGCGATGCACACATACGAGGGGGTGAACTGAGGTTGCACAGCATATATGAGTGCGTATACATCCATATGTGCTCAGCCGTGCAATCTAAAGCCTATGCAAGCATGAGATACGAGAGCTGAGCTTTCAGCAGCAAAACCATGAAGGGTTTTGAGCGCTGGAACAAATTACTGGGAGGTGGATTAGGAAGCAGGGAAGAAGTGATCAAATCTGCATCATAACCACAATATGTAAATTGCAGCAGCATGTGCTTTTCTTATTAATGTATTTCTTTTGATTGCACTAAGCAGACAGGCATCACGATCCCACATAATCAGTGCAGTCACACTGAGCCAATATCAGTAAGAAACCACTGGCTTCTGTCCGTGCCCGGGGCTTGACAGGTTGTACCAAGGCTGCACGACTCCAGAACGGCTGGTTTGAAACTCTTCTCATGAAATCACCCTCATGTGGGTGTATTCGTGATCATTCTAACTCATAAGGTAAACCGATGTGCATTACGAAGGTGAGTGTTGCTGGTGCCTTCCAGCTGTTCCATTGGTATGCTGGCAATGCATCACCCCTGTTTTTTCTATTTATAATTTAACCGATGCCAAAGGGTTATTTTCATCAAATGTAAAAAATGGACACTTCTAAAAATGCATAGGTTTTAAATTGCTCAGCAGTTGGAGTAGTTATAAGAACTAGCCCAGGGAATAAATGGCTGCTTCTCACATTAAGCGCGTATGCCATTTCCATGCAGGCTGAAAATGGAACGGGATTCATTTCTGTTCCCACCGCACACAACCGTTTCTCTGCTGTTACTTCAAGCTTCAATGTCTCTCTTAATGCTTTATTATCACTGTTAAAGCTCCATAGTTTAGAATGTGCTCAGAGTAAATCTGTCATGTTACATTTAAGCACCAATTGGTTATGTTTTAATGGCATTAATCTTTACCTTCTTGCTATGTCTAAGCCAGGATAATGAAAGGAGACAATTCCCCTCTTTCTCAGCCACCGAATCCTGAAAATGAAAACATGACTCCAGTGCCGCAGGTAAAACTGGTTTGCCTGCTGCTTCCGAACGCCCCTTTCCCAACCAGCAAGGCTGACCCTGCCCAGCCCTCCAGGGCCATGGGGAAACACAAGGGGACACCAACCCTGGGACCTGACAGCCCCAGAAATGATGCTTGGTTGTGTCACATTCTTGCAGAGATCGTCTTCTAGCATTTCTCAGCGTTAAACCCATCCTCTTGCATCTGTACAGCCAACCTGATGTGGGGCCTTGCAGCACGATGGGAGATTGTGGCTGTAATGGAGGTGGTGGAAAGACACAGGCCCACGGCCAAGGACAGTCTCTGCCAGGATTACTGTTGATGGTGGAGACTGGGACTTGGACCAGGACACCTTGGTGCTGGGTATTGTACAAGCATAGGGAGAAGACAGAGCTCTCAGCAGCTTTCATCTCATCTGCAGAGCAACAAGCAGGGATGATCCTGACTGCAGCTCATTAGCGGACCTTCAATGTCCATCAGTCATGACAACCACTGCTGAGTTTTCCTTGGGAATTTTATTTTTGGAAATCACCCCACCATCCATGTGCTCTCAGGACAGAACCTCTTAAAATATGGTCCAAAGCAGCCCACGTGATAGAAAGGGTGATATAACACTGCAACAGAAAATGCTAATGAGCTCCAAATTGTGTCAGGAAAATCAATATTCATCCCCTAGACAGTACTGGTTTTATTGGATAACTTTCTTCTTGGCTTAGCTATCGTTCCAGAGTCCTACGAAAGGAGAGAGAAAGAGAAAGAAAATAAGAAAGGAAGTCCAGTGCATGATAAACAAGCTGATTCTTAAGTCCAACATAAAGCTTGTGGGTTTAGAACAGTCGTTAAATGTAGGAGATTATAAAATGGGAAGATGAAGTCTAGACACAGTAAAATAGGAGGGAGAACATATGAAATATCCGCTCTTAAAATGTTTTCTTGCACAAATATGTTTTATTAAACAGAAATCAATCCTTCCTCCTTCCAGGTTTCCGGTGTAGGTGGCCAGTTTCCAAAAGCCTCTTGCAGAGATGTGGGTCATTAGGAACCAAAAGCTGACAGCCCCTTCAGCACCAGCATTGCCTTGGTGGGCACGGCGCTCAGTGGTTTCCCCCTTCTCCATGCGCGGGTGGGACTTGCACTGCGATGCTCCTCAATTTACAGAGGTGGAACTCTGCCATGGCCTTTGGTTCTCAGGGATTGCTCTGGCTGCGTGGCCTGCAGACCGGCTCCACATGCCGGGATGGGTTTCTACAGAGGCACATGGAGTAGAATTAATCCTTCAGCACTTTATGTTTTCTCTGTCCTTTCACATTTGGGGTGGGCAGGACCAAGGAGCTGGGGTGTCTTCCGTCCGTTGACCATCTCTGCAGAATACGGGCCTGGGCTCTCCTTGGGAGAATCAGCTTCAGTCCGTATGGGAAGACCTTTATGTTTCTTCAACGTCCCTGCAGGGGATTCTTCTCCCTGGTCCCACGATGGCCCATAGCTGCTCTAAGGATGTTTATACCACAAGCAGGGTGCACAGCTCAGCCTCGTCCAAACTGATGTCCTAACCCTGAGCCACAACTTTATACATCAATGTATACATCAATGCTGAAAGGAGAGCCTCCTCCTTCACCCTCCCCATAATGAGGAATAAGTCTGTCATCTGTTGTTTCTTTCAAAGGTTATGTTTTTGCAACCTCTCATCCACCAGAAATTCCACATTTTGAGGTGTTTTAAACCTTAATTTCTTTCCAATAATATTTTTTCTGAAGTACTTTGCTCCTCAGTCATCCCCATGACAAAACAGCCAAGCCTTCTCCCTCCGAGTGTCACAAGAAATGAGCAACCTTCTTAATTAGCAGCTCCAGCAGCATCCAAATGAATTACTATAAAACACATCAGGTCTATTCACAATGCACATAAGATCTGTTCACAATGCTATCAATATTTATCCCAATTGAGGATTGCATGGAAAGGAAAAAGGAAAAAGCCCAGCATGGAGTGCCTGATGGCTGCCATACTCTGCTCGCTCACTGTTCTTCTTTAATAAGTCCTTCAGATCTCATCTCACAGGAGACCTTTACACTGACAAGTTTAACATAGAAATGACCTCTACAATAACTCTCCTTTCAGCTGCTTCTTAAAACTTAAGCTTAAATTAATAAGGTTCAATGAATAACAGGAGCTGCGTAAAAATGTTGCTGTCAAATCATAAGAAATAGCGCAAGCCTTTATTCTGTGGCCAGAGCCAAAACCTTCAAATCAAACTCCATCCCCAAGTGTGGAGGCTGCTGAAGCTTGGATTTTGTTTAACCTTTAAACTCACTTTGCCTTGACAAACACCACCGTTTTTGACACTGAGATTGGAAGGGATGGAGTCAAATCCATGCAGTATACAAAGCTGGCCCAATTGTTTCCAGTAAAACAGCTGTGATTTTCAGATATTTTTTGTGGATTTTCCTGGGAACAGACCAAATTCTTTGGAAATGGGGGCTTTGATTAATATCAGACTCGGACTTGATGTGGAATAACCAGTTGCTCAACACGTGAGTGTTCATTTTCTGCCGATTCACTGATACACATGTGAAAGACCTGAATTTCCCATTTCTATCTGAAGTTATTTGCCTGGCTTATGTGATACCAATGAAACCTATAAATTCAGTGCTATATGTTTTAAAACAAGATTGTGTCTGTACAGGCCAATAGAGGATAACTTCTCTAGGGTGCTGGGTAGGACCACGGATCAGGCATATCTTTCCAGCTGCTTGATGATAGATTGTCTAATGAAAACTTTCTCTTTTATTCTGGGTTCTCTTAATTCATTTTTATAATAGTGAAAAAACAAACCCATCCCTCTGAAATGCACTTTTTCCAAGGGCTGAAAATTCAAGAAAGAAATTGTATAGAAAGTCATGAAAATGGAAGGAATGTTTGATGAGGGAGTAAAGGCTGGATATAGCATCACCGCACTATTGTGGGAAACTGTGATACCCAGATTGCAACATCTCCGTGTTAGCTGTGTGTAAAGGATGCAGCAGTACGTTAAGGGGGCTCCTGCTTTGCCAACTGGTATGCCAGCTGAGTTTTGCAGGAGGATGAGGAGGGTTCTGGTTTGACGTGAGCACCACGCATAATTCCACAGATGAACTTTGCGGAGAGACGTAATTCTAAACCTGAATGTGGACTGAATATTGGAAAAGCAGCTTTGTCAATAAGCTGACTCAAATTCCCATCTCTAAACATGTGGAGATCTTGAAATACTGCACTGCATGTGGATCTGTGCTCTAAATTTTGCTAATCTTTGGAGTGCATTAGTTCATTTAACTCATTTCTGGAAAGAGGACAAATTGTTGCTCAGCTTTACCCCTCAAAAATTAGTTTTTGGGTCTCCTTCAGCCATCTAACCTCTCCCTAGCATCAGTGGAGAGAGAGAGGCTGGCACCTCCAAAGTGCGATTCATGGGATCCTACACGTGAGAGACAAGTTGTCCGCCAGGAGGTGCATAATTTTCATCTCTCTCATTCTTCATGACTAGAAGAAGTATGGAACTTTATTACTATGGTCTATGATGACCCATGAAGGACTTCTAAAGAGACAGGGAAAAGGAGCTGGGAAATGCCAGTCTATTAAAATAGCTACGTGGGGTCTCAACTCACCCTGGCAACATTTAGGGGTCTGCAGAGAGAGACTGAAAGCCACAGCTCTAAGCAGTTGATGTTTTGGAGAACGACGGCAAAGTAGACCAGCGTTAGGAGCCCTGGGACTGCGGTCACTCAGACCTCCTTGTTTTGCATGTGGCGTATTAACGACTTCTTCCTACAATTTACTGATGCATCCTTTTTTTCTCTCAAAGAGAATAAAAAAATGGTAAAATAACTTTGAAAGTCAGGTTATTCCTGAGCTTTAACACCTTCCAACAGATGTTGTTCTTACCCAAAGCAGAGTTCCTTGAATTATTAATGGTTTCCAACAGCTCAGCTTGAAATAATTTAGCATTTGAAAGAGAAAAGTCAGTCTCATTATTCCAAGTGCAGAAACATTTTGGTTATTAAAAGTATTCTCCTTAAAAAAATATATCTGTACAATTCGTATCTTTTTCTCTAGATGCCAGCAGGAGCACCAGATCTAGGGAAACCTTTGTGCTTGCTGAAGGTTAATTGATAAAATACAATGGAAGAGAGAAGACTACCTATTCCATTTAAAATTGAGAAGTTCTTATCTGATCTTTTGGTAGCTTTAAATTTACCAGATTTATAGTATTTGCAGTTGGAGACCATTAAATTCATTCTGAGGATTAAAGTGGCCAAATTCATCGCAATCAAACTTCACAAGGGATATTGAAAACCAACAGCCTGTTCGGTGTTGCCCCATGGGCAGCTGCTGGGAGATGGCAGCCTGCTGCTGACACCAGCCACTGCTCCTCTGGCTCTTACCAGCAAGGTCTGTGAGCTGGTGTTGAAATTTGCGTGTTCAAATCTGATGACAAGGCTGCAATGAGGACTGGAATATGTTCTCAGGGCCGCTGTGCTCTCAAATTGATTTCTGGAATAATCAAGCAGGCTGGGCCAAGCTGTGGCATGTGTCCAGTTTTGGGCTTCTCACTCCAGGAAGGACATTGAGGGGCTGGAGCGTGTCCAGAGAAGGGCAACGGAGCTGTGAGGGGTCTGGAGCACAAGTCTCATGAGGAGCGGCTGAGGGAGCTGGGGGTGTTCAGCCTGGAGAAAAGGAGGCTGAGGGGAGACCTTCTCGCTCTCCACAACTCCCTGAAAGGAGGGGGTAGAGAGGTGGGAGTCGGTCTCTTCTCCCAAGGAACAGGCAATAGGACAAGAGGAAAAGGTCTCAAGTTGCGCCAGGGGAGGTTTAGATTGGATATTAGGAAAAATTTCTTCACTGAAAGGGTTATCAAGCATTGGAAGAGGCTGCCCAGGGAAGTGGTGGAGTCACCATCCCTGGAGGTATTTAAAAGATGGGCAGACGTGGCACCTGGGACATGGTTTAGTGGTGGATTTTGGCAGCGTTAGGTTGATGGTTGGACTCGATGATCTGAAAGGTCCCTTCCAACCTTGACAATTCTATGATTCTGTGTTTGTAGCTCGTCCTTATGGCAGAGCATCTCAGCAAACAGTGAGAGCCACAAAGAAGAGCCCTGGGCTGACTGGGACCAGACTCTTGAAAAGCACACCCAGTTTTTCACAGGAATGCCTGTGTCTCCTGGAACACCAGCCCCACTGAGGAGATGGGTTGGTATTTGCTTAGAACTTAAGACAAGCTGGCCAAAATGCAGTCTACAGAGCTACTCCTGAGAGTGAGAGCATTATATTTGCTCAGTCTTGATAATATTGGGATGACTTTCCCTTTCCAGCCTGGATTTCTCACGTGGGATGCAGGGGGAGTCCAGGGGCATGCGCTGAGGAGTCATTTCTGGACATAGGTGCTGGTACACAGCAGACAAAGCGTAAGCTGATGGCACTCTTTGACATGCTTTTGTCCTGTGTTCTCCACAGCCTCTTTAGCTCCTGAGTCACATTTTTATCAAATTCTGATATTACACCAAAAGCGAGAGGAATAAAATATTTACTATTGTGATTACCCACCACTGTAAACAGGGTTGTGCTCCTGCCCTTGGTTTGGTTACCAATGTTCCTCCATCAAGGAGCTGCCTCTGTGGTTGGGCACAGCGTGCACAGACCCTGCACACACACGAGGGCAGGGGGAGAGCGGGGAGCAGGGGACAGAAGGAAACAGATCATAAATCTACGGAGCTTCTCTTGCACCATCTGCCTGGATAAACAGCCCCTCGTGGGAGCAGGGAAGATCAGATGTATGAGTTGGCCATAGGTCTGTGTGGAACACGGCTCTATAGGTGTGCAAAGGAGACAATCTGCGTGTGTGTGTCTGTGTGTGTATCCGAGCTTTCCACATGCACTGATATACAGACACTTATATATTAATCCTCTCCTGAAGATCTCATAAGCACTATTTCAAATGAATAACTTTGAGTTGCATGTGGTTTTCTGATGACTCTTCAGAATTATGACCCAATTTATGCTTTCTGTAATGATCAGCACAATAACGCAGTAAAGCTGTCGTTGCCGAGTATACCGAATTTATATTTTATCACTGCAATATAATCAATACAATAAGAAACCAATACATGCACGTAGGCATTGCGTAGGTTGAAGAACTTTATAAGTTAGTATTGTCTTCTCATAGTCTTTGCAGGGGCACAGAGTCCCTTTTCTCAAGTTTACTTTGGGTCTGAAGGAGGTTTATGTAGGTATTAGCTATTCCTACTGCTGTTACATGATAAATATACCTTCTACTACTGCCGAGATCTCAGCCAACATGCTCTACAGTAATAAGAAAACATTTTCTTTACTAGTCTTTTTTATATTCAAAGTAAAACCATCCAGTAAATAAAGTTTTTTCTCACTCCCAAAGAAATGTAAAATACAATGTGCTACTGTATTTCACCCAGATTACTTAACAGTTCCTTGCATGCACTGCAAAAGGAGCTCTGAAACGGCTAATAGCGCTTTGCGTTGCTTCAGCTGCTGTCAACGAAAGGTCTGAAAACACTTTAAAAGTGTTCATTATTTGACTCACAACGCTCTGTAAAATATGCTTTATAAACATGATACACAGAGACACGCGCTTGCACACACACACACACACACACATACTTATATTCGTGTATATGTACATACACATATATTTCTGTTTCCAGATGAAAAGAAAAGTCCTTAGATGGTTAAATACTATTTTTGAGTGCAAAAGAATGAGCTAAGGGGAAAGCCAGACCCAGGATTTCTGATTCCCGCTTGCGTTGCTTTAATCACAGAAAAACCTTCCCTTGCTGAATTAGCAACCACAGGAATCATTAACTCTTTGCAGATAAACGTTTTTAATAGCATTTCTGTCCCCTGACTGGGGAGGTTTAAGTGAGGCTTCTCTTTGATTAGCACCACCGGCAGCAGAGCTGTGTCGGCGGCTTTGATCTCTGCTGAAGAGCAGCCTCAGAGGGTAAGGGTGTACTCAGGTCAAAATCAGTCATTGTGCCCAGCCTGCCGTAGATGGGGGAAGGAGAAGTCTCTGATCCGGCAGGTACTTCTCCTTTTGGTAGGGATGCCTTTTCTTCAGGCAGGATGGAGCCAGTGATCTCTCTGGTGACGTACAGCAGAGTTTCGAGGTCTACCAAAACCTCCTTTCGTCACCGCCAGTTTTTACTGGTGTCTAGGCACCTGCCAATACGCTTATCCCTAGCAGATCCCTGTATGACCTTCCGTAATGTGCACCCTGGAAAGAAAAAGCTTTTAAATTCCCACAATAAAAGGCTCTTTAATTCCAGCAAAGCTTTTATAGTCACTAGATTCCTGGCTTTCTTCTTTCTGTAAAATACCATTTTTTCTTCTTAGATTTGTTGCTCTTTCTCCCCTGTTAAATTGTGTGTGCTCCCCCTTTCCAGTTAATATAATAATTTAGATGAGCAGTGGTTAGCATAATTCTAGACGCTGAAATACTTGCTGCTTAAAGCTGTGTTTTAGGAGAATTCTATTTCTGAGAGCAATGTAGCGTGTAAAGCTCTCTGACTATCTGAAATTGCATAAAGTGAGACACGGATAGTAGTCTAGAGGGATACTTCTTTGGCGGAGGTTATTTTATGGGATATTTGAGAGTCCACGTATGAGTACTGCCAGGACTTCTCAGAGGCTGGGCAAAGCACACCAAGCCTGAGAATAAGAAACAAGAGGGTTTACTGGGCAGTCAGAAATGCCGCATTTATACTGGTGCAGGTCTGTGGAGTTATCCCAGCAGAGTTATCCCAGCATGACCCTGGAGCGATGCACTGATGAACTGGACTGCTAGTCCTTTGTGCTCACGGTATTGGCGCACACAGGCAGCGTGGAGATGGCTTTAAAGAAATCATGAGGTTTGAAATAAAAACAATCTATTTATTTGCCTCCAGCTTTCTGGGCCTTTTCAATACACACAACTTGCATGTTTCAACTTCTCTCTGCAATAAGAAAGCCAACTAGTTACTCTTCATTAAATATTAAGGCTAGTATAATTGACTAATCCCAGGAATCCAGCATCTGGGGCTTTACGTTAACCTCTCATCTTGCGACAGAGCCGTGCTTTTCATACCAGGGATGAAAAGTACATTTCAGGGATGGGTGAACACAGTCCCCCCTCGGATGCAAAAAGCCATAGTGTCCCAGGGATGAAAGGAAAAGTGCCCAACTGAAGTGTTTCGGGGACCGGGACTTTCCACATTGGTGGAAGACGCCCACACCCACACCAGAGGGAGGCTTTTGTATCAATTATATATATATATGTGTGTGTGTATATATATATATATATATATTCCTTGTGTTAATTTTGGAGATGGGCTTATTGCAATGGTACAAAGAGTGCCTCACACCAGTGTATGTATGTTACCAGCAGACTAGAGCAGGTTCCCAATAGCTGGTGGGTGTTTCCAGTTTAGGCACGGCCTACAGGCAGGTCTCCCAGCAAAAAGGAGCAATATCTGGCTTTCTTGTGCTTCCCCGAGACAACAGATATATCCATATGTTTGTATAGCCATCCAGAGCAGCACTCCTGGTGCTGTGGGAAAGTGCTTTGGAGGATGCTGGGCACAGGGAGCTGGTAGCTTGAGCCCAGCTGAAAGGATTCCCAGCCCTTCCTTCTGAACATAAGCGGAGTTTTCTTTGTGTTCCTGTGCTGATCTCAGCCCTTCCTTACCCAAATACCTGTGCTGTGTTTGTGCAAAGCTCTGTGTGGGGTCAGGCATGAACATCCCTCAGTTGTTCTCAGGCAAAAGGAACAGGACAATGGGCTTGATTAGTGACCACTGATTGGTGATTAGTCAGATCAGTGATTAGTGACCAGTGATTAGTGACAAAAAAACCTGACTGTGATACTTGATTTTGCCACAGCCCTCTTCTGTGCGAGAAACTCTGTCTAGGTCTTAGTTCCCTAGCTGTAAAGTGGAAAATAAAAAAAAAATTATAGTCACTCTCTCCATCTGAGTGGCATTAATAGATGAAAGCATCACTCTAACACCAGTGAGATTCTCCAATGTTATTCTGATGAACTATCTGGACATGTAATAGAAGGCACACAGCATGCGCATCGTTAGCTGCAGATAGGTCTAAATGTTATAGATGGACATACTAATTTTAACTGTACTTGTTTTTCTCCTCATTAGACCGTCCCAGTCATTAGATCAAGGTATCAGGCAGTAGTACCATGCTGCCCAGAAGGTCAGCCTGCCATTATAAAAAAAAGAGCGGTGAGTCAACAGTCCAGAGGAGAAAACTCATTCAGTCTCTTCATTCAATAGCTAACAGTGAGGGATGAAATCTCAGAAACTGGGAATGATTCACGAACAGAAAAAAAAAAAGAAATTAAGTTTGCTGAAATGATAGGAGAAGAGGAGAAGCCAGAGATTTAAATCACCAAACATGAAACACTGGATAAATCAATCCAAATATATAATTTCAATCTTATATAAGGGTGAGGAAAAGCTGTACAAATTGGTGGAATCATTCAATGGAAGCAAATTTTCACAGGATTTTTTGTTTGCTTGGGGCTTTTTTGCAAACCTTTTCCCCTCTCTCTAATCTTCAGCTGGTCAAACAGGGTCCTGAGCTTGAAGGTAATAATTTGGCAATTCCATTTCCTATTTCTCGTTCACTGCCATTTTTATAGAACAACAATTTTATTATCTACCGAGCAGCCGCAGATACAAGCGTCTGCCGTTTCCATTCTCCAGTACCATCTGTGTCACAGGAACAGAGAATCCCGTGATAAGCAGCCATGGAATAACCAAACCACACCCCAAATTTAGGGGTGAGTCTTTCTGTATAGGCAATCGAGACATCTAATGCAGTTCCTGTAGCTCTGAGTAACCTGCCTTTCACCGGTGAGTGACAGCAATCAAGTTGTGACAGTGCAGATTTCCGTGGAGGCTCCATATATCATCCCAAGAGCAGATAACTGGTGGCTGAAGTCCACGGTACCACAGCAACCCTCCTACCTGGGCTCAAATCAGCGAGATAAGACGCAGCTCAGGAAAGTGTGCTTGAATGTTGGTGATGTCTCCGTGGGGCACAGCATAGGCTCGGCTTCGGGTTCCATTCCCAAGCGCTAATATCATTCTGGTCGTGAGGATGTGAAAGGAAGGCTTTCAGGGAGAGGCACTATTTTTTATTACGCCAACAGATATTCTTGCTTAAAAGCACACACTTCCAGACACACGTGCCTTTTTTAAGGTCAGAAGCAGAAGCTGCAAGTTTCAAGTTAAATCTAAGTGTCCCTGAGTATGAGAAATTTAATAACTCAGTTATTCTCCCATCCTATACCTTTCAGTATCTTTTTAAAAACTCTTCCAAACTTGGGCATCTACTGACGTCTGATGTATTTGCCTTCTGCAGATGAATTATGAGCTACAGAAAAATGTACATGCAACAAAAATTTCCCCTTTCTTCTACTGAGTATCCTTCACTCTCACATGGCTAAGAGTGAGATAAGTGGCTCATGGTCCTCCTAGCCTAAACCTTAACACTGCTTTGCATGTGTGGGACAACTGTCACCAGTCCTTCTTTAATGGACATCTCTCAGTGTACCAGCTTACAAGCATGGCTAAGGTTTTTTGGCTACAAGAATAGATTGATCCTTTTGCAATCATCTGGGGTGCTTGGGTAAGAGATGGAGAGGGGAACATACTGGGGAACATGTTGGGGAACCCCTTGCAGATGCCAACTTCAACAAACTCTCACTTCCTCAAACCCAGCATTTGAAAGGGAAATTCTGGGGTTTTTTTTCCTCTAAAAGACCCCAAAACATAAGGCAGTGGATTTTCTACTGTTAATCTTGTATCCAAATTTTTTTTCTCTGTGCTAACAGATTGACCTGAAAGAGCAAGATCCTAATTGCTCAGAGATAAAGTAATTGAGTGGTCTCTTGGGGCCTATTCGGTACAACAAACTTCAATAGAGTTGACAAATGTCGATCCATAACATAGGATTAATAGGGCTGTGCTTGGCTTCCGTTTCAGTTTTCCATTTGCTCCTTCGGTCTAACTAACGCCGTGATTGCTTTGGGAAAACTGACAAATCTTTGCAGTTAATGAGGCCCTCTAGTAATTTATCAAGCAGGGTTTCTAAAATAAAAAAGGCACAAAGAACAAAATGTTGCTTCTGTTTTAAAGGGAGGAGAAATCCTTCTCTACAGATCCTGGAGAGCCTGGAAGACTTTGTTCCTCCACACTGTGCAAGCTGGGAGCTGAACTAACTCTTGCAGCATGTTTTTTTCCCCAAAGTGTTTGGTATTCTGACTGTTTTCTGTGGATGTCATGGGCAGTCTCCCATCCATGAGACGAGGGGTATGTCTAGCTCAAAAACTGCATGCACAACAGTTCGGGAGTTTGCTTTTAGACGCTTGGCTTTTAATCTATCTGTGCTATGATGAACAGATCTGCGGAATGGGCCTTTTGTAGGGACGGGGAGGATGTACACCAGGGCTGCAACATAAGCACCCCTGCAGATAGCCTTGGTCCCGAGCGTGCCCTGCTTCGCTCAGCTGCACTTCTACACCTCCTGTCACTAGCGAGACTCAGCCAGGTGGTTTCCCTGGAGTATCTCTGGGCAGCTCTGAGGAGCAGCTGTTATTAGCATGCAAAAGAAAGCATTAGGAATGCTTGATTTTATAATCAAGTGTTTAATCTGGGCCTGGGCTCAACGGCAGCAAAGGATGAACTTCTTGCCGCTGGGATTTGGACTTCCTAGCTTGGTTCAACAAGCCCCACTCTGCTGACTCTATCAGCATGTTGAAACGTAATTCTGAACTGGCAGCTTTCAAAACCCTTTATTTCCTGGAAAATGTCAACACTTCTGCAGAAATTCCAATTTTTCCTCGGCTTGATTTAAAATAAAGTTCCTAAATGGGAACATGGAAGAGCCAAATTGCCGTTGTCGGTAATAGCTCTGAGTGATATGGAGGGTCCACAACTGATCAGCGGGTTTCTGTTTCTATTGTGACAGCCGTACATCTGTCCATCATCCCCTTTATTTTTAGTGCAGCTCTTGGTTTTCTTTCTTAACACAGCAGCTTTCACGTGAATGCAGAATTAGATCAATTTTACCTATAGTCTTGATAGGAAACAGCTGCCATGAGGCTATAGCAATAGCTAATTGTTATATCTTAGCAGCGACTTAAGCACATTGCCCAGTCTCTGAACCTGGATCTTAATGCAAGCTGGGGGAGACGTGGCAGGAAAAATGGTGCAGTTGGCAAGCTTTTCTTCTCAAGGGCCTCATTTGTACTGTATGAAATGGGGTGGCAGAAAGGATCTGTAGCTTAATGTCCAGAAGATGTTTGGGAACCTCCCCAGAGCTGTCATCCACGGTCAGGTCCGTACTGCTGCCCCAGACGCTGATGGAAAGGAAGGAGCAATTGGGGCTGATATCTGCTGGAAACTGGACTTCGCCCCTCACAGCCCTTTTTTTACCCTGATTATACTTCTTAGGGATGCTTACCAGTAGATATCTTTCTGGATGGTGCTGCTTAGGGTTGAGCAGCTTCATGGGAAATGCTGTGTTGCCTCCAAGGTGCAGTTAAGAACATGACAACATGAGCTCACCAAGCTGGTGGAGCATTCAGGGCACACTTGATGGCTCTTCTACCTCTGAATGTAGACGTGACCCTGGGATTGATGCTTTGTCCTGTGTTCAGGTGCTCATGAGGATTCGACTCCAGCTGCCTGGGTCTAAGCTTAATTGCTATAATGCATCTTTGGAAACAAGTTTTAGATGGAACCATCCCACTCCTCCGGGTTTGGAGAGCAGTTTCCTTCTGTCCGTCAGCCCGCTGGCACACGTCCAGCCCCTCTGAGCCGGCAGCCAGCAAATGTGAGGCTATTCCTGCTGCTGCCTGGATGCCCAGGGCTGCCTGGGGTCCCTGCTCTCTGCTCCCGGCTCCCATCCCAGATGCCCAAACCATTATCACACATGCAGCATGGCTGACAGCGGGCAAATAGGTTGATTGACAACTAAATGGAACGTTCCCTTTATTTTAAGATTTTATGAAAGCTGACCTGAAACAGTATGCTGGGCGCCTTGCTGCCATGCTGAGCTGAATGGATGCAGAACATAGTAGAAATCCCCAATTTTAATGTATTTAACCTTTCACAAATGTATTTTGTTCTCTTCTGGGGGGCTTTTTCCCTCTCCCTATGCTTCCTTCTCAGTATGTGTGCCTTTTTCTGACATATCTCTCTCTGCAATGCCAATCTCAGGTTTATTTTTTTTCTTCCGCACAAAATTCCACATTTCAGCCTGCAGACCTGTGAAGCAACATTTGCACCTAAACTCTGGTACACTTCATATCTTACTCCCAGCTGTGTGAAAACATAAAAGCCCTTGTCCTGTAATAATGGTCCCTGAAAACAGCTCCATGCTCCTTATTTGAAGAAGTGACCCATTTTGGAGAGAGCTTTGCTAGAGTAATGAACTGCTGTTCAGGAAGGCAGGCAGTATAAGATGTGTCCGGGGGAATGTAAAAGGAAGAGATCCTAAAATCACTCGCTGTGATTAAAATCTGGAGGGCTAGGATGCCCCCCTCCAAAAAAAAAAAAAAAAAAAAGTTTGAGCTTTTGATTGATGGATGAATCTTTTTCCTTGTGTTCATGCCACCTCCTCCCTTGGCTGCCCAGTGCCCCAGAGCGAGCGGGACACGTCCATCTGGGGCTTTGGTTTGCCCAGGGACGCAGACAGCTGGAGGGAGGAACCAGCATTCCCCAGACTACATCGGCATTACTCGCCCACTGCATTTTGGCAGTTCTTGGGATGACCTCCTGTGCGGCAGCCCCGTTCTCCCTGGAGCTGTGTCCGTGCAGGACCAGACCCATGCCTGCTGGGAAGAGCCCACGCCGCTGCGCCCTATCCCTCGGTGCCCAACAAGGGATGGAGCAAAGCTCCCCTTGGCAGCCCAGGTCCAGCCTGGCTTCCCAATGCTCCGGCCAAGCCCTGCCACAGATCCCGGCTCTGGGCACACTCCTGCTGATAAAATGAGAAACATGCTGTAAATAGCGCGATGGCTCGACCCGCTGGGGACCGGCGTGTTAACGCGATTGCTTTGGAAGTCTGCAAATTAACGACCCAGCACAGCTGTCTCCCTCCCAGTGCGGAGCCAAACTGGGGGACTGGGGAGGTCACGTAAGGCCGAGCCTGGGCATTGACAGCAGGGATGGGGCAGATGCGGCGCTTGCTGCTTGCTCTAGCAGCTCTTTAATGAGCAGGCTAAAAATGCAAAGTTGTAGTATCATTTATAGGAGAAAAAAAAAAAAACCAAGAAAGGATTATTTAGTCAATCATCCTGTCTGTTGTGGTTAGGCTGTGGTTTAGATGCAGAAAACCGCATTGCTGGAGGTCTTATTCCGCATCTCACATCTGACTTGTAAAATCTGCTGGTAAATCTTTACATCAGAATCCGGACTGAGAAGATGCTTGTTTTAATCACGGGATTTCACCAGAACATCTGACTCCTTTGTAAGTCCAGAAGTGTATTTACATATTTGTCCCCTGCCACGGATTTACAAATCCTATAGAACAGCAGAAAATCCTCCAACAGATTTACAAATTGAGAGGAACCTGAAACAAAAACCCCAGACTTGGCGAAGCGTTGCCCCTCGTTTGTCAGGACGCAAAGGGACTGACTCCTGTCAGTGATGATTTCCCTCCATCGTCAATCCTCAAAGCACCAAGCAGGCAGGGGATGCCGCTGCCTTCAGAGCCTGATTTTCAGAGCATTAACCTATTGATATTAAAGGCTTTCAAGCAGATACCCCAAAATTGAAGCCCTTTTCCTATTTGTTCTTGGTTACCCTGAAAACATTAACTCTGTGGTCTAGAATTGAAATAATTAAAACAGACCTAATTGTTAAAACTGGGGAACATATGTACAAAAAAGGACATTACTCGTTGCCCAAATGAAGTATTTATAACAGTCGTCTTTGATATTTCTGCAAGTCCAGTAATATTTATCCTTTTCTTCTTAAAATTACAGTTCCTTGTGAAGATATATATACTTGAGTTTGCCTGGGAAAGGCTCACCAAAACCAAAGTTGAGAGTGAAAGAGAAAGAATAAGTTTTTCAATGTATTTTTGAGCTCGTACAAGTTCTTAAGCCTTAATCTCTAAAATCCTGATGTTTTTTAGTTTTCTGCCTTAGTGGTGATGTAATGAACAGTTTACACTTCTGGTAGTATGTCTACCAGTTGCAGAGTAGCAGTACCACGCGTTCTAGACCAATGAGACCTTACTGGGTCTAACATTTCAAAAGTAATTTAAAACCATCATGTGGATCCCATGTGCACACAGGATATAGCAGCTGTTTATACGCAGAGTGGTCAGAGGTGACCCCCGAGAAGCCTGAAGCCAGTTAATGCTCAAGAGTGTGGGATCCCAGGGGTGCTAAACCACACTCCCTTCCAGGGGTTAAAGCTGCCTTTGTGCAAAATTCTTCCTGTGACCGGAGAGAGACTACTTATTGTCAGTTGTGTGCATAATTGCTGTTGTCATGTCCTTATCTTAGTAAAAATGCTGCAGAGGATGTAGAATGAATATGTATGTATATATATTCCTTTCTCATAAATGGTTCCTGGGGCTGAGACGGAGCCTGCGAGCGTGGCCAGGAGCAAGGAGAGGGGTAAACACATAGTTCAGGCACAGTGTTGGGAGGTATCGCCAGGGGAATCTTCTGTGGCTCCTAATGCCGCCCTGGCTTACTTTTTCCTTCATCGTTATGAGCAAAACACTCCTTTTGGGGCAAACAGTGATAGGGAAGAGTGGATTGTCATCCCTGAGTAGTGTCTTGTCCTGGCACTCAGTCCAATAATAATAATTATTGGTCCATTAATCCGGGCTGTTACGTGCAAGCTGGTCGTTGCCACAAGGCCTGTGTTTGAAAGAGTGGGATTTCTCTTTTAGAGCAGTACTAGCCAGTGTCAGGAAGGCGTTGCTGAAATAATTTGTCTCTGAAAATATCTTAAATGCAGCTAACAAGCAAGCAGATAGCTTCCCTTGATGGGAGCGTGGAAATGGGACACTCTGGTCCAGCTGCCTCCGCTGCTGGAAAAGGGCTATTACTGGGAGACCCAGTGAGTTCATTTCCAGTTCCATGTAGCTGAATAAAAAGCAAATAAAAATGCCATTGGAATACAGTGTTTCAAATTTACAAATTTTAGCTCTTTCCCATAATCAGACTGCACTGCTTTCACAAAGTGTGTCTCATAGGGCATTCTTGCTCATGATTGCTCCTGGGCAGGAATCGTCAGGGTGGGGGACAAGCTGAAAGCTGCAGGTTCATTTCTTCTTCTGAGTTTAGTCAGAAATTCTTACTTTTTCCCTCTGACGTTGGTCTAAGGGCTTGGGTAGAGGTCTTTACTGCTTGCGTGTCTTCAAGTACCTGCCCTTCACAGCTCGATGGTCTGGGGAGCAGAAGGACTCGACATATTGCAGGCACTGTGGCAGAGATTTGGGCATAAGAAACTTTGAAGAGAGGTGTCCAGATCATGTTAAGCTAACCAGACAACACGCTGCACAGCACAAAAATTTGCTGCTAGGTTTGGTTAAGCCATGGAAGAATCATATGGACATGGTGGGAAAGGGTCTTGGGATTTCCAGAAGATGTGTGAGTCTGCAGAGATGCTAAAGCAGAGGTGACTATGAGGGTGGCAAGTTCTAGGAAGCTGGTTCATCCTAACCTCATTTCCTTTTGTCAGTTGAGAGAAGCCAAAAATACAGCTCATGACTGCTGGTCCTGTGACTCAGAGTTTTGTGTTTGGTATCCCATTAACACATCTCTCCCCGGTCCTGTGTCGCGTCTTCTTCATTAGCAGCAGATGGGCATTTCTGCCTTGACAGCAACGGGGTTTAAGGTGTTTTGTGTGTGTGTGAGGGGGTTAAATTCTTTTTTCATTAAACATAAAGCTTCTGAGGAGATAAATGCCAGAATATAGCTCTTGTGAGTGAAAGTGACTTCAGCCACCACTATCCTTAATAAATATGCATTGCAAAATCATCTTAGCTTCCTCTGATTCACATCAGGGAGTTTAAATTTGCCATTACTGGGAACCTGACTTGTCGAAATCCCATCTGTAATTATAAACCTGCATGAGGAGACAGGAAAATGGTGGGAGAAGGAATGAACCCATTAGTATTTGGCTGCAAAATGTGGCCTGTTTTCAGAATAATTTAAAAGGCTGAAACACGCGGTAGGTAACAGCACAAAGTGCCACTTCAGAGTTGCCAATAAATTCGCACAGTGGTACTCACTGACCACCCTACTGAAGCCTGGTTTTACCCTCTACCCTAGCCCAGCACAGCCAGGAGCTGCGACTCCAAAGTAAACATAATTACCTGGGCAATAGCCCTGAGCTTCTTCAAGCCTGATTTCTGCCTTTCCCAGCCAGACACAGACTGCAGGCAGAGGAAGAGATGGAGGGAGGGAAAGGGGAGGACCTGGCACTTTGGGCAGTGGGTTACCAGCACACTGCGCATCTTTATGAAAGCCTTTTCCAAAGTTTTCAGAACTGGGCATTTCAGTGCATCCCCAGATGCAGCCGCAGAGCAGAGGCTTCCTGGAAGATGCTCTGCCAAGAAAGGATTTCCTCAGTGTTTGCATCGCAACCCGGGGAGATTTCCCAGGGAGTCAGACAGCAAGATTAAAGAAGTTTTGAGCTAAAAGGAAAGGAGACGGGTGGGAAGAAAAGGGAAATCTCAGATACGACACGTGGGTGCTATGGTGGGAGGGGGAACGAGCTCAGACATCCCCTCCCGGGTACACAGCGACATTTTGCTACGGCAGGATGCATGACAAAGACACCAAAGGTTCACAAAGGTGACTAGTGGATGTTTTCTGCCTCTTTAGGCACCTGTGAACATTATGTTGCGTTAGTCGTGCCTCCTTGGGATCTGTTCCAAGGCGAGGTGTCGTGGGAGTTGTTAAATACCCACCACTGCAGTGTCGAAGGGCAGGACCTCTGCCAGTCAGACCGGCACTGTACGCACTCTCCCCTCTCTGTTTTTCATCCTCTGAACTACAGTAATGTCTCAGATATTGAGTTTACTGTAGAAAATCAATAAGGAGCAGTATAAGCTCAATGGAGCGGCAGGAGACAATTGCAGAGCCCAGGACATGTAATGTCCAGACGTGCCTTCTCTCCGCCTGAAATGGCTGTGCCCATAAAAGCCTCTAATCTGCGCCACTTTCCATGTGGTGGTGTTTTTAAACACTAGTTTCTAGCTTCCATCACAGCTTCAGTGCAGGAGAAAAGAGCTGTCTGGGCAGGTACGCGTACCTTGGTTTTCCTTTGCTTTCCAGCCGTAGCAGACAGGGCTAACCCTGGGAACGCGTAGCCAGACTTGGGAACTCCTCCTGGGGCTCCCCCGCCAGCCACCCCATGAAGCTGGGGGTGCACTTAAACACCCAGCGTCACCCTTGCTTCGAATTTGTCATAGGTTGGATTGTTTTAGTTTGAAAGAGGGAAAGCCATGACTTGAAATTGCAGCTGCTTTCTGCTGTTCTCTGCAGCGTGAGCAGTAATGGGATAACGTGTTTGGGGTTAGGGTTGTTTTTTTGCATGGGGACCTTTTTGAGAGTGCTCCTTGTTTGCAGGTTCACAGCACATCCTCAGCAGGCATCCTCCTGCGTGGCCAAAGCTCCCCTGCTCCTGCCCAGGCCGTGAGGAGGAACAAGAGGAGCCTCCTTACAGCACGGAGACATGAACGTGCCCAGAGGAGAGGGAGAACATTTCATCGGCAAAGGCCAGGAGAAGGGCAGGAGCTCTGGGGAGGTTGGGGGGGGTGGGTTGGGAGGAGCAGGCGGTTTAGGGAGGAGGTTTAGGAGAAAACTCCTAAGTAGCTTTGTGTCTCTGCTGCGAAATCCTCGGCTGTGTCCGTCTCATCCTGTCTGGTATTGACTTTGCTGTCAGCCGGACTGCTGGGTGGGGGGAGCGAGGGACGGCACAGTAAAACTCCTGTTGTCTCCATCGACGGTCAGCACAAGCAGAAGAAAGTAGAGACACAAAAAGGTGATGTATAAGTAAGGGGAGAAGATTAAATGAAATAGATAAAACGGAACTCCTGCCTGCTTAGCACAGCAGACTTAATGTTTAAAATAGCCAAGAAATGAAGCCATAACTTTCCTGAGGTGATCCTGAACGTTGCCCTGCACTGTCTCCGTGAAGCCGGTGGGAGCTGTGAGGCCTTGCACTTTGCTGGTAACATTTTATTCCCAGTGATTAAGCCTGACATGGGGCATCATCGGGTTCCCAAAATGCCTCCAGTGACGCAGGCTTGGCCTGGTCCTGCAGGCTTATGGTTGGGATGTTCGTGCCAGGAGCATCCAGCACAGGCCAACACCTTGGCTCGCAGCCCCTGAGAACCCAGCATGGATGCAGCGTCCTCTGTGTCAGCCTCGAGCATGTACAAGGCTTGACCTCATGCCTCCAACTGTAGCAAGGTCCTGCTGTGTCTTCGCCATGGAGCCTTAGAGCATTATGAACTGCCTAGATACATGAAAGAGGCCCCTCACACAGGAAGAGTGGGCTGACAGATCTGGCACAGGCCCTGCAGGAGACCTTTGGCAACCCAGAACAGCAGCTGGACGTAGAGGGATCACCTAGAGCATCTCACGTGGCAGGAGGTGCCTGCGCATGGACAACTGCGTCATCCTGGAGCTTCAGCTGGGTCTCCCGATGTCCATGGAGGGAGAAAGGTTGGAGATGAGACCAGACAGGCAGGTCCTTGCATGTCTGTTGTCAAAGGGCAGTTGGTGATGGCTGGTGGCCACCAGAGGTCCTGCTGGATCCCAGGTGACTGTGATGGCCAGGAATAGGCACTCCTGAGTTGAATTTCTCTTGCATGGTTACCTAGCCCCTGGCAAGTGGCCAGGCTGGCAGCACAGTGCGTCACCATGTTTATCTGCTTCTGAATGCAGAAAGCCTGTCTGCTCCGGTAATGAGCCTTTCCACTCCTTGTACAATTAACAGTGAGTAATGAGCATTAAAAAAAAGAGTGAAAAGAGACCCAACAAGTACATCATCCACCTCAGGTGTATGAGACAGCTCAGGTTTTGGCTGCCTAAATACTCAGAGAAGATGCAGCTGTGGGAGGGAGACCTCAGGTCCTTCTTCAAGAGCAGAGGCCAGGGGACAATGCAGGCAAGCACCTGCTGCTTCCCAGGAGTGCAGCTGAGGTCACCAGCCCAATCTGTTAACGATGCTCCTTTCTCTCTGCCTGATCATCAGGAAGGTGCACTCCTGCGTCCCGGTCATTGCAGAAACAGCTGGGTGGGCACCATGCACAGGTACTGACCTGGTCTGGGCAAAGCCCATCTCCACCCTGCAGTGCACGAGTGGCACGGGTTCCTCTCCTTCAGGGCAGTGATGTTTCATCAGTAGCCAGAGCCTCTTTGGCTCCCATGCCTTAGGTGTGATGGATTCCCACCTGCCTCCAAGCAAGCACAGTGCCCAGAAGCATCTCCTGGAGCATCGTTCAACCTGGTAGTCACACGTAAAACCCTTAGGCTCCAGGAAAGATTTGCCCGCACAGTGTATTTGGATGAGGGACTCAGAAGGATGGAGGGCTGTGGGCCACACAGCAGAAAATCACTACTGGCTTTGAGATGTACCGTCTCTCTCTGGGGAAGCAGTCAGTGTCCCTAGAAAGGCCAGTGCCTCTGGCAATGCAGCACTGCGGTTTTCTGAGTGATCTGTAGTTCTTGCCACATGGTTCAGTCCCTCAGACCCCATAGAGCCTGACAGCCACCACCATCGCTCCACCCTCTGGGGGTCCCAGCCCATTCTCTGCCAGATCACTGACGTTTGGGTGCGTGGAAAAGGATTTGAGAATTGGACCTGAACCTTGTGGCCTGGACCATGTTTCCTGTCCCTGGTAGTGTGATCTAGACCTCCCAGGTTTGTTCAGCTGGATCCAGGTGCCCCACAACCAGCCAGCACCCTTGTAGTGCATGTGTCTGTCCTCTCTCCCTTCACTGAGAGCCCCCCCACATTAGTCCATCTGCTCCAATCCTTCCTCTGCTGCCCAGTGATGGACCTGACCTGCGAGTCCCTCGTGTGACTGAGCAGTGACTGGTCCAGGAGCAGTCCCACGTGCAGACTCTGCTTGGCACCTTTGTCAAGGAGTCAGGCCATCCTCATCCCGAAAGGCAGACTGCACATCGCGGTGTCCTCTGTCACACGGGACGATCTCCCAGGCATGATCTGGCTTAGTGAAAGCTGGTTTTCCCATTAGCAGTACGATAGCCTTGCAAAGGAATTGATGGGGCAATGCACGCCTTTGAACAGTACAAGGACACTAGATGATAAGAATTGAGACTCTCTAGGGTCCGGGCTGGGCAGAGAGGGCAGGACTGAGCCTGATTCCCTCATTTCCCAGGCTGGAAACCCTTAGCATAGGGAACAGCCCTCCTTTAAAGTGGAATTTGCCTCTGAGCGTTCCCCAGGAGCGCTCGTTGACTCCGCTGCCGCTCTCAGACAACGTATCCCCAGCAGGAGTCAAGTTCTTGCTACCAGATGCACGTTTCGAGCCACGCAAAGGTTTGTGAGCACAATTCACAAATCCAAAATGAATTCATGAGGTAAGAGAGGTAAAGCTCTGAGGCTGTCAGAAGACACTACCCCAGGGAGAGGGGACACAGTACACTGACCCGCTGATCGGAAATGTGCGAAGAAGGGTAGTCTCCCCCACAGGACATTGTGTGGTTCAGACCCTGGAGCTCCCTGCTTCAATAGCTTTCCCTGAAGTGTAGCCTTCTGCACATCACTCCATCTTGTGGGGGCAGAAACGTGTCTATTTCTTTTGAGGTGCTCCTGGGGATGCAGCCAGTGAGAAAGTGATTTCTTTGATGGGGTGCATCCACCTACCTCCAGACACTGTGGTGGGGTGGGAAGGGAGGTGACACTCACTACAAGAAAGACATTGAGGTGCTGGAGAGAGTCTGGAGAAGGGCAACAGAGATGGTGAAGGGTCTGGAGCACAAGTCTCATGAGGAGCAGCTGAGGGAGCTGGGGGTGTTCAGCCTGGAGAAAAGGAGGCTGAGGGGAGACCTTCTCACTCTTTACAACTCCCGGACAGGAGGGTCTAGTGAGGGGGTTCGGTCTCTTCTCCCAAGGAACAGGCAATAGGACAAGAGGAAACGGCCTCAAGTTGTGCCAGGGGAGGTTTAGATTGGATATTAGGAAAAATTTCTTCACTGGAAGGGTTCTCAAGCATTGGAGCAGGCTGCCCAGGGAAGCGGTGGAATCACCATCCCTGGAGGTATTTAAAAGACAGATCAACATGGTGCTGAGGGACATGGTTTAATGGTGGTCTTGTCAGTGTTAAGTTAATGGGTGGACTCGAAGATCTTAAAGGTCCCTTCCAACCTAGATGATTCTATGAGAGGGAGAAGGAAGAGGCCAGCTGGTGAGGTCGGGCAAGAGGAGCTAGTTTGGACTTGCTGGGCAGCAAGAAGCCAGCGTTCAAAGGCAGCTGGGGGAGAAGTAAAGCAGCATGAACTCAACGGGTTGAACGGGCAGAGCGCAGCTCAGCCCCCTCCTGTACAGCTGGCTGCTGCTTTTAGCATCTCTGCAGCCTATGCTGATTGCTTTGGGGAAATCAGCAGTGACTGACAGTTAATGGGACCTGGACGTGTTTTATCAGATCCTGAAAGGCCATAAAAGAGGAAAGTGAAAGATTATAGGAGCCCCAAGGCAGGAAGGTGAGAGACGCTAGCTGTGAGAGTGCCAGACCAAAGCCACAACTGGTCTCAAGGTAGTTAAAGTCATTAATGACACAACCCAGGATGAACATTTGTACACAACAGTGCTCTTTTCTGAAACACAGACCTCCCGGGCTTTTTGGACCGCATCTGCAGATGGAGCACAAATTGGCAATAGCAATTAGAAAGGCACCTGGGAGATGAGCAGAGTGCTCATGAAATGCAGAGAAGCACTGAAGCAGATATTCCAGTGTTTCAAGTGTGATTCTGGGTCCTCAGGGTCCAGACCACAAGATCACTGTTGACTCCACCTTGGGAAGCTCATGGGAGTGTTGGGAGGCTGGAGCTGGGACCAGCATCTATCTGTACACGGGGCTCTATGACAACCCACTGCTGTTACAAATGAGGGCTGCTTGTTAATACATAACGAGTTACAGACCCCAAACCACAACAAGCCTAATAAATGTGCATCACATACTAAACACTTATAGGTGCTGGGGCTGAGCGCTTAGCACTCCAGAAGAGAAACAATTATTTACACACACGAACAGGAGTTTAAATGCAACGCAGACTATAAGCATACAGAGGAAAGGTGGGTGGAAAGCCACTAGACCCACGTTCAAAACCTGGGATGAGTGGCACATTGCAGGAAAATATGAATGTATTTCACTTGTAGTATGTTGAATATTGTCTGTGACAGTATTAGATTCAAGCAGACACCTCTAGAGAGGTATATGGGTCTTGTTACAACCCGTGTAAGCAGTGGGACTCCTGGCAATGGCCTCTGTGCTACAGGTGTCCTGCAGCCCTGGATAGCGAGGGAGACGTAACAGAAGGTGGTAGTTGCATCCATCTCATATCCAGAGAACACATTTGCATGATGTTCATAACGATAAAATCCATTAGCTAGCTGAAGGAAGTGACTTTCAGATGTGCGCAGTGTGGCCCATTTTTGCTCTCAGTGAAGTTAATGGCAAACCTCCAGTTTCTAGATAAGAAGAGACTGGTGGGGGTCATGCGCAACGCTTTCATCCCCACCTTTCTCTTTAACTATTAAATTACCTACAATCAAAAAAGGACTCTGTTATGCCTACGTACAGCCTACGAGGCCCACCCTCCTAGACAACCTTCCTCCAAGAAATTAGATGAGAAAGATATACTGAAAACCATTATTACAGCTTGGATAGGACTTTATCAAATAAAATCTCCAATACATATTTGACAATCAGACAGTTTCCTGTTCCTGAAAGTCAAACTTGTCTTACAAATAATTTGGGCCCAAAATTTTGAGCTGTCAAGTTCTGAAAACCCAAGGAAAAACCTTGTTGTTCAACACTATGGAAAATCAAACTCATTAATGCACTATTCTCACCCTTCCAAAAATGAGGAAAAATAATTCAAGAGATTTGGAAACAATAACATTCTTCAACATAAATTGTGGATCACAGTCGAGAAAGAAAACAGAAAGGAAGGGAGCAAAATGTTATTTAAATTTGTGTCGTGTGTCATTTTTCTCTTGCTATTAAATTCCACAGAAAACAAAGTCCACTATAATCAGGAGCGATTGTTATGGTAGAAACATTTATAAGGTACAATGAATATAAATGGCCCACTTTTCCTTGAGCGGAGTGGAAGGAAAATACTGTTAAAAATAGTTTCTTAGAGGCTGTGGAAATAAACCCAGTAGTGAGGACCTATTGAACCCGAACAAATAGAGCTCCTGGTGTGCAGAGAAGGGCCACCAATTTTGCAGTCAAGAGCTGAAGAGGATCTTTTGGCAGTGTTGCCATTAAAGTCACTTACCGAGGTCCCAATAGCACTATTTATGCCTTTGGAAGGACCACCAGGGTTAAAGGTAACGGGCTGTCTGCTCCGCGCAGCCTGAACCAAGCTGTGGAGTTCAGCCCTTGGTGCTGGTTATTCCACGCGCAGGGGAGAAGTTAGGGCTGTTCATGTTTGGCATCTTGGATGTCAGGGCCAGTCGTTTACTCTGGGAGACACCCTCAGGGCAATGTGACTCAGGATCAGACGAACATTTGGACTGAATGAACAAACTCTTGTTCAACTGCCTTTTTCCCCAAGAACGCAAGCTCTTCCTTCAGCCTTCAAAGGGAGCAGCTGATGGCAGCGTGGCCTGGAGCCTTTCTTGGCAGTTTGAGCATGATGAACCAGGTCTAAATCAGCGTCCTGACCCAGCCTCTTGAAGCTGAGCACCTCCTGTGTCAATGAGAATTGACGTATCTAGATGAAAGAAATATAGTTCTTCAATGCTTCGTTGCTCCGAGTTACCACCAGAGACTGATTCAGGCTGTTCACGGAGCAGGGTGCCATAAGCACACCCAGGGTGCACAGCATCACTCTTCTCACCAGCGGCTGCAGGTGTCCTGCTGCCCTGGGTATGGCGTGCTCTGTCTTGTTCCGCTTGGATCCTGATCCAGCTCTTTCCAGCTCTTTCTGCTTACAGAAAGGAGATTTTTAGTCTAAAATCTGTAATGAGTCCCTAGGAAGAGCACAGATGCAAACCCTGCTAGCTAAGCCAAAAGAGACTGAGTACCTGACAGTGGGGGCTTGGAAGAGGACCTTGGGGAGCCTCCACACACAAGGGCCTGAACATCTGTGAAATGGGGGACGGGGAGGGACGACTTGAGCAGCCTGTCTGTGCCTCTGCTTCCGTGAGCTGTCTCCGCTGGAGAGTGTCACCAGCGTTATGGCTTGAGCTGGGCTGAGAACACAAAAGGACATTAACCGTGGACAATCTTCTCTCCATTTCCCAAATCACTGGCTAACACCACGTTGACTTAATTAATTGTTAACATCTATGTAATTAAGCAGTACATAAATGATTCCCTCTTGGTGCTGATGAAGATAATGAATAACAATCATGGCTGCTTTGTTTCACAGCACTAATCTGTTTTGAAATATACATTGATTTTATTTTGATTAGGACTAAACCTAGTTTCCACTCGGCAAATAAACCTCTCTGATTTGAGTAAATTGCTGTTGGCATTTACATTATGATAATCATCTCAGAATCCGTCTGATCAGCTGTTTTCTTACTGTGTGTCATTTGCTTACTTCTTAGTCCACTATAATTATGATGTTGTACTTCAGAATACTTAATTATGGCCTCCTTTCTTCTTCTCTCTATGATCTACGCTTTCCCCATCACCGTCATTATCCATGAAGTTCTCCGTAACTCTGCCAGCCCCACGCTGGCTCAGGTGGGCTCCTTCTCAAGAGCTGATTTCACACTGGTGCCTCTGATAGTGCTTCAGACGACCTGGTGGGCTGCCTTCCCCAAGCAAAGCTCAGTTTCAAGGCTCTGGCAAGAATGGAAATTTGTGAAGACTCCAAACTAAAACAAAAATCACATGTTCGTTTTGCACTGAAACTCTGTTTCCTGTTATTTTCCTGACCCCTTTGGAAAATCCCAGGAGCTGGAGACTGGTACCAAACTGCCTCAAAAACACCTTCTAATTACCCCACTCGCACCCACAGAGCTGCTCCTGCCGCTGTCCCAAACTCCCTGTCTGCTCCATGCTCAGTCCCGTCCCACAGAGGCAGGTCCCTGTTGAGCACAGCAGAGGTGGGTGCCCAGGTTTGGATCCCAGATCAGACACCAGTGTTGTAGGTACAGTCACTGTACTCAGGTATTTCATTAGAAACAGCTAAATTTTTTACACTGCTTTTAGGGCAGAGTGCCTATCTGACAACACTGAGATATTTTTTCACCTTGGTGTTGAGCTCTTCATTTGAATTATTCACAACATTCAGTTCTGGCATTTTCTAAATGACGCTTTTTCCTGTTTGAAATTACTTCTTTTTTTTAGTCAATTTTTATATTGATTTATTGTTTCTAAGAGGAGAAACACATCCTCTTCGACAATTCTCTTTTCAGATTTTCTATTTCAAATGATCACAAAAGATCTGTTTTCCTTTTGAACTGGAAGACAACTTATGTCCAGAGCAACCCAGCAATCAAATATATTTTTGGTTCAGTAAGTTTAACCAATATTTTTATGATGTTCCTGTGGCAAAATAATTCAATCGTTCTTCCTCGTGATACTTCTCCCGTTACCTTAAGCCAAACTATCCAACAAGAAGTTTATTTCTGATGTTCAAAAATATTTTATGTTCTGCAGTATTCTATACTGGGAATACTGCTGGCCTCAGCCTTGGAGGAGGTGTTGGGGAGGGGTTGTATTACCTCCTGCTGCCTTATTTTCAAAAGTAAGTACAGCATCTCTTCTTAAAACCTTGTCCTCTTCCTTTGCTGATGTCTCCTCCTGCCCTAGACCCTGCTCCAGCCCTCCCCATGGTCATCAGCACTGTAGGGAGGCAGGAAAGTGGTGGGGTGGACAGCCCAGAGGGGTCCTGAGTCCACCCCCTGACTGTTTCATCCCTCTCTTCTGCATTTCATCACTGAAATGTGCCTGGAGAGACGCACACAGCCACAACAAGGTGGTCACTGTTGGGATTAATTGGCTCCGTTTGCCCCTGTGGAGCTCAGCATCATGCTCTGAGAACTAATGCTGCCTTAACATGGTGCCAATGTGCTCAGGATGTCCTCGTCACGCTGTGGTGATGTGCAGGAACACAGGGTGAAGAACTTGGTAGGTTTGGGACAACCAGTCTTGAGGTCACGCACATGGAGTAGTCCAGTGTCATGCCAAGGAGACGGGCAGCCCCAAAGGAACACAGGCTTCTCCAGACGGGCAGGCGGCAAGAGCCGTCATCACCTGCCAAGCATTCAAAGCTGCTCCACCCTGAGTTTTAGCGCAGGAGAGAGCATCTTCATTGGAAACAAGAGGAGTGGAGTCTGTTAAAACTATCTCAAATTTCTAGTGCCTGCACTGTGGTCTCATATAAGCAGACCAAGCCCACCAGCATTTCTAGGGCAGCCCTTTCCACCAGAGAACTGGGACAGGGAGTTATGGACATTGTGTTTCAGGAAACCTAAAAGTTATGTTAGAAATCAGTTGTAAAAAAAATTTCGTCGATCAGCTAGTCCATACTGTCAACTTAGACTTGTTCCTGCAGGAAACAAGATCAGAACAGATCTTTCAGAAATGGGTTTCTGGAAAATTTCAGTGTCTAAGGATGAAGCATATAACCTCATCTGCAGCTAGATCATGTCAGCTGCTCATTTATGTGCACACGGATGGGAAATGAAGGCTGCTTTTCTCAACAACAGCAACCACTTCATCATCATGCAGCCCCACCAGTACAGGAGAGGGAGATTTAGGGCCAAAATGGCACCGTAGTTCTCGTTGTTCAGGTCTGGAAACTGAGACACAGCACAGCACAATCACTCGTCCCGCACCGGGGCTGACATCCCCTTTTTTTCCAAAAGCTCTGGGCCGAGAGCAGCACGTAGTCAGAGGAAGAACGGTTTCCACCCACTTAAATGTGCCTACCATCTCACTAGGAGGAGTGGGTTTAGACACTGTGATCAAAGTGAACAGCAGAGAGATGGGACGGCCATTCAAGCAGAAAGACGAGTTCTATAATTTGAATCATTTATGGCCTGGGGCAGGCAGAAGCAAGCTTATGCATAGCGAGGGGTGTCACAGAGAAAGAGAGGCTTTGAAAAATGCTAAGCCAAACTGCAAACATTCAGGGAAATCTGAACCCTTCACTTCAAAGCATTTAAAGTCGGTGTTAAAGGGCTGTTTCTAGAAAGGTTTCCACTCTGACGCCTGTTGTGCACAATCTTTGTTTAACTCAAATTCTCTCTCAGACGCAATTTTTTGATTCTGTGCTCCAGCTCTGCTGCTGGTTCTGGGAGAAGAGGTGTTGTGTCTGCAAACAGATTATACCACGAGGAGCTGCTGGAGTTGTAAGGGCACACAAGCCCTGCCGACACATCCTGAGGCTGCCGCTCTCCGTCCCAAAGCTGTGTTGGTTTGCCTGAATTGAATTGAATTGAATTTTAGCTTTCATCTCCCACCTGCATATGACACCAGCACGGATCTGAGACTGGGAGCAAGCCAACAGCAAGGACAGCCAGAAGCTAGCCAGAGCTAAGGTCTGCCTGCATTGATCTGTGTAGACACGCAACAAAAGAGGGAAAGGGAAAGAGCAAGAAATAAAGGGACTTAATATTTTAGAAGCATATAATTTCTCATTGCTTTCAGCTCAATTTCATATCTTCAGCTTTGCTTTGGAGTCTAGTTTGAGACATCTCAAGGATTCAAAGCGGTGTAGTTTTGCTGGCAAGGTCGGGAAAGCATTTTGTGACTTGTATTTGAAATGTCCCAAGAAAACTCATTTATCTTCTTCTGGAGCAGAGCACTGGAAGTGCAGTTGATTCCAGGCTTGGGCTCATTGCAAGAGGCACAAGAGGGAGATGTTCTACAGTCAGCCTGGATGGTCTTTATCCTCTAAGACTGTGGGTCTGGCTTTTATTTCTTATGACCAAACCAAACCTTAAACCCTGGACCCTCTAAATTAACGGCTCTTTGAAATCTGTGTTAGTGCTCTGCTTTTCTAGGGGTCTGTGGCTTGTCTATGAATATTTTAGGTGAAAAAACAGAGCGATCTGAGTTATAATCACAAAGACACTTTTCAAGCATTTGGTGAAACAATATTTTGTGTTCGCCAGGCTTTTTACCATTAGCTGCAGAGAAGGTGAGCCTGCAAAGCCCTCGTGGCACTGAAATCCCACCCCGGTTTCTCAACAGATGGCAATGGCACGGGGTCTCTGCACGGTGGACAGACACATTTCCAGCCTGCTGCGTGGCTGGAGAAAAGGACAGCTTTACATCCTTTGGTTGTCGGTATTAATCAAGCATTAACGCAAATGACAAGCAGATTTTGCTTATTTAATGGATAATTCCAGCTCGTTTGGTCCATCTAATTCAAACTATTAGAACCGAATGTGAACTGACTACTGACTGCTCCTGCTTATCTTTGTCAATAGCTTTAGATACAGGTCAATGCAGGTGATCAGTTTTCAAGTGACTCTGAAAAATAGCAGGAGTTTCTATTTACATGCACTTTTTAAAATTGTAAATACTCTCCTTTCCTCATTATTGCTATTAAGTTTTTATTTTCCCCCCCCCGAAAAATTAAATTTTTCTTTCTTGTTATGGAAATAATTTCTTCCATCTCCTAATTGAACCTCTAAAGACATACATAAGAACTATGCCTTGTTAAGGCACTCTTCTTACTGAGATTGTGGAGCACCATTTGTGAACACTGACTAGGCTTAAAACAACCCTATGGGTGATCCTGATTAAGGTGGTCATTGCTTGATCAGGAGAAAACTTCATTGTATCGTGCCTATGGCACAAGCCAATGAAATCTTGGAATTTTAAGGATTCACCAGAGTCTGTAAGGTAGTGTAAAACTTTAAAGTCAGCAGACATTCTCATCTTTGAAATGTTAAGTAAGAAATGTTAAGTAAGAAAACAGAGAGTTAGGGGAGTTACAAACCTATATAACTTCAATTTTCAGAAAACACTGAACTGGATAATCAAATAGACTATCTGTGAGCTCACAGAAGAATATAAAGAGATGAGTAACAGTCTGTATGGATTTGTCAAGAACAAATATGTCAGACCAATCTAATTTTCATTTATGACAGTGCAAAAAGCCTTGTGGACAGAGAAGAAACAGACGATGCCATAGATCTTGATTTTAGGAAGGCTTTCGACACTACCTCCCATGACAATTTCATGAGCTAGAAAAATATCATCTAGGTGAATATATTATGGGCTACTTGCAAAACTGGTTAGAAAATTATATATGGAGCAATCATTGACAGATTACTGTCAAAATAGGAAGCTTACTATATGGACTAAGCTTTCAGCACTTTCATTAATGGTCCCGATGATGGAACAGCAAAAACACTTTTCAAGCTGGCTGACACCACCACATCGAAAGGACTGCCAGTATTTTGGATGACTAGACTTACAAATGAACTTCACAGATTCATAGCTGAGTTGGAGATGATCTGAAAAAAAGAGATGCTACTTGGTAGGGATAAGTACGACTGGAAAGGGATAGTCAGTTATATGAATTCAAGACAGGGACCAACTGGCTGATGAGCAGAAGTGAATGAAGGTGTCTGAGATTATTGTGGATCAGGCACTCAGCCCATGTCAACAATATCACTGTTGGGAGAAGGCAAGCCCAACTCCACACACTTAACTGTGATCTGTGAGCCATGTCAAGAAACTCTTCCATGTAGCTTACCTTTTAGGCTTTGGACACATAAGGTTAATGTTCAGTCAGTCACCTTGTCCCTACATAAACCACAGTATTCCTTAAAATGATTTCTCTTCAACTTAGCAGTGGCAAATTTAGCTTTGAACATGCTGGGCTTGGGAAAGAAACACAAGGCTGAAATTCTGGTGTGACTGTGGATCAAGCTGTCCTGCTCTCCCGTTCGTTTTCTTTTGCTGTCCACTTGTCCTCTGAAACACATTGCTCTTGAGAGTGCAAGGGTGGAATCAACCTGTGGAACCAGGCTCCTGCTGAAAATTCATCAGCTAAAAGCTTTACTTTGCTGGGTGTTGCTTAAATAAACAAAATCAGTCATATGAGGACAAGGTCCACTTTAACAATAGCTTTCTTTTATCCCAGATTGCACAGTGGAATGGCGCTTGCTGCTTGCTCCTGGCAAGTCCTGCCTTTCAAGAGGCAGAGGAAGCCACAGAGAGCCTTTCCATGCGAAATGTCAAGATGAACCTTTTCAGCTCCCCAGGCCTCTCCACACAAGCACAGAAAGGCCACGGATGCCTGCGTGCTCAGAGCCCTCCCCATCCCTCTCGCTCACTTTTTTTTTTTTTTTTGTCGAGAAAATATGATTAGAGCTGTGCAGGAGAGAAGCAGATGGCAGTTTTGACGTTAGGTGAAGACGGCTTAATCTCCATCTGTGCTGACATTTTCACATGTCTCCCTGCAAACGCTGGCCCCCTGATAATCACCAATGCGGAGCTGGGGGGTCGTGGGCTGCCCTTTCAGGGGCGGATTTGCTCGGCGGGATGCTGGCCCCTCACACCGGGAGCTGGCAGAGACTGACAACGTGCTGTGCCCCTTGCTGAAGAAAACTGATTATCATCCAGCGTCTGTGTGGTGGGGCTATCAACCTAATTAGCAGCCCGCACACCTAGACATTGCTGAGCTGGGGCTTTTGGAAAGCATCTGCTCCAGCTCTGCTCTGCTGGCGCTGGACACCGCTCTGCGGAGGCAATTAGGGGAGCTTCAGAGGAAAATTAGGGGAAAACAGAGCCACAAAGGTAGGGCGTAGTGTGAAGCCAAGCTAATTACAAAGGGGTACATTCCAGTATCTGTAACACTGAATACTGCCGTGTTTCCGTAAGTCAGAAGTAACTTGCAATTAAGTCAGTGATGTCTTTTCTGCTCAGTATCTGAGTAAACGTACGGCATTTTGGTGTTGAAGGCTTGAGTGCGTCTGTTAGGGCACTTGCACAGCAGGGCTTGCCAGGCGGAAAAGTATTTGCCACCCTTGTCTAAATCCAGGCTGGGTGCTGAGGCAGCCTTTGGTATCGCTGCTGAGGGCAAGTTGGGGTAACGTCTTAGGCTGGTCCCCTCTGTGGGCACGTGGCACATGGGACTAGGAGCTCTGTGGCATCACAAGCCACTTGTTCACCTGCTGGAATGGAAACTGCTTCGTATAACCCCCTTCATCACCTCCGACAGGTAGGCACTACTAAAATGTAGAGCTCAATAACAGCTCTGTAAAAATGACAAACTATAATACTGCAGTACTGCAAAAACAGATGACCCTGCGGCAGGGCACTGTCCAGAGCACGGGGGAGCCTGCTTTTGCTGGGTTTACATGCCAGAAGCTGAGGCACAGCCTCATGTTCCCATGTCCCACCCTCACTTGGGGTCCACAAGCCCCAGCAAAGCAGGTGAGATGGCCAACTGAGAAGGCAGGAGCATCTCAAATCAAGTTTGAACTTGTTGGTAGGGTGTAAAAAAGACAATGAAGAGGCATAGCCATAGGGATGGGGATTCAGTCCGGGGCCGCAATATAAGCTCTTCTCATTAAATTTAGCAACAAAATAACACAAAGCAATGGGAAATGTGCAGTTTAATTGAAGCAAACTTCTGATATGAAGGCAGGCAAGCAGAATAATGTTTTGGCCCAGATAAAGTGCCAAAGCTCCCATTAACGTCAACAGCAAGAGCATGTTTTTTGCAATGAAGATTTCAAAGCATTGAGTCCATGGGACACTAGAAGAGGGGTAGGAGAGAGCAGTTTGGCGGAGAGACGAGAGCTGATGTGTCAGCATGACTCAGGAAAGCTGTTCTTGATGACTGCTCTCCTAGGATCAATCCCAAGAGTGCAAGATGTAAAGAGAAGTCAGAGCTACAAATTCCTCCTGGAAACCTGAACTGCCTGAGAGCCCCAGGGGATTAGACCCAGGGTTTGACTGGGGCTCTGTGGCTGCCCATTCAGGACAGATTTGTGAGAAAGTTCTAGGCTGGGGTCCCAGGGGCACAGCAGGCAGCAAGGCAGACCCCCATGGGGGCACGGACAGGAACAGCGTCAGATAGCTCAGCACTGCAGCCTCAGCTCCTGGGTTAAACAAAGCTTTTCATTTCGAGCAACACCAAGTCTTCTCAGCTTCTGCTGACCTTGGTAGGGATCCAGCATGCTCAGCATTTGGCAGAAGGTGACACAGTGAGGCAATATTTACTGCAGTCGCAGCTTTGTTGTATCCTCCCCGGACCCATCCACAAGCATTTACCTCCCTGTCCCACCCAGTGGAAATTTCACAAAGAAATCAGGCAGCAGGTACTGTCCAAGTCCACATTATGGTTCTTGATACTAGTCCTATGTCCACATGACTACAAGGTTCTCTGTTGATCATAACATGTGATTGCAGGTCCCTAGAGAACTGCAAAGCAGACCACGGTCAGGAAGACGCTTGTGGCAACATCTGATAAAAAATATCTTATTTGAGGTTTCTGGAGGTCTGTAAAATAACGCGATCTGTACAGACAGGTTTAGGATGCTTCCTTTGGCTGACTGACACCCAGATGAGCTACTGCACAGGGACCTTTCTTGAGCAAGCATAGCGATTTATAGTGCAATTGTACTGTTTAGTATTCTCCAGTTAGGGGGTTGTGGCTTTAAGGCAGTGCATGAATTACTTGTTTCTCAACTTCACAGAGCATCCTTGAAATGCTACTTGTGCCATCTTGTGTTTTTCCTGCTCTAAATCAGTTTAAGTGTTTTGTTCTCTCTGCCACCTATGTTTATATATCTACCCTACTTGAACGTATACACAACCCCATATACATTGCATTTCTAGGCAGGTAAACAATCCTTCATGCTTTAGGAAGGCCAGATCAGCCTAACACAGACATTAGGGCTTCTCTATGACTTGTTTAAATCAGCCAAGCAAAGATGGAAGTTTTGATGACCACATCTCACATGTTTTGCTAGCTACAATCAGCCCGTGTCAGACAAGGATGAGGTTATTATGCAGAACTCTCAGCCACAGAGGTGCTGACTATGCTGAGAAAAGGTATCTCTGCCTGGAAGGTTTGAAGACAGTTGAGAGGTTACAGAGAGGTCCTACCACTATAAAACATGAGCATTGCACTCTTCTGCGAGAGGGATGCTGGTAACGTCTGACCTCAATTCTGAGAACAATTCATTGCTCAGGAAACCTGGGACTGTCTTCTTTGGTTAAAATTCTTATTCAGGGTGAAATTTAGAAAAATTGACTAGAAATGAACCAATAATCTATTCGCAGCTTTGATTCAAAGTTTATCAAATAGCTAATTTTTTTCTAGCAACTCCTAGATTTAACCAAGTCGATCACGGTACCAGTGAGCATCTCCTGTTCTCCTTTAACCATATTATTTGTCATTGTCAAGGAGCCAGATGATCCGTGCCCATCTTTTAGGGTGGCAGAGAGCTTCTCATGATATGCCTTTGCTCTTTGGAGCCTGGCTGGTGCTCAACATCATGTTGAATCCTCCTGGCTCCCTGCTTGGTGACTGACACTTCATAATCTAGAGAACAATGTGTGGCAGCTAAAAATAGCCGTTAGCTGCATGAGTCCTCAGGTGCCAATCCACTTGTGATAAGCATCACAGGATTTGTGAAAGCTTTGACAGATAACTGATGCCTGGCTGAACACCGGCAAATAGTCACTAAGCTGATCACAAGAAATCAAAGCGAGTACTTTCTTTGAGGAGACTCTGCAGAGTTGTTCGTCAGTATTTACTCAGCTTTATCTCTTTTTTCATTTATGTCAATAGTAATGAGACGTTTCATACAACAGACTGTGACCCTCCTCTGCCCGACCTGGCCAGCCTCGATGACAGCATCGTGCTCATCCATGGAAGGTGCCAGTCCCAGGACACAGCCACTGGAAGGGATCGTCTCAGTGCTCCTCATCAACTTCCACACAAGGTATTCATGGTTAACTACAGCCAGTTTTATCAGCCACTGGAGTTAACCAAGCTCACAGGGTGCAGCAGCGATGGAAGAGCACTCTCATTTCCACGGCTGGCTCCACAGTTGGAGTCGTAACCTCCAGCAGAGCAGCTGTAACAAACAGCCAATACCTCTGTGGGGGAAGTCTTCTCCAAAGTGACTTACAAGCTCAGAAGATGGGCATCCTGGTGCCAGTGGAGTCTGCTGGTACTTGTGGTGACGTGGGAGAGGTGCACAGACCTGAAAAGTCAAGCTAAGGATGGGAGAAAAGGAAATTACATTTTTATTCAACAGCAATATTTCTGATCAAGATTCATAGATGATTTTTTTCTCACTACTAGACCCTTTGTCCCTTCTTTGCAAAGAGTCTGATGTGAGCAAGGAGAGAAGGATGTACAGTCCACTCTATACAAACATTTTTTCCCCAAAGTCTTCCAAACTTCACTCTGTGGATGTAAAGGCAGCAGCCTGGCCCTGTGGAATCACGGAATCATGGAACCACGGAATCACAGAATCTTCAGAGTTGGAAGGGACCTCTAGAGATCATCTAATCCAACTCCCCTGCTAAAGCAGGATTGCCCAGAGCACATCCCTCAGGACTGCATCCAGGCGGGTCTTGAAAGTCTCCAGAGAAGGGGACTCCACACCCTCCCTGGGCAGCCTGTTCCAGTGCTCTGTCACCCTCACCGTAAAGAAGTTAAAGGGAGACAATGGACATTGTCTCCCTTTGTAGCCCAATAAACATGATCTTACTATTACTGCTGAAGGCCATAGTCTTTGTATTGACCTGGCAATGCAAGGTCTCAGGAATTGTCTGAGCTTGTCATGCTCTGAGCTGATATTAGTTTCTATTAGCTGTGATAGTAATTGTTTAGATAATTGCATAAACGTGATTTAGGTTCGCTGTAGTTGATGGCAAGAACAAGTAGCTACTTTATGTGGACTGAGTGGTCTATGACTCTAAAATAAAATGTGGGTGGCAGAGCGCAGAAACAGGGTGGGGTCAGCTGTCCCAGGCAGTAAACCAGCTTTAGAAAAAAACAAAACAAATTAAAAAATTAAATAACTGGAAACCAATGGAAAGCAGAAAATATGCAAATGATGTCTAGAAAATGTATGAAAACGAATGCAAGCCTACCGAAACAGAAAAGACAGAAGCCAACGGGAACGTCACAGTTCTGGCAAAGAGGAGGGAGAACGCCCATCGCTAACACCACACTCACTCCTCCCAGTGAAGGGTGCTGAGAGCTCCGAGGCTTCTGACCCTCCGCGCCCAGAGCAGGGGAGGATGAGCAAAGCTCCTGAGAAGATGGGGAAGATACCAGCAGACGCTAACATTTAACTGAAAAGTTGTTAATGACATTTGGCTTGTATTAAGTGGACAATCTAGACTGCGAGTCTAAGTAGCATTGTATTTGGACTACTAAAAATAGTAGTTTGCTGTATTTTGTTTACACTGTTCAAACGGTAAATTGGACCAACTTTAAACAAGAGGAGCAGCCCCTTTCTGTTGCACTCATGGTTTTCTGGTCTCACAAAGGGCTGTGGCAGCAATTTGCTTTTAGTACGTGCCTTTCTCATTTCAGTATGGCACATTCCCTGTTATCTTGCTTGAAATAAAAAAGAAAATGAAGATGCAGCAATATGATACTGATGTTTACACCTCAGGCTCAGTGGCCTGAATTTAGCATAGGTTTGTAACAAGTTGACGACTTCCTAACTAGTCTTCTGAATCCTGATTTATTTATTTTTTCCGTAATACTCTGGCACCCCTAGCTCCCAGGCATCACTTTGAGCTCCAGATACTGCTTTGTAAATGAGACTCCAGACTGGAAAGGAAAGCTTGAAAACAATGACCTGAGGCACCCCGAAGCTTCAGAAAGCAGAAAGCAGGGAGAGGAAACCCAGCACTGAGAGGCAGGATTGATGGTGCCGCTATTTTAACTCTCACCAGTTTTCCACCCTGTCTCACCGTCTGGGGCACACAATTCACACTGGTCGAGCACCCAGGACCATCTCTGATGCAGGAGTCGCCGCCCCGCTCAGGGACTGACTCCGCTTTGGACGATGCAGCTGGTCTCAGGCACAAAGAAGTGCTAACAGGGAGAGCCTGGCACCTCCCATTGTCCCCACATTCCTTGGCAAACCTGCCCTGGGGAGTAACCACCTTCTTTCCCCACCTAGAAAGCTGCATCGGCCCGCTCCATGACAGCGTCCCCTTCCAAAGAGAAGAGATGGGGGAAATAACAAATAGTAAAATACAGACCGATGTAGCTGTTCGCAATCCCTCTCTGACAGGTTCTTTGAAGGCAGCATGCGGAAGGTTAATGAGTTTTGGCACACGTGCGCCCCTGCTCCGAGGGCTCCTGCCTCATGCCGTGATAATGAGAAGTGCCTGGGGTCATCTGGAAAGGCAAACCTGTCCGTGTGATCCTGCACCTGGATGCCAGCAAGGATTGCTCTGCGGGCAGTGCCGAGCATCATTGCAGTGCGGAGAGGAGCGAGCACCCTGGGAAAATGCTGTCTGATGTTTCCCATGCCTTGAAACTCTTTTTGTTCAGTAAATTAGGCTTTCGCTGAGGAAATTGAAGTGGATGCTTTATAATTCTTAAGTCTCTATCACTCAGGAGCTATTGCCAGGAAAACAACATGTTTTTGAGAGGGGTGTACAGCACGTCGGGGCTGAGTGGAGAGACCTCAGCTAGGATAGAGGACAGTTGTCACTGAGACCCTAATGGTCCCCTGCACGTGGAGGTGCTGGCACTGAGTCCCGCAGTGATGGGGGAGCCCAGGAGAGCAGTCCAAGTTCAGGGATCTGTTGCAAGTAGCCGTGTTCCCCAGCCCCTTTCCTAGCTGCTGTGTGATGAGGGGAAGCTGGAGCAGGTTTGGTCTGCAGTGGGGTCCCAGTCAGACCCTGGTTAATGGCTGAGCTCTGGACCTGCCTCTGTGCCAGGTGGGAAGGTGAGTCAGGATGTGACAGATGATGCTAAGGATGGCTATAGGAAGGTCAATGTGCCCCCCTCCCCCATTTTTCTAATAATGTAGCTTTAATGAATATTATTTATTTTAAATTTTCAGGTGTATTTACAACGGAAATACTCGGGGAAGGTTCTGCTAACTGCATCTCAATCAGATGCAAATAGTGGTGTTGCTCACATAAAAGGACTGTTTCACAAGGGGAAAACAAGAGAGAAAGCCAGCCTAGGCAGGAGCTGGAAATCACTTGGGCCAATTTCAGGCTGCGGTCCAGGACACGCAGCAGAGCAAAGTGCTTTCTCACCACAGCCTTTACCTGTGCATGAGGGATGCTCTCCTCCGCTGGCTCTTCCCAAACATGAACGTGCTGACAGAAAGGCGAGCTGGGCTCACCTGGGGAGTCCTCTACCCGCACCAGCACTTCGCTCCTCGCCTGTCAGAAGCTATTCACCTGTGCGGACTGCACCGCCCCGAGTATTTTGGCAGCCGAGACCAGACAAATGCTGGGAGCGCCAAGAGCGGCAGCAGATGACAGTCGTGTCATTTTGCAGGCGACCGTGAGGAGGACGGGAGAGCACAAACACACCCCCCCACCACCCCTCTGGATGTCTGTACGGCTGCAGGTCTAAGGGTGGGTTGGCTCCTCGCCCTCTCTGCCCTCAAATACCTGTGCAGAGCCAATCTTTTCTGCTGATGGAAGGGGGTCATTTCGAGTCGTGACTAGGTACTGCTCCGTTCAGGCCCATTCAGGTCCTCTGTGCTGGTGCAGAGATCCAGCTGAAGTGGATAAATATCACTTTTTGCTGGATGTACATAGTTTCTTCCTTTCTCCATGCTTTACTTCAGCTCCTCTGCTCAGCCCTTCAGCGCACCAGTGGGGGCAGCCCTGCTCCCCCCATCTGACCGTGGGAAAAGCATCACCCCAGTGCTGCTGGGAGACCTACGCAGGGATGGCTCCTAGTTAACAGGACCGCAGACCTTTACGGTACTAATGGCCCTCTTTTGTGCTTTCCAAAGAGGTGACAGACAAATATTTATTGGCTGGGTTTTGTTCTGAAGCTGACGGACACAGTAGTTTGCAAGAAGTAGTATCATAGAAAATGGGGTCCCATGGAGGTGAAGGCAGGAACCTAATGCGCGTTCAGGGGGATGGAGACTGGAACATTTTAGGCAGGGGCAGATTCGGAACACACTTTGCAAGCACAGAACAGTAGTAAACCACATCTTTGGAGGAAGGCAGCTCCACTCATTCTCTTTGTATTGCATTTCTTCACCACCAGCCACCCTCCCTGGCTGGGGTATGCCAATGCATCTCTCTTTATATGAAGAAGGTGACACAAGGGGACCCATGGATGGCCATATCACGCCAGATCGAAGCTCCATCTGGCTTGGACACAGTCCCGGACAGAGGTCAGTGGTGGAGCCTGACTCAAAGTACTGGAACAAGAATACACGTAGGACAAGATATTCCTCAGTACCTCCTCCCCCAGCCTCAAGTGATTTTCACCTGAGGGACCTCCTCAACTAGAAGGATTAATTTATTTTTGCAGTTTTTGCCACTGATGCTTTTACACCTGCTTCAAGAGCACCCAAAACGCACTTAGTGTGGTATGGTGCCCATGTGGGGAATGAAAATTCATCTCCAGCTATGCAGTGAGCCCGGAAGGCTGATCGATGGTCTTGCCTGACCACTGGGATATTGTCCAAGAATGAAGTTTATGCAAACACTAGAAGAAATAAAGATTCCTTCTTCATCGCCTTTATTGAAATACATTTATGCTAAAGTTGCGCTGTGCAAACCTGTTTTGAACACTGCGAGCGAGAGACAAATCTGAGCATTAAGCCTTACCCCTGCAAAGGATAATTGAAATCAATGTAGTTGTTGTCTCGCTCTGTCATCGGCACAGGTGCAAAGTGCTGCTGCTGAGTATCCTGCTAGTAAGTTGAAGCATTCTGGCAGAAGGTATGGCTCGCAGATATTCTCCCTGCCCCAGTGACTTTCAGTCAAGGTGTCAGGATCTGCAGCATCAAGACAAGGCCAGTGGGGCTTTATTAAAAAAAAAAAAAAATTAAAAAAAAAATTAAAAACCACCCACGTGTTGATAAGTTTCCGTACCCTCTCAATAGACTTCTGCAATCTATCCTCTCGTTGCACAATCACAAGGGAGTAGATTATCAGCCAGCTGCTCCTCCATATCCTCCTTTTTTTATGCTTTCACTCCTTTTCCTCCAACTTCCTGTGATTTTCAGATCTTGTTGATTCTCCCTGTTACTCTATCTTGTTGATGCCTCCCTATTATTCCAGCAGCTCTAGCGCGCTGTCGTTCAGACTTCAAACCCAGTGCCTACAGCTCCCTAGTTCTGTGCTCCCTCTGTGCAGAGAAAGCTGAAAAGTAGCAACCTGTTTTTGAAAGGCTGGCATTATTGTTGCTGATTCTCTCCCCTAGAAAATTCTTCCCTCTTCTGAAAATTTTGCAGTGGATGTTTACCTTCCAGCTCTCCTAGTGTCTTCCTTTTCCCGCAGAGGGGAGGCAGATCGTATTACTGACTTCAGGCTGCACCAAATCAAATGTTCTTATTCCTTCAGAGCGAGGCAGGGAGGGCAGGTTATTCCAGGAAGACATTTGAGAAGAAGATGTTTTCAGCAGTTTCTGGGAAGGAAACCAGAAAGTGAGAAGGTAAGAAGGTACAGGCTTGCCAAGGTAGACTTGCCCTGCTGGGCAACATCAGCTGCCTCCTGGGATACTTACAGAATAAAAAACTATTTTATTAGTCTCCAGTAACAATATCAAATCAGATGAACCAACTCTGGCTTGAGTGGAAGGATGCCTCGACTGACAAGTAGCTTTGATAGTTACTCCTTTAAGGGTTTTGAAATGGCAAGATGCATTTCAGCTATTATAAAAAAAATTTCCTCTGCTTGTTGCAGTGCTTCTCTATTAATTATCAGTTTAGTGCTTTCAGTAATTGCATGCATGGGCTTTGCAAAGGGCCTGCATGGTGCTTGTCTGTCATTGTAAGCACCGTGATGACAGTGAGGCTAATGTTTTCCTTGATATCATAAGACTAATTGCAATTAAGGAATTACAGTGTTATGGGTTCAACACGGCACATCGCTTTCCAGGCGATGAATCTCCACATGTCACTTACAAGCCGGGAGTCCACGTTCACATCCAGAAGGGTGTCGTAACAAGGTCCTACAAGGACTGGTACATGGGCTCGGTGCTATTTAATGGTTGTACTGATGATCAAGGAGAAAACATAAAATGGTCACAGATGAAGCTTCAGGTGGCAGAAGGACCTGGGGAGGTGATGGAGAGGCCTTATTGCTTTTATAAAGCAATTGCCGTTGTAAGGCGGCCCGGCTTTTTTGGGAAACTGGGCATAAGCAAACACCATGCACTGTAACAGGGATGGATGCGAGGTCATTCCCCGGAGTAAAGGCTGTAGCCATGGTGGGGACACGACTGTGCAGGGAAGCAGCGAGACAGGGAAGGCATGAGGGTAACCGGCACGCGGTGTGAAGGTCCACAGCAACGTGCCAGCCAGTACAGTGTTCAATAACAGCCACAATTCAAGAAGGATTCTCCTAAATTGGAGAAGACATTTAGAGGTGCACCAGAGGAAAGATTAGATAATGAGATACAGTCAGGGTGGTGAAAAACTCCAGAAGTTCAGTCAGATAAACTTAGCCAAGAGAAGGTTAAGGATGAGCGATCCCAAAGTGACCGAATAAGGCAGAGAAATTTGATACTAGAGGTACAGTAAGATCTAAAACTAAAAGTACAGGATAAATGTATTTAGATTACAGATAAGGCACATGTATTTTTTTTAACAAAGCACAACCTTGTTAAAGCAATGAATGAAGGATTCTCCATCATATAAATTGAAAGATAATAGTTGGATATTTTTATTATGGGTACAACCTAGTCCAAATGTGAACACAGGGAACTCTGTGGTGTAGAGGTCAGACTAGATGACACTGATGTCCCTTTGGGACATTAAACTTCATCGCGGCACAGCTGTGATGCACCAAGATTATATGCTGATTTATCTCATCTATACACAGGTTAAGCTAACAGGGACCTAGTTCTCCCTTACTGCCTAGTGGCAACGTCGACACCTGCCATGGATAAAATCACACAGGTTCTGTTAATTTAAAAAATAAAAAAATAAAAATTGCCAAATCCGTGGCTGTACCTTGTTCAGTTCTGCAATGAAGGCAGCTGCTTCTGTAGCCAGTTGTGCAGCCCAAATGCTGAATTCCTGCTACAAGCAGCCAAAGGCAGTGTTTTGTGAAGATCTGTAGGGGATGAATACGTCCGTGGGAACCATGAGAAGACACGGCGGGAATGAAAGCATGTGGTGAAGCCATTGGTGAGGGGAGACGTGCAGATGAGTAGATTGCTCTTAACAGTCAGCACAGCCAGCTCTGCTTTTCATGTGCTATTGCTAAAGCAGCAGAAGGCAATTCGGATGGGCATTAGGAAAGAAAGACGAAGTCCTGTATTCTTACTGGTGACTTCTTTCCTTTGTGCTTTTGTTCCCACGTGCCTTTCGGTGAGGGTGTCCCTGGGTCACCGGAACCTGCCCTGCTCCTGCATTCACCTTCTTTCCTCCAGACTGGAAGCAGCTAACCAGATATTTAAAAAAAAAATAAAAATTTCTTATTCCACATTGAAAAAAAAAAAATCCTTCTCATTCTACATAGTTTCAGCGCTTTTAGCTCTCCAATCACAGATGACCTGCTGAACTCTGATGTTGAGATGTTGAGTATTTCAGCCTGGGGACAGCTGTTCGCTGCTGGACTGTTGAACGCAGCATTTCCCCTCCTGCCTCTCACCAGGACCGGGCTTCGTTGCTCGCCCTCACCCGCACAGGCAAACGTTTCACCTTTCCAGGGCACAGCCTGATGCTGCTGTCAGTCTACACAAGGTTTTATGTACAGCAGGGGTGCAGATTCACAAGGTCGCTATTCCAAGTTAAGGAACGAATCTATGTGATATTTAACCTGGTTTTCTCGTGGGACGTATAAGGGGAATTGGGATCACTGACAAAACGGCCCTGCTCCGTTCTTCATTAAAGCCAGTGATATTCCCTTATGTCCTGTCAGTGCCTACTTATAGCCTCCTCAGATTCATGTAGACACAGATAATTTCTCTTGGTGACTCTTTTATTTCTCATCTTCTTCTTTGAACTGTCGTTTAATTTTGTGAGTTTCAGAAGTGATTATATGGCTGAAGTTTGGAGTCTTTGATTACACCCCATGAGGTATCTTAGCAAAAGCACCTCACAACAGTCTAAAGTGTGGAGTCCAATGCTACTGACGTGCTTTTTCTTGCAGTGCCTAATTAAACCCCTTGTCACAGGCGTAAGCAAGTCCTGGGAGTGATGATGAGTAGCGGGGAAGGCATCAATGCCCGTCAAACCTGGCATTCAAGGTGCAGCCTCTGACAGCTCCTGCTTTGCCCACTGCCGAAGGTGAGGCAGGGTCTTGAGAAGAAAGATCACTTTGTGCTTCCCTAGTTTCTTTTAGTCTCTTCCTAACTATCTACAAGCCGTCATTAGGCAGACACATGTGGTTATTCTTACATTACAGCAGAGTATTGCTGACGTACTGTGTCTGATGTTTACTACTGTGTGTGTAATACCTTAACCAAATGTCTTTTATCCTCTCTAGTGACTGAGACAAAAATAAAGGTTTGCTGGAGCAAGAAAAGAGGTTTACAAGCCTGCCACCGTTGCTACATCGCCAGCTCTGCTGAGTAATCTTAGAGCGCCTCTCTGTAGCTCGTTTGCAGATGGATGGATGTCTGCAGGTGTACCTGAGCTTTCCAGCTGCTATTAGCTGGCCTTTCCTAGGAAAGAAGCTGTAGAGGACTGGTCCCCATCTCTGCCACCCCAGCGCTGGGCTACTGCACTGACTACGGGGCTCCAAGGTCTCCAACAGCCAGTGCTGGGAAGAACTACTGAGTCTCGCAGCTCATTACACCCATGACCTGCAGGGCTACGCGCAGTGGGGCAGGTCCCCACAGCCCCCCTGCATGCAGCTTTATGAGAGAGCGGCCAAAATGCTTTGGAGCCTGATGAGCTGAGCTGCTCGCTGTGCCCGCACGACAGTGATGCAGCTGCAATTAGCAGAGGCTGGGAAAATGGGTCCCTCTGCCTTTAGGAACAGTGTGTGCCTCTGCCCAGCAGCCAGGCAGGGATGTGTGAATGACCTGACCCACCTGCCCTCCCGCGGAAAGGTCAGGAGAAGAGCCATCAGGGCACTAAGCTGACAGCTTTCCATCTTTTCAAACTCTTTTTGCACTTTGCTCTTAGGGCCTGTCTCGCATTTTTCTTCTAGGAATTAAGCGCAGTGTTGAAAAAAACGAGAGATATGCTCTAACATCAAACTCAATGTGCAAAATGCTTATGACTTTGCAAGATGTTCAGGAGGGAAAAAATCTCCCTCCTGACACGCTCCAGGGCATGAACTGGCACTTGGGCCAAGTCTGTGCCAATCCTGACATCCCGAAGCTCACTGGAGGTGCTGTATGGTTGCACTGCTGTTAGGAATGGATGCATAAAAGAAAAAGCAGACAGTGAAGTGGTGGAGGAAGGAGGTGTGTATTTCAGGGTGTGCTTCCATGCTAGATATCCTTGAGCTATCTCCTGGTTCATCTGGGAGGTTCATTTAAGTTCAGCTGGGACCAGGCAGCAGCAGAGCTGTGAGGGTGCAGCGTGACCCTGGAGTTTCCTGGCCTCACCCCTCAGCAAGGAACTCACCCGATTCTGTAAGTTCAGAAATCACGGAATCATAGTTTCGCCACCAGTTTGGCTAAGCTGCCAGAGGGTGTTGTTGAATGAGCCGGTCACACATCGTGGCACGTGGTTCTTCTGGGTTTATACAGCACCTAGGATTGGGGCTGAGCTCTCCCTCGACACCCTGGGGATCCATGCCATCAAACTCATCATCCGGACGCTAGTTCTGATGAGCCTAGAAAAAGGCATGGGCTGTCTTGATTGCTCTTTCCTCCTGGGTGAAATGTGGGAATTGCTTCCTTGGGATGTGCTGTTGGGAGGTCTGGGTTTCACAGGGCTCTCTACAGTGCTTGAAAAACACAAAGCTCTCTAGATTCCTAGCGCTGATATTCATTATTCCTCTTCAGCCCTGTAGGACTCGGTTGCTTTGTGCTGGACGTGGGCTGGGTACAGATTTGCTGGTGCTCCATATTCCTGTCCTAAGCCAACCAAAAGCACGTTGCTCTGCTGCTTGTTGCAGGGAAGGACACTCTCTGAATAATTTGTGCCTGCTGCTGTGGCATTAGTTTCATATTCATCTGCTAATACGCCTAGCCACACACATTAAGGACTTTAAGTGTGATATATGTTATTAATCCTGGTATTGAATTATAAATTCTCTCTGACTGGTTGAGGTGCTGCGGTGTCTGTCTCTCCCCGGTCTGTACACAGGGCTGCTCTCCTGCTCCTGCCGGGTCCTGCAGCCCGCTGGTGTAACCCTAGGGCAAAGTTTAATTGGGGGCTGCTCTGACCATCAGCCTGGTTAAGGACCTCAGCGTTGGGGTATTTATTTGGCTGAAGCACTCAAAACCCCTGCCCAAGAAAACTTTCATTAGAATCTGCTCTTTCTTGAGATTTGCTGTGCTTACAGCTTGGGGGATGGCGCACTGACAACACCTCAGGGGGCTTCCAGCGGCTCTGTCGCCATGGAAAGCCTGAATAATGGTGCCTAACAACACAGAAAAGCCCGAGGTTTCCCGGGTGTTCTGGATCTCTGCAGTGGCTGATGTTTGCACGGAGTTCTGAGCAAAGATTGACGGTGGTGCTGACCCGTCTGGGATAATGTCCTGCTATCCCCGTTGAATGCTGTGCTTTACCTATCGGTGGCTCACGGTGGCCAGAGGGCTGTGCTGAAGATGAGATCTCACTCCCTTAGTGGCCACCCCCCACGGTTTATATAGCAACACGCTCTTCAGAAACCAGCATGCCATTTGTCCCCTGTTACCAATGCCCAGGGAGGAAGGAGGCCAGTGACAAACGCGTTATGTAGACCTGTGTGAATGCTATCAGGCTTTTTATTATTATCTGCTCCCTCGACGATTTCTTCTATTCCATTTCTGTCAGCAGCTGTGTTTGTCAGCCTGCTGCATTAATACGTGTGCTTTTGCCTCCTTGCCCCTGATTAGCTACAGGACCGTGGCAAGAGAAGGTCGGTTTGGTGGTTTCACATCACGTTAGGGAAGTTTGCAGCTTCTCCACACCTCAGCGCCCTGGGGAGACAGGGGTTTGTTGGCTGGCCCAAGTCTAAGGGATGTGTGTGGCGATAACAGAGGTAACCTGCTGAGCCCTTTGTTGTCTCTGTACAAATGCCACAGGCTGTTTTCTGTGTTGCTGCACATATACAAGCAAGAAACAAAAGCAACCTGGGGAGAAGAGATGTGGGGAACTGGGGAGGGCTGCGCTGCGGGAGGCACCAGCAGAAAGTATTTAGAGGGAAGGCCCACACCATCGGTAATTAACGCTCCTGTTAGATGCCCCTCTTTTTTTGAGGATCTCAAACTACTTAATTGTTGAGATCTTGGCACTGAATCAGCTCACAATCCATTTACTTTGTTATCTCTGCACAGGGAGATCAGATACTTCCAGGAAAGTTGAACTGAATACTAAAAATCCAGTCGCTTCTCACTGTGCCTCTTTCTCTATGTGGAAGGGAAGTTACAGATAGTCATGATTTTTTCATCCAGGGAGGGTATTTAATGAAGCCCCCAGCAACAGGTGTGTTTATGTCCTTAGACCAGCCTGTCTTACCTCTTCAGACCGATATCAGCAGCGCAGCCACCGCTGCGGCACACATGGCTCAGGTGCTTTGGCGGGGGGATTACTTAATTGCTTCACAATGTTATATTGTTAGAAGTTTTCTTCTGCTCTCAAACAAGACAAGTTTAAGCTCTAGGCACCCAGGAAGACAGCCAAAGCCCTGCAGCCTTTCTTCTGCCTTCTCTGGCACCCGGTAGCTGCACCCCTCGAGTTTTACAGGCCACAGACCTGAGGCTGCTGTGTCGTTTTAACACATGCGGTGAAAAACAGAGCAAAGTTCCTAAAGTGTTCAGGGATTGGGAATCAGGCCAAGCAAAGGCACTTGTGCAGCCCTTCTCATTGCCACCTGTGAGGAGGCAGTAGTTAATATTTGCAGGGCGTCTGGATCCCACTGGCCTTCTGCCCGTCGGCACAGCGGGCGCCTGTTGGTACAGCAGAGTCCCCTCTCATCCTGCCGCCGGATGGACAAGCTCCTTTTCTTCCAGGGGCTGGGCTGCGCCATGGAAATAGAGATTTGTACTCAAGCCCAGCCGTCGCCGTGCGGTGCGGTGCGATGCGGTGACAGCCATAAAGTTCCTAGATAGAGTTGTTATGTGATTCATAACAATAGGAGCAGCTTAATAGATAAAGCCATTTCCTTTACCTGGGATCTGTGCTGGGACTTACTGCTGTAGAGCTTGAATGAACTGAACAAGGATGCTATTGCTAATTAGCGTGCACGACCGCAGCCCAGTACTGGAGGCTGCTGCTAAATGGCCTGTCTCACCGAGTGCCTCCCCCAGCCTCTTCCCGGAGTTCCGTCCTCCCTGGGAGCCAGCGTCAGGCAGAGCCAGGGCCATTGCCACTGGGGAAGACGGCATCAAACACAGCAATTATCCTTCCTCATTGTAAAGGGCTCCAATATATATATATATATGTATATAAAAGACTGCGTGAGGCACTCCGGTGTAATTTGCCCTATTGAAAAAAGATAAACTGCTCTTTCATGAGCATGATGGATGTAAATAGCATCCCTCTTTTGAAATACCTGCGAGCCCATATTTTAAGATTCATTTTTACCTCCCTTCAAAGAAAGAACAACAAAGCACATCAGTGACAGATCTCCAGTAAATCCTGACCTGTTGTTAAGCAGCCCACAGGTTGGTACATGCTGCTGCTGAACTAATGAAAGCTATTCTGCCTCTAGAAAGGGGTGAATCAAAACAACCCAATCACCTGAAGATCCTGAAGATCTTCCTGAGAAGCCTGCGTAGGGAATAGGAACTCATGACACTTCTCTTATTTTTATGCTTGAAACCACTTTGCAAAGGCAGCATTCTCACTCGATTCCGGCTTGAGATGGGCGAGCAGTGAGCATCAGCTCGGGGAGGTGGTGGGCACCTGCCTCTGTCAAAGCAGCTGCATCCCTCATGGAGTAGCGTGAAGGGAGTAAATGCACTTCCCCAGCTCAAAATGCCACATCTTTGCCAGCTGAAAGACCATGTCCTATTGCTGACACCTTTCCACAAGCGCCAAAATTCAAATCATTGGTTCTGGACTCTACAAAGTCGGCAGAGCCCCACTGCCAGAGGAACACACAACCCGAACATGGGATGGAGCATTTTTCTATGTGACTTTTTCTCCTGCCTCATCAAGCGTTGTCCATGACTGTGCATACCCCTGGTTCCCCAGCTGTGTTCTGCAGACCACTGGTGGCCCAGGAGGCTCTCGGAAGTGGCCTGCAGCTGGTGCACAGGCTCATCACATCTGCACGGTGCACGGCTGTGACAAGCCAGGCGACACGAGGACATTGTGGCCCAGGGAAACGCTGGCAGCTGCAGCACCCTGAGGTGTGAATTTTGAAGGGCTAGAGGCAGCCTCTGCTGTGCAGGATATGTCTCACCCCAATTTAGAAAGTGATACCTGTGATAGGCCAAGAGGAACAAACTCGGTCGGTTGTCCCAGCCACTATAGACAGAGACCAGGCAACTACCCAAGGTGCAGCTCAACTAGTTCTGTTTGTGGAGCACGAAATGAACAGCTGAGTCATACAAAGCGTTGGCAGAAGATATCACTATTGCCCCATTTTACAGACAAATCTGGACTAAGAGAGATGGAAGGTGGACACGAGCACCTAACATCCCCGCTGTGCTGGCGTGTGGCTGAACACCCTACCCCTTTACAGATCTGCCTGGGCCACAGAGCAGATGTCACGTACCCCGTCCCCTTCAGCAGCCAACCTTCCCTTCCCCCCCTCGCCCCGCCGTGTGGCAGGGACAGTCATGTCCCCTGCCGCTCTGCCCTGGCAGGCAGCGTTTCTGAAGTTCTCCCCTCATTTCCAAGCAACGCTGAGATGCATTAACTTCCTCTCCCCTTCTGCTGTAACCACTTATTTGGCTCTTGTTATTGGATTATTTATAGTAATTCTGCAAAGTGTTTTGGAATCAGCAGAAGGGCACAGTGCTAAATACAATAGCATCACCTCGTGAGATCTGACATTTCAAAACAGGGGATCCAATTACTGAAACCAAGGGAGGCAGCAAATGTCAGGAAAAGCCAGTGGCTGTTGGCTTGATACGGCGACTCCTGAACTGCTGCCTGTGGTCTGCAGCGGGCAGAGGAATCGTCTGCAGCCCGTGGTTTTCCCCGTGGAGCCCACAGCCCGGGAGGACAACTCTAGCACGTCTTCAGAGGGTGCAACACGTGCTTCTTTTTCCAGTGCTGTGAAAACAACAACAACAACAACAACAACACGAGGCCGTGCATGTTCTTGACTGACGGATAAACCTGCTACCACCGTCATCCCCACACCCAGACCCTTCTCCTCAAGTTGGGAAGGTCAAGTACATTTCTAGACCTGACCCCCAGATTTCCAGCCAGATCCAGTCCAAAGCAAAGAGCAGCCTGGCAGCCTGCTTTCTTCTCGGAGAGGAATTCCAGTGCGGAGCATGTCCAAGCTGTCTGAAATAGTGCAGCTGCCTAAAAGCACGAGTTAATATTCATGCATCGTGTAGAATTTCAAATACATCCACCTCTCATCAGCAACGTCAAACTGTCTTGACGGTTAATGAGCTAGGCACAGACTCTAAAACAGCAAGTTGTAACTGAATAAATATGATAAACAACCTGTTTCCAGATGGCTTTTTATGTAAAACTATTTATGCAGTGTTGATAGATGGCAAATTTTATGCCAATAAATCCTCGTATTTTAAAACATTTGCCTTCTTAATTGCCCGGTTTACATGTAAAATATGTTTATGTGCATTGCTAAGTCGAAAAGTGACATGGGAACATCTCTGGACTGAGTAAGCACTATTCCTGCAGTGGCCCATCTGTCTGGGCTCACGAGAACAGTGTCACAGGAATGTCACCCGTGAAATCCTGCACATAACAGGAGTCAGACTCTGATCAAGGCTGGCACGAGAATATGTGTTGCTGTTAAGCTCCTGTCCCTTGCTAGATGGTGTTTGAAGGCAACTTGAAGCCCTGACCCCACAGGCTGGTGGGACCTTGAACGCTGCCAGGGAGATGCAGCCCGGGATGAAGCCGGTGCTGGGAGGAGGCTGCAGCTTGACAGTGGATGGTGGTACTTCTGCAGGCACCAGTCACGGAGTCTCTGCTTCACCTCTCTAAAATGGGACAGCTGATACTCTGCCTCCTGGAATGGCTTTGGGGTAAGCCCACTGGTGGCTCTGAGACACCGTGACCCTGCAGGCATTGACATCTGGGGGAGAAGCCAGTTGTATCCCAGCACTAGGGAGTCTCTTGCAGTCTCCCAAGGTCTCTTCCCCACTGAGGAGTTCCAGTATATCAGAGAGAGGACACTATGCTGAAGCGATGACAGCCCAAACCATACAGATGAGAAGAAGAGTGAGTCTGTGTCTTTGGTGGCTGAGCCAGGCTCCCTGGTGCCTTTCACAGCTGGCTCCTTCTGAACCACCAGTTTTGCTCCTGGATATCTCTGCCACCTGCATACAGCAAGGGCGCAATCAGGACCCCACACAGGCTGACTTGTCCCTCTGTCCAGTTGCGCAGTCAGTCGTCACCGCTGCTTTTAGGCCAGAGGTTGTCACCTGAGCGCTTTGCTCTGTCCCCTAGAGGAGAACCCATCCTGCCTCTCTAGGCTTTACCAAGCTCTCTCAAGGGCCAGCCAGACCCCCGCCTCCCCATCCCCATCCCCACCACCCACCAGAAGCACAAATTGCAGAGAGAAATGCAAAACGCAGCAGGAGACACTGAGCATCATGCAGCTCCGGTGCTGAGCTTTGATCCCTAACCACCAAAGCACCTGGTGACTACAGGATGATCTTTGGGGGGTGCTGGCTTCATCCCAAGGAGCTCAGCGGTGGCAAATGCAAGGGAGACAGAGCCCTATTAAGCACATAGCCTTCTAATGCAATTAGTTCATGGTTTATCTGCATTCTTATTACTGGCTATTTGCTCTAATAGATTCAATCATGTAAAACATTAACATAAATTGACACCAAGCAGATTTATCCCTTTGAAAATGTTTACTCATTTAGGATTCCTGGTAGTTGTTGGGCTCAACTCTACAGTATATTGGGTGTTTTATTTAGCCTTTAACTCATTTATAGGGTATTTATAGAGGAGGGCTTCCCTGAGCAGTAAAACCAGAGGGCTTTGTGCACAACAGCTATGTCCTTCTGACAGGTTTATTTTGTTTTATTTCTCTAAGGGATAGCTTTGCCTTGCTCTGTTTTCACCTTAGCATTGCCACTAAAGTTATTAAAAGAAAGTCTACCCCATTATGTCTTTGGTGACGTCCAGGCACTGTTGTCCTGGCTGGTCCTGGCAAGGAGGAGGTCAGGGCAGACTCCAGGGCTCAGCACTCCCCCACGTCCCAGCACCAGCCGTGCATCCGACTTACTGAGCAGCGGGGGTAAATCTGTGCAGGGACAGAGCTGTTGAATCCCCTGTCTGGGAGCTGGGTGCAAACCTCTGCAGAGCCCCATGTTGCATGGTGAGGGGTCTGGAGCACAAGTCTCACGAGGAGCGGCTGAGGGAGCTGGGGGTGTTCAGCCTGGAGAAAAGGGGGCTGAGGGGAGACCTTCTCGCTCTCTACAGCTCCCTGAAAGGAGGGGGTACCCAGGGGGGGTCAGTCTCTTCTCCCAAGGAACAGGTGATGGGACAAGAGGAAACAGCCTCAAGTAGCACCAGGGGAGGTTTAGGATGGATATTAGGAAAAATTTCTTCACTGAAATGGTTATCAAGCATTGGAGCAGGCTGCCCAGGGAAGTGGCGGAGTCACCATGCCCGGAGGTATTTAAAAGATGGGTAGACATGGTGCTTAGAGATATGGTTTAGTGATGGTTTTTGTCACTGTTAGGTTGATGGTTGGACTCAATGATCTGAAAGGTCCCTTCCAACCTGGGCAATTCTATGATTCTGTGATTCTACTTTTCTCTCTTCTCCAGTATTCAACAGGAGCCGCTATCACCCCCATCTGCATCACTAAAACAGAGCAGGGTCTGAGACCATCCCACCCCTGGCTGGCAACAGCACAGCCCTCAGCCAGCAGCTCACTGCAGGGGCCATGAAGGAGCGAGCAGAGACTTTGTACCGTCCTCTCAGGTTTCTGGGAGAGCTCCGAGGAGGTTTTTAGCTTAAAGAATAAAGGATGCACCCAGCTAGCTTCCCATTAATCTGGGTGCCCTTATCCTGTCAAGAGAGCTAGAGTTTGAAAACTTGTGTGCAAGGTATATGATACTGAATTAACTTTTAAAGTGTTTGCCTTATGCCTGTTCTTTACAAGCAGCCTTTTCACCAGTAGACATGATGGAGTGTTCCCATATGCCTGGATGCAGTGAGGGTCACTTTCCGTGCCCTGTGAGTGTCACTACAGCCTGTCATGAATTTTTCACAGAGATACAAGTTCAGATCAAATAAACCATAATAAAGGAAGATTAGTTTTGGCGAGTCTCAAAAAAAAAAAAACCCAGGAAAAAGAATTTTGGAGAAAACTTTAAGCATTGTGAAAATTTTCCATTTTGATTTTCAGGCATGTTTTGTCTCTGAGTTGAGAAAGGCTTTCATTTCAAAACATGATTAATCTTGGAATAACCAACAGGCAAAGAAAGAGGAAGAAAAGTCAAATACCGTATTCAGCTGGAGTTTGTGAATGTGAGACACATGACAACCCTCAACTGTAATTTGCTGTGCAAAAATGCATGGTTTCCCAAAAAAGTATGCTTGGAAAAAAAGGAAGAAAAAAGGAATTAAAACAGAGATCTTGACTTTTCATCCTAATTTGACATAGGGCTACGTTTCTTTTTTCTTTTTTACCAAACGAGAAAACCATTTTCCATTTATGTTCCAGTTATCTCTGTGATGGGCATTTCTAGATATGATTTTGATGGGAGAAGGGGGTGGAGAGAATCACAGAATCACAGAATGGTTTGGGTTGGAAAGGACCTTAAAGATCACCCAGTTCCACCCCCTGCCCTGGGCAGGGACACCTCCCACCAGCCCAGGTTGCTCCAAGCCCCATCCAACCTGGCCGTGAACCCCTCCAGGGATGGGGCAGCCACAACTTCTCTGGGCAACCTGGGCCAGGGGCTCACCACCCTCACGGCAAAGAATTTTTTCCTGATATCCAATCTAAATCTACCCTCTCTCAACTTGAAGCCGTTACCCCGTGTCCTGTCATTACCCTCCCTGATCCAGAGTCTCTCCCCATCCTTCCTGTTGGCCCCCTTTAGGGACTGGAAGGGGCTTTAAGGTCTCCACGGAGCCTTCTTTTCTCCAGGATGAACACCCCCAACTCTCTCAGCCTGTCCTCACAGCAGAGGGGCTCCAGCCCTCTGATCATCTTTGTGGCCTCCTCTGGACCCGCTCCAACAGGTCCATGTCCTTCTTGTGCTGAGGACTCCAGAGCTGGACACAGTACTCCAGGTGGGGTCTCACCAGAGCAGAGCGCCAGAATCACCTCCCTCAACCTGCTGGCCACGCTTCTTTTGATGCAGCCCAGGATGTGGTTGGCTTTCTGGGCTGCAAGTGTGCTTTGCCGGCTCATGTTGAGCTTCTCGTCCACCAGCACCCCCAAGTCCTTCTCCTCAGGGCTGCTCTCAAGCCATTCTCCACCCAGCCATCCAGGACCTTCTGTATTAACTTGTATGTTTTGTGCAGCTATCAACTGACACACTGCACTAAAAAACATAAAGCATCAGCATTATTAGGACAGCCACATTTGCCTGTGCCAATGCAGTACACAAAGCTCATGAGGAAGCCCACAAAACAGGGGGACAAGATGCTCGCACATGGAGGCTCGCACAAGAGGCTCGCACAAGCCTCTGTGTCCATCAGGAGCTCCCATGGACACTGGGTTAAACTGGGATTGATACAGCAAAGGAAATGCAGCCTCACTTCGTCTCATTTCCCCCAGAAAGGAAACTACTGCTTTACACCAAAGCACCTCACCTCCCACCTCCATCACCATTTTCAAGTGGTCCCACAAAGCCTGGCCAAAAGAGAAGGGACGTGGAAGGATGACCTCCCAGCCACCACTGCAGGCATGAGCCCATAAAGCAACAGCTCAGCTACAGGTTCTCCCATCTCCTTTTTTCATTCCTCATTTCAGTGACATTTGAGAGTCCTCTCAGATTTTAAAACACATAGATTTTGACATTTTATTACTTCCCTGTCTTTGGTTTATGGTTATTAGGATGGGTGAAAAATTAAGGTTTCTGGAGGCTGCCGTGAAAGCCTCTATTTATTCAAAGGGCATGTAAAAAATGGCTGCATCCCCTGTAGGCGACAAAAAGAGATTTAGTATCATTTCAGGCTCTCAATTGTTTTGCATAATGGGATGGTACTTCCAGTGTCAGAAGCTCAACCCCAAGTACTTTCTGCCCACCGGTAACTCTCATTTCACACACACCCCCCATGCTTCCAGAGTCCAGGACACCCACCTGGCAGGGACTGTGGCACAATGTGATGTCCAAATGCCTTCATGTTTGCCACAAGCATCCACGGTGTTGGGATTTCAAGGCAGGGTGGGTGGCTAAAGTACGTCACCCAGGACAACACGATCCATATGTGAATGGTCCAGTAGCTGAGGTCTGCGTGAAACTCAGGAGACCAACTTGCAGCTTAGACTTGCTGAAGGCAATGCAGATAACAAAGCCTAAAAGAGATTATATTTTCATTCTAGCTGATTTCATGGTCCAGATACAGATCGACACAAATTGCTCTCATCAAATTATTTTATTATAGGGATCATATTTTGGATTCCTGCAGTTCCACACCAGCTCTGTCTGGAAGAAGCACTCCAAGCTAGGAGGGGGAATGTCCTTCAGTCTTGGCCTGGCTTAAGCTGATGAGAAAACCAGCTCCCCAGGTGGTAGAAATCCAGAATGAAAAGTATTTTTCTGTCCTCTGAACTGCAGAGCCAACGTCAAGCTGCTAAATCAGTCTCCCAAGATCTCAGAAAAAACACAGGGCTACAAGTGATTATGCCTTCAATCAGCCTTTGCCTATGTGAGGAGAAAGTCATTGCTTGGCCGGGAAGGTCTTGGAGAAGCCAAAGGTTCAGACAAGTCAATCCCAGGAATGGTAAAGGTCTCCAAGCCTGGATCTCATTCTCACTGGTAAAGGTGCGGTCTCACATTCCCCATTTAGGAACCAACTCATAAAGCAAAGGGTTAGATGAATATTGGGTTTCACAATCCCATGGGAGACTGGACTGAGGGAACATGTGCCTTTATTTTTTAGATTTATTCTCCTTCCTGGAAGTGAGGAATTACTGAGTCATGTGCTAATGAAGTCTGTTAAGCACAATCTCTCAGTGCCTAAATAAGTTTCATGACAAAGGCGTGTAAAGGCCCAGGTACCGATTTTTACCAAGGTGCTCTCCTGTGCAAACAGAGATGAGCCAGGGAAATGCGTGGCAGCACATGCCCATGGTCCAGCTGCGACTGTGGGTGCTTTGAGACATGCCGCCGTGCTGCTCCTCCTCCCTACGCTACTGCTCTGCCTCCACGCAACCAGCCATGATGCTCCAGCTTGTTCCTACGGATGCCTCCAAGTTGCCGCCTCAGCACACGCCATGTGTGAGCCCCCCGATGAATGATCACCCCCCGAAATAACAGACCCACAGTGGATGCAGGATGCAGCAGGGCTCTCATTTAGGAACAGCCAGGAGCTGCAGAACCTGGGGGAAAGGAGCAGATTCTCCAGTGATTTACCTGTCTACCAGGGGTTGTGTGCAGCCTGCCCTGCCTGGGGCGGCCGCTCCGGCACTGCCACCTGCAACAACAGGCGTGAGTCAAACACAACTTCAAATTTGAGGGGTTAACTTTCTTCTTCCCTCAAGAAAGTCCCTGCTTTCTCTGACGCATCTGGAAAACCGGATATCTGGAAATGGCAGCGTTTTGGGCCAGCTATGTTTCTTCTGGGAGTCCATATGGTTGCCTTTTGGGGTGGGCTCTCTACCAAGATAATGCTTCTTACGAGGCACTCTGGAATTGCTGTAGCAAGAGACACGTGAAAAAAAGAAAAATTTTTAGTTGAAATTTGTCCTGGTAAAGAAAAGGCTTTTATGTGGCAAGAAATACCCTACACGGACCCAAAAGGAACCCATGCAAGACCAAAAGCTTGAGGTGGCTGAGCAGTTTCTGTCTGTGCCCTGCCTTCGGGGGCCTGAGCTGAGCCACCTCGCCAATGGGATGCCTTTCCCACTGCCCTGGGTGCGACTCAGCAGCATTCCTCCACTTTGGGCAGATTGCCTGGCTCAGGGCAGCATCCCCCTCATGGCTGGGGGATCATAACACCGAACTCAGGGCCCCTGGGTTCCTGGCTCTGCGGAGGGCCCCTTGGAGGGCCCATGGCAGGTCCCAGCCATCGGATGAGAAAATAAACTCATGAAAACCCAAAATGTGCTTCACTAGAACACTGAATCTGCCAGAATCTGGGTTTCTGTGGAAATGATTGGAGATACCCTGTGGCCTGGAGCAGGTCATCTACCAATTGCTGGGTGATGTCTCCACTGGAAAGTCACTTCTGCTTAGGAGGCAGCCTGGCTATAAAGGATGGCTCCATGTCAGCGTGACAGCACATGCAACAAGAAGTCTTTATCACGAGTCCTGTGCCTCCAGCCCTTGGGATGCACAGGCAATGTGGCAAGCCCGAGGACGATAGGAAGCACCCACTGGGTATCCCAGTGAGCTCTGCACTCTGACAGGGATGGGCATGAAGTACCTCCAGCATCAGGCAGGATTCACACACCAGATAGGGAGTGTTGAGATCATCAGACGCAGCTGCAGACCAGCACGCAGTGGCCCTGGAGGTGGCAGGGGGTGGTCTGGTGCCGGAGCAAGCCTGCTGGCGGAGCACAGTGTCCCTCCCAGGGTCTCTCCATCTGCACCCCAGGCTCTCCCACCGCCCCATCCCGAGCAGGACACCTCTCGGGGACCACAGGCACCCTGAGAGCCTCTGTTGATGGCTTTCAAGCTTTTTCTGTGAATTTCTCATGAAATCATCTTGTCTTTGGAAATAGCTGTTAAGACCAAAAGAAAACAAAGGGGAAAAGCCAAAGAAAACAACCCGCTCCATTTAAAAAAAAAAACAAAAAAACTGTCTGAAAAGGCAAAATGTTTCATTTTGGCTTGAACACATTTCTATTCTGTCTTTTCTGGGAGGGTAAGGAAAGCAAAAAACAAACAACAGCAAAAGCAAAGTGAGGCTCCCCAGCAAGAGCCTGTTGCCATACTGCATGCACCAATTTGTCCTCTTCAGTGTTTTCCGTTCAAAATGCAAAGAACCACACCGCAAAACTGCTTTCCAGGTGTTATCTGCCTTTCTCAGACTCAGGGGCATGGCCAAAGAGCAGGACGCCCCATGGCTTGGGGAATGAGGACAGGCTGGTGGGGGCTGGCATCGGCACACGGCACGGACAGCTAAAGGCAGCTCCTTCGCGGCCAAAGACGAGTGAAGCTCATCCCCAGTGCTCCCTCCTCTCCACATTTCTCGGTGTTGTGTGATTTCAGAGGCTCTGCCTTGTGCTCCCCCAGCTCCCAGCTGCTGCCGGGTTTCCAAGCAAGCTTTACTGCCGCATATATTTACTTCTTGCCTGAATTCAAACTCCCGAGCCTTCCTAAATAGGAATTGCCTAGAGAAAACGTCAATATTCAAGCACTTCCTCCCCTTCAGAACAATGCTCTTACTTAGCTTGGCTGTGGAGCCACTTGTGCTCGTTTGAAGGATGCCCAACACAATCGCCGCTTCTCCTCTGAGCCCTTTGCTGAGTTCACATATTGAACACACAAGTCTCTTCCCTTTCAATCCAGCCAGAATCCTATTAGCTACAACGTTTTTACAATTCATGAGCCACACCAGGGGTTTGCTTAACACTCATTTGATAGTCTTTCTAGCTCACTGGCAAGGTGTCCAATTAGTCTAAACAGCTCTTAGCTTTAGTAGAGTTAATTGTTTCACATTGCACGGCGGTGGCTGGGGAGTGCCCTAAATTTCCCAAGAGGATTTTTAATTATTGCTGCTATGCTGCTGGTACTGGTTCTCCTTCCCCTGCCTGAAGTCTCCCAGCACCTCTTGTACATGTTTTCTTCCATGGCAGCCTGAGTGTACCACCAGCATTGCTCATCCACAATTAACGTGCAACTCTTGGAACCAGTCGTGGGGGATGAACTGTAAAAATTGTTTTCCCCCCATTCTTTTGTTTGTCTTGTCTGAAGAAGCACTTGTGGATTCCGGCAGAAACGCGACCGGCTTGTATTCCCAGCCACTGCAATTATGGGAACCATCATTAGCGAGCAGAGAAATGGGCACTGAAAATTAGAAGCACTTGGAATTTGTCTTGTAATGTTTTACTAAGGGCCTGAAACTGAGTTATTCCAGGCATTTAAAAAATGTCTGTATGTGTGGGCATAACTACAAAGCATCTTTCCCTACTGGTAATGGTTTAGGTAGAGACCTATATCTAAAACTCAAGATATGAAGGTTCAATTTCCCCACTCCAGGCAGGGACTCTAATTACAAGACTGTCATATAAAAGGTGCATTTACATCCCTCACGGAAAGTTGCCAGGGGCTGGTTCCAGGGGTCGCAGGGGCTGGGGCACTGCCTGGCCTTTCGGGGGGCTCACCGCATTGTGCTGACGCCATGCCCTCCATTGATGAGTTTCCCTTTTTCTCAATTCCTGATATTTTTCCAGCAAACCAGAGGGCCTTACCCCACCCTCTCTGTATGCACTTCAGACTATGGGCCAATAATGGACTTTTTCTTTAATGAATAAACTGGGAAACTGGACACCTCTCCAGTGCCACTGTCCCCCAAGACCCTCTCAGGGTTAGAGACAGAAAACCTTTCCATTTAATCCAATCTATTTATTGGGGTCCATTTAGTCCTTTAACACCTTTTCCTCCAGTTAAGCTGATTCTTAAATTTCAAAACTCTCTAGAAATTTAAAAAAAACAAACCTCTTCAGGCACCAAAAGGCTTTGCTATGAAAGCCTGATAATGAAATGTGCTGCTGTTTCCAAAGCAGTTCATCTGGGAAATTCCCAGATTACATTTTTCAATTATTTTTCTTTTTTTAATCCTCCCTACCTTTTTCTGGATGAAATTACCATTGCTGTTTCAAGGCATTCTTGAATATTTGTTGTTATTTACTCCTCTCCCTCTGATCTGAATTTTAAGCCTGTGCATGGTATGGAAGAGCACAATAAAACCATATGGCAGCAGCTCCTTGTCGTCAGGGATTTGGATGGAGATAAGGAGCTGGAAGGGACAGAGAGAGGCCCAAGGGGTATCTTGGCACTGCAGAGGTGTCTATGCAGAAGCTGTCTTCATCACTCCGAAAAATAACATGAAAAATGTCCGCATTCTGTAGAGTGATACAAGAATAGGAAAGCCCCGATGAGATCCAGACCTCAGCTGGAAAGTTTTTACAGCCCTAGAAATGGGAAAGGGGTGAAAACCAGCGGAGAAGGAGCACTGCAGAGGGGCAGGCGTCCCACTGGGGGAGATCTCATCCTGCGGACGGGACTGAGCACTGGCTGGCGGAGGAGGGAGGGGGTGAGCTGTGCAAAAGCCCCTTTCTGAGGTGGGCTGAGATTTGGGCATGACCAATTTTCTCCAGTCTCCCCAAAACGCCTTTCTTCTCCCTGCCACTCATTTCTGCAGCTTATTGTTGTACGAGGCTCCAGCAACACAGCTTCAGCTCCTGCTTCTTCCCCCGCTTTTTTACAGTCACTTCCCTCCCTCCTTTCGTTCTTCCACTCTTTTTCTTCTCCTTTTTCTTTTCATTTTCTTCCTTCCTGCTGCTTGGGTTTTATCTTTGACTTTTAAAAATGGAACCTGGCTGTAAAATTCACCGTATAGATTATCCATTTTTCAAAAGAGTGCTCTTGACATTATGTGGGGAGAGGATTCAGGAGGAATATATATATAACTGCAATTGAGCAAACGGCAAAAACTCTTCCTCCGGAGAGTTCCTCACAGTTCACTAAGAAAAAACAAAGCCTAGACACTGAATCATAAACCTCCAGCTTGATTATAGACACACAGCAGCACGGTAGCACAGCGCCGACGCTAGTGCTGCACAGCTACGGCGTGTGTGTCTGCCCAGCACCGGCAAGGAGCTGATGGAGCGCTGAGCTAAGTAATTCCTCAAAAATACTCCATTTAGGAAAAGAAGTGGCAAGAACTATTAGCAATTTCAGTGTGTCAAGGAACCGGGCATTTCATCTGGGGGAGGTAGGTGGGGAATCAGTCAAAGTGTTTTCATCAATGAGGGAAGAAAAATGGGATGAAGACAAGAAAAACGGTAGGAACTTGGAAGCGGAGACAAGCCAGGAGAAAAAGATCAACTTCAAATCTTCCTTACCATGAGAGGGGAAAGGTGGAGGTAGGGGGTAATGAGTGGCAGCAATTTGGTGGAAATTCTGTGAACTGACTCACTTTTAGAATAACTGGTAAATAAATTTTAAAATAAAGTTAATAAATTAAATACGTCTTATAAACTTGAAAGAAGGAAAGGTTTTGTTCAGCCTTTGACAAACAATCGTTTCTCATTTAGGAAAAATCCGTGCCTGTGGTGTTCCCTGGCCTGGACTTTCAGAGAGGTGGCACTGCCACGGTCCCGGGTGAGCCCTCGGAGGTGGAAGCCGGGGCTGAGCTGGGGGGTCCCCACCCTCGCTTCTGGTCGGGGGCTGCCAGCACATCTCAGTGAAAACCCGCCTTCCCCTGCAGTTTAGGATGCAAGAGAGGACCCGGCGGAGATGGGAAGGGGGCTACAGACACAGGCTGCCTCCTGCCATCCCCAGTGAGGGGCTGGGGACCCCCAGGGAGAGGTTGGTCAGGGAGGAACAGGGGGATGGGATGCAGCAGCCTGGACACCCTTCATCTCCCTCTGAGCAATCTCAGACAGAGCCCAGAGGGCTGTATGACATACACCTGTGCTGATAAACAAGGCAAGCCTGTACGTTTCATATCAGAAGTTAAATGCAGTGTGTTTTACCTCCTTCGCCCTGTTTTTAAGAGCTGAATAGCAGTGTCACTCTTCCCACAGACCTCTCCAACATCTGAGTGGGAAGCTGTCACATCTCAATGTACCTTGTTTTTTTTTTTTTTTTACTTAATTATATAACTGACACAAAAGGCACAGCCCCTGATCAGATTTAAGGTCTAACCAGGTACCACACAGGCAAATAATGAAGACAGTCCCTGCTCCTAAGCATTTATATTTGTAGGACAGACTAGACACGACACAAAAGAGGAGGGAAGGGCAAGAGACATGGAGGGACAGTGCAGTGACATCTCCGTAGGGCAGCGTGTGCAATTGCACAGCATTAGCATCCCAGGGAACCACTTGCCTCCCACCGGGGAGAGAGCAGCTTGTGAGCATCCCAGCTCTCTTCTGTCACGGCTGCGCTGAGAACTGGTGGAGGGTCTAAAAGCTACAAGGGGAAAACCAGGCACCCACAGCACTTCTCTTTGGGATGACCCAGCTGAAGGTCCATCCTGCTCCGTCCCTTGCAGCCATGTTATCCCAAGGACAGGGTCCCCAGACAGGTCAGGCTGCTCGGTTTGTTTCTGGGGAAAAAATTCCAGCAAGAAACATGAATCGAGGCCGGTCGCCTTGGAGGTACCCTGGAAACCTCCTTTTTCTCATCTCTGAACTCAGATGGGGCCAGGCCCTGAGCCCAGGCAGAGCAGCTGGTGGCTACCAGAGCATCTGCAGGACCCAGAACTGCCACCAGCAGGAGGCTGGGGAAGCACAAGGAAAGGTGTTTGGAAATCCTTACAAACTAGGCACATCCTCTGGGTCCTGGAGTGGCTGAGCCTCCCACTGGTGGTTCATCCACTGGATGCCAGGCCCCTTCTCTCTAACTTGGCATCAGTTTTCATACAGCAGAGACCTGACTTCTTTCCCCTGGCCTCTCCCACCCCTCAATTTGAATAGCATTTAATCTTAATAGCATTTTCATCTTTGGGCACAAGAACATTTTTCACAATGAGAACAATCAGCCATTGGAATTATCTCCCCAGGGAAGTGGTGGATTCCCCAACACTGGACATTTAAGGTTGAGCTGGACAGTGTGCTGGGCCATCTAGTCTAGACAGTGCTTTTGCCAAGCATGGTCTAGGTTGGACCAGATGATCCTCGAGGTACCTTCCAACTTGGTATTCTATGATTCTTTGATTAAATCCCAAACCTGTGATCTCTCTCCCCATTACCCCTTTGATCGTGCTGGCCCGCTGTTTCTTTTCTTAATAAAGGAGAAAAATTAGCAGCTCAGGAGGAGATAATGGGCAGGTTCCTCCATCATCCTCAGAACCATTAATGCTCACATCTTCCCTCTCAGTATGGCACATTTGTATGTTTAATTTAAGAAGGTTATCTGTCAAAAGTGATATCTCAAGGTATCACTGAGCTCGATAAATATGTCAGAAACAATAGTTCCTGCTGTGAGAAACAAATGTGCAGAAAATTCTGTTTGGAGGATCTCAAGACTGAGAAAATCAGGCCAGACTGACATCTCTGTTTCAGCGCTTCTCACTGCACTCTCTCCATCCCCCTCTGGTATTATGGTCCTAAGAGCAGCGAGGGGCAGAGACCAGCCTGGTTGCTCCTTCAGCTCAAAGAGGGAATAGTCCCTTGGGGAGGACAGCAAGGGGGTGACCCCATTCGGCATATTAATTGAGCTCTTGGCATAGATGGAAAGTGATCAGAGAAGATAGGACTTATACCCAGAAAGGAGTCAGCGTTGGCTTTAGATCTCTGGGGGCTTGAGTCCTTGCAGGAATGGTTTCCTATCAAAGGAGCCCAGAGGCATTTATCCTTTTAGATAAAGATGCAGGTAGAGGTCCCACCCTCAGTTATCAAGTGCAATAAAAATGGAGGTGTTGTTGTCCAGGTTTGTGCCTAGTCAAGACTATTGTCTACTTGCCCGACATCTTCTGAAGCATAAAAGGCCAAACCAGTAAATCAGGTGGTCTCCCCCCAAGGAGAGAAACCAGGAATTATTGGCTGCCCCATGGCCATATACAGGCTGGAGTCACATAAGGGAAAGTGGGCTCTAGGGTGACCCCAACAAGTGGCCGGTGGAGAGAAGGGCATGACCCACCTGCCCCATTGCTGAGGAGCAGAAGCTCTCATTCATGCTCAGCCCCCTCCAATAGCTGCCCATAGCAGGACCGGTTTGCAGTGGTGCAAGCCTGTGCTTTCTGGTCACCATCCCACCAGCTTGTTCACTTTGGGGGCCTGATGAAAGATGCCATAACCGCTTGGTGAAAGACACTGTAGGCTTTCACCACTGGATCAAATTTTCTTAGAGTGCCGCACTAGTTAGCGTTGTGCTGGCTTTATCCCAGATCAGCCCCTTGTCTGCATCACCCTCACAGCAACGTGGTCACCGTCTGTCTTCCTGGTGCCAGCAGAAAGCCAGCACGAGGGCCGGCTTTATCTTCTGACCCTACAGAAAGGTGGTCAGAAGTTGGTAATGGATTTGTATCAAGCTGCTGCTGCAGGACAATGCTCAGGTTTGGCTTTAACGGATGTGGAGAGAGGCTCATCTCACTGCGTCTGTTGCAGGGCTCAGGAGGGGAACAGCTTAGTCCAAGCAGGACCAGTGGTGGAGAAGATGAAAATGTCCTCTAGTGATGCCAGAATCTCTCTTTGACTCCAACGGGAGCTGTGATGACTAGCCAGGACTAGTTACCCGGCTCAGAGGTGGTAGCCACAAGAGCTGAAGCCAATCCCAGATCCAAGCAGTCAGCGGTGCAGGGTCTTCCTCACCCCTGCACCTTCTGCATGTTACTCACAGTGGCTGCCACCCAGGAGCACACCCAGCGTGTCACCACCACCTCAAGTAACTACTTCGGGTTGTTTCTCCCTGTGCAGAGACATTTCACAGTCCTTGGATGACGGGAGCCCTTTCAGAGCACAGGACTGCTTAGCTAAGGTTTTGCTTGGTTGTTTTTTTCCCCCTGACCCCAGACTCTTGACCTGCCTGAGCTTTCAGACCCTTCAACTCCATCGTTTTATCCTGCAAGTGCTCTGAGCCAGCCATGGGCATCAGCAGGTGACAGACAGCCTGGGCGGAGAGAAACCGCCTCAGGCAGGGCTTCAGAGGGACCACTAATTGTCCCATAAAGTATGTGGAAAGCAATTCTTCCAAGGTTTTTGGGAAGTGCTGATCGAAACCACCACCTTTATGCGGCAAGGCTTGCATCTTTATTTTGCAAACGTGAAATAGTGCCGAAGTGGAAGAACTTTGTTATTCTGCCTGTCCACATCCCAGTTCTCTCATGGAGCCATTGCTCAGTCTTATTTGTGGGCTGATACAGAAATGTTTTGTTGGTTCTAGTGCAATGCAGCTGTGAAAAGGGCAGTTCATTTACTGCTACTGCTACCGCTGCAGAATGCTGGCAGCTAACGGAAAATTCACAGAATATTACTTCTGGAGAGATTTATTGTAAATTTATGTGTTTTATTATAAAATTCACATCTCCCAGGACTTCACATCGCAGGAAAACAGTGGCAAAATACGAACAGAATTAAAGTTATGGAATAATCAGGGCTTCTAACAATGGTCTTTGAAGTAGAAAATGGATTGGGGTCTGTCAAAGCCTGTCAAATGCAACTGGATTCAAATAATTATGAACTGCATTTAATGTCACGGGGCTGACCTCGCTCGGGGACGTTACAATAGAAATGGCAGTGATAACCTGTGGTGAAGGAAGTTCTCGGTCAGTCAAAACCTTCCTCTGTATTCTTAATTTCTTGCAGCACACCCCAGGGGGAAATTATTCCACAATCCCAAATCTGGTGAATACTGCACACAGAAATAAAGAGCATCAGCACTTCACTGGCAGGACCACACGCAGGGATGCTGAGCAGTGCTGGTTTGGGTGTGCGTAGGGAGTTACAACTGCATGCTCTTGTACATACAGCTGCATATATGCATATAGGTACTGTGGCTTTAACTGCGTTTGCTAGTAACGCCAAATTACTCAGAGCAGTAAAGAAAGGAGCTGGCTGCAAAGAATTGCAGAAAGACCTGAGACATTGGGTGACCAGGCAACCACATGATGGATTAAGTCTAATATGGATAAATGTAAAGTGATGACATGGGCTAATAAGCAATTCTGTATTTCTATTATTAGGCTCTGAGCATGCAGGATGAGGATCTTGAGGCTATAAAAGATTGCTCCGTGAAAACTCAGAACTGGCCAAAAAAGCAAATGAAACAGTAGGAATTATTAGAGAACAAAATAGAGAACATCTATTTTGGTGCTTTATGCCACCGCATAAATTCATGGCTCGCCTGCATCTTGAAAGCTGGGCACAGTCTGGGCTTTCTGTTTTGAAAAGAATGAAGTGGAAATGAAAAAAGTCCAGGGGAAAGCAGCAAAAGTCATCCAAGGTATGAAACAGCTTCCAAATGAGAAACAGCTAAACAGATTAGGACCTTTCCAGATGGGAAACAGAAAATCAGAGCAGAGAGGCACAGAAGACGGAATGCAGCACAAAGACAGTAGGTAGAAAATGACTCTTTGTGATCTATTCTAATGCAAGAATTTGGGATCATTAAGTGAAACCAGTAATTGAAAGGTTCAGAACGGGCAAAAGGAGGCACTTTTCACACATCACATAGGTCAGCTGTGGAACTTCTCACTGCAGGAGCCTGCCGGTATGAAATTTTAGACAGGTTCAAAAAGCAGCTGGGCAAGTTCATAGCAGAATAATCCACTGAAGGCCTTTAAATTCAACAAAAACCTGAGCCTCTGGCTCAGGGAGTGCATGAGCTGCATGTTCCTGGCTCTTGGGACAGCGATCAAAGGAGTTATCATTATATTTGCTCCCTCTTGCTTGCTGTCAAAGGCAGATACTGAGCTCGGTGGATTTTTGCTCCAGTCTAATACAGTTGACCTTAACTCAGTGCACTCAAGGAACACACTCTCTGATGTCTAAAAGCACTTTAATACAAATTTATCTCCTTTTGCTGAGGTTTTACGCTTGCAACCACGCTGTCTTGTGCTCTCGGCGGTGTATTTGGGCATAAGCCTGGGTAGATGCTAAAGGCGAAGGTCGGCAGGGTGAGGATGGCGATAGAGCTCTGGGCATGGGGCAGCATCTCCCCCCGCTGCCATTCCCAGCTTCCCAAACACGTCTCCAGTCCCTGCAGGAGGCACTTTGCACATCCTTCGACCCTCTGAGGCCTCATGGCTGGTGACAATGCGGTATATAGTCAGCCCCAAAGTGTGGCAGGGTTTTATTGTGCAGGGTAATAGGCTCATCATTTCTGTTTGAAGAAATCCAGCCTCAATGTAATGTTTTACATCCTGGGGGGTGGGGGGGGTGGGGGGGGAGGCAGGAGGAAGAGAAAGGGAGAGATGGGAAATGATAGTTCATTTAAATATATGTTTCAATCAAACCCTGTAAATTATTCTAAGTGATGTTTTAACAAGATACAATTGCAAGAGCTGAGAAATGTTTCTGTCATTAGGCTGTTGTGTTGTGTTTTTTTTTTATTTAACAACCAAAATACAGAATTCAATTTACAGGGCTTTAGCCATGGTAGATGAATTTTTATGGGATAAATTCACACTCCGGTTTTGCTATCAGGTTGCACTACGAGGAGCTGGGCCTTTTTATTATTATTAGACCAGGCTGTCAAAGCTAGTTATATTGCTCTCCTAAAACTAGATGCAAAATCACTTGCTTCTGTGCAGCATCAATAAAAATGGGGCTTTTCTTACTGCGAAATTCCTTTTTTTAATTCATGTAGAGAGAGTGGGATCATAATCTTAGCTTCCTCTTCTTTCACCCAAACAAAGTCACTTCCAGGCAGGGCAAAACTGGTGCGGAACCAGAGGAAGCACAGAAATGTCAGCTGCAGGGGGTCTCTGGAGGTCTCTGGCCCAAGGTCCTCCTCAAAGTAGGACTAGCACCAACGCTAGGCCAGGTCAGCCATGACTTTACCCAGCTGAGTCTTGAAAACCTCTGAGGACAGTGATGCCATGGCCTCTCTGGGATTTGTTCCAGCCCTGCACTATCCTCCCAGTGAAGAAACATGGGTGAAAGTGTGGCACTGCTCCCTGGGGGAAAGAAATGGGGATAAAAATGTCAGCATCTTCTAATTAATACTTCTACTCCTCTTAACAACTTCCCTGGTACAAACGCCAACCTGCACCTGACCAGGACACGGTTGCTGGCTTGAGCTGCGTGAAGAAGTGATGGATGAAAACCTTCACTTTATTGCACCAGCCAGCAAGTAGAGATAAGGTGTTTGAAGCTACTGGCTCTTTCAAGAGGTCTGAACCACCACCCAAACTTGAATTACTGGGAGGACACTGATACATGCCCAGAATATTTCCATCAGAAGAAGACTTTTCACCTTGGTCCAGGTACGGCACCACGGACGGTTGCATTCAGAAAACAAACATCATGTCCAATGCAATGGCTTCCACCTCCCACGGACACCAGCGTTTGCCTTCTGCCTCCAGCCCAAGAGCAAGGAAAACACCTTCAAGTCAACGTTAAAGGCCAGTTTCCAGTGTTTGCTTTCTCCCTGGAGAGAATAGCACCAAAACTGATACGCCTTGTTCCCTTACACAACACTTGCTGTGACCCTGTCAAAGGCATTATCATTAATCAAATTAGGTGTAAGAATCTAAACAAAAAATGTGCATAGTAATTTATGCAGATCGCTGTGTAAGCTTTTAAAATGCTAGGCTGAGGGGAAAAAAAAAACCAACAACCACATCCACAAAATAAAACCTGCAGCTTTCTTTGCTCTAATTAAATCCATCCTGCTCTGCCTGCAGGTGCACAGACCCTTTTGCTCATCTCTTTCTGTGACCATATTCTGTGCGAAATGACAAATTAATAACTTGAATAACAACAGTTCAACAGAAACAGCCTGATTACAAAATTTGATAGAAAAAGGTATTGTTGCAGGAGTGGTTTCCATTTAAAATGCAGTAAATCAGATGTCTCCGAAGGAACAACAGTGCAGTTTAAAAACTTATTTAAATGAAGAAATGGTAAATAGGAGAGGCAGTGCCCATTTCTCTTATTGTATGGGTATGCTTCAGCTACAGAAAAACCTCAGCAGAGGAGCTGGTTCAATTTACTGTTATCAGAGGGGATTAGAGCTGAAGATCCCTGATAGCCACAAGAGCTTTCCTGTGTTATTAACTAGGCTTCGCGGCATTTTTCCTCCTTTAGAACACAAATGAAAAACCTCTTCATTTGCTATGCACGTTGGATATTTCCTGCTTTAATGCAGCACTTCTCCTCTGCAGTATTACCACAAACTTCTGCTTTGATTACCCTGCTCAAGAGCGTCGTTGGCAAGCCAAGCCCCATAGTGCTTAGTTTATACCACATTTTGCCCGAAGCCCCAGCAGCTTGTGTAAGAAGCAGCAACGGAGGGAGCGATGAGCTCCTCCCCTTGCTCAGAGGCTGGATCAGGTCCTGATGCAATGGGACGTGGCCCTGGCACTCCCAAATTCATACCAGGGGCTTCCGGACATGGTGCAAGGGGAAGGGGTTTCTCTGCTCTTTGCTCTGCTCTCTGTGATGGGGTTGATGGCATGAAACAGCCTTCCCCCCTTACCTGGCCAGCTATGCTTCAACCACAGGATGGCTATTTCATAGCCAGTGGGAAATGCTTGAATGAGCCTCAGTCCAGCGGCAGCAAGGAGCTCCCCACGCCAGGAGATGCCTCAGTCCTGCAGACAGATGGGTGCCAAACCCTCCCACCCTGGTTTAGCAGCAGGGTGAGCTGGTGGGGCTGAACGAGCAAAGCTTCTGCCCGGCCACCCAAGGGTCCGACGCTGCCCATCACTGCTTCCACCAGCCCCAGGCTCCTTTCTGCCGGTGCAGCCCCTTCCCCGAGCCCACAAGTCACCGCCGGGAGTGTCTTGGGTGTATCTCGCCCTTGTATTTAGTGACAACTCTTGGAGAACTGTAGATCCACATCCCAGCTTTCCCTGGGAGTAATGCAAACCTGCAGCAGGAGACTCGCTCCCACAGGAGCCATCCGTCGCACTGGTCCATGTTTACTGCTTTTATTTCTCCCATTCCTTCCATTCAAGGCGATTACAAGGACATCTGAAACCTACATGAAGGGCACAAGCACCTACCAGCCTTCCAAACTCTAAAGGCAGTAAGACTCACAGAGTACAGCTAAGAGTACTAAGGGAACTCACAGAGTACAACTAAGATAGTAAGACTGACACAGTATAGCTAAAATATTTCTTTTTCTCCACCTTACACAGCCTGGTAAGTGGTGTGGTCTTAGCAAAAACCTTTCCCATGAAGGGAACGGCACAAGGCCTTGCTTGCCCTTTACTAAAGCCTTACGTATACCTTAGACATGCCTCTCATTGCCCCCCCGACGTAGAAAAAACAGTGGAAATCTTGAGTATGTCAGAAGTTCTGCAGATCAGAGCAGTATTCGGACAGGGCACTCCCTCCCTCCGTCATGCCAGGAACCATCCAGGCAAATTAACAGAAACAGGTCCCCCTTTGACAGACCGATCCCATCTCGGTCTCATTCAAGGCTCTTTTAAATAGCTCCTTCCCAAGAGGCTTCCCCACTGAACATCCTCCCTGCCCTCAGAACAAACACGGGGTTTCTAATTAAGTGATAATCAATGGTGCCCGCATGCAGGGAGCAGGAGACACGTGTGTGCCAAACCAGTCGCCCGAGGAGGCCACGCAGGGCCGCCACGCAGGACCTTTTAAAAACAAGCGGATGTTTGTTTTAAAGTCAACTTAATTTAGGAGCCGTGTAACAAAATAGTAACATAAACACGAGCGCACATCGGACGCAAACAATTAGCAGTCTTTCATTACAGCAAAATGCAACGCATGGGGTTTTTTTTTTTCCCTTTTATGTCTCCATCTCTGTTCCCACAGCAGCTCTATTAAAAAGGTGCTGATTTACTGCAGAATGTGGCATAAAAGAATTGCAGTCTGTTGGAAGGCTCTCACTCTGCTCCCACCCTCGCGGCTGCTGCCTGGGATTTAGGGATGCGCCTGGCTCTGCCTGCGCCCTGGCACGCTGTACACACCAAGGAGCTCAGGTCGTGGGACCGGTCTCTGCCTCCCCATGCTGAACAGCCACGCATGGGCACTGGGGCAGGGTGGCACTCTGCTGCTTCCACTTACTTCCAGTTGGTTTTTCTCACTGTGGCGAAGGGAAGAAATTTGTCCCCAGGAATGAATGGGGGTGCTGATGAGGCAGCGGTGCACCCCGCGTTCCTCCTCCTGATTGATTTTCTCACCCAGAACAATGAGTCCCGGCAACGCATTCATAAAAGCCTCAGGTTCTGGAGTCACAGGACTGCAAATTGTCCGAGCTTCATTTTTCTCATGGAACTGAGGTTGTGATATTGGGGTTTGTCAGGAAAAGCCAACATCGCTATCCCCATCTCACAGGGAAGCCGATGCTTAGGGAGGAGAACGATGGCAGAAGGGGACCCAGCAGCCAGACACCAGGTCTCTCAGAGCCCACCCAGGGCACAGCCATCCACAGACATGGAGACATGAACTGCAAGATGCCTGTCCGTTCCCCGTCACCGCAACAGTATTCTCGCAATGCTTCTGTCAAGTACGGGAACAAGCCGGACCCTGCAGCCCAGCGAGACGAAGTAGTAAATCATGCAGATGGAGGTTTTAAGATGTGGCATAAAAAATGTATGTCTCTCAGATTAATGTTTGCCTGTAGGCCAGTCCTAGAGATGTCCAGCCCCTTGGGTATCTCAGTTCCCTATTTTAAAGGTCAGTTTTATCTACAAGCAAGTCTGGAAGCAGGGTATGTGCAGGGAACCTAATTAGAGACTGCTGTAGCTACAGAAGTGATGAAAAAGAAACCTCATGATAACACTGTGCTCTTGTCCCAGGGGCTCCCCACCAGCCCAATCCTCTTCCAGCCAGTCTCTCTCATCCAAGAGATGAGAACATGAGCTGCTTGATATTTTGAGAGGGATCCTTTGGTTCCCCTCTGCTCCAGGGACTCCCACTCCACCAGCTTTGCAGAAGGAACTTCTCAGAGCTCCTAAGGGACCACGTATCTCTTTTTGAGTCAACAGCAGACGCATGTAAAAGCTACACAGGTGTTTAGAAAGCGTTGCCTACACATCCCTAGCGAGGCGCTGGACCCTCTCCCCACTGGGAGAAGCCAGAGCAGCCCCATCCCACTTCCTGATCCCTGCCACAGCTGAGCAGGAGCATGGCTTTTCACTCCACCAAATAAATTAAGATCTACTTAGGATGCACGTTATAATCTCCATTCAGAAATGGAACATGGCCCAAACCTTCTCACAGACGTAATGCCAAAAGCCTGGATGGAGGGTGGAAAATGTTGTTCTTGCCGTGTCATGATTTCTGATGAAAAATGATTCACTTGGCAAGCTACCCACCGCGTTTACCTGCTCACAGCTGTGAACCACCCAGCGATGCCCTGCATAAGCCAGCAACGTTAGCAGAGCAACATATTCTAGCTGATTTTTCAAGTGATAAATGGATGGTAATAAAGACAAGCGTGCAAACAAGCAGCAAACCCTGCCAGCAAATCACAAAATGCAGCCTGGGAGCATTCCCCAAGCCTTTTGCCTCTGGCTCTCCTTTCTGTCTCCCGAGGGACTCATTCAAGCCTCAGCCAGCCCCCACTTCTCCCATACCCCCGGCTTAGCCTGGCCCACAGCATGAGAGCGGACAGGCATCGCACAGCACTGCAGCAGAGGATAACAGCCACGAGAAAGCCACCAGCCACCACATGGTTTCCGCGTGGCCTGCTGTCTGCTGCCCTGCCCTCACGTCAGCACAGCACCCAAGGGCCCTGTGAGCCTTGCGACAAGCTTTCTACTTGACTTTTCACCTTTATTATGCCCTTGTTCTTGAATTTAATAATGTATTTTTGTAGCCGTCAGATGCTATAAAACTAGCATTCCCTCCTTTTCTTTTTTTTATTTTATAAACTAACCTGAAATCTAATACAAGGGGAAAAATAATATTATAGACCCACAATATCATAAATTGAGCAAGGACAGAAAGTCTTTCATCCTAACCCTTCCCGAGCACAAGCTCTTTCATTTACCCTAGACTGACGGCATATAGGTCGGAACAAACTCATAAGAGGTAAATCACGCCAGGTATTACAGCAAGCCTTGGAGAAAGAGGACAGTGAGCTATTATGTTGATGTTTTGTTTGTCTTTGCGAGCGTGCTGCCGTCCTGCTGATTTGTATTCCCAGGGACACAGCTCACTTGATCATGTCCCCACGGCAGGTCCCAAGGCGGTCGTCAGCTTCAGGAAGGTGTTGGTTGGACACATGGATGGCCCCACTGACCTTCTCCATGCTATTCTCTCTCTGTGTCCTCCAGCTGTTGGGGGTTTTTTCCTCGCTTTTCTTTAGATAACACTAAAGTTACACTCTAGAGAGCACTCTAGCGAGCAGGAGGAGGAAAAGCAGCATCATAACCCAGCTCAAGCCCCCTCTCTCGGGACCCTCTGACTCTTCCAAAGGCAGCTGCGGTCCAGGGGCCACTGTTTTCAGAAGGCCCACATGTCCTCAATGTGGAGGGAAAAATTGATGCAGAAATTGGAATACTAGTTTGTAACTGTGAATATGTAGATATTTGCTCACTGAGAGATAATCAGACTTATTTACTTAGGGTCCAAGCCTGAGTTTTGTGTTTTTATTCCCTGAACAGATCAGGGAAAATGGCAGCTTCTGAAGGAATATTAGAGAACTTCAAACCAGCTTATCTGTTTTGGAGAGCCAGTTCTGGGGTTCCCGGTACAAGATAGACATGGCCAAACTGGAGCAAGACCGGCAAAGGGCCACGGAGGTGATTTAAGGCTTGGAAAGTTGGGTGTACGAGGAGAGGCTGAGAGTTCAGCCTGGAGAAGGCTCCATGGGATCTCATCCACATGCATGAATACCTGAAGGGAGGAGTACAGAAGACAGACCCAGGTCCTTCTCAGTGGTGCCTGGAACAGGACAAGCTGAACTTCTGGTCAAATATAAGAAAAAAAATGTTTTTCCTCTCATGGCAGACAAACACATTGCCCAGAGAGTCTGTGGGTCCCCATCCTTGGAGACACTCAAAACCCAGCTAGACACAGTCGTGGGCAGATTGCTCTGGCTGAGCCTGCTTTGAGCAGGGGGGTGGACCAGGCCATCTCCAGAGGTCCCGTCCCACCTCAGCCGCTCTGCGATGCTGCGGGGGTCTCACTCCCCGGTGTGCCACAGAAGCCTGCGACACTTGTGGCTAATCAAAACCAGCATCCCGGCTCAGACTTTCCTCCCGAGCTCTTGGAACAAACTGCTCACAAACAACTCACAGAGCAGGAAGGAAAATTAACAATCACCCAAGAAGTACTTTTTGACTAACACATAAACGTGAGACATTCACAGACTGCTGGCAAACAATTTATGAGCAGAAATTCAAATTCATAGCCAAATTCATTAAATAAACTATACATTACATTTTATTTCCCCCTCAGCTCTATTAAAGATTATAAAACAACATATATGCAGCCACAGATATGGCTAAATTATAAATATCTGTCAAAAATAAGTGAAAGAATGTAAATATCCCACGAGCAGGAGTCATCTGTAAATATAGTATTGTATTGTATAATTGCAATTATAAACTTAATACAACAGTCTAATAGCAAACACTTGCAATTAGCTACTTAAAAATAATCTAAGGATCAATAACCATTCGTTAAGCTCAATTTACAAAATATTCAAATTATTATTACTGTACCTATTTCCTATTTATTCCATAAAATATGTTAAACGTCTCCTTCACCTCTTTCCATAATGAATGTGTTTGAGACAAGCCACGGTTTGTTCTCAAACAGTTTGCCAGAGAAAAAGTGCTGGAGAGCAAGCAAGTTAATCCTCATCAATCTTTTGTCCTCACCCCCTATCATTTCGTTCCCACCAAGATGCTAAGGTCTATATTTTGCTCTCACACGTGCTGATATGTATTCACTGTAACAGCGTCAGAGCCGCACCAATGTTACTGAGAGCTTTTCCTGTTTCTGGGGGAGAAGGATAATGCCTCAACTTAAGCGTACGATGCTCCACCTGCTCTCAGAGCTTCACAAAATGGGACCTGAACACGTGTGTCCCAGAGCCAAGGGACATGAGGACAGGTTCGGTCTCATCGTATCTCCAGTCCTGTCATCTAAGGCATCAGGTCGATCTCAAGTGAGTGCAGGGCAAGGACAGCACAAGGATGGATGTCCCTGTGCTTTCTTTGGCTGCCAGACCATGGGCTGCTCAGGGCGGACAAAGGACAAATCTTGGATGGAGAGGGCTGTGGTATCCTCAACCCCAGCTCGGCAATCCCTTCTGGCCAGACAGCAAGAGCTTGGGCTTGCTGACTTTTTCCTCCCAACACCGTTCCAAATACCTACCGCAGGTAAAGAGGAGTTTGAGACTGGGCAGCTGGCTCCTCGGGGGACCAGAGCGACACTGGGATGGCAGGCAATGCAGTGAACTTGTGCAAGGCCAGTCCAGATGGTTTAGACCTGAGGTTCATGTAGCCCATCATCCTCAGTCTGACGGCGAGCAGAGATAGTGCAAGAACAGCAAATTTAGGTATTTCCTTGTTGTATTTTCCAACCCTCCAGAGATCTGCAGCTTTGAGACAGAGGTGGTATTTTATATTTAACAGCCCCCTATGGATTCTTGTCTCCACTTATTTGCTGTATTTTTGAACTAAGGCAAACTTGCTGCTTCTGCTGCAAGGATTTCCACAGCTTAACTGCCCCCTGAGACAAGAGGACCTGCCTTCGCTTCATCTTCAGCCCGTCATCTGCAAGTTTCATTGGGTGGCAGGAGACATTACCCTGCAAGACCAAGTGAATTTCATTCCCTATTCACCCTCTACACATCAATCAGGATTTTACAGCCCTTTATAGATTTTTGAGGCATGAATTTTCTCAAAAAAGTCATTCCTAGCAGATCATATTTAACTGTGTGTCTGCTCATTACAGTCTTTGGAACGGCTTCCACCGAGTTAGCTCCTGCAGCTGGTAGACCATCACATTTAGCTCCACAGACCCTTCCAGTCCTTCTTAAAACCAGCATCAAACCTGTCACTTTTCTGTCCTCTGGTATTGGAGCATTCTAGAGCAAAAGATTACACCCTAAAGTGAACAGGTCCGTTACTTCCTTCTTGATCTTAAGAGCACGTGGATGATACCATCTGGCCCTGAAAATCTGCTGCTGTTCATCTTGCTATTTTTTCCAGTAACTTCCTCTAGCAATGCTTCAAATCATGGCAAGTCTTCTGCAAAGAGCGGCTCTGAGGTGCCGACCTCCCTGAGCCTTGGTGGGCACAGATGTAAAACAAGCCATGTGTTTTCCTGCCATGGCCTTCCCTTCTCTGAGCACTCCTTTTGCGCCTGGGTTGTCAAAGGCCCTGTGGGCTGTCAAGCAATTTTCCAGCTTCTGAGAGTTGAACAAACCCTGATTACAAGTTTCAGGGTTCTTGTAAGCTGCTCCTCCAACTTTTCACCTTTTTTTTTTGGCTGTCTTCTGTGTTTTTCCATGAACCCAATGTTCATCCTCTGGACATTGCTTCTATTTTTCTGAAGACACTTTCATATTCTCATAGTCTCCTGACTTGATGTTTAGCCATGATTTTTCTTTTTTTTTTTTTTCTGAAGACCTTTATGGAGGTGAAAGTTGGGTATCCCCGTGGGAGTGTAAGGGCTGTGGCTGCTGGAAGTGAACTCTTCTTCTAGGGAAACTTGTCAAGGAAAGGGCAGGACCTGGAGCCCTCACCTTTACTCCACCTCGTTGGATCCCACTCACTATTGGCACGGCCCGATTATGTTTTGGGCATCTTCCACATGTTCCCAGAGCACATGGTTGCCCAGATCGTTTACCATGCAGTCGGCACACCTCGGCAACCAGACCCTTGCACAAGCAGGAGAGGCAAGATGCTGCACATACATTTCAGTTCCCAGAGAGAGCAACTGGCCTCAACTTTTCAGGGCCTTAGCATTTCACGGCTGCCACGAGAAGTGGTTTTATTCTCCAGAGATTAGCTACAGAAGGAAAAAAATACGTACTCTCTTATTGCACACATAAAATATTTGATGACTAATTTTTTGTGACATGTATATCCAGTTATGACTTCTGCCTCTGTTCCTAAACTCATGAAGGCAAATGTCACAACAGAGATCAGCCATCATATATTTTAATGTACTTGGAGGCTAATGTCTCTACTGAAGAGTCTACATGGCAAGAATGTCTCATTTCTGAGGGTGCTTTATGTCAAGTGCTATTTCAGATGATCTCTTTGACGCTAGGTTGGATGCCCAGTTGTCTCTTGGCAAGTAGCACTCTTTGAGTCTTACAGCCCCAGCACTGACAGGCAGCAGGACGCATTTGCAGGGAGTCTGAAGTGGCAACTCAGCCACTCACCCATCTCCATAGAATCAGCCCTTTTCTTTCCTGAGATGCCACAATAATCACTGTTCTCCTGTTGGGTGTTCACAAGTTTCCTTCTCTCCGCAAAACCAAGGGGACAGCAACACCCCCAGCCACAAGCCAGCCGCATCCCTGGGTGCCTGGAGGTGGGTGACAGAGGGCAGGGAGTGGTGCATGGCTCCTGAGGGTTTGTGTTTTGTTGAGGGCACAGCATGAGAGAAACGTGTGTGTTTAGAAGCTTTCAGGATGTCCTGGTTTGGGGGGAGAGCCAGGCAGGTTCATGCATCGTGCATTATCACATCATCTGAACGCAAGAGTCCAGTGCTCACATCATCCATGTTTTCCCATTAATCCTGCTTAGCTCCTAGCAGACCCAAATTGGCTGACAAACCTTTACAGCGGGTTAAGAACATGAGACACAGCAGCAGCCCCAGCTGTGGGGAAGGACTGATCTGCTCCTGAAGTCCCGCCAGCCACCTCCTCTGCAGACAGAAAAACACCAAGGTAAAAATCCCTAATGCCCTCGCTGGTGGAGCAGAGATCATGCTGGGTTAAACTCCCAGCATCAAGGGTGGCTGCGTTACTCACTCACTCTCCCTCTTCCTCAGTATGAAACAATGAATTTTACAAAAAGGAAACAGGTATTTTATAAAAAATAGCATTCCGGAATATCACACATGGTGCGCTTCTAAACAAAGGTACTGGGCTGGGTTATTAAACCTGAAAGACCGGTAATGAAACCCAGTTACTCCTCTGAAGGAAACGGGGTTGCAGTGGTGAAATCAGGGTCCCCACCCCAAAACCAAGACAGTCTTTCTGTACCAGTCACTGCTGTCCTTATCTACAGCCCTGCCCCAGTAGTCCTCTGTTTTGCTTATCACAACTATATGCCGAGATCCCCTCTGACCCCAGACTGAGTGGCCGGTTGCATTTGCAATGACGGTTTCTGACCGGCATCGCTATTTCTGGTCGTCCTGGTTTCCTTGCTGGGAAACAACACTCTTTACGGCACGGGGCAGATGAAATCATCATGCAAAGTTGACACCTTTTTACATCCTGCTATAAAACAGGCTGCAGGAGAAGAGCAATAAATCATCGTGGTGATCACCTCCTTCAGACCGGACCTGCGGGGTTTGAAAGAGAAGCACTTGCCCCAGGAAGGCTGCAGAGAAATAGCTGCTGTCTCACAGCGGGAGTGAAGGGGATGGCATCTCGTCCACAGCAATTTATCTTCCACTGCTCAAACCCCCTGACATCCTCCTCACAGGGTCTGCCGGGAAATTGCCCATGACCTGGGCCATATCCTCCCTCCACCAAGCAGGGCAGAGCACCCCGAGGCTTCAAAGTGCGCCAGTGGCACGGTCTCCTGCAGCAAAGCCCTTCCCCGCCTGCCCCTCTTCTCCCCCCACAGCTTTCATCCCGCTCCTATTCCTGCCCTCACAGAATCATAGAATTACAGAATCGCCTAGTTTGGAAGAGACCTTTCAGGTCATCTAGTCCAACCATCAACCTAACAGTGACAAAAACCACCACTAAACCTTATCTCCAAGCACTACGTCTACCCGTCTCTTAAATACCCACAGGGATGGCGACTCCACCACTTCCCTGGGCAGCCTGCTCCAATGCTTGAGAACCCCTTCAGTGAAGAAATTTTTCCTAATATCCATCCTAAACCTCCCCTGGTGCAACTTAAGGCTGTTTCCTCTTGTCCCATCGCCTATTACTTGGGAGAAGAGACCGAACCCCCCCTGGCTACCCCCTCCTTTCAGGGAGTTGTGGAGAGCGAGAAGGTCTCTCCTCAGCCTCCTTTTCTCCAGGCTGAACACCCCCAGCTCCCTCAGCCGCTCCTCATAAGGCTTGTGCTCCAGACCCCTCACAGCTCCGTTGCCCTTCTCTGGACACGCTCCAGCCCCTCAATGTCTTTCCTGGACTGAGGGGCCCAAAACTGGACATGGCACTCAAGGTGGGGCCTCACCAGTGCTGAGTACAGGGGGTGATCACATCCCTAGTCCTACTCACCACACTATTCCTGATGCAGGCCAGGATGCTGCTAGCTGTCTTGGCCGCCTGGGCACACTGCTGGCTCATATTCAGGCAGCTGTCAAACAACACCCCCAGGTCCTTTTCTGCCGGGCAGCTCTCCAGCCACTCTTTCCCAAGCCTGTAGCGTTGCTTGGGATTGTTGTGACCCAAGTGGAGGACCCGGCACTTGGCCTTGTTGAACCTCATACCATTGGCCTTGGCCCATTGATCCAGCCTGTCCAGGTCCCTCTGCAAAGCCATCCTACCCTCCAGCAGGACAACACTCCCACCTAACTTGGTGTCCTCTGCAATCTTACTGAGGGCGCACTCAATCCCCTTGTCCAGATCATTGATAAAGATGTTAAAGAGAACTGGCCCCAGTATCGAGCCCTGGCGAACACCACTGGTGACTGGCCGCCAACTGGATTTAACTGCATTCACCACCACTCTGTGGGCCTGGCTACCCAGCCAGTTTTTTATCCCGCAGAGAGTACTCCTGTCCAAGCCATGGGCAGCCAATTTCTCCCCAACATGGACCAGGTGGCAACTGGAATGTGGGGCAAAAACTGGCCAGGGAAGGTGTTATTGCATCCTCCCTTGGCCTCACGTGGCTTTTTTTCTTCTGAAAAGGCTGGACACAGCCCTGGCTGAGGGGGTGGGAGAGGGCTAGGGTCTGACCCAGCCCTTGCCAGGGGGATGGAGGGAGGCAGTGGGGCCGGGCTGGCTCCACATGCACTCATGCATTACTGAGACGTCTTGGGAGACATTCACAGGTTGGTGAGGGACCCAAGCAGGGAACATCTGTCATTCGGGACGTAATGAAAGTGCTTTAGTTAAAAAAAATAAACCCAGCTTTAAAAAGAAGCATGAGATGGATTCATTCCAGGATTATTCAAATACCTTGCTTTGGGGGAATATACTTCACTTCTCTTTTAACCTTAATATCACATTAGAGACTGTTTTCCGGGATGGTGGATACTGTATTCTGAATACTTTATCGCCAGACTCTGAGAGCTAGTGAAGTGTTTTGGATAATAGAAATGAATAATGTATCATGCATTCGTTGCCTACCAGACTGATTTGTTTACTAATAATTTAGTTTAAAGTACATTATTGTTTTACTACTCACACGCTGATTTACTTCCAAACACTGTCTGAACAGATATCATTAAATTAGAATAATTTTTAACTCTAAAAATATATTGTTTACAATTTGCTCCTTAGCAAGGCGCTTGGTTTGAGCTGCATATATTTGTCTCTAGGATTATGGGTCCAAAGTGATCTTCAAGCTGATTATTTCTAGGATATTTCAAGACTTTGTTTTGTATCCAGGGTCCATTCCAGCCCTCTTGTTACTCAGCTCTTCAGCAAAGAACCTCAGTAAAAACAAGCAGAGTCCCTCGTTAGTAGACCCTCTGCAAGATGCTTTAACAGAAACCAAGCCTGAGGCTCCCGGATGAGCTTTTCCCCTGGCCTGACTCTCTCAATCCCATGAGGAATAGTGTCTGCATCATTCGCTATTTCTGCGCAGAGCTTTGCAGTGCAAAACCAGTTACAGGTGGATCCTTTAGCACATTTTGCAACCTGTAACATTTTTGTGCTCATGAAATTCAAAAGCAGAATAACTCAATCTTTGAAACCTTTCTCTCTAGTTAGACCGCAGTGGAATGAAGTTCATACACTACAGCTGAAGAAAGATAGTCAGGTGTAGGCCATGCTGCTAATAACCACTGCACCTATTTGCAGTAATTTTCACTGAAGCTCAGCTAACTTTGTAGGGATATTGTGAAGGCAAATATCTATTACACACGAGTTTCATTTTCTGCAGGATCAAGGCTGCTAAATGCATCCCTCATACGTCATTCGGCAGTCTGGATAATAAGGCCTGTGTAGAAAGATGAACAAACTGGGGGTTTTCAACTTAAAACAGAGGACACGGGGGGAAGGGTGCAGCAACATTCTTTAAAGATGGAAAAGGCTGCTGAAAAGAGAGAGACTGATTGTTTTCCATGTACGTGGAAGGTAGGAAAGCGTGCACTTAAAATGAAGTATGAAATATTCACTTTACTCATTTAGGAGGTTCTTATAAAATTTTGTAGGTAGTAGAGGACTGGAGTAGATTGTCTGGTGCAAATGCAGCATCTCCTTTGTGGGAGGCTGTAAGAAGTGGCTGCTCCAGCAGCCGAGGGGTGAGATGGGGCTGACCCTGCTGGGCTGGTGAAAACCTGGCTCAACTCCGGACTCTTCCACAGCCTTTTTCCAAACTTCTACATTTACGGCTGTGGAGTGCAGTGCTGGAGCTATGGGGTGCACTGTGTGTACGTATCAACGCCTTCAGAAACCTGACTTTAAAAAGAAACAAATATGTTCTGAATTATTTATATTTTTAGTACTTACATTTGAGATACTGAAAATGATGCTGGAAGGGGGTTCAAGATGGATTTGCTGCTGGGCAGGGTCAGCCTCCGTCTGCTCTTAAATGAGATCTGAGTGGTTTGGAGGAAGAGGAAGGGTCACCTTTGTGCAGTTTGGACCACCTTCATTCAAAATAAATGGAGTAAAGGATGTATGTTCTGGTGGTAGGAAATTACCTCCCACTGGTGTTACATCTGTTAATTTGCTACAAAGAAGAAGCTGAAGTTTTATGAAACCTTAGAATTGGTTCCCCAGCAGAACTAAATGCAAATGCTCCAAAGAGAAAATCAACACAAGGTGTTGGGCTACAAAGAGCCTGAAGTAGGCAACCTTCTTTTTATTTTCCTCCCCCTTCAGACTTAGAGAAGTTAATAATGTCAGAGGAGGGGAAAGAATCCTGACATTGCTCTCAGGCATAAGAACTGGGAAAAAAATGTACAGCTTACAGGATGAGAAAGAAATTAAACTGCAGGATACAAAAACCCAATATCCCAGCTGCAGGCTCATCCACTAGGTGAAACCAATCTAATTTGTTGGACTCTTTATTCCCAAAGCCTCCTGAGACCTTGGAGTAAAAGAAAGAAGCTACCCGGAGAGAAAAGAAAGTTTCCAGCCTGGAGGAGCAAAAGGGATGTCACGTTTATTTAAAAAGAGATAGGGGACAGTGAAAAAGAAGGCAATTTTGGGTGCCTTCAAGCACTGCCAGGCAGATCCCAGAAGATAAGTGCCAGTGTTGTCAGAGCTTGAATTTTTCTGAAACAGCTCTGATAACATTGATGGAGGAGCCCTGCATGACGGCAGTGGTTTGAAAGCCTTGGAGCTATTGTTGATGCAAATGTAGAGCAAGAGTTAGACCAGCAGCTCCCAACCTATCACTTACGGCTGACACAGGTCCCAGGAGACCCTTCTGCTTTGCTCCAGGCAACTGTGGAGGAGAAACCATCAGCCTCAATAACACAGAGTGCAAAGGGCTGTGATGCTCACAGAGCCAGAGAGGGTAAAGGAGAGCAAAGGCGTTGGTCGGTGGAGATGAGGTGGGAATGACGGAGCAGCCTGAAGGAGGTGAAGGAAGGTCACCCAGCCATCAGGTACCCAAAAGGTTGCCTGTGGGTCAGCGTGTGTGGAAAACAGAGGACACTGAGATAAAAATGCTCTAGGCTATGAAAATGATTTCCTTAACACATTGAGAAAACAGACTTTACATATATCACAGAGAAAGAGGGCCAGTTAGTCATCTGCAATTGGCAAGTTTTCATGAACACTTACGCTCCTGGGAGCCGTCATGAATATTCCCTCAGTGGAGAGGAAGTGATTCACGGTCTGCCCTGCAGATGTGTGCTATTTCATGTGACAAAGTGCTACAGCTTTCATAGGATGGTCAAAGCCTCAACAAGATTATTCAAGAACTTAGTCACTGTCTTTTGACTCAAACCTGTACTTCTTGATGCCCTGATGATTGGACATGAATCACAGCACCATGTGTGCTGGAGGTCCGTAGTCTCACCTCCAGCTCAAGCCAGGGCCAGTCAGAGCAGCCCATTCCAAGCTTTGCCCAGTTGAGTTTGAATGTCTCACAGCCTCTCTGCACCCCTGGTATCAAACCCCTGTTTGATAACCCTCAGGGTGATTATTTTTTTTTTTCTATCTAATGAAGATTTCCCTTATTCCAACTTGTTGACTCTCACCTTTCCACCGTGTACCTCTGGGAAGAGCTTTCTCAGCATCTTCCCATCAGGTCACTGCAGACAGCAATGAGGTCTCAGCTTCACCTTCTCTTCTTTGGGCTGAACAGACCCAGCTCCCTCAACCTCTCCCTGTATGGCTTGTTCTCCAGCCGCGATCATTTCGGTGGCCTCTGCTGGACTGACCAGAGTTGCACTGGGAGCCAAAATGGCCCAGCACTGAAGATGGGGTCTCACCAGTGCAGAAAAAGGACAAGGATCCCCTTGCTTGCCGTGCTGGCTGCACTCCCTGCTAATGAAGCTTTTGCACAGTGTTGATTCATGCTTGACTTGTCCACCAGCAGCCCCAGGACCTTTTTCTCCAAAGTTGCCAGCGTATCCAGTGCTGTTGGATTGTTCCCTTCCAGGACAGGCTTTTGCTTTTGCCTTTATTGAACTTTTTAGGGTTCCTAACAGACCATTCCTGCAGCCTGTCAAGGTTCCTGTAGATAGCAGCCTTGTCCTCCGGCGTAACAACTGCTCCCCCAAAATTATGGGGAAGGCACTCCAAAGTCCGTGCTGTCAAGGAGAGCAGTTTTATTCAGCAATAGCTATGGGAACCTTGGTATGTTTCCATGCAATTTAAAATATAAATTAGAGTATTTTTAATTGAAATGGAGTGGAGTCTACATTCTGTGCTCCAAACTCTGCACAAACTAAAATTTCTGATGCCTGACCGGCTCATATATCTAAATCTCTCTTTCCTCATTCATATTAGAGCTGGTAGAATTAATGCATTATTCAGTGATTTAGTCCTGCCGTCCATGATCCAAAGCCATTTTCTGCAAATGTATTCATTGCTTCCTCATGTTTGTTGACTTGTTATGTGAAGGACATTCAGCCTATATAAAGTATTTGGGAACATTTTGCTTTGTTTGCAAAACATTATCTGTGGTGGAGAGTTCATTTGAACCTCAAAGTATTGTTCCCACCACCCGAATCTTTATAAATGAAGGATCAGTGAATTACAAATGCAGATAAGTAATAGCTAGGAATATTGAATAGTAAGTAGTCAGGTCTACTTCCAGTTCAAGAAATCCTAGTTGCCACACAAATACTCTTATTTACGTTTGTTCTGGGACAAGGAAGAGCTTGTTTCCCAAGAGCTGGTGGAGGTGTATATCTTGAATTCCCCTTAGCGTCCATGGCTAAGGGCTTGTTGTTCAGGTGGAGTCTGCACTGTATCTAGTTGGAAAAGCTCTCAAATTATGTTTTCAGGTATTCTAGGGATCCCTTAGAGGGGTGTCTAAGGGATACCTTAGAGAGGGAGGTGGGTGCAGAATTGCAGCTACTTCACTCAGGGCATCACTGAGACATGCTGATCTCAGTCCCACTCTGACACGAACCTGTCCCATGCCACTGCCAGGTAGGGTTGAGCCCTCAGGAACTCCTGAGCTTGTCCTGAGCCCTTGTTGTCCATATGCCTGCATGCAAGGATCTTTGGCAGGACTGGACTGGAGGCCTTGCTGGGTCATCTGGGATCTCTACAGATCTACCTTCCTGGTGCCCCCGGGGGTAGCAGGGCAGCCCCCCGTCCCGCAGGCTGGCTGGAGCTGCTCTCCCAAAGGACAGCTGGATCCCACCTCTGGCAAGAAGGAGCACCCAGGCGCCAGAGATCTGCACACCTACAGCCCAGTCCACCTCGCTGAAGAAATCCCAATCAATATTCCCCGTTAGAGAGCTACTGAAGTGGAAGTAATTTGGCCATGAGTTGTTGCTGGAGGTCTGATCTTCCTCCTGCTTCAGGCTGCGAAGGCTCTTAGGGTGAAAGATTTACTGCGTTTTGGAGAGACAGGGTTATCCTTCATGAGACAGGAACATTGACAAGCTGGGCCTTTTCGTCTTCATTCCACTCGTGAAATCCCTTTTGATTCATTACAGTTTGTCCTTCTCGTTGGTGTAATGAAATATAAATGTTTATGTTGATATATAAAGATAGCAACATTGATTTTCTTTTCTGCAGTAGATTTGATTACTATCAAGCTTCCAAAGCCTTCCTGAGGTCTTTTTTTATTTTATTGCGACACCTTTTCAAACTCACAGCTTTTTCCTAATTGTATTTTCTGCTGAGAGAAGCATGTGGAAGAATTTGAAAAGGATGCAGGTGAGGTCTCAGAGGGGCCATTTCAATGCATTAAAATGTTGAGATGCTCTGATTTTACAAAGACAGTACTTCGCAAGTTACACATTTGCAAAAACTTGAGATGAAATTATAAATATAAGACTGCAAGCAAAGTTATTTCACATTTATTACTACTTCCTCTAGATTTTCATCGCATATCATATCCCTGCGGCTTTGGAGGTTTGCCGGTATTTTGACACTATTTGTATTCCTGTTTCAGTGTATGATACCTTCAATATGCTTACAGGAATGGATGAGCAGATGTGGGTAAAACGTACAGGTGCCTTAAATATGCTCAAAAGCAGAGCCAGCTTTAATGTTTCCACAAGATATTTGTCTCTCTGTTAAACCTGCACTACTCTTGAACCTGAAGAAGAAACTCCAGACTGGAAACCTTTGAGAGAACTGAAGTATTTGGTATCTACAGCTAAATCTTACACCTCAGTCTAACGGAGGTCGCTTTTACATGCCCTGTTGTGCGCTGTAGAATGGGGGAAAAGGCAGAGGCTGAGGCTGTGCTGTTGCACTGTTTTGAATTCTCAAGATGCAAAAAGCACTAGAAACCAGAGTAGTGCTCGTGCTATTCCAGTCCAAGACACAGAAAACACCCAGAGGCTGTTGGGACAAACTCTTGCTGGCCTGTTCCAGGTGCTAAGCTGGTCCTACAGCAAGCACTTCCTTGATAAGCTGCTTAGAGTTATTGATTTACTGAGACAGAATGTTAATTATTATGGAATTCATGAAAAGGCTTGTTTTTTTCTTTTTTCTTAACGAACAGTGTTTTCCAATTAATCTTGGCCTTGTTATGAATGCAGGAAAGATTCTTCTTAACTACCAAAGAAATTGATTTTTCAGGTTTCAATGTGTTTATGTTTAGCGCAACTTTGCCATTTCCTTGTTTGCTAAAAAAAAAGGGGGATATAGATGAAGTTGGAGCAGGTTTTTCCCTAGAGAGGTTCATTTAGTGGTTGTCCCAACAGTGCCTGGAACTACATGTTTGAATAAGGCTTGATTGAAAATGTTTAAGGAAAGTGAATTAAATTTAACTGCTTACTCAGTGAGGTTTCTGGAGAGATCCTGGATGAGCCTTCCCAATCCAGCAGTACAAGAGCAGTAAATGTGCGTAGACACGGGACTGAAGGCCAGGCATTTCTCTTGGGTGTCCTGTCCTACAGCAGGAATTTCAGGTTTCTGTAACTGGGTTTCTCCTCCGATCCTTTTCTTTTCTAACAATCAAGCACTGGAAATGCAATCCCAGCAAGCAAGCAGAAGTGTCAGAGCATTTCCATTGAAAGGAAACAAGATTTTTTTTGCATGTTATTGTTCATCTTTCTGTGAAAAGGCTAATCTTTGGGCATTTCCTGACTCAAAATTTTTAAAGTAGCATTTCAAAATTGTCTAAAATTTTACTATAAGCTTTTCAGATCAGGTGAAAATGCTTCAATGCCTAAATGGAGGAATCTGATGCTAATATACTGGAAACACAATCCAAGCTTTTCTTCAGATAGTGTCTCAGTCTCCTTTTCAAATTTGTTGACTTAGGGATTTTCCTGTATCTTTTATGATCTTTGAAATATATTTTTTCTACTTTAACTTGAAAGAAAGTCCATTCCATTAATTCAGTATTTTTTTTCTTTGGTATTTCCTTCTACCAATCAGCTCCCTAGACGAGGTCCCAGCTCACGAGGGGGCATCTGACAAATACCCTTTTCCTCTGAGGCAGATGACTTCTGGCTGGGATGCAGCACAATGAACCATCTCGTGGGGTTACAGGCTGAAGCCATTCAATCCTGCCATAATAAATGAAGAAATATGGGTGGCCCCTTAATCTGCTGTCCCCACTGGCTCTGAAGCTAGTGCACTTGTTTGGGATGCAGCAGGCCTGGAGTAAAGCATCTTTGTATCTCCTGCTAAGGGACCCAAAAACGAGACTATATAATACTTTGAGGTGTTCCTCTCAAGCCCCATGACCACAACAGAGCTGGTCTGTTAAGCACAAACAAGGTTTGGAGAAAGGACTTGAACATCTCACAGCCATGTGTAATTGCCATTGACCAGGAAGCCAGTTCATTGCTCCTTCTTTCAGTTAACCATAGAATCATTGAAAGGTTTGGGTTGGAAGGAACCTTAAAGACCATCTCATTACAACCCCCTGCCCTGGGCAGGGACACCTCCCACCAGACCAGGCTGCTCCAAGTCCCGTCCAACCTGGCCTTGAACCCCTCCAGGGATGGGGCAGCCACAGCTTCTCTGGGCAACCTGGGCCAGGGGCTCACCACCCTCACAGCAAAGAATTTCTTCCTGATATCTCATCTAAATCTCCCCTCTTCCAGTTTAATGCCATTGCCCCCCATCCTATGGCTCCCCTCCCTGATCCAGAGTCCCTCCCCATCTCTCCTGGAGCCCCTTTAGGGACTGGAAGGGGCTCTAAGGTCTCCCCGGAGCCTTCTCTTCTCCAGGCTGAACCCTCCCAGCTCTCTCAGCCTGTCCTCACAGCAGAGGGGCTCCAGCATCCCAGTTGTTCAGCTATAAGAGGCACAAGGAAGCAACGTGACCGTGGGTCCTCCCCCCACATGCTCGGTGGGTGCCTGGGATAGAGAGCTCAAGCAGCACACTGAGCTGAAGCTTGCAGACAGTCAGGCTCAAAGTCCCTGAGCTGCAAATCTCATGGGGTGAGAGCCTGAGGGAAGCTCTGAGCAGTTCACAACCAGTTACGCACGTGCCTGAAGGCAGAAATTTTTGTACTACTGGAATTTTAGTGAGATAAATGGAGGTGTTTGCTGCATATTTGCACTCCCAAGAGCCACTGCAGGAGGTGACAATCTAGTATTTCCACTCTAGAATGAGAGACAAATATCTGCACACCTTCACCGATCTAACCCTAAGCAAATGCATACATCTTCACTTCATATTTCTTCCCAGTCTCCTCCAGGATGCGTCGGAATCCTAGATGAAAACTCATTCAGCATTAAATACTTTGTCAGCTGGATTAGCCTGAGGGGTGCTCGTAATTGCAGTATTGTTCGGGCTGCTTTTCATTTAAAATCATTCTGTTTAAGATGCTTTCACATACAGAGTCTTGTAATTTTCCTAGTAGTGGGCTGGGTGTAAACTCCTTGCTAAGCTGATAGATGTCTTTTTCCATAAAGTCAATTACTGTAGAAAATCCACTAATACAAAGGGCATAAAGCAATTATTTGGAATTGATTTCTTATAAGCTTATGAATAGACATTTGGGCAAGTTCAAGTTTGCTGAGAGTTTGTAATAATAGCTGTCACATTTTACATTAGCTTTCAACCCAGGAGACTTCAAAGCACTTTACATCCTCTAAAGAGGAAGCATGGCCCGATGCCCGCTTGCCTTTTGCTCGGGAAATCTGCATTTGATTCCTTCTTTAGCCACAGCCTTCCAGCTCAATCCTCCACAAGTCTTCAAACCCCTGCTACAAAATGAGCAAAACCGCATACTCCCTCTGCAGGGTTGTGGACTGAGAGACACCTTTGACACCAGACTGGCAGGGCTAAGAAGGTGCAAAACAACGTGGAAGAAGTCCGTTTAGACCAAGAACAGCTCTTAGGATGAGTCAACTGCCCTGACTTACTCTTCTTAAAGTGAGATGCTGATTCAGCTTCTCACCTTGGCCGAATCCCTTTGATAAACCATTGAGATGCCAGTGGAGCCAATCTTAGTTGTGTGCCTAAAATAGGGGAGACAACCCACCACCACAGGGTGCCTGCTTCTCTCCATGGACTTGAAAGGAACCTAAGGGTGAAGAATGTGAATTTAGACTCACAACTTTTTCCTATCTAAAGTTAAAGGACTTCTCCCCAATATGCTGTGGAAGTCCCAGATCCCATCTGAATCAATCCCAGTTGATTCAGAGCGATGGGTACTTTGGTTTTCAGTACTAAAAGGCAAGAGGTGATGATAATAGTAACAACAGTGATGATGATGAGTCGTGATTATTTTCAGGAGGATGCAGGCACCCACCAGAGAGCCATGGAGGAAGGAAGAAAAAGGGTGACAGCCAAGTATGAACCGCGGCTCAGTGGCACTGATGGCTAAAAATACGGCTCATTCTTAGTGGTTCATTAATGGCCCTTGGTTCATTTATGAGAAATTTTATGTGACCACTTTGCAAAGCCCCAGAGCTATCCAAAGGCAGAACCTTCACAAGGAAATAGGAATGACCTACTGCAAGAGGCTTTAATGAGGTTGTCACTGCTATTACTGGCCTTTTCTAGCTAATGCAACCTGTAGCTGGGAGACATTTCCTTAAAAATCTAAATAAAGCTGAGGCTCTGAAGTAAAATTGAGGCACGAATTTCCCATACAATAAATATATTCTGCATGTCTGTAAGGAACATGAAGGATTCATGTTTTTATTTATTTGTTCATCTGATTCTAAGAAGAGCTTCACATAAGTGTGCAGACCAGGAGGAGCAACATGAGCACAGGTGGCATTATGCTGAAATAAATCCATTTTTCATCCAGTATCCCCTACATCTGGCACCTTGTTCTAGTCGTTATTGGGTTTTTCCCCCCAAAGTGGCAGTGGACATAAAATAAACCTGACCCTTAATTTATATTTGCATTAGTTCATCACATTTGAAGATTAGTCTTCATATTCTAAGTAGGCCAGATAATAACTAACAAACTAGATAATTGCGCCATCAAGCCTGCGACCTTGTAAGAATGAGAATGTAATACTTTAAGATTTAAAAACTTTCAGAATTGTTTCAGACGTACGGGGTTTTTATAATATTTACTGTGCAGCACCTCGGAAGCCAGCCTGATGAAGCGCCGGGCTTAACTGAAGTTATTGTAATCATGCCACTCTTTTTAAAAGGAACTTAAAAAATAGGCATTATAAAGAAATATTGTCAGATTAAATAGATTCTATGATGGGAACTGGGAAATCGCTCAATTAAAGCATGTGTGTATTACAACATTAGGCAATTATTAAATTAATAGATGGCAGACACTTCTCAGAGCTCTGAAAATGGATCCTAGCAGCACGCAAGTGATAAAGGGAAGATCATATGATAATGCAGAGATGAATCTGAATACCCTTCTCAATCACTGGCACGTGGGAATTCAGGGGATGAAATTGATGCCTTGATCTCACAGCAGCAATAACAGAGTAACTCACATGGCGATGAAAAATCTGTGCATTTCTCCCACTCCCCTAGTTAACAGTAAAATAGTCCCCAAAAGGTGATTTTCCTTGTTCCCCAACTAGCAGCAAATGTGCTAGAGGAAAACTAATGGGGGAAGACAGGGGAACTAATGAAGGCTCACAAAAATATGACAATACACCACCTCTTTGCCCATGATCTCAGGGGTTGGGAATGCTCACCTGAGACACCGGAAAGCCCAACTCCACCTCCCTCCTGTCCTGGAGGGATCCCAGTCGTGTCCTGCACCTCCTGCTTGGGTGGTGGTCTGGACATCCACGGCAACCTGCTCTGAGGCACAGTGTGGCACATCCTCTATACGGCTCTCGAAATCTGCTAAACATCACAATATCCCTGATGAGAGTAGGTGGGTTAAAACCTCCTGGGAAGGGGTGGTGGGAAGAGCCCTGTGACAAGTGAGACGTGGTCCCTGTTCCCTGCTCTGGACATGGAAGAGATTGAGTATGATTTTGACCCTCAGCTTATCCCTGTCCCCTCCAGGAAAGGAGTTCTTCACTCCTTGCCACTGGCATTTTTCTCAGCTGCAAGGATTTTTTGGGTCATTATTAAATCCAAGAGCAAAAGCTTGAGAAAGGCTCATTAGCCTGGAGGTAAGAACAGTCGCTTGGGAAGTAGATTTGCTTCAGGGAACAGTTAATTGTTTATACAAAGCTTCAGAGTGTTGAAAAGTGAGATTTGCCATCCAAGCTGTCTCCTTGGACTGCCAGTGGTCAGACCATTTTCCTGGGCAGATGACTGATCCCTTAAGTCCCCTCAAGCAGAAAGAAAAATCGGATGACACCAACGTCTTCAGCAGCTTGTAACCCCAGGCCTCCATTTTCAGCATGAAAAGTTTCACATTAAATGGAAAACTGTGCATCGAACCACATGAAGTCTTTAAGATTTGCATTTTGTGGAAGATGGAGAGAGTAATGTTCCTTCAGCTCTCCAAAGCTCAACAGTTTTTTTTGAAAAAGTTTTGGCTTGCCTGTCACATGGAAAAATAAATCAATCATTCACGCTATTTTAACAATTACCCCCTTCTCAGATTTAATTTATCAAAATTGGAACCCTGGAGTTAAAGCAAATCCAAGATAGCTGTTTTATTATTTTAGACCTCTTGGTATCTAATAATTTCCAACACTACAAAATACAAGTGAAATTTCCCATTTTTGTAACTTTTTTTTTCCATTGCTGGCAAGTTCTGGTCTGCACACAGAGCTCTTCTGGATGACTATGGGGAACACATCATTTACCTACAGTAATAACTTATTTTTAAGAATTAAGTAGGCGATGAGCGGTTGATGGGTTTTGTACCCGCAATCTGATGGTCACCAAGCATCTCAAAAGTAGCCTGGAACAAAAAGTTAAATTTCAGGAGTATTTCACACAGGTAACAATAAGAATGCAGATATATTTGAAACGCACAAGGGAACACATCTTTGTAAGCCAGGAATCTGCTGCTCAAGAACTGAGCTGGAGCATATCACAAACTAGGAAAGAAAACTCTTTGAACGCCATTGTTGAGAACAGAGCACGCCCAAGAAAATAAATAGATATAACTTTAGTGGCCAGTCCAGCCCAAACCATGACACTGATTTAAAGTCAAGCCACAGCTTGGCTTAAAACTCAGAATCGTTTCACTCTCCCAGACAGGGACTGGGGATATATAATCTGTGGAAAACTATATGGAAAACAAGGACACTTTGGAGATTTATGAGGCAAAGTCCTGTCTTCAGCAGTGACATAGAAACTCAGGCATGCCAAGGGCCAGTTTCTCAAGGTATTTTGGGGTTCAGAGCTGTGGATAGATTCAGGTTAGTCAAGTGTATAGAATCATAGAATTGTCTAGGTTGGAAGGGACCTTTCAGATCATCAAGTCCGAAAATCAACCTAATACTCACAAAGCCCATCACTAACCCATGTCCCTCAGCACCACATCTGCCCGGCTTTTAAATACCTCCAGGGATGGAGACTCCACCACTTCCCTGGGCAGCCTGCTCCAATGCTTGACACCCCTTTAAGTGTAAAAATTTTTCCTGATATCCAACCTAAACCTCCCCTGGTGCAACTTAAGGCTGTTTCCTCTTGTCCCATCACCTGTTCCTTGGGAGAAGAGACCAGCCCCCCTGGCTACCCCCTCCTTTCAGGGAGTTGTGGAGAGCGAGAAGGTCTCCCCTCAGCCTCCTTTTCTCCAGGCTGAACACCCCCAGCTCCCTCAGCCGCTCCTCATGAGGCTTGTGCTCCAGACCCCTTAAGGTACTCAGGGAAAGGGAAAAATGATCTTTTTTTAATCCAAACGCGATAGGTTTGAAAGAACACAGGTCAGAGATTTCAACCTGTGATCTGAGAGCTGTGGGTAGGGGCGAGCACACAGGGGAGCTGGGAACCTGTTCAAAGGAGTCCATGGGAAGTGACTCAGAAAATGACTTTCGTCCACACCATAGCATATTCCACAGCACTGACTTCCGGAGTATTTGCATCTCTATCCAAAGCAAAAGCAGAATCCACAGGTTGAAGATGTTTGAAAACTTCTGCTCCAGCCCATTTGGAAGACTAATATTACAGCAAGAAGGGCAAAACAACTGTAATGATCCTACTCTCCAAAGAAATCATTTATGCTTACAGAGAAAGTAAAAATTGAATTGGGCATTATGAAAAATTCTCTGTGTAGCTGAAACTATAATCTGGATAATTCATTTAGGCTAAATATATGGTTGTAATTGAAAATCCAAATAAGGTATGCATATGCATTGATCCATATGATTTAAATCAAGCTATAAAACATCAACATTATCCAGCAAAAGCTGCTGAAGAAATGGCAGCCAAGCAGAATATGAAATTCCAGGGAGACCATCGCACTGGCTGGGAGGCAGACTTAATTGATTTTGACAAAGAAACCTATTTGCTGTTTAATTGATTCCTACTCTAAATTCACAGTGCTTTCAGAGCTAGCAGAGAGAAGCAGCAGAATAGTGATTACCCATAGCAAATTACAGCTGGCCGGGTCCAGAATACTTCAGGTCCTGGTTATTCTCTATTTATCAAATTACTACTGTGGATTTTCAGAGAAACACTAGCATCATATAAGCAGACAAATCTCTCATCAGACAGTTACAGGATGATTGAAAGAGCTATTCAGGCCACCAGAAAGACCTGAGGAGAAGCAGTAAGGATTCTCACTTTATTCCAAAAGTATTCACGCTTTTCCGCACCTCCTTTGGGTCAGTGGGAGCTGGGAGTGTATTTGATGGGTTGCAGGGAGGGAGGGAGTCACTAATTGTGTCAGTGATATAAATTTGACTTGGGAAATCCTGTGAAAGCAGTGGATTACCCTTCTCAGATTTGGTAGATGTCTGTGCCGTGCTTCTCTGGGAGGTACCACCACCAGCGTGACCTCCAGCCTGTCTCCTCTGAGCCCAGAGAGAAACTGTTCAGCAGCCTCATGAGTCCCAGGAGCGGCACCCCAGCTGGGCGCAGCCGTGTAACTTCAAGTTATGCTGGAGCCTACAGGGCAGTTGCATTCAGCGTGTCTCTCATGCCTTCCTAGGGACTTCATAGACATCATCCAGCCTTTACCTTCATGTCAGGGAGAGGGTGAGAATGATTTTCTTCCCATCTTAAAACAAGGGAGCAACCCCTGAAAGGCAGGTACTCCCTCACGCACATGCCCTTTTAGACTGCAGTGGTGTGAGGTTGCAAAACAAAGTCAGTGGAAATAAGAAACGGACCTCAGAAGTTGCCCGAGTGGTGAAAGTCACCAAGCCACCCATGTGCTGCTGCACAAATCTATGTAGCAACACCCTGGTGTGAGCTGGAAGTTCTAAGTATAGGACCATGCTTCGCCCGCGCTGCTCCACAACCACCCTCTACCAAGACGAGGAGGAGCACACAGCCGGGCAGGGACCCTGCTGCAGATCTGCCTGCACGGCTCATGCGTCCCCTTTCAGCGGGGCTCGTCTGCTGGGGCTCTGCTGGCTCCAGGAGCAACCGGGATGGTTGATTCATCCTCCTGAACCCAGCACTGGAAGCACAAACAAGCACCCACGACGCATCGTCTCACTGTTGTTTAAGCCACTGTTTCCCCAGTGCCTCCCTAACAATGACCGATGGGCTTGTGGCAAAGATTTTTCAGTTTGAAAAATCCATTCTCATTTCAGAAATCATCTTCCGCTGAGCTCATCCATTTGTCTTAAGTTGCAAGGCAGAGCTGGAGCTGCAGCCAGCACCACTGCCACACTCCTCTTCATCGGGGAAGCAAAGGTCTGTGGAAAGCTGGGATAGAAAGTACAGCAATTACAGCCTGGACAAAGGAGAATAAGTCATTGACTTTGTTTCAAAATAATTAAAGAAAGGATGCTTGAAAGTGTTAAGAGGCTAGTTGGACCTAAGAAAATATTATGATGGTTATCAATACTTTAGGGCAGGTCTTATTTTTTCAGGGTTTAGACACTTCTTTCACCTTTTATGCTGAAAGGCATCTTGCATGGAGGTCACCTGGGAGTGGAGGCACATGGCTGGGTGTGGAACAGGCAGCACATGAAGCCCCTCTGCTGTGAGGACAGGCTGAGAGAGCTGGGGGGGTTCAGCCTGGAGAAGAGAAGGCTCCAGGGAGACCTTAGAGCCCCTTCCAGTCCCTAAAGGGGCTCCAGGAAAGATGGGGAGAGACACTGGATCAGGGAGTGGAACCATAGGACAAGGGGGAACAGTTTTAAAACTGAAAGAAGGGAGATTTAGATGGGATATCAGGAAGAAATTCTTTGCCGTGAGGGTGGTGAGCCCCTGGCCCAGGTTGCCCAGAGAAGTTGTGGCTGCCCCATCCCTGGAGGGGTTCAAGGCCAGGTTGGACGGGGCTTGGAGCAACCTGGGCTGGTGGGAGGTGTCCCTGCCCAGGGCAGGGGTTGTCATGAGATGGTCTTTAAGGTTCCTTCCAACCCAAACCACTCTATGATTCTATGTCCAGATGCATGGCTCCATGCTGAGACTGTCCTTGCAGATGCTGCAGAGACAGAAATGGCACAGAGTACGACAGTTTGAAGACGTGACCTCAGACCTCTGTCCAGAGGTGGGACTTTACCAGAAGCCAGAAAAGTTTTCTGTAACCCCTAGGAAACACTGAAACCTCCTCCAGCTCCGGGAACATGGATGATAAATGACAACTATTCAGATTGCCCTTTTGCAAGCTTTCCCCTAATTAAAAGCAGGATGCTGAGAAATCACTTATCCTCATCACAGCTGTGGCCTGAGGGACCGCATTAGGTGGCTGAAAGCTTTGATGCATCCTCTCAGGAAAGACGTTCACAGCCCTGGAGGCTCCCCTTGTATATTCCTCCCCCCCCCTCCCCAGATGAGACTGCTGTGGGCACATAAGTAGACAGGGAGCCTCCAATCTGATTCAAGCAGAGAAGCAGCCTGAGGATTTCCTTCCTGCTTCCAACAGAGCAATGTCCTGAATCAAACAGTCTATAATCAAATGAGAAAGAGCAAAGAGAAACACGGCTTTTCCGGAAGTTTCACCAAGGTGCATCTCTAGCATCATTGTCCACAAATTTCAGAGAAGGCAGGATGGAAAAAAATGAAATCATTAGAACTGTTTTCTTACACAAATACTGACCCCGGGATGTCATTGTAAGAGTTTTCCAGGGAAAGTTGCTCAGAGAGATCCAGCTACATGAGGAGGATAACCAGAGGCGTTATGGGAAAGACTGAACCCCTCCACCTCTCTGCGGTGCTGAGGTGGTGCGGTGCCTGCCGTATCCAGCAAAAAGAGGAGCCACGTGGGAGACCAGATAACACCAGTTAGGACACCTAACACCAAGTAGCAGCTTGTGAGCAGAGTATTGTACCGAAAATGAGAAGCACAGGGAAGACCACCGACAACACCTGCAGCATGCACACCAGCCTCCTCCCATCGGGTGTGCTGGTGGGTGTGATTCTCAGCCCCCTTCAGCAGCCCCGCAGGCCCCAATACAGATGAGCACCCCAGCACCTCCGATGCCATCCTTTATGGGGGTCCTGGCAGCCCCCCATTGCCCAGGAGCAGGCGGAACACCGCAAGGAGGTGGTGGCAGGTCCTCCTGCCCAGGGCAGCAGCCACAGACTCTCCACTCCCAGCCAGGGCAAAGTCTCCTCACCTAGGGGCTCTGACACCCGCCCAGGGAGAAGGATGTCCCCAGCCAATACATGTCCATGGCATCTCTGCCTTTTGCATTTTCCTCCATCTATAAGGAGCTCTCTTTTCTGAGCTCATTAATACGTGCCAGCTCTTCCTAGTCATTATCTGCCAGCAGGCTCCTGGAGCTTAACCCCTAATTAGAGTGAAGAAACAAACTAGGAGATTTCCCATAACTGCTACCTAGCACCTCCTGAAATCACTGAGAAATTGCAGCGATCTGTCCCCCCGCAAAGCCAGCGGTCGTTACCAAAATCAATTGTTTCATTTTCCTGCTCAGGTATCTCCTGCCTCCCTCCCTAAAACATCCAAACAGAGAAAGGACAAACAACAACAAAAGAAGAAAAAAAAAAAAAAGAAAGAAAAACACACCTTTGTGGTTTCTCTCCGAACTGAGGTATGTTCCAGTGAGGTGACACCAAAAGTGTCTGTACTGCACACGTGTCTTTGATAAAGCAGGCAGCGAGGCTCCCCTGGGAACTAGGGAGGGTCCCTCTGCATCTGCAATGCATGTTGTCCCACATTAAATCCACAGGCAATGATAAAATAAATCAGGGCTGTCAGTTTTTCCTGAGCACATGGATTGCCTGGGAGAAGGAAAATATGGATAGCCAGGCAAATCCAGTTCGTTCGGATGAGTGCATCCCCTCCACCCATCACAGCCATCTTCCTTCTCTCACAAGGCCCTCACCACCGCTTTCCACCCCACAAACCCGACCATCAAGTCACCTCTTTGGAGAAAAAGACCGGCTCTGTTTAAAGGTGGACAAATGGGATGAGAAGGACTCAGGATGACCTGCCGCAAGGGTCAGAGAGGGGAAGCCATCCTGTGGTCTTGCAAGGCTTCCTCTGCCACCGCTTTGCCAGGCACAAGGGACACATTTGCTCCATGTGATGGCAGCAACAGGGACCTGGCTAAATCCAGACACCAGAGTCATGAGGAATCGGGGTCACCCACTGTGTCTTCCATTCCCAGCTCACCAAAATTGCCTGCCTTCTCCTGTGGCAGTGTGCTCCACTCGTGACATCTCCCTCCAAGTTCACATTTACTTTACTCCAGTCAGGGCTTCAACTCTTCGTCCTAACCACCCACGCCTGGACACCCCCCAGTATACTTAAGGTTGTTACATACCACTCATCCTTCAAAGCCTTGCCAAACCCACAGGAGAATATCGTTTCAGGCGTTGATCCTGCTGAATTCAAACATTGCATTATAGATTACCCAACAGCAGGTTTTGTCTGGGCTTATTTATGTATGAGTGGGAAAGAAAAAGAAATTAAAAAAAAGAAAAATAATCAAACTCTTCACTTCAGGATCCCCTGGAGCTGTAGCTGCAAGAGTAGAGTTTGCACCAGGTGAAAGAGGTCTGGGCTCACCAAAGGCTCCTGCTGAGGACGGACAGAAAGCATCAATAAGAGAGATAGTCCATTCAAAATCCAGCATGTGCAAAAAGGGAGATGGGAATAATTTAGCTGAGATATCAGCCCTCATTTCTTAGGAAAACCCCCTTTTCTTAGGAAAAGCACAATGGGGTCATTCACCTGTGGTAACAGCTCTTTCTGAGTTGCTCTGAGCAGAGATGCACGTCTAAAGACCAGCGACTCCCCACTGGGACTTCAGCTGAAGGATGCAACAGGCACCTGCATCCAGATATCAGGGCTGCCTGAAACACGACTGCTTCTCTTCACCATGCTATTGTCCGCCACTGCCCCAGGGCACACACATTACACCAGATAAAAAGGCAAATAGATCTAATTAGAATAGAATCATTTTGGTTGGAAGAAACCTTTAAGATCATCAAGTCCAATGGTTAAGCCAGCACTGCCAATTTACCACTGAAATACCAAGTAGGCAGAGAATAAAACCGGGCCCAGAGGCAGAAATTTCATAGACAACAAACCTGCAATAACGGTTAGCTAGACTGTGACGTCTTTGGGCTGCAAACCATTCACGTGTGCTCATGGTTGAGCACAGGCTTCTTGCCAGCACATGGCTGGGAGCTCTGGCTGCCGGAATAGCCCAACCCTAGGGGAAAGGACACAGCGTGCAAGGTAAAACAAGGCTAGCAGATGGGCAGAACCCCCAGCCTGGGGGCTTTGCCAGTGGCCTGTGTGTCTCACCCGCCCACCCACCGGTCGAGGGCAGTGGACGTGAGGAAGTGCAGCGGAACCAACATCTCCGCCTGCAGGCTCTGCCTGTGGGGACTCCACTGAGCTGCACCAGGGTTTGTACCTGCTGGTTGCCCCAGCCCATCGCGCAGGAGGCAGAGCTGATTCAGCCAACTCCTGTCTGTAGTAGACATGCCACTGCAGCCCTTGAAATGCATCCATTTTGCTTTGGGTTTGTTTTTTTTCCTCCAGGACGGGCAACCAGTCTGGAACAGCGTTTGCCTCACTGCTCTCTAGCTTTTGACATTCATAGCTGCAACTGAGTCTCCAAAGCCCCACCATTCCCCCAGAGGAAGCAGGCAGTGAAACAAATTCCAAAAGGGAGCATCAGAGAAGTTTCAGCCACCAGGTTTCCAAATTTCATGTCCATTATCCGCAGGCAGCACTCAAACTGCACAGGGATGCTAACATCGACATGGGACTGCGGTTCGCTGGGGCTTCGGGGAAGCGCACCGGAGGGGATGCCAGTACTGAGTCAACCAGATCCCACTAAAGCAGCTAAACCTTTAAGACCCTCACTTTTATTTAAAAACAGCATGGCTGAAACACAACACTGACAGCCAAGCAAAGTTGTGAACAAGCAGCAAGGGTAATTAATCAATGTTTTGCATGGGGGATTATGCGATGGGGGTAACATACCCTCCTTCCTCCCAGCACCACAGCCGGGGCTGCCCGCTCCGCTGGGGCCAGCACGTAGCAGCAAAGGCTGTTCTGCTCCACCACCTTCTAAAGGAAGGCATTTTAAGATGTAAATCCAAGGCTTTTATTCAAAGGACAAAACAATTACTGGTGGCAACTTCCAAAGAGAGCAGTCCTCACTGGGCTGCAGTGGTTGATGGCTTAACAAAAGTTTTATGGAAATCCCACCCACTCACCTGCCGCCCCCAGTGTTTTAGTGTTCAGGATCTGGCCAAACCACAGGCTTTTCCCAGTAGCAATGCCTCATGGACAGGCACAAGGCATGATGATTTTTCATTCTGGGAATCAACCAAAACCCACAAATAAATCATAACTTGGAATTTGCTTTCTCTGCTCTGATTTTTTCCTTCATAGATGGGTTTCTTGGGAGAAAATGGAAACAGCCAGCTCAGCCACAGTGGAATGAAACCAGCCTCTCGGGGCCTCCGTCCTTTACCTCCTGTATTCTGTACAGTTTGCTGCAGTGTCTCTTTTGAGCCAAACTCTTCACAGCAATAATGACAACAGGAAGGTTGGAAAACCCTGAGCCAGGATCCACGGAACCACCAGACTTGAAAGCGATACGCGTTGCCTGGAAAGGGCTCTCCTTTTCTTCTGCATTGTTTCATCCTACAGCTTTTAAATCCGAGGTATAGAAGTGTGCCAAATTTTCTTACCTGTGGTCGAGATTATCCAGTTGTGACTGTAAATCGGAGTCAGAAATCCTGAGTTCCACAATATAAAAGTTTGTTTAGCCTCACTGAGGAATTTGGAGAAAGTAAAATGGAAAACATGGAGGTCAAAGATTGCACTGAAAGTCTGCTGTTTTTTTAATGGACCCCACTACTACTTCTTATTTCTGCGTTTAAATTGCAAATGATAGAAAAATAAGGCCCTTGCTTCCACAGCCTGGGCCTGAAGCAGGTGAGCAGTACTCACTAAACATGAGGAAAGCCTCACATCTTCTCCAATACAGCTTTTATGGTGATACAGACCTACTGTGCAGGAAGCGAGCATTTTTTGTGATTTATCAGCCAGTTCAATCCCTGGAGGAGGCACAACCCTACCCCAGCACAGTGTGAGGAACACGTACATGAGGAACACGTACATGAGGATGCCTGCAGCGGGAACGTGAATTTGCAGCCCCTCAGCTCCAGACTGTCTTCTTGTCTTCCCCTTTCCCCTGATAAGTTAATGAACTTCCAACTCATCCACTGCACACAAGCCTGTTCACCTGCTCGTACTGACACTGCCTTTCATCCAGGACCAGCTCTATCAACACCTGTTGTACCTGTGCATTTACTGTGTTTTCACTTGTGCTCATCAGGTCGTACTAATTAAACTACTCTGCCACAGACAAAGCCTGGGAGATCCTCTGCTCCTTGCCCAGCACCACCCTCAGCCATCCCTGGAGGACGGCCAGGCAGTGCTGGCAACAGAGAGCGCTCCGAAATGCTCAGGACCACCTAAGGTCTGATTCCCCCTGCTTTACAAACACTCCTCCAGGGGCTAAACCATCAATGAAGCGTAAAAGCCTTTCACGTGGTGTGCAGGTGAGGCTCAGACACCTTCTTCGGCATCATGGTTCAGCCTTGGTCAGAGGATGAGGGGATCCAGACCAGGGCACAGCAGTAGGGAACAGCCAACCGCAGCACCACACAGACTGTGTCATACCCTGATCTGCTGAGGGTCAGTGGGAGGGGACAGGGCAAGACATATGCATCAGGAGACATTACAAGCAAAAAAAAAAAATATTTCAAAGGCCTAAAATTGCTTTTCTCTGTTCCACAAAATGGCAGGTGTTTCCAATCAGTTTCTTACAGGGTAAACACTGCACTTGGTTTGTAATTTGTTTGGTAAACCTTGTACTTTCAGCTATAATTACCCCATCAAGGCAGATAAATGAAGATGACATTTAAAGTGACCTTCAGCTTACAGCTGCAAGACGCATCCCACGGGAGAGGTGGAGCAGGGAGGGGAGGCAGCACGCCGTCCCCCAGGCAAGAGGTGCCCGTGAACATGCCAGCCAGATGTTCCTCCAAAATCAGCCACTGCAGGCAGAGCGGTGTTTCAGTGAGGACAGCATGCACCAACCCAAGCCATTTGGTTTATCTGCTAGGGGAGGGGCCACAGTAAGATGCAGGCAGTTGGCGTTTCCTCAAGTGGGAGAACTCGGGGTGTCTTTCATCCTGGGGAACAACAGCTCCTGCAAAACCATGGTATGTGATGGTACCACCTTGCAGGAAGGTCCATGCAAGAGTGGTTTATGCAGATAACTCCCTGCCATCTGGTTCCCCTCCTGTCCCCCAGTCTTCTCCACCTTGCCCCAGTCCTGCCCCAACTGAACCCCTCCCCGTACAGCCCTCCCCTACTTTCCTGCTCCAATCTTCCAGATGCTCAGTTTAGCCCTCCTCCCCCATACTCACTGAATTCTCACATTTAATCTCAATACACTATTTCCCATCCAGCCTCTCATCTGCTTTCTAGTTGCCCCCAGCCCTCCTGGCATCTCCCCCTCCAGCTCTCTCCCACCCTTCTCACTTTCCCATTCCACCTCTCCCCAACCTTAGCTTCAAGCTTCTCCATGCCATTCCCTTACTTGCTGTTCCTCACTTAGCTTTCCCAAATAATTGCCTTTAACAACTCCCACGCCACCACGCTCTCCCCTCAAGGGAGGCAGGACAGGGCACATGGGGAGAAATGGGCAGGAATCTGCCCATCTGCCAGCCTGCCTCCTGCACTAAGCTCCCATCAGGGTTTATGAAGCAAGCCTGGCGCAAACAGCCAAAAAATATCAGCACTGAGGATGGCATAAAATCCAACCATGTCAGCATTCGGCTTGTTAATTCTCCTCCGCATCACCTCCCCTCCAAATTCACTGCTGGAGAACCTCAAGCCATTGCTGAATCTAAATAAATATGAGAATCGGAGGGAGACCAGGAAGTCAATACTGCAAACTAACTGCTTCTACAAATGGATTTTCATTACCATAGGAGCAGGAGACGGTATCCAGAAAGCACCACAACAAGGGTAATTATTTGCTGGCAGTGCTCTGTATTCACAGAAGGTACTTTGCCTTGTTTGCAGCAGTAAAGGGCAGCCGAGCTATCGATCAGGTCAGACGCCTGTCACTCCTAGAGGCATCAAGGGTTTTAACAAGCCACACAAAGACCATATTGGAATTGTCACAAGTTCACGCTTGGTTTGTAAGGCAATTTGAAGCAGATTTATTGACCCCCTTCCCTCCTCCGCCGTCCTCAGGGTACAGAGGGAAGGAAAGCTGTCCAGTAAAAAGTCTTGCCAGGAGCTGCCAGAAGAGGCCCCTGTCTGGCACTTCTGAAAGAAGGAAGAGTTGGGTGCTGACATCAGCAAAGATTTTAGCTGGAAAAGCATCCGTGTACTTCAATTGGGAGTACAAGTCACTGCAAAGTGCTGCTACTGAAAGCACCTCTGTCCTTCTCCGGCAAATAATTGCCCATTTTCAGCTGCTCCTGAACCCACACTGGTCTTACCTGACCCATTCACCCTGCCCAGCAAGGCACAGCCCAACTCAGAGCATAGGGAATACCCTCCAGGTTTCTCTTCCCCCATGCTCTGAAACACTTGTTTTCCTTCTCTGATGCAAGGAAAGGACGTGCAATGGGAAAGAGATGGGGATGGAGAGAGCTACAATAAGAAAGCACAGGGCCAAGTGCTAACCAGCAAAATAAAACTCCTGCCTGCCCACATCAAACAGCAGCAGGAGGAAGACCTACCAGAAAAGGTCCCACAATCTGATTCTACTCAGTCACAGCATCTTCATCTTCCAGCACTGAGGGCAGAAACTTAATCCATTTTCCATTGCAAATTAATTCCAATAAGCTTTGAAGGTCTTAAAGTTCCCTAACTAGAGGGACTTAAGGTCATACAAAAATTGGAACTCCAACAGCTCATGCCTGAACAAGGCCCCAGCTACCCAAGCAACGCTTCAGGGAGGTCACAAGCCTTTTTAAGCGGTGTTATTTTACAGTAGCTAATAGCACAACTTTTTCAGAATAGATGACAATGTCTAAGTGTGTCAAGAACCATGGAAATGAAAAGGGGAAATTAAGCTTTTTGCAAGCAACTAGAGCACTTTTGCCTTTCAGCACTTGCTAAGAACTTCAGTTTCCCAGTCTATTGCCTTCATGACAGAGCTGCTTGGAAAACCCTCCTTTAAGCAGTTACCCTTGCCAGTTAGACGGCATAGTAACATGTTGGCTAACGCCTCCTAACTCCGCTTGTGAAGGGTGACAGCCTTTTGAGTGATGCCCAAGGTAGCCTTCACGCAGTGCCAGCGCATTCCCTGACCCAGAGGTCAAGCATTTCAACAACGAACAGCAGGGACCACATAAAGAAAGGCAGAAGTACACGAACATGAGAATTAAATAATTGAAGTGTTAAGCAAACTGGCAGAGGGAGATGAGGTGGCATCTACCAAGAGGGTAAGAAGGAGCAAGTGCCCCTGTGATTGCATTTAAAATTCAAATCAGCCTATAACTGAACTATCACATGTGACCACAGCATAAGCAGGGAGGAACAGCAATAGCAGAGGGTAAGATAATCACTTGGACTATAATTATCAGAATCAAGGAACACTACATCATTCCCCAAGGGCTACTGAGAGCCAGAAGAGAAACCTCAAAGCACATCTTCCCTGCTGAGGTGTTTGTCTAGGGTTGCCATATTACCAACACACTTTTTATTTCTATCCAAAATGACTCAAAAATAAGTGCAGATAGATATATAGGCTTAGTTAAAATGGAGAGCAACCCGGATACTCTTCCAGAGGTCAGATGAGTTTCCATTTTAAACAGTGCAGAAGGCCAGTCCATTTCTCATTCCCCATTTCTTTCCAGGCTTCATCCTCCAGCTGTCTCTGCAGCATGGATGACACCATAAGAGAAAGAACAAATAAAGTCAAACTGTTCCTAGCCATGGCTATTCATAGAATCTTCGTGGTTGGAAGGGAGCTTTGGAGATCATCGAGTCCAACCATACACACGCACAAAAAACCAAACCCCTACAATCTCTGCCACTAGAGCATGCCCTGAAGTGCCACATCTAGATGTTTCTTAAACACCCCCAGGGATGGTGACTCAACCACCTCCCTGGGCAGGCTGTTCCAGTGCCTGACCACTCTTGCAGTAAAGTCATTCTTCCTAATATCTAATCTAAACCTCCCCTGCCGCAGCTTCAGGCCATTTCCTGTGGTCCTGTCATTATCCACCTGGGAGAAGAGGCCAACCCCCACCTCTCTACACCCTCCTTTCAGGTAGTTGTAGAGGGCAATGAGGTCTCCCCTCAGCCTCCTCTTCTCCAAGCTAAACACGCCCAGCTCCCTCAGCCTCTCCTCATACGACCTGGTCTCCAGACCCCTCACCAGCCTGGTAGCTCTCCTCTGGACACGCTCCAGCACCTCAATGTCCCTCTTGTACAGAGGGGCCCAGAACTGAACACAGCACTCGAGGTGAGGCCTCACCAGTGCCCAGTACAGAGGCACCATCACTTCCCTGCTCCTGCTGGCCACGCTGTTCCTGATACAGGCCAGGATGCTGTTGGCCTTCTTGGCCACCTGGGCACACTGCTGGCTCATGTTAAGCTGGCTCCACCAGCACCCCCAGGTCCTTTTCTGGCAGGCAGCTTTCCAGCCGCTCTTCCCCAAGCCTGTAGCGTTGCTTGGGGTTGTTGTGACCGAAACGCAGGACCCGGCCCTTGGCCTTATTAAGCCTCATACAGTTGGCCTTGGCCCATTGATCCAGCCTGTCCAGGTCCCTCTGTAGAGCCTTCCTACTCTCCAGCAGATCAACACTCCCACCTGGTTTGGTGTCATCTGCAAACTTACTGAGGGTGCACTCAACCCCCTCATCCAGATCATTGATAAAGATATTAAACAAAACCAGCCCCAAAACTGAGCCCTGAGGGACACCACTGGTGACCAGCCGCCAAGAGGATTTCACCCCATTAATCACAACCCTCTGGGCACGGCCATCCAGCCAGTTTTTAACCCAGCGAAGAGTACACTTGTCTATGCCATGATTCGCCAGCTTCTCCAGGAGAATGCTGTGGGGGACAGCGTCAAAGGCCTTCCCAAAGTCCAGATAGTCATCATCCACAGCCTTCCCCGCATCCAGAAGGCGGGTCACATGGTCATAGAAGAGATCAGGTTGGTTAAGCAGGACCTGCCTTTCCTAAACCCATGCTGGCTGGCCCTATTCTTGGTGAGAGTTTTGCCCTTCTTGTTTGGTCTAACATATCTCCTTGGTCCCCTGACCTTGGAAGTTAAGCAAAAGTTAAAATGCACATAAAGGCTTCCTCTCAGCATCCTCAAGTGGAACTTCAGGAACTGCCATGAGAAAGTCATGTTAGCCATGGGGACTGTAGCTGCAGACCCACAGAAGCTCCAGCACAGGGAACCAGGGGGGCCCCAGCCACACGCAGCATTTAAGCTCCCAGCTGCAAATGCACAGGGGCCCATGTGCTGGGCACCAGGCTGACAAGGGGAGGACAGCCAGTGGTGTTTGCAGGAAATGGGTTTAATCAACAGGCGAGAATACACCCCAGCAATCCATAGGCAGAGGCAGCACGATTTGTTACGCTAAACACAATACTAATAGGTCAGGTGTGCTGCATTGACAAATCAATATCAAGTACAGGAATGTCTAGCTGTTTCTTAAAAAGCACTTTTATCCAGGTAGGTGTAAAACAGGATTCAGGCACTTTGCTGTTGAGAAGACAACACAAAGCATATTTCCTACCAAACAGGAGGACTACCTCTAATGCTGCTTGCAGTTCGTGCCCTACTTCCCACCCTACAAGTCCAGATATAACTCCATTAGGGACACTGGATCTGCCTCTCCTTGAGCACTTTGCCAGAGAGAAATTGCTTGGCAGCAATCAGAGAGCATGCAGTGTAGAGATGACCCCTGCAGTTTGTCTCTCAGATCTCAACAATAGCTTGGCCTGGCAACTTAGATCGGCTTATTATTTTGCCTTCAACACAAACTAGCTGCTACATGAGAAACATGGGTTAGACAGTTGTCTGATAACCTCTCCAACATGCTGAGCTCAGTGAAGCTGGATCCAAGTCTTTACTACGTGAGGGTGTTGTGTTGCATCAGAGTAACTGATGCCAAAACTTAAGAGCCACATAGTCCTGCCACATTACAGCACTAAGCCATTACACCCAGTAGTGTAGGATTATGAGCATTGTTCCAACAGTACTAGCTTCTACTTAAGAGAGGTGGGAAGTTCCACCTCTTCAAGTCTGTACTTGCTCACCCCAGTCTTGTTTCTTGCTTCCAGGAAACAAGAATTTCAACTATTTTTTGAAAAAGTTAAGTCCAGAAACAGCAGTACTCACACCAGGAGCAGATTCCACTCCTTTCCTTGAGGACAGAAGGACAACAGGCAAGGAGCAGAGCTTTTCATTTAGAAGTTCAATGGGCATTTGGTCTGTCAGGCTCAGCTACATCATGGTCTGGCAAGCCTGAAAGCACCAGCCTGTTCCAACTATTTGGAATATGATCAGACATCGCAGCTGAAGAGCTCTTAGCTCAACTGAAACATCTGCTGGCCAGGAGAGATCAGTGCTGACAGTGAGTATCTGTTACCTACACCCTCATGACTCTCCATCTAGGAGCCCACATCTCTCCCAGGCAGCCACTCCCCCAGCCCACCCTCCCACCACAGACTGAAGCCTTCACCACCAGGTAGCAGCAGAAAAATACAGATGAAGAATTAGACCTGGGAGGTCTTTAGACCTAGGAGACCTGATGACAAGGGATGTCAGGATCCTGACAGCTCCCCACAGCATGGGAAAGTGCCAGGAGGGTACATCCCAAACCTCCACATTTGGGAGTGGTAAGGAATTACAACTCGGTACTTCCCAGGACAGTAGCAGAGTTTACCAGCTGCAATCCTTACTGCACCACTGACCGCTCACCAATTCCTGCGTTCCCCAACTGCACTGTTCCAGCATCAAGGAATAGGTAGGAAGAGTACAGTTCACATCTCGGGCAATACTCACTCTTGCAGTCTTTCTCCAGGAGACAATGGAGACAGTAAGTGATTTTGCATGCAGTAGCTTTATTTTAAGCAGTTATGATCTAGTACAAGCAGCCTCCAGGAAGATAATTCTTTACATGGCATACTAGCTGAGGGTTTAAGACCAACAGCAACCATTGTTTTGAATATAGGCAATGCCTGGATACACTGATGAAGGACATACCATAGACAGCTTGCTAGGGAGGTGGGAGCATTGCAGAGCTTCAACTCTGTTCTCCGGGCCCAGAGCTCAGCCACCATTCCTGAAGGCAGCTACAAGCACTTAAGAGCGGCCCTGCTACTTCCACCACCTTCCTTAAAAGCTCCGGAGGATTTATTCACTAGTTCCCAACAGTCATCCAAGATGTGACAGCTCCACCCTCAGCTGGAGAGTGGAGTTTACATGAAGCCAAGACCAAAGTCCTCACCAGAGTCGTGCTAGGCAGGCCTGTGCTCATGGCCTTAGCCTTTACAGGAGGGTGGTGGAAGCTTCATGATCCCCTGCTCCTGCTGTCTCCACCTCCTTCTCCTGCAAGGTTTCCTCTGCCTGAGAGGTTTCCACCTCTGCCTGCCTGGGAGAGAAGGGTCCCACCAGCCAGGACAGAGGAGTGTTGTTTTTCAGGTAGTCCAGCAGCTCCTCCATGTACTCCTGGATCACAGCTAGGTTCCTGTGGCTCTGGGTCAAGACACTGCTGGACAAGTCCTGGAAGGAGTTTGCCACTGAGAAAGAAGCATGAAGCTCCTCTATGGTACTAAGAGATTGTTTCACCTTATCCTGAAAGCTTGAGGGAAGGCCTTGAATTGCAGACACTATTTTACAGCAGGTGATTTGCAGCTGCTGTGTGATACTGCATGCCATGAGCAGGGCCAGGGACTCCATCTCCTGGGAGAAGGCAGGAAGAAGATCAGAGGAGTTGGTTTTAGAAAAGTGAAGGGGATGCCCAGTGCCCTTTTTCTTCCCTCCCCAGGAGGTACCTCTGGCTCTGCAGAGCTTGTATCTCCACTCGCTTTGGAAGACTTCCTACTCCAGTCCAGCCACATCTGGTGTAGTTTCTCCTGCCCCTCCTGAAGCTTTTGATTAAAGCCTTGCTTAAACACTTCAATCTGTGGCAGGGGAAGATCAGAGCATCAAGACAGACAGATCTGCTGGTGAGCAGCACAGTTCTTTATCATAGCAATGAAGTTGAGACCAAGCCAATGACTTGGTCCCCTCCTTCCAAGAGGCTGGGCCCTACCTACCAGTTCAATGACGCGGTGAAGCTGTGCAAGGGCCTCCTGCATGCCCTGCCAGACCTGCTTCATTTTGTCTGTTGAGTGCAGGTAGGCAAATAGGCGAAGTTCATCAGAGAGAGAACCCAACCTCACAAAGTATCTCCTCGTCTCCTGCTGCTGCTCCACTGACATAATGCCTGCACCCTCCTCAGATGCTGCCAGTTTGGCTGAGGAAAGAGACAGTATCTGTAAGTGTCTGGTCAGAGATGCTTACCACACAAACAAGTATCAGGAGATCTTGGACAGGTAGCCTTCAGCACGGCTCTTCCCATTAGACCCATTCCAGAGCAGTGACATGAGGAATGGGGTTGATCATCCCCTGTTTGGTGGTTCCCATTACAAGTAGTCACATACACCATTTCCTTACCTAGTTCCTCATTTCCAAGAGGGAGACAGCCATCTTCTGTTCTCCCCAGCACAGCTTCTGCTCCACTTATAGCTGTCTGGCCCACTCTGGAGTCCATGACCATCCCCACACTGCTGGTCACTGCAGATCTGGCAGCCTCCACACCACTCTGAAGAGTCTCCTTCGTTACATCTATCGCCTCCGTCACTTTGCTGCTCACAGCATCCTTCGCATCAGCCACTCTGGATGACACCAGCTCTTTTGTGTCAGAGATAATCTGTGGAAGAGGAGACTTACGTCAGAGAAGGGACTGGGTCACGTAGCACACTAAAATTCTGAATTGCACTGAGAGGACAGTCAGCACAACATCTGAGTGTTTACTCCTGCAGGAGCTTGCACCATGCACCTAGGGCTAGTTTTTTCCTCATACAAGAGCTAACTTCACTCCCAAGGTTAGAAACCCTGAAAACCAGGCCCCTCCTCCAGCCAGGGACCACACAGACTTGGATTCTTACCTGTTCCACTGGCTTTTGAAGGAGTGGAAGCTTTTCCCCTAGTTTATCCAAGCCCTTGGAGGCGTACTCACTTGCTGCAGAAACTGAAAATGGAGTAAAAAAAAGTGTCAAAACCTGGTTTTCTGCTATTCCATCTCACGTTCTATCTTCCTAAGCATGTTGCTCTGCAGGAAGCCTAGATGAAAGTCTCCATTCAGATCACCAAGCCAGGTGCATCATAAGCTGAGTTTGTAGAGCAGCTTGCCTTAGTCTCCTCATAGATCTGTTCACTTTGCAAGCAGCCAGTGGCTATGTCTGGCCATTTGTACAGACATAGCCACCTACATCGGACACCCTCCTGCAGCTTCTTGAGCTCTTGACTAAATAGATGCATAGCCCTCATCTCTGCCCAAACCTCCACATCCCAAGGATCCAGGACCACATAGTAACTGACAGGAGGAAAATGTCCTTTCTGGGTTTAGAGTAAACTCAGGCCTGTCACATAAACTATTTTGCCAGACACTTGTCATTAGTAATAGCCCCTCTCTCACCAGGAGTTTAGAGCTTCTTCTCTATGCTACAGTCATGTTCTTTAAGGGCCATGGCAAACAGGACCTTTAGGTGTGTGTAACAGTCCTCCAAGAGGAAGCTTTTTCCTGTAGCCACCATGAGCTTGTAAGAATCCTACTGTAAGCATCTGCCACCTCATACTTTGGACCTTGCAAGATCAGTTTTAGGGAAGTCAACGTCAGAGTCACATCCTGGTCCTCCATCAGACTACTTGGACTAGGATGCAGCTTTTTTAGCCAGGAGTTGTCATTTTAGTATGGCGATGGCAAGGTGCATTTCCACATCCTCTGGCTCCTTCCAGAGCTGGAAGGAGCCAGAGAGTCCCTCACAGACAGGTGCAAGCCTGCCCTTCCGCAGGGGATTACCATGAGGCTCCAGGGTAGTCAGAACTGGCTGCACACAGCTGGCTGTGGCTTCGGTCACACTCTTCACTCCTTTCTCTGCTGCATCACACACAGATCTGATGTAGGGGTGGCTCTCCTTAGTGGAGGCATAAGCTGTAGAAACCATGTCACAGGCAGAGCTGACCAAGGTCAGGTTAGCCACCTGACTTACCACATCCTAGAAGAGGGGAAAAAAGAAAGAGAGCCATGAAGCTTGCAAACATGACCCTGAGCTTCCTATGCAGTTTTGCCCCAAAATTTCCTCTTCTGTTTGCCTGTTCAAAGTCACCTAGTCTGGGTGAGGAAGCAAGGCTTGCCTTGCTTGGACACTTGTTTTAAAATCTACAACTCAGTTAAATAAGCCGTGGAGCATTAACACTTATGGTTGGTCCATTCTAGCAAGATCTTGCTCTAGCACAACGCTACCAAAGGGACAGCTGAGTCTGTGGGCAAGCTAAATACTTCTGTACCCATATCCAGCTGTAATTCATTTGGTACAGCTATTTAACAAGCTAATACCCCAGGAAAAGCTTCACCACACAGGATCAAGTTGCTTTTAAGTCGACAGACTTTACACCAGTCTGCAAGAAGCATACTGCTGGTCATGGGAGTAAAACAAGCGCAGCAGGTTTCAGGGCTGTTGAAGCATTGGAACCTTTCCACAGGAACACTGCCTGCAGATAGCCAGGATCTTCACTACAGAGTTAGAGAAACACCTTTCCAAGCCAAGAAACAGGCTGTTTTGCTTAGCCCAAGAGGTTACTTATGCAGTCTTCAGGCCTGCTCTTTTGGCTGTGCCAGCACTCACATTTCCAGAGAAGCTGCAGGGCACAGCTCGAGCAGAGGAAACACTCTGCTTGTTGTGGGGGGCTTGCCTCCCCCAGCCACAGCAGGGCCGCCTCCTCCTACCCGCACCCAGGAGCCAGCACTCATTACATCTCACAGGGAGCACCTACCTGCTGCTCCTCTTCCTTCACCTCCAGGGAGCTCTTGGCAGCTTCCTCTTTGTCAGGCACAGCAGAGGCCATTGCAGCTGAAATGCAAGTAGAAACACAGTTTTAGGAAGAGGAAGAGACAAGACAGACAGGGAGCCTCCAGAGGAATTCCCCTTCCCAGGGGATGCTTCCCTCCGACCTCATTAAAGGGAGAGGTTTCATTACCACCCATTTTGGAGATGTTCCCATTACAGAAGGAAGGGACCTGGGCTACTTGCAAAGCCATCTAGTAGTCAGGTTTCACAGGGTTTGTTAATTAGAGGAATGAAGAGAACAAAGTCTTTCCTCACCCAGGGAGGACCTAGCGCTTATTATCAATATATCAATACATTATCAATAATTATTATCAATATATTTAGAAGAGGCACTGGGTACCTCCTTCCTCCCCATCGAGACTTCAGGGAGGTCTTGCATTAGAGAGGTAGTAACAGCAGAACTGGAAAATAAAGCAGCTCAAGATGCCACCCTACTGCTGCTAGCACACCCCAACCAGAACCAGCTTTTCACTCAAAACCAGCACAGGCTGTAGCCAACCTTTCAGGCAGGACCACAAGCAACCTTGGGTTAACTAACACTAATTCCATAATTAAGCCGGGTAAGAAACATCTAAACATGAACCAGGAGTTCACAGAACAATTACAGCCTTAACACCTGAAAACTTCCCCCCAAAATTTGAGAACAGTACCTTCTTGTCCGGTTAGAGGCAAGCAGACAATCAGCAAGGAAGAACCAGACACCACACCATGCTCCAGCATCCCTGCTCTGCCTTTTTATACCGGCTGGGGAAGTGGGGTAAGGAGGGACCCTCAGCGACTGACAGCTCTGGGCAGCCAATCTCTGTCCTGGCCAATTAGGGGTGGGATGGGACAGAGATGGACCCTGCTGTGGCTCGTTAATTGCTCTGTAATCAGGCAGGGACAGCTTGCCCTGTGTAAAGGAGCTCCCTTCGGAGGCCAGTGCTCCTGCAAAACGCGAGGCATTGCTGGCATGGACCGTGCACCCTTTATGACGTTGCCTCAGATCACGCACTGTTTGGAAGCAGCAATTAGTTTTGTTTCTCTTTTTGAGGGGAAACAATAACCAGAAAAGAAAAGCAAATATAGTAAAACAAATCCAGAGAAGGACTTCACACCTAATGTGGGATTCCTCTTCCTTTTACCTGCTAGTGCTTAACGTTTAATAACAGAAGTAGCTGCTCAGCTGCTGCCTAATCTTAGAAGCACTGGCACTCAAGTTTCTCATCTGGAAGTCCCCAGAGAGCCCGGTCTCTCTACATCTTCCCCAAAGGCCTGCAGGGTGAGCATCCTGAGCATAAGGCTGGTTAGTAGCCAGGGTAGACCCCTTCTGCTTCAGTGTGTACTTTCAGGGCGGATCTGACTCATGCCAGCCCCCTCAGACAATCCGCTTTCCTTCAAACACAATTGCACAGCAGCCCACTGATCTTTCCGTGCATTTTGAGAATTGCAGCTTCCATTCATCCCTGCGCTGGGGGGAGTTTGGACACGGGGTCCAAACTGGGAGTTTGGCAGCCTGGGTCAGCCATGGTCCTCCCCACCTCAGCAGGGCTTCGCCTCGCTGCAGAAAGACCCTTCCGATTCACCGGGTTTCAGACCACGCAGGGACCTCCGCGTGGTGGTGGGCACCGTCAGCGGGAAGAGGGAAGCCAACGGCGTCTGGGTCCTGCAAGGACTCTCCCTGTGTGTGATCTAGTGACTTCAAAATACAGCGGTCTTGGAAACTGCTCTGGTTTACTTTATAGAGGAACAATTATATTGAACAATCGCAGGAGCAGTGGGTTTCCCACCAGTCTGTGTCTTTGGAGCTGCTTTTCTCTGGCTTCTCTGAGGATTGACTCCACCAGGATTGAGGACAGAAGCAGTAAATCACAAAAGTCTGGAAGTCCTTTGTGACTGTGGTTATTTTAACTATTTACTAAGCAAGTCCCTCTCTTTTGCTACAGAGCCCGAGCTTTTTGTACTTACAGAAATGCAAATAGAAGGATAAATTGTGCTTGTCTTGCACAATGACTGGTCTCTGGGAAGGCAGCATTTACCAGGCACTGGACACATCTGCACACCTGAGGGTCCCACGTGCCCACGGCTCGCGCTTCATCCCTGGGGATGTTGCAGCTCTGGGGTAGCTGCAGATTTGGGATTCTGCTCCCTCAAGTGTCTAGAGGAGGGACCAGCCCAGTTAAAGACCTGAGGAGCACACAACAGCTTAGTCTTTGCGCAAGGTGGGACTAAGTATGTGACAGAGCAATCTTCAGAGTCAAACCACGCATTTGGAAGCACCCAAAACTACCATCTGAGGGAAGGACCATCAAACTACCATCTGATGGAACAGGTTACCCAGGGAAGTTGTGGATGCTCCATCCCTGGAGGTGTTCAAGGCCAGGCTGGATGAGGCTTTGAGCAGCCTGATCTAGTGGGAGGTGTCCCTGCCCAGGGCAGGGGGGTTGGAACTACATGATCTTTAAGGTCCCTTCCAACCTGAACCATTCTATAAGGGCTGGTGTCTCCAGCTGTGCAAATAGCTGTGCTGGGAGTGCAGCAAGGAAACATGGCAGCGGGGACCAAGGCTGGAGGCCCCCGGAGGGAGCTCAGATGCTTGCTGTGGGTGCCCTGGAGGAGCCACATCGAGCAGCTGTGACACACCGAGAAGAGCCTCAGGTCTCTGCCAGGGCTTTATAGGCTTCAACTGATGTCTAACATTTGCTTTAGGTCCCTCCTAGAGCCAATCCTGGCTCTAAGAGCCAGCTTTGGTGGCCTGACTGCTGTGTGAAAGGCCACAGCAGCCATGTTCACCTGCGGTGATGGTGGTGTCTGCCCTCGCACGTCAAGCTGACGGAAACCAGACCAACGTGGCGCGGAGCAGCGAGCGTGGCTGGAAACGATGCTCGCACAGCCGGTTACAAAACGTGGTTCCTTTCAGCCCTGTCCTTGGCAGGACGCCGAGCAGGACTCCTGCTGCCAGAGCCAGATAAAGAAGATGGCAGATCTTTACACAGCAGAACAGTGGGGAGCAGGTAAAGCTCAATCAGGGAGGAAAACAGACTTTAGCCAGTCTTTTAGATATACAAAACAGCTACCCTGATAAACCCAAACAACTCAAATGTAACAGAGATAAAAGCAAATCCTTCCTAATCAGGTGATTGAAAATAAAACTGAAATTTCTATGTCTTTTCTCCTTTGGCTATAAAATCTGAAAGGGAACCCAGGCAGTCCTTAGCTTGTTCTGAGGCCACCCACACCCCGCGTGCACAGTGGCAGAGGGGCAGGGCTTGTACATGGGTGCAGGATGTCTTAGCCTGAGGGGCATGGGGAGCAGCTCCGGGCAGAGCAGGGGCGAGCAATGGCCCCCATGTCCTGTTTGCCTGGCTGGTGAAGGCCCCCTTGGCATTGAATTCAGCTCTCCTATAACCTGGATTAATTCCATGCATCAGCATGTTTCTGGTATCACCTCTTGTATTTTTGCATAAGGGTAGAACGGCTACTGGGTTTTGAGAGGAATAAACGTGCGCTGAATATCTGCCCAACAAAACCTTAGAAATACCTAGAAAAAAAAAATGTTGGACTGGATGGTCCCACACAGACACTGACTTGGTTGCATAAGTTTCATCATCGATAGCTGTGGGCATGTGTAAAAGCAGTTTCTTGTTCCTAGATAACATTATTGATGAGCAATAAGATTTTGGGCTATTTAAGGGGCACTCCATTTCTAAGTTTTTCTGAGGTGCCACAGTCCTTTGCAGACCAGGTTCCAGTTATCTGTTGATAACTGTACCAGTTATTGACAGATGTCCTTATGTCCCTGGATTCTGAACATTACAAGTAATTCAGTTGCTCTGATGATGGACACTATGCACCAAAGATCCTAGTTTTTACACTAAATATAAGGCATTAGCTGTGGTTTCTCAGGTGCATTTACTGGTAAACTCATTGTTGGAAAAAGGAAAAAATACCTTTGAATGTCCCTGGCTGCACAAAGATCACAGTGTTGTGCAGTTTTCTGGATGATGAGCTTGGGTGATTGTGAGGTTGCAAAATAAGTCTGCTGTAATGGCCATGAAATGACTGGCAAGTGTGATGCTGGAGGCTAATCCAGTAAATCTGGAGGTTCTGACATACTGTCTCTCGTCAGAGCTCCCTATTGCCATAATAGGGAACATATGAGCAATCAGAATCTAAATCCCTCTCTATGCTCCCTTGTATCTTTTCTGCAAAAGAGGAAAAAAAATCTTCTGCGCGTGAACTGTCCTCCAGACAAGCTCTGAAGCGGTAGTAAACGCCATGTCAGAGGATCCATCGTCCCACAAGGCTTTGAGGAAGGAGCAGTGTTTGTGCCATTATCCCTGAGGTCTGTCTTTCCCTTTCTGTTTCAGACGGACAGCAGCATCCTCAAAATACGTCATCCTCCAGCATGAGGAGCCATGCACCCACCTCTCATTGCTCCTCATATCCTCAGCTGTGAACACCATGTGCAGCAGGGGCAGCGTATCAAGGGTAGAGACCAAGCTGGGTCTTATGGTGCTGAGTAGAGGACTTGAGGTGAGTAGGTGCTCCACTTGACAGAGCTCCTAGTAAGGCTTTGGACCATCACACTCATGATGGTTGCACAGGGACAGAAGGGCCCGTGGTGTCTTGAGCTGTTCACGCGGTCTTCTCTGCCTGAAGTGAGTCTCCTGAAGATCTTTATATGAGAAACTGAATTTTGAACCTGTGGAAATGGGAGCTACCACTGCTTCCAACCATCTTCCAGAATAGGAGCTTCATCCAGCTCATCAGTACAGCACAAACCTTTAAGGCACCCCAAACCCTCTTAGGAGGAGGGCTGCTCCTGCTGTCCCACACCCATCAGGTGCACGGAGGCAGTGATCAACCCTCAAATCCTACAGGTTTCCCAGAAAACAAAAATGCATTACTGTTTCTGTTGCTCCTGTGCTCGAGCTGCCATGCAGTAGACAGCCAAGCAGTTAGATCTCCCTCTTAGCTCCCTTTGGCTGTCACCAGGGGAAACAAGCACCAGTTACAAAGAGATGGATGCATCAGCCTGACTCAGCACCTGAACTCCTGCGGGACACCTTTCCAAAATATACTGTCTTCCAAGAAATTGCCCCTGTCCTCTCTTGCACCCTTTCTTTGCCACTCGTTTTTCACAGCTCTTTTTGAAAGCAGGATGTTTTGCTAAGCCCCCTTGGCAGAAAAAAGCTCGCAGAGAGGTAGAAAACAGCAAGCGATTTCACGTTATGGGTCTGCTGCTGTTAGTCACCAAAAGGCATGTCCTAGTGCTTTGTGTCACAGGGAGAGCAGAGACTCTCTACCTGGAAACTGCTGCTCAGGTCCTTTGTAGTATTGGCTGAGCCTTTCTGTCTCAGGAAGATGTAATGAGCGCGAGAGCTGTCAGCCTGCCGCGGAGCTTAGCGTAATCGCTGCACAGCCGGGTTTCAATAGCTGGGTAGTTATGGGATAGTTATGGTGATAACTACCCCTTTGCCTCGGCCAAACCTGCACAGCACCTGTGTTTGCAAGGAAGGCGAAGACGAACAACCAAAAACAGAAAGGGAGACACTGGGTAAAACAAACAGGAGAGTTTTTGATGTTTTTCTCCTCCACTAAAGATCAGTAAAGCCCTTGCCATGGACTCGCCCAAGCCAGATTTATTTTGGTGTAACAGATAACCTTTTTTTCCCCTTGTTTAGCAGGGGTGAAGGGGATAGGAAGAGCTAGCCAGAATGGCATTGGCTGTAGTTTTTGCTCATGGGCAACACAATTAATGCAGGCAGGTGACGGAGCTGAACTGAATCAGAGAATCCTTTGCTGCCCGATCATTGACGCTTGATGGGAAAACCGGCGCTACAGAGTCTGCATCCAGCTCAGTGGCAAGATGCTAAAATAGTCAGCAGACTTGGGAGTAGTTCCCCTGGATGTAGGCAGACTCTGAAGGACTGGACAACACCAAGGAGAAGATTGGCATTTTTTTTTAATGACAGCATGGTGGTGCTGACCAAATGCAGTAACTGGTTGAGCAATAGTTGGTCTTCAGAACTGAGCATCATCCATCAGTAGGTACTATGAACTGTCCTGATCTGGGGTAGGGGTGGTCAACACAGCAATGTTAATACAACAGAAGTCCAAAACTAGAGGCCTTCTTCCCATCTGCTTTACCTTGGACCTGTTGAGTGTGTTCCAAGCACTGGTAAATCCCTGTAACTGCAATTTCAAAGAGACTAATGGGAGGATAGAGAGCTGAGCCTTGCTTGGGAGGGCTGCCTGGGCAACAACTCCAACTTTTCCCGTTTCAACTTCTTCAAGGTATGGGGTCTTTTCTTTTCCTGCTGAAACTTATCCTAACCACACTGGACAAGGAAGAAAAAATTACTGCATTACAACGGTTATGCTAGAAATTAGCATGTTTCTGCTGCTGCTGGATCAGGCTGGCCCTGCTCTTCACACCTGGCCAAACTCTGCACTAGGTGGACCTGTTCCTTGTAATATTTGTGCTCATGGACTAAAGTGGATAAGGAGGCCGCTGTGAAGCACTGCATAAGGATCCCGTCCTGCACAAGGTAACTGTAATATGCCTGTCCTCAGGTGTGCAGTCAAAGTTATTCTGGCTATTGGCTCTGAAAGTGTGGCAGACCCTCTTGTAGGGAAGAGAAGTGGGTTGGGAGTGATCTGAGAGATGTACTGAGCTCAGCTGGGAAAGCCAGCACCTCTGAGAAGGCGAGCCGAGCATCCGTGCGTGGGCAGGGATGGAGGGTCAGGTTTGTCTGTGGGGTGGCAGCCAAGTTCTCAGCACTGCAGGTGGATGCTCATCTGTGCCTCTCTGCAGCTAAAACATTCTTTGGGGATGCATGTTTGTGTGTGTGTGTGGCTGAGGGGAGGTCTTTCTTCCTATTCACTGCTAAGGCCACGTATTGCAAGGGAAAGACGCTACCCAAGGTGGGGACAGGGAGAATGCAGATGCTGTTGTGCTGTGAAGGGCACGAGTTGAGTGTAAATCCTGTATAGAAGTTGCGGGAGGTAACTGATCCATCCAACTGGTGCTGATGGCCTGCTCCAGCCGGTGCTAGAGACATCAGTGAATCATCCAGCTCAGTTAATCTCAGAGGGTCAGAGCTAACAGTTTATTCTGTCTTTGTATCACATGGCAAGCATTTGCGCCGGCTGCAAATGAATCGCTGTTTCCGTACTCATTACTGCACTGATGTTTGAAGACCACAGAGCTACTGTGGAAGAGAAGGGCTCCAAACAAGGCAGAGGAGAGCCCGCGGATGCTGTACCCACCACAACCGCTCCTTCCACTTTCAAACATTCCACACCAATTAGAGGTAGTCTTCCCAGTGCTAATGATGGGAACAGGGAGGCCGGAGCACTGGGCTGGACTTGGGGACTGTGGGACTCTCTCCTCAGTTCTGCCAGCTGCCTGCGGGGAGAATTTCTCTGAGACTGTTGGGCTTTCTGTCTCAGCTTCTCCATCTTTAAAATGGTGATCATGCTTTTGACCTTTTTCCACAACATGCTCTGTGGTCTGCTGATGAAAAGTGCTAGGTGAGAGCTAGGGATTACTGATAATAAACTCGACACTTACCATTAGAAAGGCAGTTCCTGCTCAAGTCAAGCCGCAGTCCCCTTAACCAGAGAAATGGGGTTTCTCTGTGCAGACCTGGCCAGCACCGTTTTCCATGTCCTTGGACTTGCTTCCCTCCAGCAAGAGGTGGCACATTCAGCCTCTGATGTGGGGACGTGCTGATGCAGGAGCTCAGCTCGAGTGTGTAAGCAGAGCTGTCAGGAGGACAAGCTGGGGTCCGCTGCCCATCAAATCTCGCTCCTTCTCCTGAGACCTGGGCGAACTACACACAGTGACTGTATGAAATAGGTGCCTGTCCCCTGAGAAGATGCTACCAGCTGCCTTCCACCAGCATCCCTTTTAGCTGGTCCAGGACTTCCAGGTGGGTTGGACTGCTGGGGAACTCCTAGCTGAAGCAGGCAATAGTAGGTTACCCATAGGAGACCATCCAAACTTCTCCAACAGCATCTTTAGTTCAGAGACTGATGCCTGGCTAACTCTGCTTGGTTTCATGATGCATGTGCACAGAGGGGGTTATCGCTCTTCAACAAAGTAGAATAGGAGGTCTCATGCCCCTCTGCTCCACAGCACGCTTGCTTTGATTGTACTAACCTCTTTCAATCATCACCGTATCATGCGATCAGCAGGTAACCTAGGCCCAATGTTTGACAAAGGTGCCCACTAAACTGTCAGAAACACCCTTCAGAAATATCGTTTGAAGTTCCTTACAGAAAAAGAAACTGGAGCTTGAAATATATACAGAGCACAGAAGAATAGGCTCTAGCAGCACATTTTGAAAATCAGTGCTTTAGGCAATCTCCTTAGCAGCTTGTTAGATGTTTTATAAGTGTCCTTCCCAGCTCCAGAAGAAATAATGCTACTAATGATTGTGTCAGATACAAAATAATTTCACAGCCTTTTTTGTCTGCAAGCTTTCCAACTTCAATAAATCACATGCCCTTCTGTGCAGCTGAAGGAATCCAAAACGTATAGTACAGACAGCTTGGCTGGCAAAAATAAAATAAAATTAAAATAAAATAAAATAAAATAAAATAAAATAAAATAAAATAAAATAAAATGGACATCAGAGCTATCTTTTTCTGCATTAGTTCCAGCCAATACCTTGTTTGCCTGAGCAAGTCAGGCACTTGCTGAGCTGTGACACCGTCTCATTGTGATACTCGCCTCATCCCAGGAGGAGGTGTTAAAGTATTAAGCATGGAGGGGCATAATAAGGGAATCGGCACACACCTGCATGTTTCACTGGTCCGCAAAGTGGACTGGTGTGTCCCTGAGAGAGGCGGTGAACATCCAAGCTCCCCCAGGGCTGGGGTGGTGGGATAGTCACCCTGATGGTGGAAATTATTTGCACGTCTGATGTACTGGGGAAGTGTTTTAGCCAGTGAACTGTGGGAATTAGTGAGCTCCCTGCAAATACTCCTGTGCTCAGGACAATTGTCCTTGTGGACATAACCACACCTGAATGATCACATCAATCCACCAGAAAAAGCTTTCCTGCCAGCGGCATTCTTGGAGACAGCAGGGCAGAAAGGACACAAGTGCCTTGGTGCCTTCTACCCAACAACACACCCGTGAGAAGTTTACTTCTTTGATTTTAAGGATGGAATATCATATAGGGGAAGTGGCAAACTCATTTTACACTTCTCCTTTGAAACAGCTGGTTTATTTCTAACAAAATAATTGGAACCCAGGCTAGAGTTATTTGAAATAGCCAGCAAAAATTCACATTTCCAAGGGGTCATTTGAAACTCCCTGTTGAATTTTCACTGTGGGTGATGGGGGAAAGGTCCCAGAAATGACTGTTTAAAAAAACAAAATGATGCATTGAAAAGAGCAAAGGATAATTAATCTTCAGGGCTCAATGAAGTCACAGACCACGAATAAATAACTTGCACTGCTATATTGATTGCATTCATCTACTTTTTTTGTTCTGAATAATAGAAAATATCACTCCAGACTCTTGCAGAAAGTAGGCTAAGACCAAGAGCTCTCCAACATCAAGGTTTGGCCTCCATTGTTCTGTAGAGCACTTGAATGGGGTGATGACCTGCTCTTCTGCTCCTCCTCCCTTGCGGGTGCTCCCTCCTCTTCAGTCCAGCTTGTTGCGTATGCGATTGTGGGCTGGGGTGGTTAGAGCTGCTCCATCTACGTCGGTGGATGAGAGAGGACTCACCCCAGCCTGCAGAAGGAGAAACACGAGCATGCATGTCCCTTGACCACACATGGTCCCCAAGCCGTGGACCTGATGAGGCAGGTTCACATCTCATGGCTTCTTGCAGATCCTAGCTGAGCTTTATCTGGAATTTGTACGCTCTCCAACCAATTCTCTGGTGCCTTCTAGAGTGTGAGCTCACACAATGATCTTTCCCTCAATTAGGATACTTAGACTACCTTTTTCTTGTTCGGTTGCCTATTTTTTTACATTTTGAAAGGATTTAATTACCTTTGAAACCTCTTCCCTGTTCTCAAAGATCTGATTGAAGTTTAGCCAATGGATTCAGAAACTACAGTGTAGGGACAATTTAAAAACCCAAAGGAGACAGTTACATGGCAATGTGAAATAGTATATAATCCATTTGAGTTTAATTTATCCCTATATGTTAACTGATGTAATTTTCAGAAATTTATTCCAGTCCTGTGTGTCCCCTCTTTTTTTCCTTTGAACCTGTCACCAACTGGCAGATGTTCCCCCTCCAGACCTGCCAGGGACCCCACACCGGGAAGTGCGGCAGCCTCAGCTCACAACCTTTTCAGTGTGTCTACGGATAAAAAACGCAATTCAAATGAGAAACAAAAGGTCAGAAATCAGAAAGCATGCGATTCACTAAATTGAAATTTTTGTGTGTGGATACTTAATCTCTTAATTGTTAGTTATTCCTGAAGTCCTGGGCTCTGCCATAGAGGTAAGCGGGCAACTCAAGTGTAGTTATCTTCTTTGGGACATCTTCATCTTCCACTCGTTTTGTTTCCACTGCAATGCCCTGTGTCTAAACTTTGGTTCTTATCTTGTGTATTCCACTGGCATGAGTCATGATAAACCCCCGATGAGGTCCCTGTTCCCTTCACCCATGGCCACCATCTCAGCGGATGGTGGGGAGCAGCCTGCCCCTCACATGGATCCATCATAGGCCACGGATAGCGCAAGCTTTTTATTTCTGGTAGAAAAGACTCCCAGTAACTGCAGGCTAAGATTGATAAAAATGACTGGTTGAGGCAATTTGGTGTTTTCAATCCTCCCATACATTGGCCTTTTTGGAAACTACCTGACCTTTAGTGTCCTTGTTCAAACTGTCTTCCAGCTGTACCATTGACTGACCCCAAATGGATGTCTTTTTTCCACATAGCATGGCTTGAGGCTTTCATGGGAGAATGATGATGCAATATACAGTCCTCAAGGTCTGGAAACATCATTTTATAGAGGAGACTCTGGGTCATACTTCTGGGCAGGGAGACCAGGGTGGGTGTTATTAAGTGCATAGGTGGGTCTGAATGACAGTTGTCCGTGGTCAGTTGAATTCTAGCTCCCAAAAACAAATATTGAGGCTTTAGACTGCCACCCCTCTGCCCTGGGCAGGGACACCTCCCACCAGACCAAGCTGCTCCAAGCCCCGTCCAACCTGGCCTTGAACCCCTCCAGGGATGGGGCAGCCACAGCTTCTCTGGGCAACCTGGGCCAGGGGCTCACCACCCTCATTACCAAAAGAAGTGCTTGGTTTTGCAAATAAACTTCCAATCTTATGTGGCTATGTGATGCCAGGCAACCACGATCACTTATAAATGTAGAAATATTATGGGATAACACTGATGTAATCAAAGGTAACTTGACTGTAACATTCATATACTGTTTTCCCCATCTGCCAAAAGCTTTTTTATTGCTTTGTTTGTTTGCTTGCTTTGTTTGCTTTACAAGCTACAACGTGCTTGTAGAAGTTAATTTTAAAGATGTTACCGGAGAAATGTATGTGTCTATACTGTGGGGTCACCTATATTTAGACTGATATCCTTGATTATTAACAACAGCGTTTTTTCCATGCTGCCATGGCTTCATGGACATCCCTGCACCAGCACCCTCCGGAACGGCTGGCTCAACTCTGCCTCTGGGAGAAGGTGTATTTTCCTCTTCCTGCTGTAAATCTCTTTTCTGAGCCATCCCTGGAGGCTCAAAACTCCAGTGATGGTCATGGTGAGCCGTGGCCAGGAGCTCCCCTCCCTGCTTCAGTGGGATTGCTGTTTTCTGTGGCAGACTTTTCCAGAAATTTCTAAAGTTCAGGGAGATGTGCGGCAGCTCAGTTCGTAACTCACGACTTGCTGGTGCTTCATTCGACTGTGTGCTCTCAAGTAGCCTTTGTTTGCATTGTTATCTGGAGCAGTGTGATATGACTGTCCTACTTTGCCTCTCATAAAAATAGCACAGAAATAAGGTTTGATCTCTTCCCAACCGCAGAGATAATTGTGAGCTGTTTGCTTCCACAATCTTCCTAGTCAGTTGCTACAGCTATTTTAAAATGTTTCTTTCAGAGATTTTTTTGTTTGTTTGTTTGTTGATGGGGTCACCGAGATTCGCGGTAAATCCTGATTCACCTGTGAAAATACTTTTTTATTTCACTGACAGAACATTTTGTATTAGATGTTACAGCATTAGTGTATCTTAATATGTATCCCTTTCTTTTGCCATTCTTTAAAGTCGTTTGGAAAATACAATTTTCAAATCTTTTATTGCACATCCTTTTATAAAAGTGTCTCCATAGCTGCCTCTTTCTTTCTTTTTTTTTTTTTTTTTTTTTTTTGTAAATCAGGTTTGTCGCTGATAGGATCAGATCTGAAATCATTTGTTATGTTCCTTACGTTTTTCATTTCTGAAGTCAGGCATTGCTTTTTACACAGTTTCGGGATGGGGGGGGGTGTTTGAGGCTTTTGTACTTCTTTTCTCCCCTTTTAATAGCGATTCTAGTGTTTGTCAGACAGTTTTATTTCTGGCATCTTTGTTCTCTGCTTTATGTGATCTTTCCTGTTGGTGCCTTCCTACAAGTTTTCTAACCAAATTTCTTTAATTTCCAATTGATGTACTTTCTCTTCCTGTTGACATGGAAGAAAAGCAGAAGAAACATTATAGACTTTATGCTGGTTCAACAGTCTAATAAGAGGCAGTAAAAAACAGTACGCACTGAAAGGGGGAAAGCAGCTCCTTATAAATCTCATAGGTTTCTTGTAATGGAAAAATAATATATCTGACAAATATAAGTGACTTCCAAAGGAGAACGGCACCAAGGTGGGGATCCAGCAAAGCCAGGGCGGGAACATAAATCAGTTGCTTCATAAAGTGGATCTCCTTCAGGAGAAGAAACGGAGTGACTTCCACCAGTTTCTGGTTGTCGGTGGAGGGTGATATATGGTGTATCGAGGTCTGCGTAGAGATGGATTTCTTCACTATATTTCCCCAAGAATTCAGAAAGAGGGTTTTATCATACGCCACAGTGAAAATCTGAGTACGATAATTGAGTCGCTGAACACTGATGTGAAAAAGTAACTAGCAGTTTAGAAAAACTTACCCAGCTACTGAGGCAGGCCGGAATGAATCGTGCTCAGCTGCTGCTGTTTACATTTCTCATGCTCTGCTTGTTTCTTCCATTTCTTACAACCCTCTTTGTTTTGGCTGTATCTCTTCTTGATGCCGCTGCACATCCCAGCTGGGTTTCAGCTGTGCTGGGGGTGGAGAGAGCAGCCAAGGAATCGCGGTAGGGCCCTCATAAACCATTTCTGCTATGCTATTTAATTCATGAAGTCTGTATTTATGGCGTTGAAGTCTAACTGAGAGTCAGGGCCACGGTGTGCTGCACTCACACACAATCCAAAGCAAGGAGTGAGACTGATGCAAAAACCTTCCAGCCAGGGCAGGGGGGCAGCAAATGGGAGAAATGTCAGAAAAACCATGAGCTATTGCTAATAAAACTAGGCAGAACTGCCAGTGCATGGCAGGTGCCTTTGCAGCATCCCAGCCGAGCTGAGGTGTCAAGCTGGGGACAGCATCGCATCCCATCAGTGATAGGTGCAGGGTGAGCTGACAGCCCGGGAAATGCCCAGGAAGGACATGAATTCAGGGCGGTTTGCATGTGCTGACTCTAGAGGAGCAAAGCTAAAAAAGCTGCCCTCATTACAGTAATTACAGCCGCGAAAGGCATGCAACTTTTTTTTTTTTTTTTTTTTTCCAAAATACTGAACTTTCCCTCGGAAGGTATTAGCAAAGCCATCCCTCACCACCACCTCCCCAGAGTCCCCCTGGCTCGAGAGCTGCTTATTTAAATGATTCCCACCTCTTGTCAGTAGTAAGGGGGAAACCCCATGGGCCCAACAGGAAATATTGAGCAGCAATACAGCCTTTTAAAAGGAATACGTTTTCTGTGTAAGAAGACCAAGCTAGCCACGGAGAAATTGTTCCCCGAAGAGCAGGAACATCATGAGGCCTTTCCTCCAAGTTTCCAAGAATCACTGCCACCAGGTAATGCTTGCTATTGATCAGGCACCGCCTCAAGCCATTTCTTCACTTTCTCATTTATGAGCCTGTTTTAAGAACCTTATAACTCAGCTGTTGGAGATGGAACAAAGGAGGAAATGAGGGGAACGTGTAACACTTGGGAATTCTGCTGAAATACGCCACTTGCAAATGGTCTCATCCTCTCTCAGTACCTTGGTGAGCCTGACCTGGCCCTCCCTGGGTTCATATCTAAGAGCAAGAATAAATGTTGCACTCAACAAGTCCAAGGGAGATGTTTCCGCTGCATCCACCTGTGACCTTCTTGTTCTCTTCAGATGTGCCAGGGATAGAAGGGTCCATCTGACTGTATGTGCCGAAACAATTGCTGGAGCTGCACAGCTCTTAACGCACGTGAAGCCACAGGGAATTTATTCTCCCTCCTGTTCAGAGCTAAATTAGCATAAAGTGATTATACTGACACAGACGTATCCACCAGCACACTCCCAGACCTGCCATATTTAAGCTTCACGTGTATCGTTAAGGCTTGCTGGCCATATCTATCCAAATTTGCTGGAAATCACAACCCCGGTGCCCCCCAGCTCCTGGCTGGCCGCCTGCAGGCATCATCTCCCTAGTCCTCCCCAAAGGAGGTCAACAGAGGGGATTCTGCCCCTCTGCTCCGCTCTGGGGACACCCCCCTGCAGTGCTGCCTCCAGCTCTGGGGCACCAACAGCAGAAGGACATGGACCTGTTGGAGCGGGGCCAGAGGAGGCCACGGAGGTGCTGGGAGGGCTGGAGCCCCTCTGCTGTGAGGACAGGCTGAGAGAGCTGGGGGGGTTCAGCCTGGAGAAGAGAAGGCTCCGGGGAGACCTTAGAGCCCCTTCCAGTCCCTAAAGGGGCTCCAGGAGAGATGGGGAGGGACTCTGGATCAGGGAGGGGAGCTATAGGATGAGGGGGAACAGTTTTAAACTGAAAGAGGGGAAATTTAGATTAGATATTAGAGAGAAATTCTTTGCCGTGAGGGTGGTGAGCCCCTGGCCCAGGTTGCCCAGAGAAGCTGTGGCTGCCCCATCCCTGGAGGGGTTCAAGGCCAGGTTGGACGGGGCTTGGAGCAGCCTGGTCTGGTGGGAGGTGTCCCTGCCCAGGGCAGGGGGTGGGACTGGATGATCTTTAAGGTCCCTTCCAACCCAAACCATTCTATGATTCTATAAAAGCATTCACCCCACCCAAGTGCAAACATCCGCCTGCCCTGCCTGATGTCCCAGGTCAGGACATCCCACTCGGGGGCAGCTCTGCCACGTGCAGTCACTGCTGGGACCATCTCTCCTCTTCCCAGGCCACCTGTGAGCACCCCGGAGGGTGGACAGGCTCCAGCTCTTCTGGGTTAATAGATGGGGAGAAGTGGAGTGTCTTCTTTGGAAAACAAACCCTAATACCTGCTCAAGAAAGTTACCGGCTGTGTAAGAATCCAGCATGCAGCAGCAAGAGTCCTCAGGAGCGTGACCTACAAGGTGAACTTGGAAGGTTGTTTAGTTTAGAGGAGAGAAGATCAACAACAGACATTGCTACAGCTTTCAAATGAATAAACACATTCCTGTGCAAGGGCTAGAGCAAAAAACAATGGGCTCAGCTCAGGGCAGGAGGGGAACAAGGCAGGTGACAGGAGAAATCACTGACGGTGGGGGAGTGGAGCATGGAGGAATGTGTAGCCTCTACCTGTGAGACCTTGGAGCACAAGATAGAAAATATCTGTCAGATACATCGTACAGATGATCACGCTCCGGAGCAGGGGGCTGGACACCTTCCAGCTTCATGCTCAACAGCACCTCAAAATACAGAGGAAATTTTGCCATCAGCCTCAATAAGCAAAACATCACACACAGCGCTGCAGAAAACATCACGGAAAAGCAAACTCGCCTTCAGCTCCTTCTGCCAACCAGCATCCCAAACTCCAAGAAAAAAATCATTCCTGAAATGCCCATCCTGTTGCTGCACATAGAGACCTTGTTTAAAAGTTAACGAAGCAGGAGAGGCGGTATCCTGGCTTGCAGAAGGCCAGATTCAGCCTCTGGCTGTGCCATGAACAGACAGGGTGGGAAAGAGAGGGAGGGAGATGAATAGATAACTAGCCAGGTAACCAGGTAACTAGCCAGAGGGGAGTCTGGTGACATAAAAAAATAAAAAAATAAAAAAGGATTTTATAAAGTCATAAGATGATGTAACTTGTTTGCTTAGAGAAGTTTAGATTTAGGTTCTTTTGCACATCTGCTGCCTCATTTCATCAATTATAAGTAACAAAATGTAGGAATTTTTTATGAAGCCTGGAGGTGTGGCGCATGCCCCAGCCGTGCCAAATATTTCTACAGCTGATTTGCTACCACATGTTCCAGTGCCCAAACTAATGGGCAGTGAAACACAGCCTAAGTCCTGCTAAGTGCTCACCCTCAGGTGAACCTCTTCATCTTCCAGGAGTCCAAGAGTCCCATTGAAATGATTTTAATGCTTTGGGTTCAGTTGAGATGCTTCTGAGATCAACAGCCCAAAGCCAAAGTTGTCCATGGTCTCCTTGTCCTAACTCTTTGACACATCGTGCCCAGAGCAATGATTTACTCTGAGCCTCAGCAGTGCCCAGAAAAGCAAATACGGGCAGAAATTATATGTCCTGGAGGAGAAAGAAGCTGACCCGTAAGTTTCAAACTAGGACCTGCTCTGCGACCACTCCAGTGCTTGCAGACCCCTACAGGTACATGCAGCGCTTGGACCCTTGGTGCTGCAGCTCCTTGTGCTTTTCCATTTGGCTGCAATAAAATTTTTTATTCAAAATAGTAAAATTTAACAACAACAAGAAAAAAAAAAAACATACACACCTCTTCCCCAGAAGCGTTCCCAGAAACTCCCTTAGAAAGACAAGCAAAACATGCATGCATCTGGTCTTTCTCCCTCTAAATCTGGGTCTCCAGAGCTCCATCTAGACCAACGATGAAAGCAAAGGAGATGTAAAGCACCAATGTTCATAAAAGCACCCAGACCCTGCACTCAGGTGGACACCCAATACATTTCACCTTCAAGAAATAAATTGGGGAAACTTTAAGCCATTTAGTCTTCCGGCCTCTACACTGCCACGTGGCAAGCCATGAGCGGGTGAAAATGACTTTTGCAGAGCTGCAAACTTTTCTGCCTTCCCATTTCACAGGGAAGGTGCCCCTGGAAAGGGGCCTGGCTGGCTGCTGGGCAGTACCGTTGCCCACCACAGCAATACGAGGGCTGAGTTTTAGTGGCTACTGAGCCCTTCCTCACCTCCTGCAGCACAGAGACAGGAACTCTCCTGCCCTTTGCTCCAAGCAAGGACTCCAGCCAGCTCAGACCGGCTCTACTCATGGTAACTCAAGGGCCCTTGGATCTTTCAAGGCTGCAGCAACCTTTTCGCTCTCCCTCAGCCTCCTTCCCCAGAGGTCCATCAGGAGTCACTTGGCTTGTCTCCCCCAGCCATCTCCTCAAAGCTAAACATCCACCTAGCTCTTATCAATGCTGAACAGCACTGCAGCTGCTCGCATGCCCCGAAAGACACCGTCAAGCAGTAAGTGGCTGCGTTCTCCACACCCAAAACAAGACAGGGGGCCCCTTCAGGTCTGATGCCCCTCCAACAAGTCCTCAGATTTGGTGAGTCAGGAGCATCTGTACCCGGAAAGGCACCCTTGTAACTGGCGTATCAAGAGCAGTTAGCACCACACACTGGTTTTTTTTGACTCTGACAGGTAAATGAGATGTTTAGTTATTTCTCCATGGTCTGGTTTACAGCTGAGAGAAACAGCTTTATCTGAGCTGCTCCACTTCATTAGTTATTTGGAGAAGAAGGGAGGAAAAGAGAAAACTGCCTCGAGGCTGGGAATTAAATGCTCTTTTCTGTCTGTTCCCCCTTGAGAAAAAGAGCAGCAGCGTTTTGGCTTCTGGGAGATCCCTCTGCCTTACAGCTCAGGGGGAAAGGTGGGATACACGCAGCAGGACAGCAGAGAGGCCACCAGGAAACCCCAAAGCGAAGGCTGCCGGAGCCCCTGTCAAAGCTGTTGAGGGACAATCCTCCTATGGATGGATGATTTTCTTCTTTCACATGGAAAGGGAGAGTAATGAAACCCAGCTGAGCTGCTGCAAATGGGGCTGGATGAATCCTGCAAAGCCACGACTCACTGGAGCACAAATCTCAGCTTCTCCATGGTAGCTGGACCTCACCACAGCATCGTGGCACTTGCTGTGTCCCAGCTGCCCTGGAATTCATTAAAAGGGAGTAAATAAAGTTTCTAGTCCACGGGAGTGCAAAAAACATCTCCATTTCAGGTCATTTGACACTTTAGATCCCTTTTTAACCCTTTCCCATTTCCCTTTCACTTATTTCTTTTTTGAGTTGGACCTGATTTTAAAGCCAAAAATATCTTTGAAAAAGCAAGACAGAAAAACTGCCTTAGAAAAGCTCAAAGAGAAAAACCTCACTTAAAAATGCTCAACATATATTATGGCATTTTTCTTTTAATTCTTTTTTCTCATTCAGAGCCTATTCACCGAACCTCACCCCGAGTTGTTTCAGACCCCCAGAAACACGATTTGGGGGCGAACACCCTGTTCACGAGAACATTTCACCCAGCTCTTGTTCTATAGTCACCCAAGCATCAGGCTTTGCTGATGCAGGAACCACAACAGTGCCTTACCCTGGTGCCAGGAGCCCCGAGCTCTGTGGTCGCTGTTGTGAGCACTCCTGCAATTAGTGCAATTAGTCCAGATTTTCAAGGAAAGGTTGGCAGGCGACACCCCCACAAACAGGAATGGGGATACTCTGCTAATCTGGCCCTGGCCATGCACGATGCTGTTTTGTGAAACTCCAGCCCTGAACCACGCAGCCCCTGGAGGTTTTGTTATCCTCATCTTTGGCTTTTTGACACTGAAGATCTCAAGGAGATAAGGGCTCAGATGCTGCTGATATTGGACACCAGCACCATCTGGCCCCTCTCCTTATTCACTCTAGATTAAAGACTATAAAGCTTTTATGAAGTCAAAAGAAGAAGAACAAAAAAGTGATATGTCATCTGGATTTCCTACTGTTTGCTGGTAATTAAATTTGTCACATTCTTGACAGAGCCGGGAACAATGGAGGGAATCAGAAAGAAAAAACAGAGGGAGGGAAAATATAATAAGAGTCTCTCCAAAGCTTTTTCCTTCTGATGATGTTACCAAAGAAAATTATTAAAAGAAATAATGATATTTCCATGGTGTTTGCTCCTCAGTTCCACTACAGATATAAATTAAGCCTAACAATTTGTCAATTTTTTTTTTTTTTAGGCTCAGGTAATGTCATTCCAATATTTACTGGGCTGCACGCCAGTTCCTGGGTTTTATATCAATTCAAATCTTGCCTCTCCCTCTTTGTCGTTTCATCTTAGTTTATATCCTTCCTTTTACTTGGAGAGAGAAAATAAAAATCATCCCAGCTCAGCAGCGGTGTCTCAGGTGCCAGGTTGAAGGGCGTCGCAACAGAAAGACCTGCCCATCTGTATCTTCCTGCAGGAAAAAGTGATCATCGGAGTTCATTTTCATCTTTTGCTCCGCTCGCTGCAAACCAGGCTGCAGGGTAAAACCAAAACCATTTGGAGACAATTGCTGCTGTGGGCACTAACCTCCATGCAGAAAGCCCCAGCGCATCGCCAGGGCATCATTTGTGCTCTACTACTGCCACAACCCCCTCCGCCAAACATCCCATCCACGCCAAGCCCATGGAGATGAAGTTGTCTGCAGATCATCCTTGTCAGGAGCCGTGTTTCATGCTCCTCTGGGACCACAGAATCATAGAATCGTTTAGGTTGGAAAAGACTCTTAGGATCATCAGAGTCAGCATGCAAGGATGCAGGCAGAGCAGGAAGTGTTGGCAGAGCTTCTCTTGGATGGTGACCGAGCTGCAGAAACCCAAACCAAGGGGCCATGGTCTTCACCCGTGCAGCATCCATGATGTCCGAGAAGGGCACTGCTGTTGGCAAAGGGATGGTCTGCAAGATGGGACTGCCTTCAGTGGAAAGGCAGTTTCAGGACTGGAAAGGCACATTTCCAGACAAAAGAATAATCTCTGTACTGGAAATATTTTTAAAAGGAAAACATGAATGTGGGAAAGTCATTGCAAACAACTACCCCGAGCCGTTCTGGATTTGGACTCACCTCTGCTCTAGCAGTGCCCAGATCTGGAGCTCCTGCTGGCCTCTGCCTGTCCATGGAGCCCCTGACAAGCAAGACTTCTGCCTATTTTCCTTCCGTTTCCTGGGCAAAATGATAATTATTTGCCTCTTAGGGGAAAATACAGCCCCTGCCAAAACAACTGCAGCATTACGGGACGTCACGGGACAACTGCTCTGATGTAAATCTTGTGCTTTCCCACCTCTCTCCGAATTGTTAAATCTGCAGGCTCTCAGAGTGGACTTTGCAGAGGGCCACGAGAATGGATTTATTTTGGAATATTTCCACTTGTCATTACAATTAATCACCAGAACCCAAGGAAAAGGAGTGCAGTTTATGAAAACATCAGGCAGAGGATGTGACTGCAGGAACCTGACAAATGGGACAGAAAGACAGAGATATCTTAGAATAATCCATTTTCATGCCAGCTCCAGTAAAAAGGAAAGAGAAAGACTGAGCTGCATCCTTCCCTGTGACAACCTCCAGAGCATAATCGTGCCCTCATCTGAAACCACGCAGTAGCTCCTCAGAACATTTTCGAAAGACAAGGCACCATATTTTTCAAGCTCTGTCTCAAGCATGATGCTCAAGAGAGCCCCTCTGCCATGAAAAATAAATGCTCCTCTATAAAAGAACTAAAACCACATTTCTCAAAACCAGCCTCTACTCTGGATGTGAACTTTGGAACACACAGAATGATGTTGTCTAAAGTTCTGCTTTGAGGACACTGGCGAGACGGACTCAGTTTCTCCCCCTCTTTCCTTGAGAGTACTTCCACTCCCCGCCACCATCTGCCACGAAGCAACAGGCTCCTCTGGGATGCATCTCCCTGCAAGGTTGGCATCATTAATATGTAAGAGAAGCTGGGAGTGATCTGACTCAGTAGCTGAGACGTAGACTTCAAAGTGAGACACATTGAGGCTGAAATAGCTGTGCTCATGAAGCATTTATAAATGGCACCCTGCCACAGGAGGAGAATGCCCAGCGCCAGCACCCGGCTACAAAAAAGGGCAGAAGCGAGCCTGGGTTTCACTCCCCCAGCGAAGTGCCCCAACCTTTAAGTTACCTGCGAGGACGATGATGAAGAGGAAAAGGAGAAAGAGGAGAGCCCCTTCCTGGCAGCCTTGTGATTCTCACCTTCGACTCCATTTAGTGTCAGAGACTTGCAGAAGAGCAGATGGTTGAGTCAAATGGGAATTTGTTCAGAGTTTCACTGCAGTGAGAAGAAATGTATTTTGTGTTGACCCAAACCAATGTATTTTTTGCATCGTGGCAGCTGAGCTGTAAAGACAAAACAAACCAGTTCCCAAACTGCAACCCTGCCTTGGTTGTTGTTGGGAGATAAGCTCCTAAGACACCTGAATACAGGCATTTGGGAAGGCTATGAGGGTTCTGGGTTTTGCCTTTCTGTAGGACGGAGCCACAGAGTTCCCAGTCCCAAGCAGTCCAGAGAAGGGTGCCCCGGAGCTCCATGGCTCTCAGCCAGCCCCCACAAGGGGCAGGAGAAGATCAGGCATCTTTCCTTTGAAGACCTTCACACCGCAGACCTTCCAGGAAGCAGACGGTTGGTTTTTCCTAGTCTGCTTGCCAAAACCTTTGGTCTCCCTCCGTGTGCTCCACCCACTGAGTGCTTGCTTCCACAGCCAGACACAAAATACCTTAAAGTGTTTTGTGGCTGTTAATTCAAGAACTATGAAAGCACACAAGCGTATTTTGTTATGTTGGGTTTGGTTGGAAAGACAGAGTGAATTTTGAAAGGGCCTGTGTTCTCGCAAGCCTTTCTTCATCTACCTGCTGGTGACCAACGTGGATGAGTCTTCGCGCAGCAACACCACCATTTCCCATGGCAAGTCACGGCCAGCCAGAGCTCCTGATGGGGCAAGGGGAATCACCACTACCACGAAGCAGAGCATTTCTGCAATTCCAGGTACTCATTGACCAGGAACTTCACAGGCTTCTTGACCAGCAGTAACCATGAGAAAGTTAATAGCCAGGTTTCACCATGAGTTGTTTTAGTAATTCATAACCAGAAAAACATACACCTGGGATTCCTGAGATTAATTATGCCTCATTAATAGTTCATTATCACTGTCCAAAACACACTACTTTCTGAATATGCTCCTAGCCGTGAGGGTCCCATGGGACATGTATCTCTGTGGCTGTTATTTTAAGTGGACATACGAAGATCATCTTCAGTATTCCCCAGCGAGGAGGCCCTCAGCTGGAATCTGCAGAGGGAGGGAGCTCTTTGCTCCAAAAGCTGAAATTCAATTTGTGCTTAATAATTAAAACCCCAAATAACAGCTTTCACGTGTGAGCTGAACCATTAAATCACAGAGGTGGATCTAAGCATTTTTACACTGGGTGGAGTTTATTCATGTGGAAATTTCCTGGTGTATCCTCCGGTGGACTCATTAATGATGTAAAAGAAGTTGCGCGTGCATCAGTTTTATGGCATTGATTAAAAATGTTTCTCTTCCCTTCAAGACTACAAAAGAATTTGTGGGTTGTTTTGTTTGGGTTTTTTTTTTCAAATCCACTTGGTATAAACACATTCTTCAGTGTTTGAGCTGTATATCAGTGCTGATGCGCATGATTTTTTACAAAGAACACACTATTGGAACTGGAGTGACTTTACAGAGGCCTCGAATGAGGTCTGTGGAGCTGGTAGAAGGGGTCAATGATGCCCCCAGGACCCCTCCGACTTCTCCAGGGCCTTATCCTGGCCTCAGCCACCAGGCACGCATTAGCCAAGCACATGCAATGGGACCACCATGCCGACTGCATTCCCCTGTAGTCCCCTCCACTATAGAAGATTAAAGCAGAGGGTCTTTACTATTGGACTTTCTGGTGTTCATTGCTCCAGCTGAAACATCAGTCTCTTACTTTGGCTCAAGAATCTCAGCAGCTTTTGGTAAAAGAACGTTCCCATCGCTTGTGTAGGCCAGCAGAAAGGCTGCCCACAAGTGGCTCTTCCCAGATCCCAATCACAGAGCTCCTTGTTACATTTAAATAATTTAGGAGACACAAGCAAAACCTTTCTAGCTGTTCACGCACCCAAATCCAAGTATCTTTACTGTTGAAAAAGTGTAGTAGGACTAATGAAATCACAATGTACGTGTTAGTTAATGTACATATTTTCTCAGTAAATTTTGCACAGCTATAAATGGTCAAATAAATAATGAATGCCATGGAATAATTTATGTGAGCTCTGTTTCTTACCTTACATGGTCTAATTACTGGTATGAACACATCGCAATGAATTATTGAAAGTCACAGAATAAATAATATTAAAATTAATTTGTCACCCATAAGTACACGAGAAACCAAGTTCAAATAGATATTTAATTCTACTAACTTGTTGCACTGTAATACTTGCCCAATAATTGGCAGCAGGAGAGGAAACATTCCTCCTGGCCAGCTTGGTTAGGAGCTCCACTTCTTCGGGGTTTTGTTTGCGGATTCCAGTGGTGAAATTCAGCAACTAGAGCTACAGAGATGCTTTCCATTATTGGACCTTCCGAGAGACCTACGTGACACCGACTCCTTTATGAAGCACTGTGTATAAAACCAACACCCGTCTTAAAGCATTATAAGCAGCACTTCACACTCGCACAGCAGCTGAGAATTTCACAGTCACTTGTCGATTAATTAGTTCAGCTTTACAATTTCCCTGTGGAGCTACATGTTATCCTCCCGCTTTTACACAGTAAATGAAAGGCTGGGGATGTTCTGGGCCTTTAAATGCAATTGTTGCACATTGTGAACTGGTTTTGCAGCAGACCAGAGGTTAGAAGCAACCAGCCAGAAGGAAATGGCCAGTAATTAACATTACTGGTCGTTAGCATGCTCGATTGCTTGTTTCTGTTACGCATGCAGAGTAATTGTGTGCATCTTGTTAAAAAGTGTGCTCCGCGTGGTGGATTTCTAAAAGGTGCTGCCGTGGTCTTTTGAGAAACCGCTCCAGACGGTTTGCCCAGCAAGCTATTTGCGAACATTTAGCAGAAGCGTGTGCCTGAAGGCCCCCACCGCGAGGTGCTGAGCGCGTCTCCTGAATGGATGGGTGCAGCCACTCCCCCATCCCAACAGGCACGCTCTAGCCAAAGCTCTGCCGCTTACCTATTAGTTATCCACTTATTCAGTGCGCCGTGATGCACGACTCATCATTCAAACCCCCTCCTCCTCCCGCTCTCAGCACACCCATGGTTAACATGATTGATGAGCAGCGGTACCCCGAATGCTAGATTAATCAGTGGGAAGATTCATCCTAGGTCGGGATGTTCACGGTGACATTGCCTTCACCACGTTTCAGCAGGGACACGTCCCATCAGACAGCACACAACACTTCAGCACAAGGAGCACCAGCAACCAGCACCATGAGAAGGCTGCAACCCTCCTCGCCCCCAGCAAAGCATGCAGGCTGGGCATCGACTGCTTCCAGCTGGCCACTGGCAAGAGCACAGCTCTCGAGAGCACTGTTTTTCCTATCAGGGGCTGAACAGTGATTAAATCATTTATTGAATTACTAGCACGTGTGGAAAATGGGTCAGCGGTTCAGACCACAGGCTTAGAAAACCCAAGTTCAAGCCCTGGCTCTGCACTTGTGTACGCAACCCCAGCACTAGGAGCCCCGGGAGGTCAGAAGCTGCTTGTCCAGAAAGAGCCGGGGTATCTAGACCACCCTCCGATGAAGGGTAACCAAATTCCTCCGGTTCCCAGAGCAATCCTGCCCAGACACATCATGGGTCACCCAGAAAGCAAATACTGGGTAAATGAAACAGACTGGAGGTGACATTCTTAAATAATGTCACTTCAAACTAGTCTCTGTGCCTACAAAATGAGTGTAACTATTTTTAAGTTACATTGGAGATTAGTTTTCAAGTTTTTCCAAGGTATATCTTTTGAGAGATGTCATAGCTCATGCTTTTGATTCTTTTTATGACTTTACTCTGCATGCCTTCATTTTTTTTCTCCTGTCACATCCCAAACATGCATCAGTTTTCCCCAAAAAAGCAGTATCCTCTTGTGCTTTTTTTAAAAGGTTTTCCTATGGAAATTCTCAGTGAACAATTCTTCAACCAGCTAAATACTAAATACTTGATAGAAGAGCAACAATGAGCAGACAAGTCCATTCAACACAGACACACAAAGTATCTTTAAGATCGCTTAGTTTGCAAACAAAGCTGCGAAAATAAGTCACAATCTGCAAAGACACTGAAGGTAAGATTCAGTGACCATCCCGCCCCATTAGGGATAAGTGCAAGAATGCCTACAATGAGAAAAATCTTTCCTGTACCCAGATATACCAAAAAGGACAGTTATTAAGCCCGGCTTGTGAGAGAGACCAGGTCCCAGGGTAACAACCACCCTCCAAGTTATTTGTGGAGTACGTACATAGTCAGAGCCTGAGCCGGGGTTGTTGACCCAGGGCATCACGCAGCCAAACGCAACACCTCCGTCTGGTTCCACACAGGGCACAACCCATAGAGTTGCTCAAACTCAGCTCGTAGGCAAGATCTCAGCTCAACATCCCCCCAGCAGCATCGGCCAGAACAACCCCAGATGCTGCGATTCAGATACGACACACTCCGGATGGCGCAGCTGAGCGCGATCCCTGCAGAGCCCGTGTCTCGGTCACTAACATTCATCGTTTCATTATGGGACAGGTTCTCCGCTGCTGACATCCCATTCACCATGGATATGCAGAGTTTGGGAAAACATTTCCCTCCTGGCTGCACGCTGTTTTCTCTTGCTTGCCCAGCTGTAAATGAGGGCAGAGGGAAAGCAGGATGGAGATCCAGCCCCTGGAAAAGAGGGAGGTAGGAGACCATCCCCCTTCACCACCTGGAAGCAAAATTCAGCTGGTTCCAGCAACGGCAAGGTCTGTCTCCGCTAACAAGATGGAGCTGAACTCAGGGAGAGGCACTTTGTTCAGATCCAGACCAAAAAATAAAGTCAAACAAGAAAAGGCACCACGCTTTCCAGGCTTTCCTCCTGCACCCTGGCTAGTCAAGTGGCTTACTATTTGCTGAATATTTAACTAGTGCATCTAATATGAACTTTGCTTTATAAATGATAAATCAAGCAGCTTTTTTTAAAGCTATACCTTGTCATAGTCTCTCCTCTAGCACTTTCATGGGCAGGAATAATTATTTAGTGCACACTGCATGTATAATGAATTTTCAGGCATACTTGTTTGATCTATAGCCTTGGAAATAAAAATCCCATTAGTCTAACAAGCTCACCAATTATTTCCTGAGATCATTGAGCCCATTCCAGTGAAGAAAGTTGCATAAAATTGAAAATGAATAGAGAACAGTGCAATATGTTGTTTTACAAAGTAAAACATTTTTTAAAAGTGTTTCACATCATGTTGGGGGATAAGGGGAAGTGAGAGAGAGAGAGCAGAGAACTGGGTCTGCTTTAGCTAGCTGGACATAGCTCGCTTACTGCTGCAAGGTAGAAGCTGAGTTAAAATGAGGGAAGGAACACAGTTGCACAAATTTAGATATTAACTACTGGGATGTCTCTGTCCAAGTTAGCCTCTCAGACTCCTTTTGAAGGTTTCGTGTTTAAAAAAAAAAAAATACACTTTTCCAGGACATCTGTTCTCCCCTGTTGCTGATTTCTAAATTCGGGGCTGGGAATGGCACTACAGAATTTATTTCTCTCTCTCTCTCAGCTCCCAGGGAAGCCTGTATAACTCGCTCAGACACGCTGTCTGCACTGGAGCCATATGAAGTTGGGTGATGCAGGTCTCCCCTCTGTGTCCAGTCTCACCTAGTCACCATGAGCTTCCAGGGGGTCCGGAGAAAACAGACCCTGAGAGCCACCCAGCCTAGCTATCTTTAGATACCAACCTCCAAATTAGATCAGCTTCCCTCTAGGGTGACCATCTCTCCCCACTGCCTCAGTCAAATAAATTCCCTCTAATGAGATGCCTCCACTTCAGATGGCCAGTAGCGGTGAGCTGAATCCACCCACGCACCAGAGGGATTCGTTAGCTGAGGGCAACTGGCCAAGGGAAAGATTCCCAGTTGAGTCTGCAGCTTGGAACAAGCAGGTACTGGGAATGGACAGGATCAGACCTCAGTTTGACAGCCTAGGTCAAAGACGCTAGCGTCAGTAAAACCCTCAACAAGAAGTACTTGACTGTTAGTGTTGCTGGGGCTTTAAACAAGGTTTACAAACAAATCTTGCTCCTACATACGCTTCACAGCTCATGGATCAATACACTGAGGAAGGCAGAAGAGAGACTCAACACCGCTGCACCTCCGATGGCAGCGATGGCTCCAGGGCTTTCATCAGACCTTTCTCTGGCACTCACAGCAGTTGAAAGGAGGAGGGAGCACCAGGCTCTGTCTGCAAATAAGGAAAGTCAAAGCACAGCTTAATCCTTGTTTACTCTGCAAGGTTGTTGGGAGATGCATTTTTTGTGACCGCAGAGGGGCAGAGGAATCTGCAGCAGCAGCAAAGGAGGGCAGTGATTAGAGAAAATGCCTTAACAAACACATACAACACTGGCATTTCTGACTTTCGAGCACTCCACTCTGCACCCAAAAACATGCTCTTTTCCTGCTGAAACATCCATGAAAAGTACAAATTAAACAGACCCTGAAAAAAGAAATATTTTGTCCTACGGGATGGGGCCAGCAGCAAAAGTGGACGTCCATAGAAAGCATGATGCAAATGAATCTGACAGGATAACTATAGCTCTGATGAGTTATGATCTTGTGCATGGAGTGAAGGGATGCATTTTGAGGGTTACTTCCACTGTTCCTTGCTGGCACCACAACCACCCCAGCGCTTACCTCCCACCTCGAGGAGGAGCAGGGCTGGAGGGGCAGGTCCCTGCCACAGCTCGCCCAGCCAGCTTCCTTCTGCTTTTACCCTCAACGCATCCCCACGCCCTGTGCTTTGCTGCCGTGGAGTATTCATCCTTGTCCTTGCTTCTCACCCTGTGCCCCCGAGCAGGTGATGGCTGGTTTTCTCCTCTTCTTTGCAGCATTGCGAGCCTGAGAGAGACCATCTGCCTTCTCACAGTCCTGACCTGAAGCGCCCAGCAGGAGCAGATGTGATTGAAGGCTGGGCGTCCCTCAAGGTCTGAGGTGGAACATGTTGAATGGCTCTGGCTGAGCAGACCATGCTCACAGTCAGCCCGTGCCTGGGAAATGGGGGGGTGTAAAGAAAATTCAGCACAAATGGGCTTTTTGGAGGCTGCTGCCATCCCTGCTCTCATTTTCCCAGTTAACTGACCCCTCAGTTGGATTGATGCAAGTGACCATGGTGCCGTGTGCTCAATCAGATAAGGTTATTTTGATCTAAAAAAAAAAAAAAACAACAAAACAAACACAACACAATTTTTTCCCTGCTATACCTCTAGAACAAGATCCACAGTTGAAAGTAGAACTTGGGAGCATTAAAAACAACTGGGAAGGATGAGAAAGAGGGCATGAATGGGATAATTGAGCCATGAAAATGGAGTCTTTGCTTGTCATATTCAGTACTGTCTAGGGGACTCTGGAAATACTTTGCTCACTGAATCCCTTAATACATATCTAACGGTGTCTAAGCTTTACAGACCCATCCAAACAGGGCCATGAGCCATTTCTGGTTAACTTCTAAGGTTTGCCAAGTACTCATCAGACACAGAGCAGGATGTTAATTGAGGGTTTGAACAGATGGGCATCTGCAGATCACAAGTGATGGGGTTCAGAAATGAGTGCCCCCCACTCTTCTCAAGAGCTGCTAATTACCACCCATCAGCAGGAGGTCACGGCTCCAGCACTGAAACATGCTGCACGGTGCAGGAAGGCTCCAGTGCCGTTTCACACAGGCGAGCAGGGTTTGCTGCACGGCTGGAGCCCAGCCGCTCACCGGGGAGGCGATTCCCAGCTGCAGACAAGATGTGGTAGCAGGAGGCACCAACCTCAGTCTGCCCAAACCCACCTGAGCAGCCTGTCTGTCTCCCAAGACCAACCAGCCGTGTGTGAAGTGCTTTATCTGGGGGAACAGTGAGGGTGGCTTTTCTACCCAGTTTCCTGGGCTGTCTCTTACCAATTCCTTCAGCTGAAGGGCTCTTTCTGGAGTACATCCCGTCCAGTAGCTTTATGTATGCCCACATCTCAGGCGCTTTGGGGACAGACCGATGCCGCGTGACAAAGCACAGAGCAAAACACTCCCGTGCATCAGCTTGGAAATTCATACAAGAATTCAGCTGTTTCAGCTGCCCAACATTTCCCAAAATGTACGCACTTGCCCACTTGCTTTTCTCCAGTGTGACACCCAGGTACCCACAGCAGGAGAAAGCCCACAGCAGAGCCAAGTTCATTCTCACAGGGGAGCAGGCTCAGCTCTCTGCAGGTGAGCCCTGGGCTGTCCCCTGCCCTCTCTGTCCAGCTTGAGGGAGCATCAGAGCCCGGCTGAGACATGACCCCATCCAACATGGCTCAAAGACTTGAGCAGGAGACAAAGTGGCAGGAGTCTCCTTCTCTGGTGTTGGGGACACTGTCAACCAGGGGCAGGAGGAAGCTTTACCTCCTTACATGGTATGGTCCAAACATCACCTGTTCTGGACCCAAATTAGACCATGACTTTAACCACGTGGAAGTCACAACTCACCTCTTCCTGTCCAAAATAGAAACACTCTCCAACATTGCAGACAAATGGTTGGCAGCCAACCCCATTTTCACCAGTAATTGGTATTGGAAGACCCTCCCTGTGGGTATGGAGATCTCCTTACATCCAGGGTCTTCAGACCAAGGCTGACCAGTGTCTGGAAGGTCATGCAAAGACAAAAAGCTGAACTGGAGGCAGAAGCCACAGGAAGGATATTCTGGGCAGAGGGCGGTCTGCTCAGGCCACTGCAACAGCCCTTCCTGGCCTTGAAGTCAAGGTGGCGCTGGCTCAATAAAGCAAAATGATTTTGAAAGAGTCTGCCATTGCCCCTGGAGTTGGGATGACTGGCAGGGCCAGGAGCAGAGCAGGGCCACCCCAGCGAGGGGTAGCTGGAAGCACTGAGGCAGGAATCTCAGTGCTGTGCAGGGGAGCTGGGACACGATGTAGCCCACCCACACAGGTCCTCGGCTTCTCAACACCAACCATAGGCTAAAGCAGTGGAATCAGTAACTGTACACTGTGTAATTTGGCTGTGATGTTTGCAGGAGGCTTAGATTGGGCTCTTCAGTAAAATTGCCCCTTATAGGTAGCTCTTCAGGGATAGTCATTGGTGGATGAAGGAGAATGGATGAAGAAAATAGGGAGCAACTGAGGCGCAGGACCAGGTCTGAGGCTCATCTCAGGACCCCTGAGCAAAGGGAGACAGAATCTCCTCTTGGAAGCCCCCAGTGGCCCTGAGCTCCAAGGCAACATTTCTCAGGGACACCACCTCAAAGAGCAGAGTCCATCCACCTGGTCTTCACTTAAAAGGCAACGCCGATGATAACTGTGGCTGAAGAGGAATGGTTATCTGCTTGGCCAACCACTTGCCCTGCTCACAAGAACTGCAAGAGTTCCTGCTTGGTTTTCAAGAAAGATGTTTTTTTGTCTTTCTTTCTCCTTTATAAGGCTGTTTATCATGTGGTCTCTGTCAGGCTGCCTTCCAATAGCCAGCTTTACACCTACCTGTGAGTTCAGCTGGGCATCTCCTTATTTACTACTCCTCGCCCATGAGAAAAAAAAAAACCCACCAGAGCGCACAGCCCAAACCCTTTTGACTCTGCAGCAGGCTTGGAGTAAATGCCAAGACAAGGCTGCTAAGTTCTGCTCCATTTCCAGATATATTATCACAAGCCAAAGGGTTTGTGAATAAAATATGAAAATCTACAATACTATCCGTGTGTATTATTGGACAACTTAAGTTGAAATTAAATACAATTTATTTCACCCAACTCTTACATTTTTAACTTAAAGTGAGGCAGAGAATATTCTGGGTAAAATAAGGGTGTTAGAAGAACTGTTACCAGCAAGCTGGAAGCACCGGCAGCTGAGTTAGAGACACCTGGGCTGCACACGAAGTGGAAAGTCTCAGCAGAAGCCTCCTGGAGTTGCTGGTAGAACTGCCCCTGCATCCATGGGGGCCCTGTGTTGAAAGGTTTCTTTGTAGCCGAAAGGAAATCATGTTTTTTCACGAGCAGCCCTGCGGGAAAGCTGCCTCTCAACATCCCCAAGTGCAATAGCATGCCCAGTCCGTGCCACTAGCTCAGCAGGAGGGGAGGAGAATAAAAAAAAAAAAAGTCTAAAAATCTTCTAATACACTCCAGAGACAGAGCGAGCAGCCCTCAAGGGGCAGGTGAGCTCCAGCAGCCCCTGCAGAGAGGCCACTGCCCTGTGCTTTGCAAAGCCTCATGAGAGGCATCTCCACGGGCTGCCCACCCACCGCTCTGGCTCGACGGCAGAAAGTTGCCAACCCCAAACCCCCACGGCAGCGCTGCCCCAGCCACCCAAAACCTCTAACCAGGAGGGTGAGGGAGTTCCTCCCCGGGAGGACACCAAGGAATGAGTAGAAGCTGGTGAAACAGAGGGGACAGGGCTGATTGAGCAACCTGATTTTCTAACCTGCTCCCAGCGTCAGAACCCCAGTTGAGTGAAGCTCTGGGCCTGCACCATCAGCCAGGTGGTAACAGGCTCCCCTAAGAGCTCTCCTCAGAGACCAAAAAGTCAAGCCCAGTGCTCCAAGTAAGCCTCCATAAAATTGGACAATGAAAAATTGTTGACATCCACAGCCACGCAAAGGAAATTCATGAGGCACAGCCCAGCAGTTGTGGCTGAGGATCTGGGTGCCCTCCTTCAGCAGTTTGCCAGGTCACCTTTACAAAGCCATATAGTCCATCCAGATACCAGTTGCCCTCTCAGCTGTGGAGAATATATGAATAATCCCCTTTATTCTGACAGTAGGCAGGTGAGACTTCTACAAAGCACTCCCAGGTTAAAGGACTCTGGAAGCAACAAGCATCTACTTCTGTCCACTACTGCTTTTCCGTAGACACCATCCTGTTGAACACCAACCCCAACATGAGCATGGACCCATCTCTCCGGATTTTTTCTGCACCTCTCACAGCTGTCTGGTGGAGAGAAGTCTGCAAATCTTCATCAGTAGGGACATACACACCAGCTGACCAACCAGTCTTCATCTTCCCAAGCCACCCATCTCCCAGCCTGCATTTGTGGTACTTATTTCCAACATTTGCAGGAGAAAGAGCAGCTAATAATAGAGCAATGTAACCGTCTCCTGGTTAATTCGAGGTGACTAATAGGATCTTCATCAAAATATATCCCAGAAGATTCCAGTAATAGGCTGAGACTGCAGGGAACCTTGAGCAGGATGAGCAGATGGTGAATTTCCTAGCCCAAAACTTTCCAGTATCACCTCTATGTCCCAAGAGGCCAAGTAAAATGCTCAGTGCAGGGAACATCTTGAAGATGCAGTTCCCAATGTTGGCCACAGAGACAACGTCAGGCTAAAATTCAGGACAGCCCTAAGCCATATTGAAGAAGTCAGATGAGTGCTGCCCTCTCCCAGCTTCATGGGAGGTTGCAGTTTTCCATGTTTTCTGACAAACAGGTGTTAACAAAGAACAGAAGCCCTGAGAACTCCATATCCATCCCCACATTACCAAAAAAAAAAAAAAAGTTTGGTTTGTTACACAGATGGCAGCTAGTCACACACATTCCCATGCACAGGCAGGTCCCAGCTTATCTTCTCCTGAGGTGCTGGTAGCCTGACCTGAAGGAAACGGCTCCTTGCTTACACAGGTCTAGATGTGTCATCATCTTTTCTTCATCAATTTAATAGTATTCAGGCTCGCAGCTGCCTCTGCAGCTCCTGGTCTGTGTGCTGACCCCATTTCCCCCAGCCCAACAGCTACACCCCACAGGATCCAACCGAGATGAGATGAAACCCAGCGCTCGGGCAGCGCAAAGCCACAAGGCAACACAGCCTTAGTTGGCTCAGCAGATACTGACAGCTCTGCTCCCCTGCACATGTTTGCATCCTTTGCCCAACACAAATGCTCAAGGGAAACTAATCAGGGCAGATTAAGCCAACACACATACATGTTCACTTATGTCTGCCGGAGCTCGTCAGGGCAGACTCATCAGTGACAGTGTACAGAGGACAGCAGGAAGGGTGTGCCACAGTCCTGCCCAGCAGCTCCCCTGGCAGAGATGCTCCCAAGGAGGCTACAGCCAGCCTCCTCTTGCGTTGGGTACCTCAAACCTGACCCAGAGTAGGTTTCACCTATGCTCTCCATCCCTCCCAATACAGGCTTCAGGGAAGATCAGGGATGCGTCTAAACTTCAGCAAATCATGGGTGCTAAATCGATCTTGGGCACCACAGAGGCAGCCTGAAGAGATCCCAAAGTCCAGTCACTTGCACCCAGGTCTGCCTGGGCTCCAGCTGTTGGGATGGTCCCTCCTTGGCAAGTGCCAGCCTGACAGCCCTCACCCATCAATCCTACACAGAACATTAGGTTGCTGGTGGCAAAGATCTTTCCTTGCCATTGATAGAGGGAGGAAAAGCTAAAAAAAAAAAAAACACCACAACACACAACTAAAAAACAACCAACCACTTTCCTCATTCACGTTGGAAAAGCCAATCTGAGGAGGCCCGAGCAAGGGGTGAGCTCCTTGGCTGAGGCTCAGGACAACTTTGTTCCCCATGATTGCTCCCAAGACCTGCTGAACTCTGAAAAAGAAATTGAAATAGGCTTAGTTTTGTGCAAAAGGCTCTCACAGCCTCTGAAGTATCAGCTTTTAATGGATCAGCTCTTGGGCTGGGTGAGGGCTCCTGCACACCCAGGAGAGCAGCAGGTGCCCTGGGTGCCAGGCCAGAGGCAAACAGAGAACAAGCAGAAGATACCTCCCTCCATCACCGCTCTGCAGAGCAAACCCTCGCTGCTTTCCCTTCCCACCCACCCCCACACGGGTGGGCAAGACAAACCATTCCTGCTGAAATACGTTTCAGAGTTTAAAAGGGCTCAAAGATTGATGTGTCCCCTGGACCAGACAGCTGGCAGGAGGGGAAAAAATTATATTAAGAAAATATATCACTCACTCCACAAATTATAGTCCGATACGTCCTTCAAGCCTGAAAGTCCCCTGTTTGCTGCCATATTCGCTTTCTTTAGGGCATGAGGGATCGCAGCAGCTGAATGGGCATCTAAGAGGACCAAATCAATGACAGCCACAAAGCCCACGCAGGGCATCGCTGCGGGGTGCCCTGGCAGAGACAGGAGCTGGGGGCTCATGCATTTGGCATCACAGAGCAGGTCCCTCTGACAGGGTCCAGATGAGGTGCACTGCTCAGGAGCAAAGCCATCACCAGACCAAGGTGGGCTCAAGGAATCTCTGCCTGTGCCACCTGCCGCCTCCCTGCCTGCAGAGGAGGCATTGCCTTTCAGCCGCTCAGTTACAGGTTTGTTTGTGGTTTTTTTTTCCCCCTTGAGTTGTCACTCCTTCTCTCCATCTGAATCTTGACGCTTATGTCTGTATTTGATCACTCAGCTGAGCGTCATGTTAGATGCCGTGAATGAAAAATCCAAGCTTTTCTTGTGTTGCATGGCTATCTGCAAACACCTCACGTAGATCAGCCTGTTCTTACAAGCAGGTGCCTGGCGCAGCACACTCCAGCTTGGGTTACAAAACAAGCTCTGTTATTACCTCTGCTTTTCACATACAGGTAACTTTCCCAGCTATTCACTATTTAAAGGTGAAACTTTCTATATTTTCTGTCTGCCCAAACTTTTTGAGGGGGAAATGGATTTGAAGAACATTTTGTCATTTTTCGAGTCATGAGAGAGCAATTGAAAGATTCTTTTCCCGGAGGTTTAACCAGAAAATAACCGTAAGCACACTTTTCAAAACTGGTATAAAGCAAAAAAAAAAAAAAGAAAAGTTTGAAACTTAAAACTGGTTCAGTCACCAATCTGTGGAACAACATAATGCCTGTAAATCAGGTGAATAAATGAAAGGTCACTTCTGAGCAGGAGCAGCAGATACCTCCTATGTCTGTCCCTTCAGTCAGCTTCTGAGTGATTGTTTTCTTTGCTTCTTTTCATAGAGGAGCCAAATGAAGCCCTTTCCCACTCCCTTCCTCTGTCCTTGCTGGAAAGTCTTCCCATATCCCTGTTGCTGGAGTGTTTTGAAGAGCAGGCTGGCCAGCCTGCTGGCGTGGCTTTGTCAAGGACAAAAGCAGCCTGAAAAAGCTGCAAAGTGGGAGCCTGGGAAAGCTCAGACCCCTATGTTATGTAAAATACTGAAAAAACTGCTGTAACTACTGACAATCCCCCTCCTCTCCACTGTCCCTGGACTCCAAAACACCAGGTGCCTTTGAGGAATTGCACCCTTTAAGAACAGACATGGCTATTTGCTGTAGCCATGACCTGGCCAAAGGACACAACTTATCAGCCATCCAGGGTGGCATCCTTAACGCATGGTTTCCAGCAAGAAGTAGCCCAAGGCAGCCCCAACATATCAGAGGAAGTTAAGAAGTTGGGGGATCAGGTATCAGAGCAGGAGAAAATGGCTTTTCCCTCAGCACGTCACTTGGGGACTTTGTCACTTGTGAAGCAGCCCCCAGCATCACTGCTCAGAGGGCACTTGAACTACATGGGATGACATTCGCGTTGGTACAGCCTCCAATATTGACTAGAACTTAGTTTTGGTTTCAATAAAGCAGATTTAGCTCTTAACCCATCTCTAATATGTCTTTCTCATAGCCAGATGAATAATGAACAAATATAAATCACGAAGAATTTATCTGATGATGGCAAGGAGAGAAAAAGATGAATAATTTATTTTATGGATATTATTCATCCATCCATAGAGCCAGCCAAGTAATGAAAACATTTATTCACAAATCACTCTGTTGGCAGTTGAAAACTTATTGTTCAAAGTTATTCATATATACGATTTGACTCCCTAAAATCCTAGAATGGATGGCCAACCTTGGAGAGGGGGAAAAAGTGTTAGTGCTGCGCTTATCTTAGGCCTGCCTTGTGCCTTCCATCTCTGGGGTAGCTCTGGACTATGGGAAGTGGGTCATTCACTTACAAGATGCCCCAAAATTGGACAGTCACATACCATATGGCCATTCTTGGAGGCCCAGCCTTAACCTGTAGTCCCCAAATGTCCTTGCTGAGACCATGCACAAGGCACTTTGTCAGCTGGCAGCACAGCTGAGGTTCTCCAGATCCACACTCCAGCTTAGAGAGCTCCCAAGCACCACAGTTACTCTCCTGCCTGTGGAAACCATTGCTCCCTAGTGCTTTAGAGTGTCTTCCAGCTCATCCCAGTAAAAATCCATTAAAACACAGCATCGCACTTTCTGATGAAGGCAAACAAGTGCTCTTCCCACCAGCCCTGCTCTGTCCCAAAGAGTGCAGGAGCACCCGCTGTTCTATAAATAAACTTCTAGAAAGGCCTAAAATTAACTTCTTTTTCTTCTAACATTCAGCTGCCTTTCTGAATCTTGTGCACGGTTTATTCCATTAGCAGAACTATTTCCTCTATCCCATCTTGCAACTTTCAGATTGATTAAATAAGCCAAAAGGGTCCATATTCCCTCTAAATAACATGAACAATAGTCAAGTAAGGTTATAGCTGCCACAGATGAAAATATGATATTTATGTCCCCCTGAATCCCAGTCACTATTTTATGACCTCAGCTCCTCTAAAGAGGGTCACAAATCTACATGAAGTCCCCAAGTGCAGGGTTGGGCATTTGGATCCTCCAAGATATTTAAAATCACATCAAGATGCACTGCTCCCTATTGACCATCCACACACAGAGGCACAGAAACAGACGTTATTCCAACATGACTTACAGAATAAATTGCCATCTGCTTTCAAGTAGTAGAAGAAGAAGAATTTCTACAGCCAGATCTCTAGAGCTGGTGAACCATCAAACTTGTCATGGTTCAATTAATCTCACAAAAAGTATCAAAATCACGGCTGCTTCTCTGAAATAGATGCAAACTATCCGTTCCCCTTTGGTGAATGAAACTCTGCTGATAATCACGTTAAACCAGGCTGCTTACGAGATTTTAGTGCTTCTGGGAAGCTACAATGGAATAACTCTGGGCACATGACATTTACAAGGTACTCTCTCTTCCCAACTGAGATCCGTGTTGCAGACGACGTGGAAATGAGAATTAACACAAAAATTCATGCAGACTGAACAGATGGCTGCCTTTTCTTTGCAACAAAGACCCTGAAGTAGACCTGTGTTTGGGGCGGGGGGAGAAAAGGTGGAAGGGAATAGAGCAGCCTGGGATGAATTAGAACACAGGGCTGGACTTGACTTCACAGACCTTCACACCACTTCCCTGCAAAAGCTCAATAATTACTAAAAGCAGAAGTGCCCACAGGTGAGAAACTGCTCTTTATCCTTCTCTTCACCTGCAGCAGGGCAGGATCTGAGCAGCAGGACCTCAGCCAAACTCCCAACCCAGCCACAGGCAACCAGCTCTTTGCCCAAACTAACAAACCCCGGTGGCTTCTACCCACCATCATCCAAAGGGAGGTCACACAGTGGGGCTGTCCCCAACCCTTCTCAGAGCTAAGCACCAGATTGCAGCCGACCTCTACCCCAAGGAGCATCTCCCTCCTCTCCCACCCTTGGCCAAGGCATCTCTCCTTTTAAAGGTTTCACCAGCTGACACATTCCCATGAAAGTTTTCAGTAGCCCACAGCACCGGCCAAAGATTATCAATGTTTCATGAAAAAAGTATAAAACGCTTGGAAATTTATGACCTTGAGCCTTACCTGGAAGCAGAGCCTGGGATGAGACAGAAGCAAAGGCCACACAAGCACAGCTCCACAATTAAGTTTGGTTCATCAACGCACAGGCTCAGCCACACAAGCACCAAAATCCAGCCAGAGCCTCACCAGCAGAGTAACTTTCCCCATTCAAGAAGACACAGTCTCTTTTTTTGAGCCTTTCCAGGGCTCTAGTCCCATTTGTAAATGAATTTTTAAGTAAAACGCTTCATGTGCACATACCTGCCTGGAAAGCAGGATTTCACCAACAACTTCAGAAACGTTGAAAAGCTCCACCATAACCCCCCTTCACCTGATGCATTTTTATTCCTTTCCCCTTAATTACCAGGCTCAGTACCTCCTATTAGCTACCATTAAACCTTCACAGGTGCCTACCAACCCAGAGATTTAAGGAGAATCTGAACTACCTGAACCTGCTAGCAAGCTTTATTTAAAGAAACAGTAAAATCTCTACCATTCAGTACATTCCTCCAGATTCATTTTTTGCTGCTTTTTCCCCACTATTTTTAAGTATTTCTGTATTTTTATATCTGAAGTGAGGTTCCCCTTCATTAAATTTTAATCTATGATCTGCAAAACCTCTTCAGCAGCCATGAGTGCTCCTATGCCCATTTTGCTTGGAAAGACAGATGTTCCCTTCACAAAGACACATCTGATGTCAGCAGCAGGTGAGCTGAGGGCAAGATGTACCAGCACTTCCCTGTCCGTAGGTTGAGGAGGATGGAATGCTCTGACATGGAGTTGACCAAAGAGATGGCTGTTGGTGGAAGAACGAAGAGGGGGATAGTATTCTAGAAAGCACTTCTGGCCCAGAAAATGGTCCTCGACTCATCCAGCAATGTTTCACCAAGATGGTGGGATAAGGTAAAAGCGGTTAATGGAGCAGGTGGGCAGTGAGTGCTCTTGCAACAAAGGCACTGACCAGCCTCACCCGCTGCGAGTGCAAAGAGCTAACGCCGACCTTGCTGAGTCCCAGCTGGACAAGTGGGAAGAGCCATACCTCCCCAGAAAAAAAAAGCTCAGAAGCCAGATAAATCCAAATGGGTCAAACATCTTCACATCCTCCACTGATTCTTCCCAAAGAAAAAAAAAAAAAAAAAAAAAAAAAAAAAAAAGTTAAAAAAAATAAGGTTGCCTCACTGTACCTGCAAAATTATTTCCACATTTTTGAGATTTTTCTTTGAAGGGAGAAAAACCAGTGAGCAGGCATCAAATGAGATCGGCATAAGGCATCTCATGGGCTTTGTCAGGATGAACTCGGTGGCCACCAATGTCCCCATGCAGGACGTCAGCTCCCTGTGTCTGGCCACCCTCCTCTGGTGGGCTGCGAGCAGGCAGGCGGCAGCTGAGGGCAGCCAGCTGTCCTACAGCTCCATCTAGTGCAGCCGTGACATGGCCAGGACCCAGGTTTTATCCCTGTCTCCGCATTTTGGGAAACCCTGGCTCCTGGAGTCCCGGGATTCCCAGAGACTCATAGAATAATAGCATGGTTTGGGTTGGAAGGGACCTTAAAGACCATCCAGTGCCACCCCCTGCCCTGGGCAGGGACACCTCCCACCAGCCCAGGCTGCTCCAAGCCCCGTCCAACCTGGCCTTGAACCCCTCCAGGGATGGGGCAGCCACAGCTTCTCTGGGCAACCTGGGCCAGGGGCTCACCGCCCTCACAGCAAAGAATTTCTTCCTAATATCTCATCTAAATCTCCCTTCTTTCAGTTTAAAACCATTCCCCTTTGTCCTATCACTACACGCCCTTGTAAAAAGTCCCTCCCCATCGTTCCTGGAGCCCCTTTAGGGACTGGAAGGGGCTCTAAGGTCTCCCCGGGGCCTTCTCTTCTCCAGGCTGAACCCCCCCAGCTCTCTCAGCCTGTCCTCACAGCAGAGGGGCTCCAGCCCTCCCAGCATCTCCGTGGCCTCCTCCGCACCCTCTCCAACAGGTCCTTCTCCTTCTAATGTTGGGGGCTCCAGACCTGGAGGCAGCACTGCAGGTGGGGTCATGCTGTAGGGTTCTCAAAATCAGTACTTTTTCAGCTGTTGGTGCGGCAGAAGACACCTTAAAAACACAATTCGGGTGCATTCACAACCAGAGAGGAAGTAAAAGGACAGTGAGCCTCTATTTTTTTGAATGCCCTCACTGGTTTCCACAGGCCCACCCTGCAAAAGCCTGTGCAGCTCACCAGAGCTGCAACCTCCACCTCTGTAAGTGTGGAGCAGGGCCAGGCGTCGGGGCATGGCTGCCTGAAACACAGCTCTGGTTTTTCAGAAGGATGCAGATTTTCAAGGTCTCGGCACCTGCTCAATTGTCTTCAAAAAGCATCCACCACGCCGGGGGTGCTGAGGACTCTAGAAAAAGATCATTTCCCCTTAAACAACCTCTTGCTGTGAGCTGTCAGCAAACAAGGAGCCTGCACCATGAGCATGACGGAGCTGTGAGCTCCTGGTTCTGCTTCGACGTTCAGTATCGGACGGGAAGGGAAGGGAAGGGAAGGGAAGGGAAGGGAAGGGAAGGGAAGGGAAGGGAAGGGAAGGGAAGGGAAGGGAAGGGAAGGGAATCCAAACCTAGCCTATTTGGAAAAAGGGCAGCATTAATTTCCGAAGGAATGAAGGCAAAAGCAGGATGAGATCCTTCTCACTGCTTTTTCCCAAAATGCGCTCCAGTTGGCGTAGTGACCAAGTATCTCTCTCCCCAGTACTCCAGGCAAACCCATTTTCAAACGACCCTCTGCTGTCCATGTCCACCCCATCAGCCATGGACCAGCATCTCCCCCTCCTCCTGCAGAGCTGCTCCTCGGGGAAGCGAAGTAAGGCTTTGCGTACGGTGTTACATTTTTAACCATACCCAATATTCAAGGGGTTTCAGCAGCAAATATGTCTTTGTCTGTTCAGCCATATCCCCTCAGCCACAGAAGCGAGAGTCTAATTGCCTCACCGGGCTGACAAACGACCTGTTTATTTGTCACCTGCCTTAGTGCCGGTTCACAGCCCAGCGCTCAGCGGCGCGGGTGGGCTCCAGCTCTCCCCTGCGCTGGGAGGAGACGAGGGGGACTATAAACAAAGGGAGATGTATAAATACTTGAATAAAGACATGAATGATTAACAGAAATAATTGTTTTTATTTTTTACACGGCAATTGCCCAGACGCATTATAGAAGGCTACAAATGATTTCCAGCTATTAACAGATGAGGCTGTTAAGTGTAGAAACAGTGTTAAATGAAGGCCACAGAGTGATTTACACAAGGTGCTACAATGCATTTGAATCAATCTTTTATTAAGTATCGCTGCAGTACTTTTGACTGCCAACTCCTCATCAAACACGTGCTTCACGCAGCTTACAACCGCTCGGCTTTTCCAAGCCGGCTGCTTTGGTCTCACAGCCTGAACCGCCACAGGGAGGGAGGGAAACGGCTGTAAAGAAATAGATTGCAAAATCCTAAGGCTAGTGCTTCCGAGCACCAGAACAGCCCCAAGGGATGCAGGATGTGGGATGCGGGATGCAGGATGCGGGATGCGGGATGTGGGATGCAGCCCAGTGGCTCCTTGATGCTGCTGCACCCCAACTGGCAGCTTCTCCCACCCGCCGGAGCTGCCAGCTCTGCCGCTGCCTGCTCTCCCACCACCTTGTACCGGAGACGCAGGCAAATGGCGCGGTTTAACTAAAGAGACAAAACCTGTGGCCAAAATGTGGGGTTTCATTGTGTGGTTTTTACAGGAAGCAATGGGACCTCCCGCCATTCACGACTCCCGTGGAAGAAATACTGGGGAAACTCCGCGCTGCCAGGCTTGAGAGTTCAAAAACTCTCAAAAAGCAACCAAAGAGCAAACGTGCTTCTTCCTCGGAATAAAACAACTGTGATTTTCCATGCCGGGCGCTGCCCCGTGGGGACGTGCTCCAGCTGGCCACGGCCCCTCATCCCGGGGGCGAAGGACACGTCCATCTTTGTGTGGGCCCATGGGCTGCTGGTTTAGTTTGGCCGTGAGTCCCACAGGTCTTACAAAAGCCTCTTAAACCAACTTCCATAAATGCTTTTATTCTGAGGATGTTCCGACTCGGATGCATCTGATGCATCTCCCTGCTGTAAATGACCCTTTTAGAACGCAGACCGAGCAGTCGAAGGAGAGCAGAGTTGTTTCCCCCCTGCTATCACAATCAAGTTGTTTGGTATAAAATGTGGCTTAAAAGTGAATCCATAATGTTCCTGGCAATGCAAGGAAACTGTTATTACCAGAAGTAAAATGTAGGTAGTAACTCTGTGGGTTTTTCTCCACTGAAACTGTAATTAATGTGGATCCTGTGTACTAAGTGCAGGGAGAAATACGGTCTTCACAGCAGCTAAAATGCATCTCATTAGCACTGAAACTACTGTATCGTCAAAATGCATTATGTTCAGTGAGGAAAAATTGTGTAATTGAATTCCCACCAAAGCACAGTTCATCTGCATCAAATGGCATTGTGCTCATCGTGGAGCTCGTTCCGGCTGCTGCTGGAAATGAGGATTAATTAGGATACCTGCTCGTTCTCCGAGGGAGCCTGTAGACATGGTGTGGCCAAGCTGGGGGTTGCAGCGAGGGGCTGCGATCCCAAACCTCGGCCAGGCAGAGAGGGGCTGCCAACTTTAGACACTCGCAAATTTTTTGTCAATGCAGCAAATGCCGGTGAAAAAAAGGCCGACAATTCAAATGAAGGCACCCCTTTGCTGCATGAGTACTTCAGGAACAACTAATAAATGATTTATGCAATTGCTTCTGAATTATTCTAGGCTGGATTGGTACAAGTGGCAGTGATCTGTATAAATCATTTCATGTACAGCATCTAACAAGGGTGCTGCGAGAGGTGCGAATACACAAGCTAATAAATTCTCCCAAGCCATGCATGTGGGGCTCTTCACCTCGTTCAGGAATAACTCATTGATCTGCAGCATTTTAATGGGTAAATTATTATTAATTTAAACAAATACATTAAAAGCTTCCGAAGACTGTACGATGCTGGGGGGAGACCGGGAGCAGACAGGAGACAGGCAGACAGAGCAGCAGGGATGTTTCAGAGATTCCGACTCTGAACATCTGTGCTTTCACTCAATAGTCTTCCACTCAGATCAGAGCGAATCTAACCTGCCCCTTTACTACAGCACTTCCTATCCATGAGTCCAGGCACTGGGGTGTGTATGGGCAGCAAGATCTGATTAAATGTATTTTTTGTCATCATCATACATTTTCCCCTTTTTTTCCACAGCCACATGGAACAGCAGAGCCCCGATACACGGGTCTCCTGTATCTCACCAGCACAACAGTCAAGCTAAGAAAACCAGGCTGCAAATCAGAAAAAAACAGAGTTATTTTGGGGCAGAGGCATTTTGGGGCAAAGTGGCACAGGGAGGGGGCTCACCCCGTCCGCCATCGGGCTGCAGAGGGATGGCTGCAGTCCGTGTTCTCCCGCAGATACCCCCTCAGTCATCTTTTTCCAGACTGAAAAGACCCAAATCCCTCAACCTTTCTTCAGAAGAGAGGTGTTCCAGTCCCCTATTCATCTTGGTAGCCCTTTGCTGTCCCCTCTCCAGCAGTTCCCTGTCCTTCTGGAACCAGCGACCCCAGAACTGGACACAGGACTTTTTTTCACTTGGGTGAATTTTACCTACTGGAGGTGCTGAGCTCCAGCTCAGTCCAGCTCCCCGAACATGTTGGGCACGGTCCCACCGCTCCTTGGGCTCTCGCTCTGCTCACCAGTGCCTCGGTCCCCTCCGACACAGCCAGGCGCATCCCCTTACTTCTGTTCTTCAAATCCCATTATTCAGATCTAACGAGGAAATAATTTTAATTAAGGAAATTTAAAATTTATTTGCATTTGAATTTTAAGTAGGTGTTAATTTGAAAGCACTGAAAGGAGCCCTCCGGCGGGTCTCAGGATCTGTTTGTGTCAGGAGGAGCAGGCGATGGGGATGGGGGCCGGAGGAGGGGAAGAGCCCACTCCACCACCCAGCGACAGCAATGCTTGTGCAGAGGAGGGACCGGGTCCGCGGGGAGCAGGGGCAGAGCTGGCAGAGGTGATGCGGTGCCACCCCAGCTCCAGGCCTTTACGCAGCAATTGCCAAGAAGTTGCCTGATGATGCTGAGCAGGACAGAACCATTGATATGACAGTGGCATGGACTGGGTGAGACCCTTCCTGCTACGGCAGGTGGTGGCCTCACCCCCACTGATTTGCTCTGATTTGAAATGGGACGCCCTGAATAATTACTAAGGCTGTCCACAGTTCCCAGGTCTACCTGACAAGAGGAAATGGCTTTCCCAAGGTGAGTAAAGGGTCTCCAAGATCTTGTTGACCTGCACAGCATCAGTGTGTTGAGCACTTTCAACCCACCTGTCCCCTTCCAGCTCCTGTTCAAGCCCAGTTTGTCCACTAAGCAGGTATGACACTCTTGGTGAAGTTTGATATGGAGCCAGTTATCAGGATTTCCCAGGGTGGAAGTGCCGACCAGCAACAGGCAAAGCAAACCCCCAGCTAAAGAGGTCTCCTGCTAGTTGCGTTTCTGCAGTAGGTGGTAAACCAGAAAAAAAAAAGTGCTGGAAAATCCTTCAGAGGAGCTCTGAAGCCATGAGGCTGCAAGGAGGGATGAGCAAGTCCTTCTTGGGACCTCTTGGGTCCCCTGCATGGGCAGTCCTGGAGGGCTGAGGACCACCTGGAGATGTCAGGTCCTGGTTCCACTTCCTTCTTTGGTTGCTGCTGGTCTCTGACACCACCAGACTCTCCACCACCAGCTTCCCGGGGCTTCCACAGGTGCCACCAACCAGCAGGCAGCTCAGCTGAATGACGGTGCCACAGGGAGATGGCTTTTGGACAGAAAGGGGGAGATGCTTCTCATTTCATCTCCTTGCACCAAAGACAGCCCAGACAACAGAACGTAAGGCTCACAGAATCAGGGAATGGTTCGGGTTGGAAGGGACTTTAAAGATCATCCAGTTCCACCCCCCCTGCCCTGGGCAGGGACACCTCCCACCAGCCCAGGCTGCTCCAAGCCCCGTCCAACCTGGCCTTGAACCCCTCCAGGGATGGGGCAGCCACAGCTTCCCTGGGCAACCTGTTCCAGTGCCTCACCACCCTTACCGTAAAATATTTCTTCCTGATATCCAATCTAAACCTACCCTCTTTCAGTTTGAGGCCGTTACCCCGTGTCCTATCATTACACTCCCTGATCAAGAGTCCCTCCTCATCCTTCCTGTAGGCCCTTCCTGCAGGCTCAGTTTAATGCATCTGGATAACAGACCTATTGAAAACAGCAGCTAATTAGTTAAGTAATACCCAGTGTTGTTATTTCTCCAGCTCTGTCATCATCAATGTATTTGTAATAATAGTGTTTCCTCTGTAATAGCATTAATCATAATGGATTTACTAAGAAATTAAGGGGAGGGGTATTATCTCCCTCGGGAACACCATTTAACAGCAGTTCTACTTACTGTGCAGATTTTTATTGGTTTAATTCTTAATGTCTTCCTTATTAATCTGCTTTCTAACATCCCCTCGCAAACACCCCTCTGTGAGTGGAAACCGCAAGAGGACAAATGCAGCACCCCCTACCAAGCGCAGCCGGGCGAGGGGGCCTCAAGCACAGCAGCCCCAGAGAACGCCATCGAGTCCTTACAGAGGCTCAGCGCAGCCACCCGCGTTTTCTCACGGCGTGCAAGGGTGGGAGTGTGCCGTCCTGCCCTGCCTCGATGGGCAACCTCCACTGCTGGGCGGTGTCCATTGCTGGGTGATGTCCACTTCTGGGAAACATCCACTTCTCAGCGACATCCACTTCTCAGTGACGTCCACTTCTGGGCGATGTCCACTTTTGGGTGATGTCCATTTCTGGGAAACACCCACTTCTCGGCGACGTCCACTTCTTGATGATGTCCACTTCCGGAAAACACCTACTTCTTGGTGACATCTGCTTCTGGGTGATGTCCACTGTTGGGAAACACCCACTTCTGGGCAACGTCCACTTTCTGGACAACATCAATTTCTGGGCAGTGTTCACTTCTCCGTCCAGTTTGCTCATTCTCAGATCCATGCTCGAAAGCCTCTTTTGGCACTTCCAGAGAAGTAAGAAATACTCAGCACCTCTTCCCAACATTTATACCAAGCACAGAAAGGTTTCATTGAAAGTTGTTTTCCCATAACCACTTCTCCTCCCAGCAGGATTCTGGCTCAGGACACTTGCACCAGACCAGGCTGTAGACCAAGAGCAGCTTCTCTGAGCCAGGGAATCAAGCAAGACACCCACTGGGGACCTGTGCTCAGCTCACGGATGCCCGGGCAGGGCACCAAGCTCAGCCCATGCATCCCCATGTACCATGTCGGCCTTGGTCATGTCCCCATGGGAAACCTTGGCAGCTCCGTCCCACCATCCTCACTAGTGCCCACCCACGATCAGTGCATTAAGCTTTCATCAGCACCTCCTTTCTGCTAAAAATTAAAGCCTGATAAAAATTAAAGCCTGAAGTCTTAAAGCAATCCAGCTCAGGATTTTTACGAAGAGCTTGATTAGTTTACGGCTATGCATAAAGACGATGAGATTTTTAATGCAGCCTGCATTAAACTCCGTCGATGACTTGCCCAGGAGAGAACCGATGCCATGGAGGCCATCCAAGAAAACCAGCAGGAGGTGAGAAGTGCAGCACGTAACAGAAAGCCCAGCCGTGCTGCAGCAGCCGGGGCAGCCATGGGAGCGCTCGGTGCTGGTGTCCCCAGCTGGGGATGCTGGTGCCTCTGAGGAAACGCGGGGGTTTCACAGCTAATAAGAACGTGGATTTGTTGTCCCTGTCCTTCGCTCCTTGCAAAGGACCCAGGGGTACTTTTGTTCACTTTAACTCCGCTCCATACACACATAAACACATTTTTTTTCTTTTTCTTTACCCCTTTAATATTTTTCCTTTTTATTTTTGCCCCTTTACTTTGCGGCAGTGACTTTCTGGCAGTGGAGGATGCTGAAAAGCCCTCCCTCCCCCATGCCCTGGATGAACTGCGGGAGAGTCGCTGAGTTGAGACGATGCCCGAGCTCCCACCTGGGCTCTGAGCTTTTCAAACCATGAGCCTGTTTTTCTCCTCTCTCTCCGCATTTGCCATGTTTTGGTTCTAATTTGTTAAGCATGAGCTGCAGACTGGGTAATTACATTTGTCTTAATTAGTATGTATTGCCACACGCCGCCGCGCTGAAGAGGCTTTTCTTCTGCGGCCAGCTCCTCACCAGGGCTGTGACCCCACCTTCCCATGTCCGTGAGCCCAAGCTGCTGAAATAACGCAGCCCATCGCCGCCGGGCTGCCGGCAGCGAGGTGATTAAATACAGAAATGCGTTTTGCACGTGTGCCCATAAATAAGTTATAAAGTTAGTGCGAAGCAGGATGCCTTTACTCCTGTTTCATCCTGGTTTTTTGGACCTCGCCGGGAGTGAGCCTCACCTGTGGGAGAAGCTGTGATGCTTTGTGGGGTGACACAGGGGGGTGTTAACCCAGAAAAGGTGGGGAGCAGGTCATGGGCAGGTTGCAGGAAGCATTTAAAGGTATTTAAAGTGAAGATTTCAAACGAGACCTTAAAATCAGTGTACAGCTGGAGACGAAGCCCCAGCTGCGGGGTCAGCTTTGCTGCCCCATGCTGAGAATCCACCCTGGATTGTGGATCGGGGGCTGGAGAGCCAGGGGTGGGAGAGGGCAGGGGTGAAGTGTGGAGTAAGATAATTAAATGAGGGGAGATCAGGAAGATTAGCGGTAATAGCCAGCATTTCGCCGAGCAACGCCGTGGGACTTGAAAAAGATTAAATTATATTACGAGTGTTTCAAGACATGTGCTGTAGATAAGGAATGAGGGAAATGATCCATCGTAATCCAGGGGACAGGACACAAGGAAAAGCCTGGGGACGGAATAACTGAGGCCGAGACAGCGCCTGCCGCTGCCTCCACCCCAGGCTGTGGGTGAGCAGGGTGTAAAAGGGCACAAATCCACAAAGAAAATGAATGCCATGTCGGGGTCAAACCACGGGTGCCATTTGTTCCCAGCTCTTTTGGATGTCGCACAGGTTAATCCAAGTCCCGGGTTATGATTGATACCGCGGGGAAGAGCATGATTCCTCCACCAGGAACAGGGGACGGGGAGGATGCAGCAGGCAGAGCGCGGACGGGGTGCAGGGAAGAGCGCAATTTGATTCAAACGGAGCTTTTCTTCAGCTCCAGAGCTGGTTATTGAGTTTTGAATTTCCGAGGCAGCTGGCTTTGGGGCTGAGCACTGGAGTTCTGCTGTTAAAAATGAACTGCCAGGCGCTGCCAACGAGTCACTGATTTTATGAAGTCATTAACCAGTCGATTGAAATCAGCTTTCTCTTCCACTGCCATCCTCCTGCCAGGCGCCCGTCCATCCATCACTCCCGGCTCTGCACATCCATCTCGGTGCCCCAGCACCCTTCTTCCCTCGGGACCGTGTTGCAGCAGGATTTGGGTAGGGTGAGGATGCTGCGGATGATGTAGGTGAGAAATTCAGTTGCCTGCCTGCATAAAGAGGACATTTTTTTGATGGAGACGGGCTATTTTAGCACTCATGACGCTGACAAATGAAAAGCACTGGCTGGGGTCTAGTGGAGTTCAGGCTGGGGCACTGCGGTCCCCCAAATCTCGCTGCTCCCCCATGGCTTATCCTGCAACGGGCTCATCCTGCCCTGACACTGCTTCACTTCTGCGATGGCCCCAGCAGCACTCCCCCTCCACGTGCCAGCCCAGCCCTGGCCACAAAGCCCAGCCCCATCCAGCCCAGGGACCATGGAGCTCCTGCGCCGGGCAGGGTATGACGAGGCGATCAGAGAATTAACAGCCCAGGGGACAAAATCACAGCTGAGGTCCCAAAGCAGGGACAGGGACGTTTGGATGCAGGTCCTGCCCCGTCGCAGCCCTTGCAGAGCCACACAGTTGCGATGGCAGCTCCAGCCATGGCACAGTCGCCTTTGGCTGTGGTGGGATGTGCCAGCCCAGGGTGACAGCAGCATGGCATGGGAGAATCCACCCAGAGCAGGGGTGTTGGAAATACTCACCTGCACCGGGGAGGGAAGCAGTGGGTGACACCACAGCAGCCACCCTGGGAAAGAAGGTCCCTTTTCTTGCAGCTTTGCTGTGGCACGCTGGGGACCAGCTTTGCCAGGGGACCCCGGGGACCCCAGTTTTGCCGCAGCACCCAACAGACTCCAGACTTCCTACAAGCAGAGCCGGGGCAGGTCTTTCCCGTTCAAGTGCTGGGGTTTTATCACCAGGATTCAAGCGCTGGCCTGGCTCTGCCCATCGGGTGCAGTCTGTCGGGCTGCAGAGGGATCCCCAAAAAGGACTCAGCCATTCATGGCAGCCTGAGTGCCCCAGGGAGAAGCAGCGCAGTCAGAACGCTGTTCTTCCGTGAGCTTTGCTGAACCATGAGCACCCATTGCCACCTCCATGGGGGTAAGCAGAAGAGAAAGACCTTCCCCCTGCCTCGGCCAAAACCTTTGGCTCAAGTTCAAGGCAACAAACGAGACAAGTTCATGCCCATGACGTCGCTCTGCTCACCAAGCCCCAGCTCCTTACTGGCTGCTGCGGGAGTGATGGGGACCCCGACGCCACGTGTCCAGGAGAAAGTGCAGCCCTTGCTGGGTCTTTATCCCGATGTACCCATCACTCTCCCTGACCCAGAATTGGTTTTTGATAGATTGGTAAAACAAAAGCGCCCCAAACCTTCCAAGCAATAACACGAGCCGTGGCGCTGAGAAGGAGCTGATTTAGCACCTCCCGGCCCCACTGAGAGATGGTTTGTGGGGGGAGAATAAACCACCGGTGAGTGATGAAAGAGATGGGTAAGGGAAGATTTGTCACGCTCTCCGAAAGCGAACACTAGAAACGGTCCCAGCAGGAATATCAAAGGAAAACTCTTCCCGCTTGGCTCCCCCCAAGCGATGCTTCCTCCTGTCAGGCTTTGCCCAGCACTGCTCAGCCCCAGCCAGGCTCCGGACGTGGGACACGGTGCCCAGCCGGGGTGTCCCTTCGGACCTGGGATCTGTGAACCATGGCTCATCCCCATGTGCTCAGTCTCCCCTGCAGACAGCACCTGAGTCCCTGGAAATGTTACAGAGAGTTTTCCCCTTGGCCGTGCCACAGAGACAGCCGGGACAAGGGGAGCAGAGTCCCTGGGCACAGGGGGATGCCCACAAGGGGATGCGCCCGCAGACACCCAGCCCCGACAGCCCGGGGGTTGGGCAGACGCGTGGGAAGGAACATCCCCCGTCCCTAAAAAACACTCCCAGCAAAACGCACACGTACGCACAGCCTCTTTCCTCTGCCGTCCTTTTGCTCGTCTGATTTAACTTTGTGCTTGTGTCCCTTGGCTCCCGTCCAGGGGATATAGATGGTACCAAGCACGCTGCCAAAGAAATAAAGTTCTCTAGTCCTGTAGCAGCGGGATTATATGAGATTTGTCAATATTTGCTCAGGATTGAGGTGAAACTGAACCAAGCGAGGCTAAGAAATAATGTCAGATACCAGATCGTGAAGGGCCGTTGATAGCCCACAGTGGCGGCTATTGAGGCACCACCAGCTGTTGAACTGAAAAGGCCCTTTGCCTTCTTTTTCTCCCCCTTCCTTGTATTTTAACTTTAGATAAATTGGTTGTGAATTACTTGCACATCGTACAGCCACAGAGCCGACCGGTGCAGAAAGCCAGCAACCTATCATACGCTCGGCGGGGTGAGCTAATCTGCACGTGGGCTTCATACTAACGAAGGGAAAAGCAACAGCCAGAGCCGAGGGCGCTGGGGGCTGCAGCTCGTGCGCCCCATCCTGCACCCCGAGAGCTGGGTACGGGGCCCCGCTCGCCCCGGGAACCTCCCTGCTTCCCCCCGCCTCCCCCCGGCACCGACCTCGGCAGCTCAGTCCCACCCGGCTCCACCTCCATCACTAGCACAGAAAAGGGTCGGATGAGCCACGAAAGCAGCAAGTGAGAACCGCAGATTTTGCCTTTAAACATTTCTTCCCCCCAAATTCGCCCTGGGTGGAGGAAAACTTACTTAAAACATCTGCCACAGCTGCTCCACACAGATTCACCAGCTGGTTTTGAGCTGCTCCCGCTCCCCTTGTGCAAGGGAGGAGAGTCGGCAGCGGCTGAGGCTGGCCCCGCAGGGATCCGGCACGGACCTCTCCTCACTCGCCAAAGCCACGCTGGGGACAGCAAAGTCAGATCCCACCGGGGAGAGCAAAGTCAGACCCTTGGTACCACAGCAGGAGGAGGCTGAACCAGTTCAGGTCCTTCCTGGGGAAGGACATCCCCAACACAGGGCTCTCAGGCTGATGTGGTGGCAACGGGCTTCGCTGACATTGTCCCCTACGGTGCCAGCACCCAAGAGGATGGGGTTTGGTGACACAGAGAGCGTGAGTGGCACAGCAGGGCCAGAGAGGTCCCACAAAAACCAGTTTCCATGATAAAGAAGAAAATGGAGCCTCTGTGCAGAGGCTGGCTGGCATTTACAGCCCCTGGAGACCCCAGCCCCCTCCCTCGGCCGCTCATGATGGACGAAGAGGGAGTCTCAGGGCTGAACCTGCACCGAGCTGCTTGGATGTAACGCCAAGAAGGTTGCAGAGACCCCAAAAGCACTGTCACAGTCCCTGGTCGTCCCTCTCTGCTACCTGGGAGTGCTGGAGCATCCACCTGCATCCCTCGGCCCCACCTCGGTCCCCCTGGCTCCCCAGCCTCCCCGCTGGCACCGGCTCTTGTTCTTCAGCTTGTTCAAACCCCGGGGCTTTGAAATGCCAGAAGCTCCTTTGCCCATGACATTTGGGCAGCACCTGGCACGGCTACCCCAGGGCACCCTGAGGATGAGGCAAAGTTGGGCTTCGGAGGCCAGGGTGCCCAGGGCACAGCTCCTGGGGGGCGGCTGGCATTGCACAAACCCCTGATTTCCAGCGCTGTTCTCCTCCCGACCCACAAGGCTGCTGCCCTGGGGTTGTTTTTCTCTCTGGGTCCGGGACCCGCTATGGGCAGAGCATCCCTGAGCAGCTTCCCCCACGCAGGGATGTCTGTGTGGCCACCGGGGCCACCTGCGTGGGCAACCTGGCCACAGCACCCAGTGACAACACCGAACACGGCCACGGGTTTGACTTCCCGAGGGATGAGTCTCCAGAGCTCCTGCTGACACACTTGGACGGGAGCAGCCCCTTGTGCTCATCAATGGATGCTCGAAGTTGGGTTGTCCATTAGCCCCCAGCAGAGTGGGAACCACGCTGCTGCCCCCACCTCGCCTCCACCCCCTGCACTGCCCGGGGCAGCCCCAGGCTCCCCAGACCCTCGGATACCCCACGGGGAGCACCCATGGGTCCTCCAGCCCCAGCCCTGCACATGCCACCACACGGGATGAAGGAGAGCCACTGCCAACCCCGCCGACCCCCATCGCAGCACTGTGGGACGTGGAGCTTCCCAAAAAGCTCCTGCTGACGTGGTGGCCCTGGGGACCTGGGGCCACCTACTTCCCAGCAGCTTCGGCCCCACAGCCAAGCGCGCTGATGAGCCCATCATCGCACCCTGACTCAGCCCCCACCAGCTGGCTGCTGGGTATCACTTTTGCACAACACGATGACTAGTTATCCAAAACATTTTTTTTTTTTTAAATAATTAGCAAAAAATTAATGCAAAAGTCAGATTTAATTATCATATCAAACCCAGCGTTAATTAGAAAGCAGCGACAGATGGCTCTTTCCCCCCCCTCCCCGCATCACACATCCTCTCACCGGCACCTCCTCGGTCTGTGGGACACGTGTCAGCATTTTCTACTGGGAACATGTGTCCCATCGCGGAGCTTTAGCGCTTGCTCCCCGGCTCCTGTCTGCGGGCTGCAGGCTGCTAAGGCAAAGGTTGGAAAAAAGATGTCCTGGATACTCCTGCTCTCCTTGCACACAGGTTATGGGCATGAAACAGAATCACAGAACAGCAGGGGTTGGAAGGGCCCTCTGGAGATCATCCCGTCCAACCCCCTGCCAGAGCAGGGTCACCCAGAGCAGGTGGCACAGGAACGCGTCCAGGCGGGTTTGGAATGTCTCCAGAGACGGAGACTCCACCACCTCTCTGGGCAGCCTGTGCCAGGGCTCTGCCACCCTCAAAGTCAAGAAGTTCCTCCTCGTGTTTAGGTGGAACTTCCTATGCTCAAGTTTGTGCCTGTTACCTCTTGTCCTGGCCCCATCCTCCTGACACCCATCCTTTAAGTTTAATTTATCAGCATTGAGAAGATCCCCTCTCAGTCGTCTTTTTTCCAGACTGAAGAGACCCAAGTCCCTCAGCCTTTCTCCATAAGAGAGGTGTTCCAGTCCCCTCATCATCTTGGTAGCCCTTTGCTGTCCCCTCTCCAGCAGTTCCCTGTCCTTCTGGAACCGGGGAGCCCAGAACTGGACACAGCACTCCAGGTGCGGCCTCCCCAGGGCAGAGTAGAGGGGGAGGATGACCTCCCTCCACCTGCTGGCCACACTCTTCTTGATGCACCCCAGGATGCCATTGGCTTCTTGGCCACAAGGGCACAAACCCTGCCTCCATGCACGTCTGACCTGAGCCTGGGAGGTTGCTGTTTCCTCCCCCTGCCCAAAAATGTCAGCAGAACCCCACGAAAGTCATTACAAGCATTTCTGTTCTGCAGCTCTTCGGTCAGGGAGGAGCAGACCCGGGCGAGGACAAGGATGAACACAAAGTTGTCGCTGGTGGGGCTCAGACCCAGCAGAAGGGCTGTTTGGGACAACAGACAGAAAAAATAGTTAGGTGTGTCTCAGAGCTGCAGAAAGCCCCAGCACAGCCACAACCATCAGCCCAGCAGTCCCTCCTTCTCCCCTGTGGCACACAAGAGCCCCCGAGCTGGGACACCTTGAAGATGCCCTGAGGGAACAGCTCCACCGCTGTGATGGGTCCTCAGGGACAGGCAGGAGAGCTGCTCCCTCCCAGCAGCTGGGCCTCCATTTTTGGAGGATGCTCAGCACAGTATTTACTGTCTCCAGTGCTCCACCCGAGCCAGCGCAAGGTGATTTATCCCTCCCCGCGCAAATCAAAGCCTTCCTGCTCCAGTGCTGCCTCCAGGCCCAGCATCCCGACACCGCCGAGAGCTCGGTCCCACCGTGCCAGACCCATCTCCTGGGGCACGCGCCTGCACAAGCCTCTGCCAAAGCAGAAGTGTCACCGAGGCGAAGAGCGTCCTGCTGCCACCAGGGTTCACAATCACCATTTTAGTTCATTTGCGCCTGTAACAGCTCCACTTGCAGCAACGTGCCACCAAGGAGCCACATGGAAAATTTCTACTTTCTCATCTTCCAGCAGAGGTGAAGGAGAGAAAGGTCAGGGGGCGTTAATCGAGTAACAGGGATACCACAGACACGGGAGGGACGCGCTGCTGGTCAGGATGCCAACACGATTCAGCCCTGTCTGAAGATGGTGGCCATGCTTCCCATGAGCCTGTCCCATGGGGTAGCGCTGCCGCTCTGTGCCTCAGTTTCCCCACCTATAAATCACTTTAACCACTGGGGCTGACAAGGCTCATCTCCCCCCATGCCATCAAACATCAGCTGAGGGTTTTCTTACTAGAAATGTGAGCCCCGCAACACAACCCCGAGCACATCCAAGGTGAAAGCTGGGCAGATAGGTCAGAGACGCCGGGGGCAGAGCACGGCCCGGCTTCGTGAAGCCTCCGACTCACCGGGGCAAGGAGTGGTGGGAGAAGCATCCCCAAATCGCAGCCAGATCCACGCAGCTCGTAACGAACCTGCCGAGGATTTATACCACAGAGCAGAGTTTGCACCATGGGAGTGTTGCACCACATCCTCTTCACGGCCCTCCTACCTTCAGGGGGACAGAAATTGGGCTGCCACTACCAGCGTGGGAGAAAAAAGCCTTGGGCTGTGTCTTCCTTGCAACAAATAAGTGCATTTTACATTTTATCTCCATGGTAGGGTAGAGCTGAGATCCGACCCTCCCTGGCAGGGACGAGCATGAGAGCCAGGAGAGGATGTACCAAACCCCGGAGGCCCCGGCATCGCCCCGGGGGGTAGCGTAGCCCGAAGGCTGGGGACGGGAAGGAGAGCAGCTCGGGCCGGGGATCAGCCACAGCGGCCTGAGGACCGCTCTGCGAAGGAGGGACTTCATTGCTCAGAGCTTCACAAATGGCTCTCGCATCTCGGAGGTGATGAAGCCGACGGGGGAAGGACAGGAGAAGGAACGTGGGGACACTGCTGACTAAGTGCCCCAAAAGCCACCAGCCCTGGCCAGGTCCCAGATGGGACCACAGAGGTCCAGCCGGTGGCCATCAGTCAAGTTTATTCCAACACCCCCAATCAAACCAGGAGTCATTAATAAGTGGTGACATCTCCCCCCCCGCAGCTGATCTTGGCTCGGCCATTCGGCATGGTGGGGGCTGAGCACGGCGGTGGGGACCTGCCCTGAGCTTTGCTCCCAAACAGCCAAGGAAAGGGGCTGAGGATGTTGCCCCAGCGATTTCCTTACCAGCAAACAGCCTGCTGACCCCAGCCCCGAATGTCAGGGCCAGTAACACCCTGGCTCCATAACTGATGCCGGAGTGGGTGTATACTTAATAATGAAGATGGGGTACATTTTATTTATGACAAAACTGACCTCCTTGTTCTGATCTGTTTTGGAAGAAGGAGGCAAATTTCTTCCCTGGAAGCCAAACAAGTGTGATCTTGGAAAACGCAGAGAGGGAGCCCGGCCAGGGTCTCCTGGGTTTGGGGCCAGGGCTGTGCTTAAGGCAGCCTTAGGAGCAGCAGAGTCCTGGAGGGTGAAATAAAAGCTGGAAGTGCAGAGAGCTGCTCCGCGGAGCTGCTCCCCATTTCTGCAGGGAATGGCAGTGGGATGAGCAGTGCCTCGGCGGCATCCGGAGCAGCATCGCTCTCCAGCTGCAGGCGCCGGTCACCTCCTCCTCCTCCACTCAGCACTTCTCCGTTAATAGAGACTAACGAGACCACCGTGTGCTGCCGCTTCGTGAAATAGCAGAGCAAAGCAAAGCAAGGACGCCAAAGCAGCCGCGGCCCCCAGGAAGGGACTGTTCCTCTGGCTGGGTGGTGTAGGGCAGGAGTACGGAGCCCAGTGCCCAGGAGCAGCGGCTGGACCCCAGCACAGGGATGCTGCCAAAAAAGTTACCGGTCCAGTAGAGGAAGGCATTTGTGCTCCCCGAACCCGTGCTGCTGTCACTGGATGTGACCTCCAGAGCAGGAAAATGCCAGTTGCTTTTCCAGCACACCTTCGTGGGAGAGACGGGGAGGGCAGAGGACACTGCGATGCAGGCAGAGCAAGGGACAGTCGGCGAGCTGGGGGTGCAGAGATACTTGAAAAAGAGCATTTACCTTTTTTTTGCAGGATCCAATGCATCCCTGCTGCCACGTTCTGCCCATCCACCGAGCCACAAGATCATGCCACGCAACCATCCGGGCACCCTGGGGTTTCTCTGGTTATTGTAATGATTTTCTAGTCCCCAAGTTTCAGCCTATTACATGCAGCTGCTGCTTTTTGGGCTCTTTTGTGCAAAAATGCAGGCTTTTCTGTGCTCTGCACCACACGTTATTTGGTGTAACCCCACTGCATTTTGCCACTTGTAATGAGATTTTCCCCTTCCCCTACCGCGTTGACAAGAGACCAGCCCCACGCACATCCCACCTGCGCGGACACAAGAGTTCCTCGCCTCCCCGGATGGCATCGGCATGCTGAGGGGAGCCGCAGCATTTGTCCCTGCCTGCTGGAAGGATGCTCTGGTCTCTACTGGGATGATACAGGTGCACAAACCCAATTCGGATGCTTGCAGCCTTGCGAAGACAGAGACAAGGCTCCTCCCTGTTCTGCTGAGGGTCTGAAGAGCGGTGTGCTTCTCTTCTCCTCTTGCCTCCCGAAAAGCTCTGCCTTCCCTCCGGAGAATGGCCCAAGCCTTGATCCCTGAGAGCAGTCAAAACACACAGCACCGTCCGGGATTTGGCCCACCCTGGTTTGGGAATACCCCAATCCCGCTGCTGCTTCTCCAGAGCTGCTCCCAACGGGAGGCAGCTCCCAGCCGTCACCTCCACCCCTCGCTGGTGGGACAGGGAGGTGCTGGGCAGTCGAGAGCCTCCTGCCCCGGCAAAAACACACCCTCCTGCCTGCTCCTGCCTGCTGAGGGGGACATCGCCAGGGCTGCGGTGGTTTGAAACGAGCCGGGGGGACCGTGGTCTCAGCATCCAGCCCCTTCCCTCTCCCACGCTGGGCCAGCTCTGGTTTAACATCTGCTGAACTGAGATGGAAATCCATCACAGCATTGCCCTCTGCTGGTAATCACTCCCAGATAAGCCTTCTCCTCCCCGCATCTCCCCAAAATACCCTGGGGAGCAACTCTGCTGCCTCTGGCTGCTCACCTGGGCACCCACAGCGTCCCCGGGGCCAAATCCCAGCAGCACCACTGGCCTCAGCTGGTGGCACTGGGCGAGGAAGGCTCCAGCAGGCTGCTGTTTGCCCAGGAAAGCAGCCAAGCAACTGGAAAAGGGGGACTGGAGCCTTCCAGGTGCCAGGCTTCACCCTTAGGGAAAGAGGGAGCTGAAAACTGAAGTGGGGAAAAAATGGTTTTCATTAACAGTTGGCAGACAGTGACCCTATCGCAGGATTAAAATATTGGCCTCTAATTTACAGAAGTTTAATGCAGTTCAGGAGAGAGACACAGAAATTATTTTACGGTTGCAAACCTCATCACTGGGAGATGCTCCCCCAGGGCAGGGGATGGCTGGGGAGAAGGGTCGGCAGCCCCAGCCCAGAGCAGCAGCCACAGACGCGCGGCAGTGTCACCACCTCTGTCCAGAGACGCAGTTTTGTGCTGCAGAATGTCCCGTCTCTCCGTCCAGAAATGCAGTTTTGCCTCCAAGCGTCCAAGCAGGAGATTGCATGGCCAGTGTTAGCGGATCTCATCCTCCCGCACGCCACGGTACAGCTCGCACCTTGTGTTTGCGGGACATTTGGGATGCTAAAGCCAGGGTGCTGCCTACCAGGACCCCAAAAATCCCTACAAGTCTCAGTTCCACCTAACCCCAAAGCCACCTTCTCCCTCGTGCCCATAGGTGAGTCCCTGGGGCCGGCTGCCCCCGGCTGGGGACAGGACCTGCAAAGGTGGCTTCCACCATGGATGGGGAAGATCTGTCCGAGCCATTTGGCCCCGCGTGTCGTGTCCCCCCTCCCTGCTGACCACCCTCTGCAACACCTCCTCACACCGCACGCACAGAGCTAGTCACGGAGGAGGATGGGGAACTTCCCCCCATTAGCACAGCAGGTAACAAGCACAGGAGCCTGAGTGCAGGCAAAGAGCTAAGCAAATAGCAAAGAGCAGGAGAAACCCAAGAACAGCAGAAGGGTGACAGGAGCAGGCCAGAAGGGTACCACAAGCTGGCCCCAGACCCAGCTGGATCCGGCCAACCATCCCTCCTTCACACCCATGGGACAGCCAACACGGGATGCTCTCGGCCACAGCTCCAAGACGACAAGTAGGAGAACGTCAATGGGTTCCCAGAGCACAGGCAAGACAAGGAGAAACCTCCTATAATGCCCAAAAACACGGCCTCAAAATCCTGCCACCTGACCAGCTCCGGAGACACCCAGCAGAGCTGAAACGCCTGGGGCCAGGGGAGGGAGGGACGGGGACAGGGATGGGCTGCTGAGAGCCACGAGACCTGGAAAGCATCGCTTTGATTTACTGGACCTTGATGTTTGAAAATTAAGTCAAGAGAGCTCTTCTATTTGCCACAGGGCTGAGCATAAGCCGAAGGCGCACAGGATTTAGAGGGGGAAGAGCTTTCCAGATGAGCAGAGTGCAATTTTGTCATAAGAACCAAAATAACGATAAAAATAACTAGCAGGGGAGAAAGGGAGTGTTGAGCGCGGCATACAACTGTCAAACTCCAGATCCTCTCAACAGAGCCGTAATAAAAGGGTTTAACCTATCATATTGATTAGTGGTATTACACCTCTTGAGTGAGAAGAAACTCATTCTTACAGGCAGGCTAATTTCATAAATACGCTGTATTCAGAGCCTTCAATAAGCTGATCGGTTTTAATGAAAGGGTTGAGATTTAAATATACGTCTGCGAAGGGATTAGAGGGGAGTTGCAACTGGTGATGGCATCTCCGGGGAGGAAGGCACATTGCCATAGTAACCCAGAGGCTGTCACACATTGGGGGTACCCACAGAGGTGCGGAGAAGCCCACGGGGCTCCATCATCCCAGGGGAGCCATGGGGGGACGGGCTGCCTGGGGGGACACCCCATGGCCCGGCAGCAGCACTGCAGCCCCAGTGCAGCCGAGGCTCTTCTCCAGCCCCCTCGGCTTTTCGGATGCCCCGTGCTGTTAAACACTCACCTGGCACCAGCGATGCCCCGGAAGACGGAGGTGGCCTCGGGACCCCGGAAGGTGACGTGCCATAGGGGTTGTGCCGGGGAACAGGGGCGCTGCAGCATCGCAGGAGCATCAGATGGGTTTAACAGAGGACGCGGGCAGGGTGGGTCCAAGCTAGAAAAGAGGAGGAAGAAAGGAGAAGCACAAGCAGCTTAGCCCAGGCTGTGACCTCCAGGGCTCCTGAGGGGCCCGACCTGGTGGCACCCACCCGTCCTGCAAGAAAGCCCAGCAGTGGGACACGCACCAAGTCCAGAGCTCGAGGGTCAGGTTAGGGCTGGGAAAACCAGGGGCAGAAGCAACCAGACAGTAACTCCCATGAGATAACGGTGGTGGGGAGGGTAAAGACAGAGCCAGGGAGCTGCAATGTGTGGCTGAGAGCGGGAAGCGGGGTTTATTTGGCAGTGAAATAAGGTCAGCTGTCCCCCAGGTGGGACAAGGTCCCGACGCACAGGTAAGATGCCAGGGGAAAGGGGCAGGTGACAGAGGTGGGGCGGCAGCGAGCATTTCGGAGCAGGAAAGCGTGTCCCCAGGGCAAGCACGGCAGCTGATTTATGCCACTAAGTGACAAGGCACAAGCTTTCACTCCTAAATGAAATGTCATGCCCTGCACGGGTGCAGAGTGCAGCAGCTCCTGAAGAGAGCAGGGAAAGCCTTCCCGCTCCCTCCCATCGCTGCACCAACAAACCTGGCCGATACAGCACCTCGGCACCTTAGAAAAAGAAAAAAGAAAAGCCTTAGAGAAAGGTTGCCTTCCACCACGTCCATACTCACCTTCCCGAGCTCAGGACACAGGTTTTCCGTGCCTGTAGGGCGCAGTCACATCTCCATCCATCCCTGAAGCAACCACGCTAACGGACTGCCACCCCAGAGCGGGTCCAGCCTGGCCCACGCTGTGACAGTCAACTCCAGCCACTTAACCACCAACCGCCGCTTGCTGCCCGCGGGCAGAGCCAGGCTCTGGCACAAGCCCAGCAACCAGCTCCCAAACTTTCTCTCCCCGGAGCCGTAATCCCCTTTTCTGCTCCTGCAGTTGGAGTTGAAGCCGCATCTGAGCCTACTGGTAGGGACAGTGGCCGTGCACAGCAGGGGACTTCCCCGGATGCAGCTTTGCCGGCCGACACGCAGTGCTTCATCCCCGCTGGACGTGAAACACTCGGATTGTGGAGAAGACAAACTGCTCGTCCTTCTCTCAGCACGGGAGTTATTCTCCTCGCTGACACCAAGTCAGCCATTTAGCCACAAGCAGGAAGAGCAGACCCATGAAGGCAAGAAGAGTTGTGACATATCCAGAAGCAAAGCCTTTGGACCACCGGAGGTCTGTGAGGGACAGAGATATGGCACTCCTTCCTGGGGAGCACTTCCCTGCAGGCAAAGCAAAGACCGGGGTTTCATGACTTTTTCTGGAGAAGTCACACTTCCCCTCAAATGCTTCCAGCCCCAGAAAGCAGATTATACATTTAAGTGAGCATATTGCTCCCCAGGGCACCCCAAGATGGCTCCTGGTGTGCTATGTACACAACTGTCCCCGAGAGCCCATTACTGACATGCATTAACTAACAAGCACACTTGCGTACAACTCATCAGTTAAGCAACTGGAGAGTGATTTGCCACCAGTGGCCAATGGAGCTCCTCTTATTTTCTGCCTATTTAACATTACACTGAATGTTCTTGCAGTCAAATGTTTTAAAACACTCCCAGAAAGAGCATCTGGTGGAGAGGAGACCAGGAAAGGCACATAGAAAAGCTATTTAAGGTAAAGGTCCAATGCCACTGAAGATGGATTTCACATAAAGCAGGATGGGGCAGAGCTATGGATTTCCATTATGGCCGGGAGGGAAGAGCCCCCACCTGCCGGCGCCCTCCAGCCCCAGGGGGAGGACACGTGCGGACGTTTAGCAGCAGCACTGAAAGCGAAGCCACCGCAGCCACTCTCCGGCCCAGCTCTTGCAACTGCTCTTTGCCCGTTTGCCCTGTTCTAAAGGTACAAAAGCAGACACTTGGTGTGAGCGAAATCCTGAGCCTTTGAGCAGCGCAGCGGTATCTTTCCCAGCTCCCCCAACCCAAACATCAGCATAAATACAGAACGCTTCCCTAGCCCTCCTGGCAAAAGCGTTGTGCTTCCCTAAGGTCAAGGTACAAACGTGATGTCCTGGTTTCTCCACCTGCGCAGCAGAGATAACAGCCATCCCCTCTGCCAAAGGCAAAAGCAGGTCCATCAGCCCAGACTATATTATTGCCCTGCTTTAAATGTGTCGGTCTCATACACACACGCAATATCCATCATGCTTTTCACATTCCCTATAGGAAAAAAACCCAAAGATTAACCAAAAAGCGATAATACCTAGATCCCAGTTATCTGCTCACCTCCTTTAACCCCTAACAGCGGCTCTACAAGAAAACGATGCAGCTGCAAATTTAGTTGTCCGATGAGGGCAGGCGAATTGAGAACAGTTTCCTAGCAGGAACCAGACTGCGCCTCCCAGGACGGGGAAATCCTGGGCAGCGAGTGCTCAGCGACAAAAAGCAGCCTGAGCACTGCTTCCTTTCACACTGCGTCTCGGTGCTGCTTACAGGTCAGTTCCGCCTACAGAACGAGTCTGACAAATGTTTTTAAAAAGCATTTTAGCTATTCACTGGTATTATGCAAAACATCAAGGAATTCAGTGATATTCCAAGCAGAAAGGTGACCAGTCCTCAGACATGCTAATAAACTGTAGAATTAAGAAACCACCCCATCATTTATTCAAATAATCAAGAAAAAACAGGTTGTAAGAAATTAAGTTGTCCTAGCTGCCTGGCTAAAAGTAACAGGAATCACGGCACACACTCATTACTGCATTTTCTTCTTGCTGTGCAGACTAAGTTCTTCCTTTAGTTAAAGCAATTGGCTAAATGAACAGGAAAGCAAACATAACCCAGGAAACAGCTGGGCTGCCAGGTGGTGCCTCTGTCACTTAGTTTCTGATCTTCATCAGTAACCCTTAAAGCATTAATGCTGCTTAAGGGATTTCTTTTTCCCCTCCCAGCTACACCCGAACACTTCTATTAAGACACTTCACCGCACTTGAGATGCTCACCCATAACTCCTATAATATTACTGCTTTAAAAGACAACATTTGTTAGCACAGTGCAGAACAGGCATCATAAAAAACATAACGCCAAGGCTCCCAGGTCTGTCCCTAAACCTGTTGCTTCTACTATTAATTCAGCTTTGATTTCTCCCTAGCCTGGGGATTTTGACAGGGTGGACCAGAATATTATTACAATAAGAAAACAGCAGCCCTCCGGCATTGGTGCTCGGCTAAGACTTTAGTTTTATACAACTCAGCTACAATCATACAACCAAAGTTCTGCTAGATTTAAAGAGCCTGCGTTGCTCATGCAGAAAAAGGCCAAACTGCACATAAGTTATAGTCAGATTACTTCAACATCACAAAGAATTGACAACAGCAGCCACAGATGAAAATTAATCAAGATATTTAATACAGTGCAATCCATAGTAGTTTCTTAATTAAAATAATTGTGTGCATGTATCTGAATGGGTTATCAATTATCACAAAAAAGCAATAAACATTGTAGTGCTATGTAGAAAAATGTACAACTGAAATTTAAATCTTCCCTATTTCCAAGACAGCATTTGTCAATTGCAAATCATTATCACCAATTAAAATGGGAACAGTGACTACATTGTTGCGGTGACAAACACAAGGCTGGCCACACATCAGTTGAGGGATATAAATATAACTTGCAAAGATCTAAAAACATAAAGCATTCTTGCACCTAAACACAGTAAGAAGCCGATGGTGGCTTACGACTTTTCTTGGTTTTAAATGCCTTACAAGACTTCTAGACACACTAAAACTGACTTAAAATTACAGAGTGTTTTTCAGCTTACTTCAATTCAATATGGCCCAAACTTTTGAAGATGAAGATCCAGCAGTGGCAGTAGCACAGTCCGAAAGCTGAATGTTTGATTTTACAAATACCTTTTTAAAGAAATTCAACCCTACAAACAGCAGGCGATTCCCCCTGCTCCCCTTTCTTTCCTTTGGGCAGACCATGCTATGCAGAAAACAGCAATGCACTTCCCACTGCTTTGGGTTAAAATTAAAGATAAAGACATTTTGCTTATGCTTTCTCCTCAACACAACACATTTGCACCCAGAATAGGTAATCAAAGTCTTTTTCCAGCCAGTTACTGCTGTGGTTACATGGTTCCTGCCCAAGCTTCCAGCTCTTTCATATCATCATCCTCTTCTTCCTCTTTCTTCTTGGCTGCAAAATATGAAAAGAAAACAAATGAGTGGGAATCTTGACAGACTCCTGTCTCGATTCTTTGCAGGACCGAAGCCTCTCTGCCTCTGACCTAACCAGTAAATGAAGCACCAAATGCCAGTAGAGGAAAACAAATACACAAGACTTTTTTTGAACTGAAATAAAAGGTGCCTTCTGAAAAAGCCAAAATGGGCTAAACTTCCTGATATTGCCGCTTTTCAGTGGAAAGAGACTATATTTCACCCAGGAAGAATGTAAACGTGCATGAAGGTTAAGAGGTGTACATCAGCGGCCTGTATCATTTCCCAGAATCTCCAAGCAGAAGACCATGAGTTTTCAGCTTTTTGTCTGGCATCTCCAGTATTACAGTCTCTCCCCTACACAGATAAATTCCTGATTCCATCATTAAGTCCTCAAAGTCCACGGCAGTCCTATGGGACTACTTTTTCACCTAGCCAGGTTTAGAATTTGGAGACCTCCAACCCCTGTGCCTACACACTGCCCCCGATAACATTTTTGGTCCTTCCAGGGGAGCAAATGCTGCTATTTGTCACAACACAGCAAGCGCAGTTTCTGGAGATGAAAACCATTAACTCAGCGAAAAGGCTTTAACCCAGAAATAGCTGCAATCATTTTGGAAAATAGCAAAATAAAAAAAAAAGAAAAGTCATTTCCTCAGACGGTGTTGGTGGTTTTGCTCTAAAAGGGGAAGAGAAAGTGTCAAATAATTCATACTTAAAATGGTTTGTGTCATTCCAAATGAAACATTTACGTAAGAAAGAACTGAGTCAGCTTTAAGTCAAGCTCAAGACCTATCAATTTGTACAAGTTTGGAATTTGTTTTCCTAACTTAAGCTCTTCCAGTCTCCGTTAAACAAAAACAGCTTTTGCCTGAATTTCTTCTGACATCAATTTAGCTGACAGGCAACAGCCAAAAATTTCTCATTCAGACTGATGAAGTCAAAATCCAGACAGCTCCTGAGAACTGGAAGAGCCAGAAAGCTCACACTCATTTTCCATTCAATTAATAAAAAGGAGGTAATAAGAGTCAGCTCTGCCACAGAAGAGACATTAATTATCTCCGTAAGACACACTGAGCATGTACCTGCGTTGTTAGGTAAAGCAGTCCCTTTGAAAATTCAACCCATGATGGCCCAAAGTAAACTTCTAATCCCAGTGTATATTAAGCCAATTTTAAGTGAAAAACAATTTAGGTTAAAAAAAACCCAACATACAAAATCCCCACCCATCACCACCCCAGAATCCCCAGCTTTCCCAAATGCCAGTCTTGGAGGCAGTTTTATTGAAGTAAAAAGCAGCATGCTATTTAAACGCATTAACGGAATTCTAATTTCCATCCCAAAACAGCTTAACATAAATCCTATAAAACACTGAGTTTTATTCTCATAGTTTTTACTACAAAAAATGTTCATTATTTTTATTATTTTATGATGTGCTATGTCTACGTAAGTCTTATGCTGTATAGTTACTCAAATATGTGTGGAATTACAATGCCTCTCACTCCCATGCAGTCACTACCACCTAATATAATGCAGAAAGTATATTTGAGTTCAGGTCAGTATGTTTTAAAGTCCATACCGAAAGAATATTTAGAGAACAAACCTCATTAAACCAGCGAGGAAATAAAAAGGTAATGCACACGTTTATTTAAACTATTTCTCCTGCTGTTGGATCTGAATCTAGATAAAGCCTCAGATTTAAGATATTTTGATATAACTCACTCCCCTCTCGTCAACACTTGTCAGCAATTCTGCGTAGCAAAACAGAACTAGAAAAGCCCAAAATCAATTATGTCAAAATAAAATAACTATAACGCAGAAGGAGGAAACTTCATTGCATACCCCCTAAAGCAAAACCTTCTTGTTTGGCAGTATCTGACGCTTCCCAGGTCCTTTCAAGCCTGGAAAGGCAGCAGGATAATTATAGATAGACTGACTAATTGGGACTATTTTCATCCTCTAGTTTTTTTGGACCTTTTTTTCCAAAGTAAGCCCATGAAATAAAGCAGCAAAATCTACAACTTATTCATAATACATTAAGGCAGATTCAGCAAATTAGTCATAAAGCTTCACATCCCACCAATGCACGCCAGAAGTATTCCAACTCAACTGCATTTCAAGAGGTATCACTCCTAGTTCATCGAAGAGCGATCAGTTCAGATTTCAGAGCAGCTTTGAACTGTCCGTGTAAATAGGAACATTTCTTGCCAGTTCTCCACATAAAACTACCACATTCACCAAAATTTCCTAGACACACATGCTCTAAGACTGGGATGGCCCTGAGTTTGGTACTGTCTGGCTTGAGTACACGCAAACCTCAAAGGAGGCAACTGCGGTCCCCAAAGAGGGGACTCTGAGGTTAGTTCCTCCCAAAAGCCAGAAACGCAAGGACCAAATTAAAAAACAAAGCAGGAACAAGGAAGCATGGTTCAACGTGAGTACCTGAACCAGCCTGGGACTAATTCCAAGAGGTAATTTACTCTCCACTCCCTTTTACAGCCTTGCTATGTTTGTCAAGATCCCTCTGTTGGGCCAGCAGCAACTAGCAGAAGGCTGCTGTATTTCTCCACATCTCCACTCTACCCGGAGAGTCATCCACACTGCAGATGAACTGGTAGCGCTAGAACAGATAATAACTGTTCCTGTGATAGCTATTAATTTTCGTGGTTCCTATGAAAGGCAGGTTACCCCTATGGAGAAACAGCACTAGATGTAATTTGTGATTCATGAAGCAATTTCAAGGAAATGTCTGCGCTGCCTGCAGGTAGATCTCTCAAATCTGAGAAGTTTGCAGTTAAATAAGCATACTTTTTAACAATCCAAGATGTTTCTGGTAAAGGTCCATACATACCTGGCTTTGACGGTATTGATATTGAGGGCACATTTGGGAGTGGTACTGTCTCGGGACCACTTATTTCCAGCAAGTTCTTGTCTAATTCTTCTTGTTCTAGTTCCTCTAGCTCTGCCATGAGTTCATCCTAGTTTTTTAAAGAAGGAAAAAAAAAAAAAAAAGAGAAGAACTTTGAGTCATATTTATTAGCACGCAGATTTAGCTGGTCATATTATGAAAGAGAATAGCTTAAAGGCATAGGATCAGAGCAAACTGAGGAGACGGTGAGTCTGAATCTTCATCTGAAGAATTCCTGTATGTGATTCTCTTGGAGGGTGAGGAGGGGAAAGCAGTGAAGAGAAGAACAATCCAAACATTGTCAGATCAAGCCATCCAGACCATTCTCAGCATAAAGTCAGGGTTACAGCTGCTGTATGCACTGGTAGGAACAGCTAGTAACAAGTTCTAGGACAGATTTTATATCCTAGTACTACACTAGACACATGCAATATGCAGATCTTAAAAAAAAGATCTCATATGAGTCACCACCCCTGGAGGTACTTAAAAGACGTGCAGACGTGGCGCTTAGGGACACGGTTTAAGTGTGGACTTTGTAGTGTTGGGTTAACAGCTGGACTCGATGACCTTAAGTGTCTCTTCCAGCCTAAATGATTTGATGATTTTATGATATAAACAGAGGCAAATTTAAAGCATACCTCATCAAATTCTTCCCCAAATCCTACTGGCTTTGAGATGGCTGTTGAAATCTCATCTGCCAGCTCTTGCTGTTCTGCAATGTCCTGCATTAATTCATCTACTTTATCAATGTCCCTGTAAAAGAAAGGAAAGAGTACAATATAATCAGGCACTTCCCCAATCAGCGCGTAAGACTGTATTTCTTGGTTTCTGAAGAAACACCACACCGTGGTGACATTTTACAAGGTCCTTTTCCAAAATATACTTGGCATGCAAGTCTGAATTTTATTCCCCCGGTCTCAACAAAATTATGCATGTATTTTTTACTTTTCCCTAAAAGCTTAGCTCACAGCAGTTATACACAGAGACTTCGTATGTTCTTCATTACTAGTATTAATAATAATTTGCTCTGTTCCCTGATCCAGCATTATTACATTACATCTACAACATTTGCTTTTGGAGCAAGTACAACACTCCCATAATGCAGTTTACCTTTAATTATTGCTACATACACAAACTCCTCTGCACAGAAAGAAGTTTAAGTCTCCCCTCGAGGCTTAAAATTCTTGCTGCTATTAAGTGGAGCCGTAACTGGTGCACCCTCCCATTTGCTTTAGACTACACTTCTTTTGGACAAACGCAGCGATGGTGGCAAACGGAGAAAGCATCAATACTTGCACGTTTTGCTCAATATGAAAGTATATCTAGGATTTTAGTTTAACTTCAGTTATAACACTTTAAAAGAAGATTTTGCTACTCTAGCTCTAGCTTTGGTTATGAAACACCCAGTGTTCAGCAGATCAAACTAATGACAAACTAAAGGTCCTGTGGAAATATGCAGAAAGGAATAACTTACATGTTGTCATGAGCAGCTTTCATAGCTTTAGCAGCAAACCCCATGTTCTTAAGCACTTCAGTGTTAGTGTTGGCATTCTCAAGGGCTTCCCTCTGAAATTCAATTGTTGATAACGTGCCATCTATCTGTGCAAGCTGCTTCTCGTACCTCTTCTTACGCTTTAGGGCCTGAAGAGCAGCTGGACAAAGAAAAGAAGTGGATTTGTGAAATTTGTGTCTGGAAACAGCCGTTCACACATTTTATACCAAATGCCACTCAGTACAGAGAAATATTTTGCACCTTCTATTGTTTGTCATCTGCTTTTCTTCCTAGATAAACTAAGTTGCCTAACCCTTGTGCTTGTCTCCTTCAATAAAATTCTTTAAAGGTGGCCAGATGCCCACTGTCCATCCCCTGCCACGCAAAGGCACACACATCACCTGCCACACAAAGGATGCAAGCCAAGAGGCTACTCGAGGATCAGGAGACCAGTTGCTCGTAACACACATCAAACCAGAGGCTACGCTCCAACAAACAGCAGGCTTCAATATGCAAGCTGATGTGCTTGAAACCACCTTTGTTCACCACCGCCCCTAATACCTCCAGGCATAGTTGGTGGTGCAGCTCCTGGCAGACGAGGTTAGGGTGCTGCTGCAGGGTCCCTACCACCCACCTGAACTCCCCCGCAGCTGCTGGGAGAAGCAGCTCATTCAAACACAATGAATTACTCCTACTACAGGGTACTGTCCACACAAGAGAGATGCCTAAATTGGTTTGAGCAATTAGCAGCTCATAAAGACTTGTCCAATGCCTGCTTATTGCAAGAGGAGCCCACCCATGACAGCACCAACAGGGAGCTTCACACCCACTCGGGTCACCCCGTGCAGGAGGACTGGTCCAACTCGCTGCACAGCCGAGCTGCTCCAGCTCCTTCTGCAACGCTCAGCTCCACCCCACCCAGACAGGAATGCACCCAACTGGTGACAACAGTCAACGGCCAGCTCTTCCCCAAATACCTGGACAGACAACAGGCCAGCACGCGTTTGCTCCTGAAACACTGACTGCAAATACAAACTACATTTACATATAATCTTGCCTGTACTTGGCTAAAAGTTTTGGCAGAAGCTACAGCGTAGGCAAAACTTTTCAGGAAGAATTTTTTCCCTCTGAGGGTGGTGAGACACTGGCCCAGGTTGCCCAGAGAAGCTGTGGCTGCCCCATCCCTGGAGGGGTTCAAGGCCAGGTTGGACGGGGCTTTGAGCAACCTGATCTGGTGGGAGGTGTCCCTGCCCAGGGCAGGGGGTGGGACTGGATGGTCTTTAAGGTCCCTTCCAACCTAAACCATTCTATTATTCTATGAAAACCTACCAAGCCCTGAGCACTGCCAGCTGACGAACAAACACCAGGTATCACACGAAGTAAGACATATGACTAGAGCTCCCCTTCATGGCACTGCTGCTTCCCCTCCTGAGATGAACAGACTTGTCCACTGTGTGACAGACTTGGCCATATAATGCACCCATCTACTTTAAAATCTCAGCTTGGACACATGCTGCTGTCCTAACAGCCTTACTCTTGGTTTCTGAACTCAGCCATGCACACACTTCATTTCTTCGACGCTCTAATGTGTGTGAAACTCAAAGCAGAAAGCTCTTAACATGATACAGGTTCATCTCTTCCAGTACAGCTGGTACAAGGGTACCACACACCGATCGCACCCTCTGCTAAAAATCAACGTCCTGGACCTCCCAACAGATCAGTCACCTGCACCAGAACGGTGGCAAATAAAGGCTTTTAATCTTTAAGATGTTATTTCAAACATTTGCGTCTCTGTTTACGATTCCAGAGTGGGTTGGGGACGGAGGGATGTGGGGGACAAGGAATAGTAAATCCCGACAGCAGACAGCTTTCCTTATCTCCCCTACTTGAGGGCTGATAACTTTGTGACATGATGAGCATGTTCCTGCAACACAAGCAAAATAGCTCCTCTCCTAAAAGCGGATTAAACCTGCAGTCACCCCATGCATTTTGTCAGATGCCATCTTGAGAAGCTTGACAGCCCTGCAAGATAACATCCTGGTATCCAGAATCCCTACATATACCTTCAGTTCTACAGTTGGTTATGAATACGCTGCATTTGATTACTTTCAAATTGCACTAATGTATTAGAGAATATAAAAAAGTAGTTTGGGAAGGTACAGCTAAGGTGCCAAGCACACAAAGTAGTGTGGGTCGATGTAGCAGAAGTGATGAAATACACAAAAGCACAGATCACCTCCAACCTCCACTGCTCCAACACAAGCCAAAGACCCACAACGAGCCCCCTCACCGACTTCCAGTCCAACAACCAGTAAATCTTCTCCAGGGCCAGCCCAACATCCATTCTCGTTTGACAGGGGTGGGAATAGGAACGGGTTTTTGTGCAACACAAAGGACGATGTTTGCTCTGCAGCGTCAAGCACAACACAAATATCATCTGAAACATTCCAGCTTTACACCAGATCATAAAGTGATGAGCAACACTTTACTGGGATATTTAATCTGGTTAATTTTGTGCTAATGGTTTAATTAAGGGTATATTAAGTTTTCTTACTCGGAAAGATACAACTCTTAATAGGCTGTGTTTATTTAGCGACAGATGCTGGGAAAGCGTCAGACAGTGATAGGACATTCTTTATTGAGGATTTTGTGCATCAGGGAGAATTACTGGCAAAACCAGAGATTTTATAACCGTTATACAAACCCAAGTAAAGTACTACAATTTACGTACAGCTCCCCGCTACAGCTTTCTCTGAGAACAGCTACAGTTTATCTATTTTTCCTGCTTGTGTACTTTTCAAATAAGCTGCTCAGACACCAAACATTGCAAGCATGGTTGTAAAAGAGCTTGCGATCAGAGTTTTTATCAGGCCTGTTGGGCAACTCTACCCCTCCTGCTCCCCATGCACGCCAGCTCAGTGTACCAGAACTCCGCTCCCCAGCCTTCACTCTGGTTTATAAATCATTTCCTTGATTAATTTCTCACTTGCATACAGAAATCAAGGCTCCCATTTTTACGAAAGCATGGTACATAATCTTATAGCTGGCAGAACTGAGCAGGGATCCCCCACAAGCCCTCGGAGAAGGCACACGCATCTCCCTGCGCTGCTACCTGCCGAATCACTGCTGAACCTCCTTGTGCTCCCGATCGGCTCTCAGCCACGCACCGACCACACTCAGACCTGCTATGATCCGCCTGGCAGATCCTGCCTAGGAACGGGAACAGAAACATCTTCATTTAAAACCTGCCTTGTTTCAAGTGAAAAATTAAAATGGATTTTCTAGATGTTTCCAACTCCTTCGGACCAAGAGCGGCCAAGGGAGACGTTTATATTTTCCCCTCTCTCCAGTAAGGCCAAGGCAAGGACAATGCATCTCCTGGCCACAGTACCCACCTCTACCTACCTGAAGACCAACTGGTCGAAGTTCCTATTTCAGTAGCCTGAAAGGAGTTGCTGGGACCATGTGTCAGTCCTCATAAACACAGGGCCAGGCATAAAGCTTCTGTGCCAGGACAGTTAAGCCTAAATATTTAGCACAGGTCGATTAACATCAAAGTGATAAATGAGTTTCTGCAACGATTAAAATCTTGCACAAGAGATTGCAATTTTTTGCAGTTAGAAGCACTAAGGAATGTAGAACGAGGTATTCGGTGCCTCAAATTAGATGGTCACAACTTCCTGCAATTTATTTTAATCTGTGTTTCCTTGTTTAACTATCTTTTAATGTAAAGTCCTTGTTCATAGCTAGAAGGTTGCATTAAACTGAAAAAATAAGAAGATACCAAGTTAATTTATATCGCTTGCATTCATCTCATCCTGCAAGTTTTGGCAATTCATTTCCCACATTCCTCCCCCCGCCCCAGAAGAGGATTTGCACTTTCCATCCAGGATTTTCCTTGTTGCAATTAGCAGCGCAGCCCTTTATTGTAATTATCAGTGCCCCTTCCACAGACGTGCCCACGTCCGGACGCAAACACCGCTGGGAGAGGGCTGGGTGCCGTGTTCCTACATGTCTGCCCTCCACACAGCTCGGCAGAGACCACCAGGGTCTGGAGCAGACCCTTCTATGCTCCATCAGTTGCAGCTACAAAAACACATCACTAACTGATCAGTCCTCTGCACCTAATTTAATTTCTTCCAAGAGAAATACTTAAAATCACATTCACTTGTTTAAGACCGTTACAGCCAAGTTGATTTGCCATCTCTCAGGACCCGTTTCTCAATTTTCAGGTATTTCTGGAGGAGCACACCACATCAATAGCCACAGCTCTGAGGTCACAGGAATTTCTAGAGTCTCTTTAGAGGCAAAAATGAGAGCCTGGATTACGTAGCCGGGCACTGGCAAGGGGGAAGAGCCACAAACTCCTGCTTGAAATGCAGGAGCAGCGACAGTCTTTGCTAGCGCAAATAATGGGTCTGCAAATTCCCCATATGTCGTTATCATACTTTACACAGCCGTGGTACCTGATGGAGGTATAGATCCAAGGGGGTGATTCTGTTCTGATCTACAGCTGCTTTATCTCTACTCTCCTGTTCAGGCATCGATTTCTGAAAACTGATGAGCAGTTCTGATCCCTTTTTTCCTGCACAACAGTCTTCACCATCTGCATAAATACCTACTGAAATCTTATGTATTGCCAGAGTAATACATTTTTATTAAATTTTCATTGAAGTTGAAGCTACGAATACTAATCTGTAGGGAATTACATTGGCTCTTTTTCTCAAAAAAAAAAAAAAAAAAAATCAGTTTCCATAACTTGAAATAAGTATGAAAAAGAGACAGCAGGCTAGAAATATGTCCTCTAGCATCGCGTTACTTTATACACACGCAAGAAATGGATGTGCGTTTGAAGTCAAAGTGTATCACGGCCCTTCTTTGCTCCACATGAAGACTGCCATCACATTAGGCAGCCATGGAGGAGGCAGTCCTCAGGACCCACACCCCTAATTATGCCTTTACTGCTTCCAAGATAGTAATTACATAGGCAGGCAATGTAAATTAATACCCTGCTTTAATTGGTATAGAACTGCTTCAGCAGGACCTGTAACCATATATTCATTTTAAAGCATTTCTTCTCTAACGTAAACAGACCTTGCTGACAACCCAGAACCTGTTGCTCAAGAGATCATCAGCATATTTTTCTAGAAACTGCTGATTTAAGTTTTCCAACAGCATGACAATTTCTGCATCTTAGAGTAAAAAGCCATACGAGATACAAGATCACTGGACCAGACTCTCACAGCAGCTTCTGCAAAATGCCTGATATTCAGAGGCTCGAAATAAATAAGGACGGATGCCTGCTCCCACCACGTTGTGGCTGTGTATTTCTTATGGAAATATCTGCCTTTATACAGAATAGAGCTCAGAAAGATCCTGACTACGATCTCCACATGTTACTGATTACTTGAGCACAGCTGGAAAGCTGTGGCAGGATCCCTCAGCGTGGCATTCCTCATGCGGAGCTGAGGGAAACCACTCTGTACAAAAACCTGCCCAAGCTCCCAGGCATGGGACTCGCAACGAAGGACAGTGGAACGGGGACAGAAAAATGCCAGCCAACGTCCCTGATCACCACTCACTGTCCCGTGAGCAGCCTTCCCTCCATGAGGAGCGACTTTCCACTGAAATTGCTCAATAACAGCCTAAGTTTCTCCTCCTGGGGTATCCTGCCTTTGGGTGAGGGTTAACTCACTCTTGCAATATCCCTATTACATATAAAACCAGCAGGACCAGTTCAGATCACTGGATGGTTTAGGAGGGGATTTTTTTCCTTGCCCCCTCCTCCCCCCCGCCCTTTTTTTTTTTTTTTTTTCCTTTTTTTATTTAGCTCAAATCTCCCACAGGTTGCACATGAGGAAAAGACAATAGATGCTGCAGCACTTTACAAGAACGAACAGGCTTATTACTCTCCTGACCTGCTGAACAGCCATGGATTAGATAAACCGATGCGAGAAAGCTATTGGCAGACTTCGAATCTACTATTAAAAAAAGAAAAGTTTAAGTAAACCTTCAGTTAATGTATCAGTGCAGACCCAATGATAGCAAAAATATATGATCCTTACACAGGAAGTTAGTTTTCACAAGACACCATCAAGAACCTGCCAATAAACAGTATTTTAGCTAATTTTTACAACCCGTACCTTACCCTTAACAAGGACAGGGTGTGTTTTAGCTTGTGAATCCAATGTGCATGATGAATTGCAGGCACTTAAAATATCCTCTAAAAAAGTTACAACAGATAACAAAACTTAGTTGTATTTTATTTGAATTTTAGTAGAGTTTTCAGCAGATTACATAAAGAAGTATGCACTGGGGAAAAAGCAGTTATATATGTTATTACAATTAAATTAAAGACAATACATTTAAAATTAACTGGGTGACTCCTGCCACCCATTAGGAGATGGTGAGCAGGCTCTAAATTATCTTCTCCGTATGACATTTTGATATATTCATTGCCTTAATTATCAGATATGACTGGGACACTGGAGCGAATTTTTATTCGTAAAAGTTTCACCACAGAGCTCTGACCAGGTAAAACTGATATAAATAGTTTACGACCTCCTTTCCATTGGCAAAGCAAAATGAAATGTCTCAGTGCTAATGAGCATCGGCTTCTAATCTCTGAAGTTTATTTGTGCAGAGACGTACTCACAAAGAGTTAGGTTCCAGAGAGAACGGCAAGTCCAGTAAAACAGTGGCTGGGTCAAAAGCAGTTAGATCTGGCCTGACTGAAGCAATTACTTGAATGTAAAAATGCGTAGAAAAGTACATTTGAAGAACATTTTACAGCCTTTAAAAAAACCTCGAACTTTTTAATACATAAAAAGTCATTCCTTCCTTTGGTTTTTGAGGGTCGGTTTGTTTTGCTTTCAGTCTTCAATTGATGAACTGCAAAATGCTATTTTTAATTTCTTATTTACTTGAATTTCTGTGACATTCCCCCCCAGAAATTCCAGCCGAAGTTTTACACTTACAATTTGAGCACAGTGACTAACAAGAAGCCCAGGGTTTCAATATTATGCCTACCAGGGCAGCACCCGGCCCTCCAACACAACTGATAAGCGGGAACTCGTGTTCTGGTTTCAGTCGCTACCTCTTCTGACTAACGAACACTCAGAAGTGAAAAGAGTAGAGTCATTTACCCAGATTATCTCCCTCTGTCAGCACTCTCAGTCTGAGAAGCATGACTGCTCACCCAAATAATTTCCCTTTGTTGTCAGCAAATGCTAGCTGTAAGAATTTCATTTTATGTATTTTAAAGTATTTCAACCCGTATATAAGCAATTTCTTAACAGAGCTGTTGTAAGTCTTAAGATTTTCCTTCCAATATTTACAGCAGTTTATTAGTGAAACAAGAAAAATGTTAGCAGGATAATAAAAATACAATTTGACTGCATAGTACTGCATTCAGAGAGGAAAAATTGCCTATTAACGTGTCAGTAATTTCATTAAAAATCAACAGCCCCACTGCAAATAAATTCTGCTCATACATTTGTAGGGCAAGTACTGTTAATGGGATATTTATGCATATACCTATTCTATTGACTTAACGCTTTTAAATATCATTAGCAGAATAGTATAGATTAGTAGATAAAAAACAAGGAAGAACTTAAGACTTCTTTTTCTACATGCTTGCAACTTCAATTTTTGCTAGCAAAAACATGTCTCAACTTTAGAAGAGTAGGAGGACCAGTTACTTCAAACAGCACTGGAAACAACTGGGAATATAATTCAAGACCACACTTGTATCAAGGTCCATACATTTGTGAGCCCAGGGAATCGTCCCGACAATGTGCACATTTCCTGCCTATCCAGCTCCTGCCTCTGCAAAAATCTGCTAAAAATCACACTCACACCTAAAACAGAGAGGCTTCTCATCCAGAGGATGACACATGGGTTAATAGCTCTGATTAAATTAATTTTCCCCTCGATTGGAGTAATCTCACATCTAATTCTTACATTCACTCTGGCAAATGAGAGAAGAAATGGCAGCAGCAGAGATACCACCACAAAAGGTCACCAGATGTATTAATATGGGATGAAACAGTTCCACAGCAGCCTCAAAAATAATGTACACCAAATGACAGTCATGCCAAAATAAATAGTGCAAGAGAGCTGCAGAGGAGCTTCCCAACCGGGGGTCTCTTGGCCCCTCTAGCAGAAAGCCCAGAGATGACTGAGATTATCAACTTAATATTGGGTGACCGTCTTGCACGTTCTACTGTGTAGCTATCTACAATTTGTTCAGAAAGAGGTGTCATTATTTTTGCAGCTTCTGGAAATACCATTCCATCTTCCTGGCACTTGCTTCAGCAGCAAATTTAATCACGACCACCATCCTCACTGTCCTTGAAATGGGACAAACAAGAGGAACCAGTAGGTGTAAGAAGTAATTGCCTGCCTGGCGTCCACAGTGGAGTAGCTTAATCTTATGCTCATCTCTCATTCCATTGAGAATTAGCAAACTGCCTACAATATCCTAAAAGAAATTCCTGAAAAAAGGTAATTTTAAGCAATTCACAAAGTATCCTCCAATGCTACAAACACATAAAAAGGTAGATATAAATCCAATAGCGATAAATCCCACTAGTCTCACCGAATTTCTTTCACACCGTTGAGTTCATGCCTTCTGCAGAGATGCGCTAGCTCAAGAAACCGTTAACCAGCTGAAAAATATTCATGTTGGCTCAAACTTAACCTAGTATAAAAGCACCCAGGCAGTATCTTGCCACAACAGATCTGCAGCACGCACCAAGGAACGCCTGTCACACAGGTGAGTCTTACAAGAAGCAGAAGCTGATGACTCTTAATTCTCTAGTCAGGGTCTTAGAGGTCAGATCTTTTCAGGGTATTTCCAAAACCATGTAACAGCTAGAGAGCACCCTTGTCTTGCAAGCTCCTGCCCAAGCATTTTTGTTTTGGTGCTGTGTCCTGCCTTTCCTGTGCTCCAGCGCAGCCTTGCCAACATCCTCTACATTAGTGAGGTTTCTCTATGTGAAAAGAAACATAAAACTTTTCAGAGACAGTAACGTACAGGCCTCATGAACGGCTGAAGAAGAAGAAAGCAAGCACGGCCACTAAGCTGATACATAAGCATATTCCTAACTGGTTGCCCATTAAATACCTAGTTACACTGATGGCACAGCATGAAATGGCTGAGATCCAGTAAGTCAGGTTTGATTTTAAGCATCATGGTATGAAAGCAGTTGGGAGACAGAAGTACTGAAGCACGGTTAAAAATAAATTCACATCAACTCCAACGCTAATACACTGCAAAGAAGCATTTTCTTTCCCATAAGGATCACCTGCTGAGATCTGTCATGGCTAGAGGTTATACACAGGCCTAAAAGTCACTTTATGCTGAACGTCTGAAGCCATTATCACACATTTTCCCCCAATGCCAGGGTCTAATGTCTCCAGCATGGTGCCCAGAGAGCAGCTGGCAAGAGCGGGCAGCGGCCTGGGCCTTTGTGTCAGGAGATGCTGTGCTTTTAGCAGGGAACCGTGAGCAGAGTTCAGTCTTCATCCCCCACTTACCCTTCTGTGTCTTGTCTACTAAACATCTAATAAAGCTCCCAAACCCTCTCCTCAAAGGAGGGCAACTAGTCGCAGCTCAGATGAAGTGACCGATTAAAACTACTCCAATAAAGCATCCAAATTTCAGGCAGAGAATACACAGAGAAAATTCAGGCAGAGAATACACGAAGGTTTCAGTCCTAGATTATAACTTCCTCTCGAGCAAAGTAGTGCCAGAACATTTAGTCTACGATGCAAGAGATTAAACTAAACAATAAGCATTCCTGGTCTAAAAACCTACAAATACACAAAGGCAAAAAAAAAAAAAAAAGAAAAAGATAAAGAAAAAAAGGATCCTGTACAACAGCAATCAAAGCTTTGATACGTGCATTACCCAAACAATACAGGAACCACCACCTTCGTGCCACTGCTGACTGCGGTGCTGCTCAGGGCTCTGGTCAGCATCCACTCAACCTTTGCACCAGAAATTGTTGATGCTGTTCCACATCCCGGAACATCCATGTTGTTCCACATCCCGCGGCCAAGGCATAAGGCAGCTACACTTGAAACATAACGCACTTCCTTGTCACACTTCCTTATTACAAATCAGTCACAAGCAGTCATTTTCATATGGAGTGCAGAAAGTGTGTTTCCAAAGGTCAGAATCCATAATTACAGTGCTATTTATTCCTGAAACAGCGCTTAATTCGCTCAGGCTGAAAGTTACAGATGGGAATGTACCGCAGCTGTGGCTGCAGAACAGGCAAGGTGAGGAACTTCCTCCTAGTCCAGAAAGCAAGCCAGCCTTCAGCCTTAAACACGACTCCTCTGCCCCTTGAACATCAAGGCAATGATCCTCTGGTCAATAATCCTCTGTAAAATAATCTCTAGGTGAGTCTGGGACAATTTTGTCCAAAATATGGAAAAAACATCAACTACAGTGAGATCTGTAGCCCAAATCAGAGAATCAGGAAAGACAGATCCCAACTACAGAGAAGTAGCCAACAGGTTTGTTCCATCCAGGAGCTGGAATGAGCCTAAGAAAGGCCGACAACCCAAGATCATCCAGCCTAATGCTTCCAACTACCACATTAAATCTGATCCACCCTCTGGAAGGAAAGCATATACCATATTTTCTAATTTTCAGTGTTTCACTTCTTGTGGTCCTGCATGTCACCGGATGACGGCAGGGGATTGGAAGGCATCTCCAAAACTAATCTGTTCCAAATAAAACTAGATATTTTCTAAGGCTGCTGGGCTAAATTATCCTCCCTTATCCTTTTAAACCACCCAATAACTTTGCTGTTAAAAATCTGCACCTTGTTTCACATCAGAAATTTATATGTATATAAAAGGAGATAATTATTCAGAATTCAACACATGTTTAAACTTTTAGGATGAGAAAAGCATGTTCCTTAAGGACTCCTTGGGATTCTCACAGCCTGCAAATATTCTTTATGGGTTTTCTTCTTTCTTTTGTGATTGCTGAAGATACATTGTTAAAGAGAATTCCCGTGAAAAACTATAATCTTCCTCTGAATCCCTGCCAGAAACGCATCAGGTAGAGGTTCAGCCTTACAAGAACAGAAGTAGCTCTTCTTCAGTATCTCAAAATGTTGTTTTCTCACAGGGAAAAAAAATCCCAAACAACCAAACTCCCTATGCTTAATAATATTTTTGTGATTAAGTCACAAAACTCAGAAGATCCTACCCTTAAGCAGACCATTTCAAGCCCTCCTTTTCCTGGGGAAAGAAACAAGCGCGTGCCTAGGTAATCTGTCACACATTTTCTAGCTTTGGGCAATTATTATTAGAATGTTGCCAAGTCTAAGAATTTTGTTGAGGCTGTCATAATATTTAGCATTTCCCTTAACATCTCATCTGGCAAAGTTACGCTATTTTGAGATGTGACAATTTGAACTCTTTTCCTGAAAGCTCAGATTCCAACACTAACAACTAAAGGGAAAAAGTTGAAAACACAAACCTTTAGAAACCCAGAAGTTATAAAGCAAATAAACCAAACCATGTTTATTTTCAAAAGAAAAGTTTGTACTTCTTGAATCAGCCCCTAAACACTTAATTGACAATGTTGCAGTACGTTTCTTGAGGCCAGAGGTGAAATTTCATTTTTTTAATGGCAACCCCACACTCTTTGGCAGTCATTATTAGCTCCAGGAGCCGGGTTTAGCAATAAGCATCATTACTGCAGCCCTCGCAGCACAAGCTGATGGTGCTGCCAGGGAAGCACTCACCAGAAGAGGCTTTCTACCACCCAGTTTCCTCCCAGGGCTCTGCACGTGCTGAGCCCACCACGGGGATGCTGTCAAGACATTTTAGTAAGGTACCACCTTCAGGGGAGATGTAACGGCTTTGCACAGTTCCTAGTTAACCCATTTTGAGGTCTGCTTTGTATAACTTGTTTTATTTCATAGCTAACAAAAATCACCTGCAAGTTTCTGAGTGTCATTGATTGATGTTCCTGTCACCCTGGCATTTATGTTTCTTTTCAGTTCCACTACATCTGAGCAAGCTCTGTGCAGTCACCTGGAATTAAACTTCACATCCTTGAACCTGAATAAGCTCCTGCCAAGCCATGAAGAACACACATGATATGGATGTTTGGTAACACTTAACAAGCCACCACATTAGTCAAACAGACAGTATAGTTGATCACAGCCTTATTAGAAAGGGGGACTCTAAAAAGACAGGTTTTACAGGGAATGATATTGCAAGTCTTTGCATGCATGGAGTAAACTGGCAGCAGGTATCCAAACGAGCTCAAGATGCAGCTACACGGCCAAATTCACTAACGTTTACTATCAGGTTGACCTCAAGGGATCTGTGCCAGCAGGATGGCGACCGCATTACCAAGTCTCTTGGTTTACCTTCTGCCTAAACCAACTCTTGACTTCAACATGTCAGACCTACTGGATGAGGGACTAGGGGACAGAGACCTGCTCATCTGCTATTCTGTTTTGAAGCAATTGCTGTCTGGAAAGCAGCTGCAGTGGAAGGTGGTACTACCTGGTTATCACTCCAGATACAATCTCACAAGCAGGAATAGCACAGTCCAGGATGGACCACCAGTTGTACTGATACCCTTGCCGACTTGGGTGCCCTTGTCTGGGGGAGGGGTATAAGGAGCTGGGGAAAGAGCTGACTGCAGGACCATAGGCTGGGGCAGAAGCGCAGAACAGGGAAGGCAGCAGCCATCAAAGTCTGTACGGAGCTCAGCCCTCGCTTGCTGCACACAAGGGTAAACATGCATGTCCCACTGTGTGCAAGGGATGGCTATCCTGGTTATATGGACAACCCCAAACTTCCACCATTCACTGCCAGCCAGTTGAGAGTTACCAGAACAGCAGCGGTCTGTATAATTACCCTATACTTGTATTAGCCCTTATAAAAATGGTTATTGGCAAGGCTTCGTTCAAACAATAAAACCGGAGGAAGCCATAGAAGACCTTTCTCAACCGGGCTTCCAGCTGCAAGAACATTCAGTTCTTTGCTGCAGTCAGACACTGAGCTTCACCAAGGGGAAACTTCTGCCCTACCCTGGCCACAGTGACCTTCCACATTTCACTGCCCTCGGTACTGGTGACAGGGAAGGTCAACAAGTGCCCCCAGGATGCTCACCTGCAACCTGGCCACATCCTTGTGAGCAGACTTGTCTGCATCTGCCAACACCTTCAGCAACTCTAACACCTCTTCTGCCCAAAGACTCAACTCAGATGATTACGAGCAGAACTAACCTCCTTATCATCAGCTATGTGCTGCGGCCTTGGGTTGTCTCAGGGACAGGCAAAGGTCTATCAACGTCTGATGCTAGCCTATTTAGGATTCTCCAACTGCATCCTTTTTGTTTCAGGCACTTCGTGGCAGGAGGTCCAGTTGCAAACTTCACAGAAAGCATGTTAAAGCACATGAGCTGCTCCAACTTTTACTTTTGCAAAAATCATCCATTTCTAAGTGGTGTGAGTAAATGGCAAGATTTTACTTTACACCCCACTCCCCAAACACAGACACTCTTTCAGAGCTTTACAGGTGGCAGAAGGTCAGGCCACATCCTCCCCACTCACACCACATCCCATGCAAACTCTCTGTCACAAGCAGCACGTAATACCCCAAAACCCAGAATGGACAGTGTTAAAAACATTGAGTTTTTCCAAAACAGATGGGGATTTCACAGAGGAGAGCAAAAAGCTGCCAAAATCATCTTTTCCCAGCTAGACTCGGCGAGTGCCATCCCCCAGCCTACTGCTGCTCCCAGCAAGCAGAGGTGCCCAGGAACAACCCAGAGCACGGCACGCAGGCAGGAGGGGCTGGGCTACCAGCAGAGGAGACACAGAGGCACACACAGCTGCAGCAGGCCTCTTCCAAGGGTGTCCGCTCAGTCCACTAGTACCAGCAACACATGGGTCTGCATGAGCTCTACAAAAGCTTAGAGGTGGTGGTATCCTCCTTATTTACGTCATTCACGAATGCCGAACAGCAACTGCAAAACAGTTTGGGCAACAAAAAAAATCCTTCTCCTGGACAGCACTGGCTGCACACTCCTCTTGATGTGACACTGTCCCTCCATCCTTTTAAATTAATCCCCTGCTCAGTAACGAAGCATGGCCATGTCCTTCAGCATCACTTCAGGCCTGGAGGCACCAAGACTTGCCAGGTAAGGAGCAGTGACCACTTTTACTTCCAAGCCCCAGGACAGCACCTTTCCTACACTGACCTGCCCACTGAGCAGCGCTGTAGATTGCACCATGGAGCGTACCTGAGCACCCAGCGCCTGGCCATCCCCAACACCCCAGGAGGTCCAGCTGGGACCCTGCTGCATGGCCCAGATGATGTTCAAGTACGAGCACATGGTTCTTACCAGAATCCAGTCAGAACAAGCAAGAAGGGATTGAGAGAGGCCTGAAGGATACACGAGCGAAGCCTAATGACGTCCTGGTACAAATAAACACTGCACAGCTCAGCAGAAATTCTGCCAGTGAGAAACAACATGGCAGTTTTCTGCACAAGTCTGAGTAAGTAAAAGATTTAAACCAAATGAACAATTTGCATCACCTGCAAATTATAGTTTTGAACTACCACTAGGAGCCCTTAAGCAGGATTCAGTAACTAGGGCTGGAGCTTAATGAGATACTAGAATCCAACTTCCAATACATTTGAGACAAAACCTAACAGAAACAATGTCAATGGCTTGAAACATGCCAGGTTCCCCTTCTGACAGGCCTTGACAGAGAAGAGGAACAGAGAAAGGATGTATTGCATCAAAAACCGTTATTCAAAACACATCTGACAGAACCACAGGTTTTTTGGTTTCATGCCACTTTCTAAAGCTGTTTTAAAAGGTGTTTGTAAATCCCCCCATTCCTCCCAAACTGTTATATACTACAGCAATCTGTCTCCAAAAGCCTGTTAAACATGGGTAGGATAGAACTACAAACTAGAAGTCTCCTCATTTATAAACACCTATTTAAAAAGACTAATTATCAGACTTTTACCAAGCCAGGCAGTTAATGCTGAACTCGGCAGTCTCAGGGGAGATGAAGGACTCAGGCCAGCACTGCTGTCAGTACTCTTACGCTGAAGCCACGGTTTATGGTTAAGCACCTGGAACTCAAAGATGCATTTTACATTAGACTATGACTTAAAACCCGGAAAAGGCAGACTAAAGTACTACAGGAAGGGCCGGATAGTGTTTGCTGCAGGACTCCTGCTTCCCCTACATCAGCATCTTATGATTCATGAAAACAAAATCAGGTTCATGTTATTTGACTCTGGGAGCAGAGATGCCAAGTGTCAAGCAGGACCTTAAAAACACGATCCCAAGCAATGCACTAATGTCTAAGAGCTGACACACACAGTCACAGTTCATTTGAGTCTCTGCCCATACCCAGGCCTGAGGTCGCAGCTTTCTCTTCCTTGAATTCCAGATCATTGCAACATTTTGAACCACTCAAACATCTAAATAAAAAAATGTCTACGCCATCATGCAGGCTTGCTTCCATTTTTTTCATTAACGATCAGCTGCCCCCCTTGCTGGGAGATTGCACGTCACTCTGATTTTATCACAACTAATACATCTAAAGCTGCCCAAGCAGGGGACTGTTGCCAGGAGAGGCAGAAATGCCCTCCTCCTTCCAGTCACATTCCTGACTCCCTCTCCTGCCAGCTCTAGCATTTCACCGGTTAAGTGCGGAAAACAGTTGGTGTTTTTGTTTTTTTGTTTTTTTTTTTACTAAGAGGTAGGTTTTGGCTGGATCAGCAAACTAATCCAACTCATGCACTGCCCACGCAAACGCTAACACCAGCACAAGAGAAACAGGTGGGACTAGGCATGACCGCTTCTGGCAGCCACATCACTGGAGACCAGCGGTGCCAGTTCCACAGCCGCACCAGCACACTCCGGTTGTACCTTTCGGCCAGGTTCACTGTGCTGCTACTGAACGGGGCAACTCTGTCTCCTCTCCGGTGCCAGACACCGTAACCCTCCAGCAACAGGCAAATCACATCAGCAGGCTGACATGACAGTGAGAAAAGGCAAGGGGATGGCAAACAGTTAATTTTCCCTCAGATCAGCCAGTTGAACTGACTTACCTGTGGCAGCTCTGTGATCTACTGTGAGCCAGAGATGGGCACAAAATTACGGCTTTTGGCTTTAGCCTACACCCAGCTTTCTTGTTTGTTGGGGTTTTTTTTATGGGTGGGGTGGAGCCTAGGAGTGTTCCCTTTCCAGGAAAAGCCTGAATTATACAGCAGGAATCTACCAGTGGTTTTGCATCCAGTTTGTACTCAGTCACCAGTGCTGAAAAAAGGAGCATTATATTTATTTACAGTAAAAGAGAAACTTTGACATCAGGGAAGAAAAATGCTAACTAACAGAAGTCAGAGTTGATAGAAAATCCATGAAATGTCAGTCTCCTGCTAAAGCCTGAATATTTTTACCGCATATTAGCAAAATGTTAGCTTTTTACCCATTCCAGTGTTTGTGGATCTAGTGCTAATTAATAAAAATGTAAAATCTAGTGGCAGGCAGGAACATAACTGCATTGATTCACCCTGAATCTAAACTCTAGACTGGACTCCTTATAAAAGCGGCACCCTAGCAAAGCATCAGGTTCTCTCCCTACTGTTATCTTCACATTGAGAAATAACTTGAGCTTTGGGTTTCCATCAGAAAAAGACAATGCAAAACAGATTCTGGAATCGTTATACCCAAAGCAGTCAGAGATCAAGGAATTAACCCATTGCTTTTTTGGGGCGTATGTTGTTTCTCTGGCAGCTTGGTTTTGTGAGCTAGCTCTTGTAGGATCAGGCGACAGCCACAAGGAAAGGAGTAAAACTGGAGCAGCAGTGATTAAGATCAGCTTGAGCTACCCTAAAACTGAATACTGAGCACCAGAACTTCGTAACCCTTGGCAAAGATCTAGCAGCTTGGTTTGTTTCATGAAATTTGAGTGCCTGATAAAATATCCTGGATTGGATGCAACCACACCATACCGACAAACTGGAGCGGAATAAAAGCATGCAGCAGCAGCACAGTACTTCCAAACCGTCAAGCTCACAGCTGCGCACTTCTTTTGTTAAAGCAAAAATTGTTTTCAGGACAGATTTAAAATCCAGTAAGATACTGTCTGACTGGTCTTTGAACCATGCTGTACTACTGCTACTTCTGTTAACTTCACCAAGAGGAATAACTCCACTACTGATGAACTAGAGCAAACATGGTGAAAAACCTCTTGAGAAAAGAAAAAAAGAGGAAAAAAAAAAAAAGATAAACACCAGAACACACACTGTTTTCAAAAGAATAGGCTGAATATTTCCGTGAGATAACACAAAACAAAACACAAGCATAACCCAGCTTCTTCCCAGAAGAGGGAATGTTAACGTGCATCTTTTCAAGACACCATTCTGAAGATGTTCAAGCTTCTCCTCAGCAGGTTTTCATCCCATGAACAAAATATTACATGTACATTAAAGCCGTAACTGCTGGTCTCCCCGACACACTCTAGAAGCAGCCTAGGTGCCTTCACACCAACCTGACACTTGGAGACTGCTGCCCTCTCCCTCCCCCAGGAGCTACTTTGATATTGTGGACTAATGAGAAGAAACTGGTAGAGTGAAGGCAAAAAAAAAACCATTCACTTCTTATTAAAATGACTTGAGTTCCTTCAGAAGGCATGGCGATCATGAAATTGCCACGTCTGTATGGCCAGAAAAGAACAGAAAGACCCTGAGAAAAGCAGCTTTTTAATAAAAGTTGAAAGCCTCCCATGCCAAGAATTAACACAGACTAAGGAAATTTATAATAGTTAGTTACTCATTTTAACTTCAGAATTTCATCAGGAGTTATACAGCCTGGATATCATAAATGCAGGTTATGAAAAATATACACGTAAAGTAAGTTTATAAATTAATAAAAACCTGCACGTGCCTGGGGCAGGCACAAGAACCAGAAGGCCTATAAGTTTCTGTGCTTTCATTAGACTCGAGAAGCACGGTAGGAATTAGTCAATGAGCTTTCAGAAACCCCGCTGCCTTGGCACCCGAACAATCGCACAGTGTGCTGGAGAGCAGAAAACGTTTCCCTTTGTTACCCCCAGTGTGCCAGACGCCCAGCTTTCCTCTGAGAAAACAAAAATATCATCCCAGGTATTCCCAGGTGGCTTTAAGCTTTCAGGTAAGCTCTCTGTCCCACTGCTGCAGACAGGTATATTCTTCTGCTGGCTTTATTTATCACAGCAGCCTCCGTCAGCATCAGTGCGACTGTCCAGCTGAGCATAGGCACCATCCACAGTACGTTTCTCTCTAAATAGCAGGCACACACAGAAATCCCCACAGTAAAACACTTAACTCTTGGAGAACTAAGAAAGTTTAAGGATTCTTAAAGTTGTATTTTTTAAATGTTGACACAACACTTTGAAAAAAAAAAATCCCTAATTAATTAGCTTTTGTTCAGTTTTACTTAAAACATTCAACTATATCAAAATATTTCCATTAAAAAGACAGACTTATAAAACCAATAAAATTTCATTTTCACTTAAATGATGGATTTAAGTGACCTTGCATCGGATTTACATAATTTCTGGATTATAAAACAGCCTGAAGTCAGACAGGGAAAAATCCAAAGAACTGCATATAAAAAAATGCAATTTGTTGGAGCTCAGATGATGACTGACATCTTGAACCCAGAATAAATAAGCAGTCCCTTAGTCTGTCCTGAGGGGAACTCACTTCCCAGTGAACTAGCAGATAATCAGCTGTCTTTCCTAGCAGCCCAGTAATAAAAGTTGGCCTTTTAGTTTCAGAAGTCCTCTGGAAAAAAAAAAAAAGAGGGTTTGTTTTCCACTAGAAAACCAGCCCTAGCCCTTCTCCTTTTCACAGCTGCTTAATTACTCATCAGGATCCTGTCCTTCTGCGAAACCTCAATTAGTCTGACCCAGAACCCTGCTAGTGAATGGGCAGGTTTTTCTCCTTCCTCCACCTCAGAAGAAATTTAATCCCTCCACTACCCAAAGTGCTCCAGAGCGCACTGACAGCAGCAGGCACAGAAAGGCATGCAGAGAGATGGCATTACAGTAGAGGAAGATAAAGACCTGAACAACCAGCATCAGAAAGAGAAGTTTAGGAGAAGTTAAACAGGACCAGTGTAAGACAGAGAATGCAGAAGATGGGTAAGACTAGGAAGACATGTATTTCAGTTCTCCTTTTAAGCTCATTACCAAACTAGGCCAAAAACTGCACAACAAGCTCAGACTTATTAAAACCATTACAATAAATTTAATATAGAAACTAACTGAGTTAAGCCTGAAGTCAGGCTCCGTGGAGGTCGTTCAGGAGGCTCCTGGGGCAGCAAGCGAGGCTGCTGCCCACAGGCTCAGCAAGCACTTCTCAGCCTGCGCCAGTCACACCATCACTCAAACACAGCACGAGAGAGAAACCCTGGTGGGGCACACTGTTCTGAAGTTTGAAAGGAGGCTTAAAATGATGACTACAGGAGTGATACGAAGCAGAAGCTGTTATTGGTAGTTACTGTAAATGAACCCTTGTTACTTGGCCAACAGTTGCATGTTAGCAGCTCTCAGCACCACACAGACACACCTCCTGCTTCAAACTCTGCTGCTCTGCTGTAACCCAGCACAAAAGGGCAACGTCAACACCAAAATCTAAATACACTTTCCTGAAAACGACGCTTTTAATGACCGTTGTAAAACAAGCAAGAAGCTGATCAGAGCACTGCAATAAATAAGCTGACAACCCACTTCTTATCTTCTGGCTGACAGACCTTTAACAAGTATCAATCACTGCTTGCAAATACACAGCTAGACCTCCCCAGGAAGGCTGAGTTCCACCTGGGAAACACCGATTTACAATATCCATTTATAAGCCACCTATAGCTTGAGGATACCCTGACAACAATAAAAATCTATTTAACCAAATCCTCAAATTAAGCGGGGTTTTGGTACACAGTTTTGTTTGTCAGAAGAAAAAGGCAACAACGCAGCAAAGCCAGGCCTTATTCCACGTCGATGCACTGCTTTTCCAGCTACCCCTGTGCGCAACCAGCAACACCCCGGCATCTGCTTTCCGAGATTTTCCTAACCTCTCCCTAAATTGATGCCACACGGAACAGAAAGCCAACAGAAGAGCCGAGCGACGGCGTGACATCGTTATCACGCGGGAGTGACGCGGCACCCACGTTACACAGCCCCACCGGCGACAGGCCGCCCTGCCCGGCGGGGCGACAGCCGGATCCGTACAAACCTCGCTGGAGAAAGCCGCAGGCCCTGGGGAGGGGGCTGCCGCAGCTCCAAGGCAGCGCCCTATAACGTAAAAGCAACAAGCTATAAAATACAGCCACACATACACGTCTGCGCCGCACGCAGCGCACAGCCAGCCCCCCGACAGGTCCCCCGGCCCTCCCCGCTCCGGGCAGCCGGGCCCGGCCGACCTGTTGCCGGGGGAAGGGGGGGCCCGGCCCGGCCTCTCACCGCGCTTGTTCTTGGTGCCGTGCTTGCGGGCGGCCGCCAGCTCCTGCTCGATCTTCTTCTCTAGGAACTCCTGCTTCTTGCTGAGCATCTCCTCCGTCTCCCGGAGCCGCTGGATCGCCTCCTGCGGGGACGGGCCCTTGCCGGCGCCCTTTCCGCCGGCGCCCGTCCCGAACAGCTTCCCCAGGAGCCCCGACATGGCTGCGCCGGGCCGGGCCGGGCCGCCGAGGCCGCGCTGTGAGGCGGGAGGCGGTGACGACGGCCGTAGAGCACCGGTACCCGCTTCCCCTCACTCCCTGTTCCCCTCACACACCCACCCACCCGACCGTCCGCCGGACCGCCAGCACCGCACGGGCCGCTCGCAGGACTCCCCGCACCCCGCCCGCCTGCCTCACCCCGCCGCCGCCCCGCCGCCCCCGCACCGCCTACGGCTCCCGGCGTGCCCCGCGGCGCCGCGCCGCGCCGGCGGGCCGGGGCCTCCCACGAGGGCTGCTGGGAGGTGTAGTCCGGCACGGAGCGAGGCGCGGGTCATGACGGGAAGGTGCGGTCTGCGGTGCGGAACCCGGAAGTGGCGTCAAGACCTCCGCGGGGGGGGAAGAAGGAGGAGCCGGCACAATGGCCGACCCAGCCCTCAGCGCTGGGCCTGGGTTCCACCGGGGCGAAGGCGGGGGCTGGGGCGGGCCGCCGCCTCAGCGGCCCCCTCGGGGTTGGGGGAAGCGCCGTCTTGGGCCGCGGGCCGGCGGGAGGAGCCGGATGGGCCTTGCCGGGGCGGGATCGCGGCGCACGGGGGCTCTCGTGGGAGGAGCGTGAGTAGGTGAGGGAGGAGGAGCTGGAACGGCGGCTGGAGCCAGGGGCAGGGGCGCGGCTTGGGAGGAGCGGGGCCACGGGGACATTCCCGTGGGAGCCAGCCCTCCTCAGCCAGCGGAGCTGGGGCGGGCCTGAGGGTGAGTCCCGGGAAGTCACCTCCTGCCCCGCTGCTGGTCAAGTATCAAGTATTTAAATCCAAAGTCATGGCTGCCTAATTGTCAGTGACTAATTGTGCGTTCCTTATTTCCTGGACACCTAAGTCACACATTCCGATTGGTAAGAGGCAGTAAGGATTTAATTCCATGCGATACGACCACGGTGCCTATGTACAGTCCAAAGTCCAAACAAGAAATCGAGTCTTAAAGAGTCTCAGGCTGGAACCAACCTTTACTGGATATTTTTCACTTTTGTTGCTTGGCCTCTATCAAAAGTCATAAACACCTCCCTCTCCACTCCATGGTGGTGTGAAAACAAGTTAATAACAGCCTCAGACAATAGTAGTGTTTACTGCTGGAAATCACCCAAGAAAATTCATGATTGCTTTTGAGCAGGGTTGGACTACTCAGCGCTCTGTAAAACAGGCCGGGATATACACACCAAATGGCAAAGAGGAAAAATGAAGCAAACAACTGCTTATTGGGAAGAGAGCCTTTTCATGGCCTCAGCAAGTAGGAAAAAGCAGTGTGCTGGGTAACATAATTAAAGGCAGCCTCCCAAGGTACAAGGTGGGAGTTCAGCGACAAGGCTGTGTAATGGATCCTGCCTCATTCTACCTTGTTAATATTGTAATGGCAGAAAAGAGATTAAAAACTACACAAGAAAAATCCACAGAGGATAACAGAAATCACTCCCAAGGCAGGAAAGCCTCCCCAGCTGATGATATCAGAGGCCGGAAGAGTTCAAGGGCAGGCAGAGCTTTTACCTTTTCTTACTCTCACCTAAACACCTGGTGTCAGAAGTGTCACCACAGACCTTTGTTCTGATCCAGTATCGGCTCCAGTTCTCCCAGGGGATGGCTCTGGCCTGGGGTCCTCCAGGGAACTTCCAAAAAATGCCAAGATGTTCTGACAGTGGTTTTCTGAAGAGAACAATCGTACCCAAGGCACAGGATGGAACTGGTCCTGCAGAAAGATGCTGGGACAAAATCAGTGACCGGAGCAGCAGACATCTGCCTCAACCCACACTGCAGCTGAATAGCGGGCACGTCCCTGCTACAGAAACGGGGAAATTCTGAGTAGAATTCTTCCCTTTTGGCCAGCAGGAAATAGAAGAGCTTGTAGACATCTTAACTGACTCCAGGTTTGCGGAGGAGTTTAAGCAGCTGGACAAGACTGGGGCAAGAAAGAGAGGGTTTCTGAAGTTCGTGGCCTGCTGTGCTGAGGCACTTTGCCCGCACAACTGGTCCCCATGTACTGAATAGTACCGACGACCGCATGTAACTCACCATGTCTCAGTGACAGCATTTAGTCTGCTAATTAAATTCTCCTTCCCGTGACATTTCCTTCCATGGCAAAATTTAATCTGCAAGCAGTATAGCTACAGAAGAGAGGGGTTTTTTTTGTTGTTGTTATTTTAAATAATAGCATTTATTTTTCCTTTCCACAGAAAGGGCAGTGAGGCTCCAGGAGCAGCTCTGCAGGACCTGCTGCTGCTCCAGTGCAGCTAGCCCAGCTGGGAAGCGGGGTGCAGGGGCCACCAGACTTGGTGGTAGTCACCCATCCTTTCCCCTGCCAGTCCCCCTGGGGTGCAGCATCCATCGGACTTGCATCTGCAGAGCTTCCAAAGGCAAGAGCTGCACAACCAGCCAGCCCGGCCTCGCTTCTCAGCAGGGACCTCTGTTATATTATCTTACACCTCATCGATCTGAGGTTTACTCTAAGAGGACAAACATCATGTTCAAGATAAAACTTGATAAAACTTGTTTCAGTTCAACGCTACTGCACACATCAAACACGTATGAAGCAAACAGCGTGGCATCTCCCAGCCCCTATGTCCCACAGTCACATTCAAGGCTGTTTTGTGACTCTGCTTCCACCCCTTGAATTAAACCCAGCGTAGCCAGTGGAAACCAGCTTCTAGCATCTCATTTAGACTGGCTGGCCGGTGCACAGGGCTGGTGGAAAGCAGGGGCCAGAAAGAAGGGCCAGGCCTCCAGACAGTGCCCCTGAGCTGGAGGAGCGCTGCACCCACACATCTTCACCTCAAAACAGACACGACTACAGCACTGCAGCAAGCGCCAGAGACCACATAATGACACCGTACAGTGTGGGTACAGAGGGGAGGAAAATAGGAAAAGTATATTTAGAAAACTATTTCCTGATACTCTTCCATTTCTGTGAGAGCCATGTATTTAAAACAAACACCGTGGGCAAATAAACTCTGCCCTTCAAAGCAGACAAGATGTTTCACAGAAGCACAGAATCACATAAGTAGGCAGGACCAGCTGGAGGTCTCGGGCCCAGCTGCCTCCCCTCAGAGCAGGATGCCCCGTTGAATTTAGAGATCTCATGGCCTCTCTGTGCCCCACTTCCTTTGACCACCCTCTTGGTAGAAATTTCTTTTCTTTATACCGAGTCAGAGGTTGCCATGTTCCAACATGTCCCAGTTGCCTCTCGTCCCACCCCTGTGCACCTCTGAAGAGTCTGGCTCCACCTTCTCCACCTCCTCCCCTTAACTTCTTCTCAAGCCTCAACAACCCCCGCTTCTCCCAGCCTCCTCGCGTAAACCCTCTGCTCCGGTTCCTAACATCCACCCACAGCAGGAAGTACGGAAGCATCACAAAAAAGTGAAATGGGCAAAAAGTGAGTTAGGAAAATGAGTAAGCAAAGTGAACTGGTGGCAGGACCCATCCTGTCAGGGACTGTGTGACAGTCTTCCAGGGGTGACAGTGTAACCCGTCATTAGATTGGGTGCAGTCTGGGAGCACATGCCACCAGGAGGAGATACCACGATGGGCACGGCACCAGCACGCTGTCTCTGCAAGCTATTTTTAAGATTTGAGCAAAATATACTACAAGGAGACAGGAAGAGCACCTTGAGGTCAAGCAATGGGCTGGAGTGCAGGCAGTTTGCAGGCAGGCATCAGGATCAGGCCAGTCAGACCAGTAATGCTGGGCTGACAGCTCCAGTGGCCAGAAACACCCACCATTTCCCAGATGGCAAGGCAGGGGACTCCACAGCCAGAGTTTTGGCACCCAGGACTGACTGCACCACCCCCGGAGAAACAGCCTGGAAATGCAGCATTTTGCACCTACAGACAACTTACCAGCTCATCACACAAATTTCCCAGGGAAAGCTCAGCTTGGCTGGCCTACATGGAGCAGGAAGAAAGCACGGGAGAGCAGGGCAACCTCCTTTACCAGCATTGCACAACGGTAATTTTCAGTTCCTGGGTTTGGTGCTCTAGTGCTGGCTTTGGGACTCCTACTTGGGAAATCAGAAAGGAGAAGCCAAGGGGATAACAGAAATTGTATCAGTCACCCCAGAATTTCTTGCTACCTAACACACCAACTCCCTCCTGCCAGTGACCCACTGAAACTATAATAACCGGCCCATAGAACTGAGCTAAGGGAATGCGCAGGCTGGGAAGCAGCTGACAGAGAAGCACACAGAAGTACCCTGCAGCACCCAGCCCAGAGCTGGGGCTAGAAAACGGGCTCGAGGAACATCACAGGTTTCCTGTGTGACCCTGCACACACCACTTCACCCAGGCCTTAGTCTCCCTCACTGGACACCGAAGGGGTCATGTTTAACCGTCATGAGGATTGATGTCTAAGGCACTTGGAGATCCTCAGATATGGAGAAAAAACACAGAAAGAACACATACCGTGGAAGGAATACCAACCAGAGAGAAGAGCCAACACACACACATGCTCCCACCCACCAACTCCACACGGCACAGGAGGTCCATGGTGTTTATAACACATGTAGTACAGACAAGGTGATCTTTCTACTGATAGAGACAGAGGGGAGAAAGATACCAGAGATAAGTCTATCAGGGTATTTCTGAACAGTGTTCCCAAAGGATCTCAGGATGAACTTGCTTCCACTAGGAAGGATCAATTGTTTGCTCTCGGAAGGGCCACCCAAATACTGGGCAATACAGCTTTTAGGCCAGAAAAACCACAGATGGGACAGGCTGTGATTTGCAAAGCCACCTGATTTCAGCAGCTCTGTTTGTTGCAAGTTTGCATGCTCCTTCTTACCCTGATTCAGGGATCTTAAGTCCTTCTTGCCCCAGGCTGACAAGTGATGCAGTGGGGCAAGAAATAATGGAGCCATTCTCTTCAGTGCCTTGTAGCCGTTGGTGGCTTCCAAGTGGTCCTCTGCCCAAGGATGGGAAGAACAAGTGGAGATGAAAGCCATTCTCTCCCATATCCATCTACCTTCCCACAAGAGCTTTGGTCTTTTTCACTAGGATAAATTTCAGCACCGAGTCTGACAGCCCCAGCAGCAGCCCTCAGCCACACAGTGGCTCTACGCATTATCACTCCGTGGTTTGGATGTAAACAGGGACAGCCAGCATGGTGCAGGGGCCGTCTGAGGCAGTCTGCAGTTCCGCCAGGGACAAATTGGACGCAATGCTGTTGGGCTGCCCGGGAACGACAAGGTCCGAGTCAGCAGCTCCCGACCCACCAACCACGATGGACAGGACTGCGTCTGACTCCTGAAACGGTTCTTTGTTAGAGCCATCTTCAGGGGGGCTTTCCCCAGCAGCACCGTCCTTCAGCTCTGCCAGACCCAGCTGGTTGGGGAGGGAAAGGCCCGCCTTGCGCCCCCGCGCCACCCGCTTCTTCTGAGGCTTCCTGAGCTGCAGGTCTTTGTCCTTGGGTGAGCCCAGCCGGCACTTGTGGTCCTTCATGTACTTGTGGCGCGTGAAGCCTTTGCTGCAGGTGGGGCAGCGGTATTTGTAGTTGCCGGTGTGCGAACGCTGATGCTCTATCATGTGGGCTCGTCGGCTGAAGGACTTGTTACAGTACTGGCACTTGTGGATCTTCATCCCTGCACAGAGCATCGGAGGAGAGAGAGTTCAGTTAGAGACCTTGCATCCTAATGCAGATCTTCAGGAAAACCTGCACCGCACCGAGGGAGTGAATGACAACTTCATCTCCTCTGACAAGGAGATGCTCCCTAATAAAAGGGAGAGGCATTGTGACAGGCAAATTTGCAGTCAGAAAAGGGTAAGTGGCTACACCTTTGAATGCCTGTGTTTATGAAGGGCTGAAACAATAGTTCTTACCTCAAATAAGAGGATTAAAATATGACCAGAAAGAGAGTCAGGTAATTGTGAAGAAAATGCAAAACAATCTTAAACTCTAATTTTTTTCAAGGGTATTTCTAAATAAAAAAATTTGCACTTTTTTTTTCCTCCCAAGTATGGGAATGTACAGTCTGAAACTAACCTTCCATTGCCCTGTCAGCACAGTGCCATCTGTTCGCACTCTGCAGGGCTTTGGACGTGACAGGCACGAGAAAAGACTTTCAGTTTTACCCCAAGAGACAAAAGTCAGAATGTTCCCTAGGGCATGGGAATAAATAATTTGTCTTTATTAGGAGTGGGAGCATCATTTTTGGAACACAGAGAGAAGGGAATCAAATCCCAAGAGATCTCCTTTTGAATGTGAGATGGTATTGAGGAGGAGTGGACAGAGCACTCCGTATATTCATTTGGTAGCAAACACAATGAGTAATCCAGCTCTGCTTCTGCGTCTTGCCAGCAGGCCCTGCCTATGGATTCATATTGCCGTAGAAAACAGACCAAAGCTCAGACACAGCTGTAAATGCAAGCTCACTTAAATAGGCCTGCAGCAACCGAGATAAAAAAAATCTAAAGCTAATAAATTATATTAAGAATTTAGGCCTATATCTGGGAAACACTGTATCACAGGCAGTGGAAAATTCTCCCACAGGAAACTACAGGGTAGCTGTGTTACCTGGGCAGTGGGTGGAGGGACACCGCAGGGAAAGCATGTGTAAGGAATATCTTGCGCTTCTGGGGGTATAAAGCAGAAGCACTTTCACAGTTTGCTCTCTCGTTTCTCAGGCTTTCTCCTCCTGTAACGTGCTCCTGCAGCACCACAGCAAATCCCAGCCACTTCATTCCCAACCACTAGCAGCAAGGGCAGAGCTGCACTTACCCGAATGGGACAGTATGTGAGCCTTCAGCTTGTCAGGCCTGTTGAACTCTTTATTGCAGCCCGTGTGGTTTCTGTAACAACAACAAATGCTACTGAGCAGCATGCATCAACTGAGGATCGATGTATAAACAGATCCTGGACCACAAAGAGATCCACAACCCTTTGCCTTAGCAGCATCCAGACGGGTCCCTTGGTGCAGTCTCAGTAGGAGCTTGACTGTTTCGGCCCTTCTGGAGAGGGGCAAGAGAGAAACAGGCTGCTACAGGGACACGGGGCTTCTGCTGGACTACACATGGTCTGCGTCTCCCTGTGAATACTCCTAAAAGCAGCAGGTTCAAGATCCCAGCTGGAAACGGAAATAATCTGGAAAGAGCTACAAGGTGGTTGGAGCAGGGAGAAGCCAGTCAGCCTTGGCTATCTCAGAAGGCCCATGGCTATGCCACGGCTTTGGGAATGCACCTTATAAACCTGGGCTTCTCTGACTCATACATTAGCTCCTATGTTGCCAAGTGCTTTTTGAGATACAGCAGTCGGGGAGAGCCCATCATTCAGGTAACCCGGGGCTTTGAGGTCAAATAATACTTCTCTTCCCCAGTGCTCTGCAGAGGCAACCCCCCAAGCCTCCCATGAAGGCAGGCATTATTTTACAGGTCTTGATGAACCGAGATGAAATGATGTATCCCAACAGCACATCAATGACAAAGAACTGTTATTCCTGGGCTCCCAGTTCAACAGCACACAGCACTCCTGCCTCCCCCCAAGCAGCAGTGGATTGCTAGATGCCACATGTGTACCCTAGGGTACCCGCAGGAGACATTCCTTCCGTGCCAAACCCCAACCCAACCCCATTAAGAATGCCACCACAATGGAGACACACTACGTACGAGAAGGGACATTTATATTTCTTAAAAGGCTCATGGATCAGCATATGTCGCTTGAGTTTGTCTTTCCGATTGAAAGCTGCATCGCATACTGAACACTTAAAGGGCTTTTCACCTGGATAAAAAAAAGACCAAGAGTCAGGGGGAGTCCAGTCACACAGGGCTGCTCTAGTCACATACAGGATGCACTCTGGCAGCAGTGCCACCCTCTGCTTCTCTATAAACTTCCAAAGCTTCCCTATCCTGCCTGATTGATAAATGGGTGGATATAATCCACACTGCGCTGTTCCTGCTCTCCAGGGCCAGCTTCCTTAGCTTCTGCAAGCACGGGCAGTGGGGAAGCCACTTCTGTGCCCCACTTCTAACTGGTGCATGAGGCTGAACAAAACCATACTTTTCCCAAAACTCATGTTACTACAAATGACTCATACAGGCAACTCTGTTACTCTGGTTATCAGGAAAACAGCCAGGGCACTACAGAGTGCAGCAAGGGCTGTGATACGGAGACAGCGAGCATGCGATGCCAAGGGAGCCCGTACCCGAGTGGATGTGGGCGTGCAGCTTGAGGTAGTGCTCCCGGCGAAAGAACTTCTTGCAGATCTGGCACTTGAACTTGCTGCCCCCGCCATGCGTGGGGATGTGGCGGCGCAGGTACCTCTCGCAGGGGAACACCTGTTAACACACAGAAACAAGGCTAAGAGCCAGCAGCACACAAGGGACACCACTGAACCTGCACGGCACAGGACATGTGGCCGGTATAGAAAGCTCACGGTGACTGCTTTCTTGGAAACAACGTACTGAGGAAATCTTTGGTATGCATAAGGAAAATGTTTTTATCCTTAAGAAACACGTAAGCTGAAACCTTGCTGCTAAATTTTCTAACACCATATTGCTGAGGACCAGCATCCCAGATGGATGCCCAGTTTCCCACTGGAACCAGCAATAGGATGGGCTGGGCAAGGACCAGTAGTTACTACCTTCCCACAGCGATAACTTCAGTTTGTGCTTCCTGATCATCTATTACCAAAGGCTCCCATTCATGGTCTTCATAAAGCCAGCATGAGTGGTTCCTTTCGCTAATGGGGACACTGGAAATTCCCAAGCTCAGTGAATTCCTAATGAGGATGCTGCAAGCACGCATCTGACAGGAGCACAGGAGTGCCAGGAGTTCTGGTACCCAGGACTGTGCTCTCGCATCTCCAGAAAACAGCAATATTAGTAAGAATACAAACGGAAGTAAAAAATACTGCTGCAGATGATGGGCTTTCAAAGCCCTATGCTGCATGCTGAAAGTCCCACCCAGGCTCAGAAAGGCCTGTGTCACCTGCTGGGGGAAGCGGAGAGAAGACAGGTAGAGAAAGATGGGTTACTAACCATAGCAGGACAGCGTTTCCCCTTCCTGAGCTACCTCAGTACAGAGTGGTCACTCCTTTGAGATTGTCCCTGCCCCCACTGCAGGATTTTCATTTCCTTTGCTATAAACAGAGGAGCAAGGGTCCAAATTTTAGTCTGGATTTAAAAAATAATTTATTAGAATTCAAATCCTACCGAATTCTGCCCCTCAAACCCCTTCAGGGGCTGTGCTGAAGAGATTATTTCCAGCCAAAACCTACCCAGGCATCGTTCCAGCGCCAGTCACATCACTCAGGCAGGCTTCTCTTTGCCAAGGACACAGAGCGCTCATCCAAAAGAGGGGAATGAGGGGGAACCCAGAGACTTCTGTGGTGACAGGGGATGAGGACAGCAATGAAGCTGTATGAGCTCCCTCAGAACCTACGGCTTTTCCTGCGCAACCTTCCAGCGAGAGGCAGGCAGGCATGGTGGGTCAAAGGCACTGCCACCGCTCTAAGACTTCACAAAACCAGCCTCGCTCCTCCTGATACACTTGCTTTTAAGAAATAAGGACAGCAGCACAGAGTATGTGGTCCTGGCAGTAAGGAGTGCTGTCATGAGAGTTAAGGGAGCTCCCCTGACAAATTCTGTTCAGCAAATGGGACCCAGGAGAAAAGCCAGCAGGGAGGAACATGCTCTGCATGAAGTGAGAGAGCTGGAGGCCAGGGATGCAAATCACCTCTGCCTCTCTGAAAAGCACCTCGCGAGCCTGCCAGTCCGTACTGAGGTAGGAAGGGAGAGGAAAGGGAGCTAAGGGTTCCTACCCCCTCAGAGCCCTAGCTACATGTCCACAACCGGCTCAGGCAGCAGTCACCCACTCACCTTCTGGCAGTGAGGGCAGGGAAAGTTGTGCGTTGCTGTCTGCAGATGGTGCTCCAGGGCTTCCGGGGTGGAGTACTTATTTACACACTTCACACATCTGCATGTGGAGAGAAAGGACAGAGCCTATGAACAAGGCTACGGCCATCAAACGCCACACCCAGGCAGGGCTGCCCAACCCATTCACCAGCCACCTTCCAGGTTGATTTTTGACAGGGTCAGTTTGGCACAGACAGTAACACCACCACCCAGGTGCTCCAAAACATCAGCAAACCACATGGCCAGATCACACTCACACTTAGCACCCTTCGTGAGGGGGAGATGCTGGGAAGCTGGGTGGAGAAGCCTTTAAATTGCTAGTGCTTTTCCACACAGGCACCCATGGGAGCACTCAGGGACCCGAGCACATATTCCACATTGCTTCCTCATGGAGACAAGCCCTAAGTAACGACTTCATCTTACTTAAAACGCTTCCTTCCACCTTCATTGCACAAAGACAGCAGCTCCCAGTGAGGGAGCTGAGAGTGGGGTTACAGCACAGCAACAGCACTACCCATGGCTGGGGCAGCCAGAAGGCACCACACTCCCGTGTGGGGTCTCCAGCATCTGACAAAGCTTTAGCTCATGCCACCACCACTCTCACACCACCTGGGCTGTCTCCACCTAACTCACCTGCTCTCACACAGCCTGGCAGGATTTCTGCTGGAGACCTCTGCCAAAGCTGACTGATAATGGGCAATGGGGACATGCACCATCGACAGTGAATACAGAGACGCTCACATCGTGTATCTGCTGTGAAACCCCTTTTCCTTAGATCAGACTAAAACCTCCTCAAACATAAGCAGGGCTCTCATCTCAAAGATTCCCACTGGCAAGCTGTAGGATGAAGCTCCACAGCGCAAGGATAACTAGAAATTATGGTTAATGCAAGTAGCAGATTATTTATTCCATGAAGCTCCCAGCTGACTTCAATATTCTCTGGGCTTCCTACTCTTCCTATACGTCTCTACAGGCATTTCAAAAGCTCCAGAGAGCTCTTTGTGTAACTCCTCGCTCTTTCCCTCTACGCTAATAGAAAGATTACCCCAGGTAATAGACCCCTTCACAGCAAAGGGATATGAGAAATAACTAATTTTACCTGGGCACAGCTTCTATAACCTGCACTCCCTTTGCTGCAGGTATTTAAGAATCACAGAAAACAGGACGGGAAGGGGCTTCCTTGGGTCTCTTCCGCAGCCCAGCACAGGTTCAGTTGTGCCCATCTCATTCTTGACTGGTGATAAGAGGATTTGCAGCGATGGGGTCTTCCCACATCACTGATCCCAGCCTTTCACTGTCTTTCTAAAAGGTTCCTTGCATTCAAAGTGCTTTGCCCTAGCAGCCTGGTGGAGGGGCCCTCCGTTTACCCAAAAGAACCACGGACACTGAAGACGCAGCCCCCTCTTCCCTCTAATGTCCCCACCGTTCTCAGCCAAACACACTCTGCACCCACTCACTCCTACAAGCCTTGTGAGCACCGATTGCTACTGTACTTGTACACGGCCACATCCTTCTTGGGGCTGTGCTGGGGCAGCAGGCTGTGGGAGTACTGGTGGACGCCCAGCTCGTACAGGGAGGGGAAGTCCTTGCTACAGAGGTGGCAGCGATAACTCAGCTCCTCCTGGTGGCTCTTGATGTGCTCAAGGAAGGACTCCAGCTTTTGGAAGGTCTGAGCGCAGGTCTTCACCACACACTTGTACACCTGAGCAAAGAAGAGAGAGTGACTGGAGTGGCACACCATGGAAACAAACAGGGAAAATCCTCTCCCAACAGAGAGAGCGGCCCTCCTCTTTGGAATTCATTGCCACTGGGTCATTTCCAGAAAGGGTCCACTGCCCCTTGACCCACTGTGCTGGAGAACAGCTGAGCTGATGTTATGAACAAAGCAGCGCTGCAGTTCCCACAGCACCCCACCATGCCCATGGCGCCGTTAGCATTCCGTTAGGCCGCAGCAGTGAAACCCTGCCCTGCACTGCAGCAGGACACAATGTGGTAATAAAACATCCCCTTCCTCTGCTGCCTTCCTCAGAAGAAGGGTCTTTAAAGCACAGTGCAGAGCAGCTCAGCATCAAAATGTGGCTGACAGCTCCAGAGGAAGACAACGGCAGAACCTGCTGGGAGTTGAACATTCTGCAAATGCAGATTTGTCAGGGCACTCCCCTAATAAAACAAGGTGTGAGAAAGTGGTGCTGGCGTCAGCACCCAAAACCACTCAAGTGTATGAGACCACAACACCCCGGCAGTGACTGTCCCACAACCTGAGAGCTGCCACCTACACCGAAAACTTTGGACTTCACTTCTTTTTTTCTTCTCTAGCTACCCAAACCTGCTCAGCTGACTTCTCACTCAGCAGGGTGGAGGCAGCAGAGCTTTTCAAAGCCACCTAGACCACACAGCTGCAACCCAGACACGCAGAGAGCTGAGCCGCGTGTGAAGAGCTGGCAACTTTATAGAGCAAGAGGCTCAGGACAGACCCTGAGAACCAGTGCACTATATGAAGCCCGTCCCTACCTCACCACCAACACAGGGCACCCTCTGTCCCTACCTGCTCGTTCTTGTGCTGTGTCATGTGCGATTTGAGCTGGAAATACGTGTTGAATTTGCTGGGGCAGAACTGGCACTGGTAAGAGCTATCGATCAAGACAACCTGCTTGGCTTCCAGTTTTCCTGTCTCGCTCTCGTCCAAGGGGCTCATGTCTTGGGGCGGTTCTGCAGGGTTCCTTGAGGGCTGAGTCAAACCTGGAGAAAGGGGGAGAGAAAGTCACCGCATGCCATGAGACAGTTCTCAAAGCTGCTATGCAAGTGCCATGCTGCCGAGATACATCAGGCCTGGCTCTGGGGCCAGCCTCTTCCTTCCTTTCAAAGACAGATTCTTTAGATCAGACGAATCTTACTCTCTGACAGGGTAGTTGTAAGTTTGTCTACAGACTATCAAGGGCTCTGACTACTCCATCTTCCTCTCCTTGACCCATTCTCTCTTCCCAGGGACCTAATTGTACCCTGTGGAGCAGTCAGCAGGGCAGGATCCCTGCCAGGGAACTGGAACAAGATTTACTCCCATCTCTGGCAGGAGATGGGAGGTAAGATCCAGCCAGTAGCACACAGTCCATGATGTCTGCAAGGAGCAGATACAGTGGGGCCTTGTCCTAGACATGACATTGTCACTGTGTTCCATCCCCTCCCTAACTGGGACTGAGGCCACCAGCTGAAAGAGTATCCAGACACAGTCTGCCAGAAAGGAGCCCTTCTCTGCCTCAAGTATTTTCAGTTGGCCGTTGGGGCCAGACCAAGTCCAGGCATGACTTGCACATTGCAAACAAGACAGAGCACTGGGCTATGTGAAACTACCGGCTTGTCCAGAGCTGCCAAGGTGGCTCATGCGCTGCCAAAGCTGCGCTTGCCAGGGAGAGAGAAGAGGGAAGATACCTCACTCTGTCCTCATCCACATACTAGCACAGCGTTTGAAGGTGCTGTCTCCTGAATCCACCATGGCTGGGGGTACCCAAGGATGGACCTACCAGCAGAAATCTAGCAAACATGACTCACTTCTCTAGTGTGTGCTCCCCATGGGAGGAACGCAAACAGCACACACAGCTCCTGCCTCCCCTCCCTCCCTGGGTGGAGGTGCAGGGACATGCAGACTCCTCACACTGCTGCTCTGCCCCTAGCACGTGGCATCCCCAAGCAGCAAACCTGCGTTCTCCTCGTCCTCCTGCTGGTTGGGGTTCAAGGCCATGACCTGCACCGTGATGGAGTTGCGGGAGATGGTGCACCCCAGCCCTGGAGGCCACACTTTATGGGTTTGCATGTGCTTCTTCACATTGGACTTCTGGGCAAAGGCTCGGCCACACACGATGCACTGGAAGGGCTTCTCGCCTGTGTGACTGGAGGTAGAAGGCACCATATCAGCAGCTGGCAGAGAGAGGAGGCAGCCCCCAGGCATGGACCATGGTGGGGTGGCTGCTGTAGGGCTGTGCTAGGCGCTCTGCTTAGCAGATCAGCACCTGGACCAGCCAAACCAGGGCTTTGAGACCTGATTAGCTAGATAAAATGGATTGTGAGAGGCCTGGGGAAACAAGCCTGGTGCACAGCCAAAACACTCAGGGTCTGGGGATGACAAGGGATCAAAGGAAGAAGTGGGAGAGGAAAACAGCTCTGCAGCATTCACTGTCATGGTTTCCACATAGACCTCGGGGACCCCATCACTTTCTCAGGTGTACCTCCCTTTTCTTCCCTGTTATCCCTCCCTCCCCTCCACACATATCTCTTCTAGCTTGCAGCCCCCTGATCTTCCTGAATTTGCTCTCCCTTGTTCACAGCAGAAAGGTCTTTCTACCCTGCCCTTCTGCTTCCGGAGCAACAGTGGACTCTAACACACAGAGCCTGGGAAAGGGAGCGAAACCACCACTTATTCCTTCTCATCTGTCCCAAGTCCAGCAGACTCCTCCTGCCAGAGAAGAGCTCTCTTATAAGAGCTCTCTCTATAGACACTGAGCTTGGCTTACAGTTTGCTAACACCAGCAAACACAAAGGCTGCAGCTTGCTAGGGAGAGAGAGAAAAGGAAAGGGCAGAGGCAAGCAGTGGAGATCTGCTGCTCCAGTGATCAGGTGACAACAGGTTTGGCTTTCAAGGTCTCATCAGCAAGGAAAATAAGTCTCCAGTCCCAATTCATAATCAGCAAGATTACATCCATGATGCAACCTTCACCCCAGCCACTGGGGAGAAGGTGTCCCAGAGGAAGGGGGATGAAGGATCGCCTCCCAGCACAGCACAGATTCTGGGACATGACAACAGCAAGGTCTACTGGACTGTGCAGACTCCCTCAGCAGGGCTGCGCCCATCTCTCCCCCAGCCACCCTGACGTGTCTGGGCTAGTGGTACCATTACCTTCTGATGTGCTGCTGTAGGTCGAAGTTCTTGGTAAAGGCCTTGTCACAGTAAGTGCATTTCAGCTTGGGGGACTTGGGTTTGCCTGAAAGAGCAAAAGCGCACACAGGAATGAGATCATGTGGCACAGCCCTGTGCCCCCCTGCGCCAGAGGGCCCTTGCCCCAAGACATGTCTACTCAGGACCAAGAATAAAGGTCTTATGAAAGGGTAAGATCTGCCTGGCCAGACTGGGGAGAGGTTATGGGCACAAACATATATTTAACGTAGCCTGAGCTAACTCTAGAAGTACTGAGGAGGGAAGCAGTGGAGGGGGCAGGGCATCCTCTCCAGACATTAACCACTCCGGAGACCCTTCCAGCGCCTACTTTAAGGGCATGTTGGGCATTGGGAAAAGACAGGGGATTAGTGAGAGGAAGGGCCCCAGTTCTGTCTGTCTCCGATGAACTCACCAAGGTCAGCCATCAGCCAGAGCACATGCATATTCCTCCCATCCAGAAGATCAGTCAGTCACATCTTCTATCTACTATAATGGAGTATAAACCAATGGAAAACAGCAGAACCATGGGCTGCTCTAGGAAATTCTGGACTGAGAGCTGCAGTCTGCATGATCATTCACACCTCTGCAAATAACGTTAAACCCTAGCATCTGTATGGTTCTAACTGCAGAGGCCCGGTGTTCCTGGGAGCAAGGCCAGGTGGTACTCCTCCACCTCATGCCTGGGACCTCCCTTGTCACTCAGATGGTGTGCTTGCATCACGCCAGCGATGGGCAGGCTGGCCAGCAATGATTTGACACTCCTCCATCCTGTAATGGGGCACACCCTGGTCCTGCCTCACCTGGAGACAGGCGTGTTTTCTTCATAGCCATTGAAACACACAGCAGGGATGGGGCAGCTGGGCCCTCGAGAAGAGAGCCTTCAGGGCCAGACCACATCTAGCCCACCGGCCTTGCAGCTGGGCAGTCTTCTTTGGGTTAAAAGGGACCAAGCTCTAACACCTTGCAGGATCTCCCCATTTCAGGTGTAATCCAAGAAGCACGTAGCTGCAGCAGATTTAGCTTGCCCATGCAGTAGCACAGTGACAGCCCTTTCACATGCACTCAGAGGTGACAGACAAGAAGCACATCCATACTTCAACCTGCTCTTGGTAGCTTCATGCAGGGCATCATGTTTCTCCTTGGTAGCTGCACGCACAGCCAGAGCCATCCCATGGGGCCTGGAAAGCCCATGGCTCAACAGTTCGCTATGGGATAAGAACACTGGCCTACAGGTTAACGCAGGGCACGTGCTGTAAGGACGCTTACCTTCCTGCAGCCCACTCTCGTTTTTGCAGCGACGATTTTTGGCAGCGGAGGTGGAATCAAAACCAACCACACCACCTCCTCCTGCACTGGTCAAAGGTGTGGGAGTGCTGGTGCTCTTGGACTTGAACCCCTGCTTCCCAGGGCTGTACACAGGAGGAGAAGGGTACACAGGACTTTCCACACACTGGCTCGGTACCTGCAAGAGTACAATTTATCAGAGGAAACAGGTTTGCTACACAGAGCCATACTGTGCCCTAACCTCCATCTCCACTTGCCATTCCAGGCTATTAGTCTGGCTGAGTTTTCTGCCTTCTGCCAAACTGGATCAAATTTCTGCTTCACCAGTCCAACAACGTGTCCTTAACTAAAACTAACACCCTGCACTGTGTGAAACTCTCTCACTGAACATCACAAAGTATCCAGGAGTTATTACAGCAGAAACAGGCCAGCAAAGAAACACTATGAGAGAGCCATCTAATCCCTTATCTATGTCTTATGCCTAGAAGAGTTTCTCATCCATCTGTGCAGGTAACCAGAACGATCACCACTGACCCTGTTGGGCTCACACCACCCCTGAAGGCAGGGATCTCCAGACCCTGCTGCCTGCCCCAGCAGGACTGCAGAAGAGAAGGAAAGCACAAGAAATCTCCAGGTGGCAAAGTACAGCTGTTTATGATTAGAAATATTGGAAAAGGACACTTAAAGAAAAAGACAGAGGCATCAGTCTGGGGTGACACAGTTTGAGGGCATTTCTGTTGAACACCCTGATAAATTAATACACAGCACGAAGTATCCAACATTCCTATCCATTTCTGACTACTGACACTTCCAGATCAGGTGCCAGCTACAAAGAGAAGGATGACAAACTTTTTAACACCCAGTAGTTTTCATTGTGAATAGCAATGCTAACTTGAACACTGTAACAGCTGACCCACCGGTAAATCCACCCCTGCCTGTGCCTCTCTAGGAGAAGCTGCCTTGTCAAGCTTGCTTATTGATATTCAGATTAAATTTTTTCTCTCCACTTAAGCCTGCAGAGCACAGGTTGATGCTCTGCATCCCTCTGGGACATAAGCTCCCTCACCTCAAGCCTCACCAAGCCCTCCAACCCTCTTAACCATTTTTCTTGTTCTCAGAATCCCTGTCATCTTTCCAACACCCTTCTGTTCAGTACCTTCTCCTATAGGAAATAATCATCGTGAAATAACCTAACACATCTTCCTAGACTCTAATTCCGCATTTCTAGTCCCGCATTAGAAGAGGCCCAGGAGGACAGAGTCCCTGTGGAGAGCCCCTGGCCTTACCTCCATGGGCGGATAGGGCTGCATCCCCAGCGTCTGGATCTCCACCGTGCTGTTTGGTGCCATAGGAGCAGGCGCACTGTACACTTCAACCACCCCACTGCCACCGGCACTGGGCTGCCCTGGAGCCCCCAGGCTCGGGGGGGGAGGCGGCGGAGGCTGAGGAGGGGGTGGCGGTGGGGGAGGCGGAGGCGGGGGAGGCTGGGAGAGGTATCCAGCCCCAGCGTGCATACTCAAGCTGCTCTAAAACCAGAACAGGGAGAGACAGACAGACAAGACGTTGAAAATGCAGCACTGCTCTAGCAGCGACGAGTTGGAGAGGCTGCTCCCTCAAACATGTTCCCAATCCCGATTCAAAATGGCACCAATGTCTTGACACAACACAGCACTGCTCAACTGCCAGGTTGGACCAGACTGTGCTGGCTTACAGAGGGTTGGTGTGACCTGTCGGTAGACATCCTCTCCTCCAAAACCCCACTGCTTTTTTTGCTTTGTTTTTAAAGCTTTTAACCCTTCTGTTACAAAGAATATTTTCAGAGGATGGAAAATGTATCCAGCCTGGTCAACCCTGGGGGGAGCCCAAAACAGCCATCCCAGGAGGAAAGGGATCCATGGGGCAAATTGACAAGGGCTTTGGAAGCCAACCATTATATAGGGGCTCAACAAAAAGCTGGAGAGACCATGTTACAAATATTTGGGCATCCATCAACAAGGACACCAGGAGAGAAGGAGCCCTGTAGCTATCTTGTCATTTATCCATCACTCCTTCCCGAGCCTGGCTGGCACATTGGGAAGGTGCCCAGGATTCAGCATTGAAGCAGCTCTCGGGAGTCTGATCAACCGACAGGACTCTCCTGCTGTGGAAGCACGGCCCCATGCAGTGGGACTCCCCAGGCCCACACGTGCCCCTTACCTGTACCGGGGGCTGCACCGTCGGCATGGGCTGGTCCAAGGATGTAAAAGCAGACATGGCTGACATCAGCACTTCATCGCTAACTAAGATGTTCCCCTGCACCAGGGTCTGAATCAAAGGTGATGGGGGAACAGTGATGTACGTAGAAATTTGCTAAAAGACAAAAAAAACCCCATGCATTGTTGACCAGCAACAGGACAAAACAACAAACAAAAAATGATGACACTGCTTTTTACTGAACCTCAGAGTCTCTGTTTTCACAGGCTCTGGTCAGCAGATGAGCCGCAGTAATTATCTACAGCCTCCTACTGAGTCCATGGTAGTTTCTAGCTGTAACAATAAGGCAGCCCAGAAACCTTCTTCAGAAAAGGAGGTAAAAAATATCACAGCGGCTCGGGAAAGTGGCCACTGCCTACAATTTAAATCAGGGGTTATTAAACAAGATCCACAGGACAAACTCGTTGCAGACAAGTTCAGGCCTTTCCCGGGCGCTTCCCCTAGCTAGGAAAGGTGGAGAACTGAGGGAGGCTGCTCTGGCTGCAGATGGTGAATGTCAGGCTCATCTCTTCAGACTGGAGTTGGATTCTAGGAGGGTATGGAGGCTGTCCCATTTTCCGGGTGGAAACAACCTGTGTTTGCAGGACCATCCACTGGCCCTGTGTTAACTTAAAAAAAGCAGTTGGTTTGAATGCACTTCAGAAACCACCATGATTGAAGGCACAGTACATGTCATGCACAAGTCATGTCATGCTCCTCAGAAGTCTGTTGGGAAGGAGTTACTCCGGAGAGAATATTCCCTTAAAGCTCATCACACCACATTACATGGGCTTATCTGCTGGAGACTGAGAGGAGAGATGCAGGGATGAAGCTGCCAGACATTGCCCTCCTCTTCTGCCCACGACCCAGACCACAGCCCAGGGAAGAACAAGAGCTGTTGCACCCTGAGCACCACAGAGCATGCATCCAGGCTGTGACACTGAGGCTCTTCAGTAGAACCAAAGTCTGGCTGTAGCACAGACACAATATGAAACCCCTCCTGTCCTGAAAAAAGGGCTATCAGACACTCATGCTAGAGGACACTTCACAGCAGGGGACCAGGCAGCTTTAACCATGAGGTCAAAAGCCAACAGGACCACAACTGAGCCTTTTAGAAGAGAGGTCAGTCATGAGGCACCCCTGGATCTAAAAGCATCACCCAGAGGTGCCCCCCACTCCCAAAACCACAGTAACAGAGCAGTAGAGCCTCTGCCCGCAGTATGGTACCTGCCGGCTGGCACTTGGAGCCTGCTGCACAGATGTGATGGAGGGGGTGTACACACTGTTGGTGGCCAGCGAGACCGTGGAGAGGGAAGGGGTGTTTCCCTGGCACTGCTCTCTCTTGTGGGTCATGAAGGCAGGCAGAGAGTTGAACTGCTTCTTACACTTGCCACAGAGGAACACGTCTTCGTCATCTGCAATTAAGAGGACCAGATCACTGCTCCGGGCTTTCTTCTGCATTCCCCAATGCTACACCTAACAACCACAGCCGCAGAAAAACAGACACCTTTCAGATCTGAACACCTCAAGGACATCATCATCATGAGAGATCAGCTGCAAGGGCCAAACTGTCCCTCCTCCCCAGTCCCAAGCTCTCCCTAAAGCCAACTGATGCGACTGAGCCCATCTCAGCCCTGCTCCTATATATGAAACCCACTGTCTCCCATGACAAACTTTATCCTGTTGTCTGTCTTCTCATCCCAGAGACATGAACAACCAACCAGCCTTGCTCCTGTAGCACCCTCTGCTTTTAGTTGAAACAGCTTCTTCCAAAGCACCTGTGTTATACTGGCTGAGGCAGATTTTATTACGTAGGTTGCACAAAGGAAGAGAAGTAACTTGGATCAGGGCACAGACTCAATGGCAGCTTGTGTCTGAGAGCCACCTCCCCACAAGACTGCTGGTTTCTGGTGCCTCTGCTTGACGTTAGAAGCAGAAATAAGACAACCCAGTTACCATGTCCCAAATTAAATTTGCAGCGTTAGCAAACCACATAAGTACGCACCATTTTGCACTTGATCCAGTTGGACTCACAAGGCTGCACCTCCTGTCTGATTCACAGCCTGAAGCAGAACGTTTCTGGGGACACAGACTATAACTTCTCCAGGGGATAACTCTGTATCCACCCAGCAAGTCCTACTCAAGCCCTATGAGTGTTCATGTGCACACAAACGACCAGTTCCCGTATTTATTCACACAGATGAGATACTCAATGACTGGAGTACTTGTACATCCCCAGAGGATAAGGAATGGCTCATTAAATAAAAAATGTGAACAGTAACAAGCACTAGCGTCTGCTCCTTCCCTTCATGCCTTTATTGGAAACGCATGGTCAAGTCTATTGTCATGACTATCTCCAAAAGCATCTCTGCTCGCTTGGGCACTTGTCTCGTCCTTCCTGCGCTGCCTAGTTCTGCTGAGGGCTCACAACACCCATAGCAGCACCCTACATGTACAACCACTCTGCCAGCTGTTCCAGTAGTCAAAAGTGTATGCTGTACGAAGAAATCTGCAGTCCCTGCCCCTCTTCTCTCTCTCCCAGTGCTACCAGGACTCACCCATCGACTGGATGGCAGTAGAAGAGTTGACATTTTGAGCAGATGGATCTGTCACACCTCCTTGACCATCCAGTAAGGACTGCACAGCCAGCACTGTCTGATTATCCATTCCTGAAAGGAGACACAAGCACGGATAGGAAATCAAGCACAGCCTGAACATGGAGCACTGAGGCGCTGGGAGCTCACTCGTGAGTGGTGGAGGGAAGCCATTTGTCGGCTGCTGCTGTCTTCTCCCACAGAACCACTGCCACCTTCTCATCCCCCTCTACTCCACAGCATTAACTATCAACTAAAGCAACACTCCCACCTGTCTCCATACACTTTCATATAAAAAAGGAAAGAAAGGCAAGGAAAGCCAAAAGAGGGCTTGGTTTCAGGTATTTGCTGCCAAGAGGAAGGATGCTCACAAACTGTGGGTATCAGAAGAGCTAAGAAGTAGATATTTGGGATGTCAGGGGCCAGCAGCTTGGGTGGATGTCCCTGGGGACACACTGTGATACAGCACAGACAAGCACTGAGCTCGTCAAAGACAAAACCCCTGGTGTGCAGCAGCCCTGTCTCAGCAGCAGGGTTAGACCTGCCTCTCTGTCTTCAGGACCAGCGTTCCCAGATCTGATCAGACACAGGGCTACAAAGAACAGGAGGATTTAGGTACAGCTTTAAGAAGGAGATATTAAGTGTGGGTTCCTGGGAGAGATGCTTTGGGGGGACCTGCTCAGCCACCAGCTGCCATCCCAGTATTGGGACATGCCAGGAGAGCAGGACCATGGCACCCCTCACTCCCAGGACTGTGCTCCTCCACAGGCTTCCCTTGAGCAAGAGCTGCTGGTCGCTCTCTCTCATTTCCATTTCTCTCGGGTCTCCACGAGAGCACACACACCCAGCCAGATTTGTTGTCAGAATCGTCTCACTTGCTTTGGCACAAATATTTTTCGCTACAGCTAAAATATTCTAAAATATTCCAGATAAATACCGGAGATGTGGACTGCTCCTCTAGGGAAACAACCTGGTCAGCAGCACGCGACCAGCGGATCAAGCCCAACACACTCTTTCTTTTTAGAAATCAGACGTAAAGACACATAGAACAATCTGATTATGGAAAAAAATAGTGAAAAGGGGTGGATTTTATGCACCACTCCTCCCTACCATTCCTTTATGACAAGGTACACACGAATAGAAGAAGTGGCGTGGCATGCCGGGGTTGTATTTTTTACTTTGTGGATTAAGGGAGAAAATAAATGTGGTGGGTTCCTAGGTTGCTTTTCACGTTTCTTCAAGATCTTTTCAAAACAAAACTGTAAAGCTCTGAACTCAGAATTATGTGCCACAATAAAAAGAAAATCTATCGGTCTGATCATTTCCAAGCAGTGAGGTGAGACAGTTCCTGAGGAGAAGTCGCTCAGCAAACAGCACCAGGAAGGACAGTGAAACGCCGTAACAGATCACAGCATAAAGGAACAGCACAGCAGGAGCAATGGAGCAACCACCTCATCTTCCCATTGCAAATTCCTCTTGTCCTTTTAAAATTTCTCCTGCACAACCAGGGTGTTACTTTCCCAACAGGGAGAACCCATATAATCCACAGCACTTTAAAGATACTCTAAATACTCATTTCTCCTGCATCTCTAGTGTAAAGCAAATAACACGATGACTCCATGAACAGCTTTTTCATTATTTCACCAAGAAGAGGTTGCAAACGCTGTACATGCCCCTGGGAGAGGAGAGCACCGTTCTCCAGCTGCTGGGGAGCGGAGGGCACAAGTAGCTACTGGAAAGCAGCAGATCACAATAGTTCCCATGCTACCATAAAATTACCACTGTGCCTATGGGAACCCTTTCACATAAATCACAGGGAGACACAGCAAAGCTGCAGGTCCAGTTCCACAAGCCTTCGCTCGCACAGAGAACTGCAACCAGCCCCGCAGGACAGCCCTGCCAGCAGAACACTGCTGGAGCACTCCTGGGTGGATCTGCTCACACTGACAGAAGCCGTGCTTTAAAATACACCTCCTCTTCTACAAATAACCTCCTGGTCAACTGCAAAGGCAGCACTGCAGGCTCTGGTTGGCACATGTAAACCAGAGAGGGAAACGGAGCAGCCTTCCTTCAGCAGAAGTAAGCTAGCAGGACACAAAAGGGGGATCAAAAATTCAGGTTTAGTATATTATGGGGATAATTAAGAACAGCTTGCATCAGGAATGCCACACTTGGTGTGCCCAGCACTGCAAAACTGGGTTTCCCACAACCAGATCTTCCAAGTAAAAAAGCCAGATGATTGCCTTGATCCCACTAGCAGAAAGAAGCTTAAAAAGAAGCAAAGACCCAAGGACAGGTGACAAGGATGCAGCAGCAAGGTTGATGTGGCATTCAGCCTTCCGCTGGAGAAACGTGGGCGAGGACAACAGAAATATGTTGCTCTTCATTCATTTGGCAATTGGTGCAAATGCCCACAGTGTCCCTGCAGTTTCACAAGTAAATGAACAATGCCACACTTAACAGAAGGAAATCACCAAGTTCAAGGTTTAGTAAGCCATGAAGGCAAGCAGGCAGAGTTACTTGGTTGGTTACACGGATGCCACTCATGGCCATCCATGGACTCCAGGAGAAAGCTCTGGATCCATCCTGCACTGATTGCAGCCAGCAGGATGTTCTTCACAGTCATGACACCTAAAAGAAAGCCAGCTTTTCTCTCTTCGTGGCAGGAGGTTTGGGGAAGCCAGGAAAAAAGTACAAGACCACTGATTTGTGCTTTTTTTTTTTCCCCCTCTCAAGTTTCTCTCAGTTTAGAGATGGAAACAAGACTGTCCATTTCACCCAGGTGCTACTTTTCCCTCATGCCCTGATTTTCATGCAATGAGTCTTTTTTCTGCTGACAGAAGCACCAGGTGCTTTAGTGACAGGCGAAAACACCCCTCTGCCCCACAGCACCCACTGGGGACACGGCTGCTCTCAGCACCACACACGAACGCCAAGTCACCATCGACTTGTAATCAAATCAACAAGACAAAACAAACAAGCTCAGCTACTAAAAGCTGCCAATTATTGTGGGCTTAAAAAAAAAAAAACGCGCTTTTTTTCCTTAATTTGCTAAAATGTTTTGCTCTCCTGAATTCTGTGAGGAAACCTACACAATAGGAGCTGATTGCACAGAGGAAATAGGAAAACTGATTATACACAGAGTGCTGTCAAATGCACCAAAGTAACCTGACAAAATAGAAACATTTCTTCTTTGCTCTTCTTTCTGCCGCTGCAATCGCAGGTGCTGTTTGCAAAGCGGCAATCCTGATGCAAGGCCTTCCAGTCGGTGGTGTTCCCTCACGGAAAGGAAAATATGTGTATAATCCAATTTAGGAAAGAAATGCCTTGTGAAATAGTCTTTCTCCCAAGGGGCTGACCCTGAGCCGAGTGTCAGACTGACACAGCTTAGCATGTCCAAGAGTTCCCCTCGGGCAGCCCCCTCCTACTAGTGTCCCAACGCAGAATTGAGATGAACACGAGTGTGACCGTTCCCCCGCACAGCAGACAGGAGCCGGGCACTACCCTGGCTGTCCCAGAGCACCCTGCTCATGTCCCAGGGAATGTGCCATGCAGAGCCCCCACACTAACCCATGCACACAGGGGTGAGAACCAACCCAGGGACCGTCCCCGGCAGGGAGCACAGGCACATCAGTGAGGCCAGGGCTGGCAGCCTGAGCCCTGGGATGTGGGGAGGATGGGGGGACCCCAGCACGCAGAGCATGAGGGTGTCCTGCTGCATGGCGGTGTCCCAGTGTGCTGGGCACAGAGATGGGGAGCTACAGGGATGCCCTGGGGATTGGCGATCCCATTTATTGGGCACAGAGGTGATGGAAGTGCCCCAGTGTGCCAGGCACAGGGGCAGGGAGGCGATGGGGTGCACTGGGGTGGGGGACACGGGGGCAGGGAGGCAATGGGGTGTCCCAATGTGCCACGGAAAGGGGCAGGGAAGTGATGGGGTGCCCCGGCGTACGGAGCACAAGGACAGGGAGGCAATAGGGTGCCTCAGGGTACCAGGCACAGGGAGGCGATGGGGTGCCCCGAGTTGCCCGGCACAGAGAAGCAACGGGATGCCCCGGGGTGGGGGGGCACAAGGGCAGGGAGGCGACACGGTGCCCCGGGGCGTCGGGCACCGGGCTAATGGGAGCTGCCCGGTGCACAGGGCACTGGGACGGGCGGTGCGGGGATGCCCCGTGGCACAAGGCCGGGAGGTGGCAGGGGTGTCCGAGAAAACCGGAGAGGGCCAGAGGAGCCCTGGGCTCCCGGCGGGGGATGCCCGCTGCGGTCGTGCCCCGCCCCCCCGCCACCCGCCGGCCCCGGGGCCGCACCGGTGCGCGCCGCCGCCGGTGGCGGGGGAGGGGAGAGAAGAGGAACGGAGGGGTGCGGGTAGCGGCCCTGAGCTGCCGGTAGCCCCCCGCTCCGCACCGAGCCAGGCCTCGCGGGGCGGCCCCGCCGCGGCCCCTCGCCCCCCGCGGCGGCGGCAGCGCGGTGCAGCGACGCTGGGCCGGGGTTGGGGGGGAGAGAACGAGGAGAGGCGCATCCCCGTGCTGTCGGCCCAGCACGGTCCCGCCCGGGCCCGGCGCGGCGGCCCCGTTACCTTCCAGCGCCTCGAAGATCGCCTGCGCCATCTTGGAGCCGGGGCGGCCGCGACCCGCCAGCCGGAGCGGGCACCGGGAGCGGCGCCGCCGCCCACCGCCAGGGGGCACCCTCCGACCGCGGCGGGGTCCGGGGGAGGGCGGGAAGGATCGGGGAGGGGGGTGCAGCTCGGGGGCCGGTTCACTGCTCTAGGTCTGGCCGGGGGGGAATCTCGCGTTTAACTCGGGCCGCGGCAGAGCGGCACCGCCCCGGCGGGCCGCGGAGGCCGGGCCCCGCCGAGAACGGAGGGAACCGCCGGGCGGCTGCACCTGCCCCGCTCGGGCTCTCGGCGCGGCGCCTGGAGGGGCCGGCGGAGCCTCCGCTCCGCACCGCTGCCGCGGGAAGGCCGTGCCCTGCCCGCCGTCATGACCCGGCCGGGGTGGGCCGCCCCGCGGGGCCGGCAGCGGCGAGCACGGCCCCGCCGCCTCCCTCAGCCGGAGGGGCGGGGCGGGATGCTCCGCAGGCCCCCCATTGGCTGCCGAACAGACGCTCACCACCAATGAGTGGTTAAGGCAGCGCCGCCTGTTGGTCAACAGCGCCGATAGGCAGCCGGGATAGCCTGTGCGTGCGGCGGGAGGGGTCCCGCCCCCGGAAGCGAGCGCGGTACCGGCGGCCGAGGCCGGTCGCGGTGCGCCATGGCCGGTGGTGGGGGGGATGCGGTCCGCACCCTGCTCCGCGCCGCCAACGCCATCCTCCAGCAGCGCCGATACCGCACCGCGCTCGCTGTCCTCAAGGGCTTCCGCAACGGGGCCGTGTGAGTGCGGCGGGGGGCCGGAGGGGGAGGCGGGCTCGGTGGTGGATGAGCGGGGTGTCCCGGTTCCTCCGGGGCCCAGTCGTCCCGAGGGCCGCGGGATGCCTGGGGATGTTGTGGTAGAGGTTTGGGAGAGGCCTGTCTGTCTCCCTCACGGGTAAGAGAGGGTTAACCGGTTTTGGGGTCCCCTTTGGGCCTGTCTCATTGGGGTGCGCATTCTCTGAAGCCTGTGGCCTGGGCTGCTTCTGGTTTGGTGTGCTGACTTCCTAAGTAGCAGCTTTTGGCTGTCAGTAGAGTATAAATAGAAACATTTGATAGCGTATCACAAAAAGTCTGAAATATCTATTCACTTTTGCAGTTATGGAGCAAAAATTCGTGCCCCACATGCCCTGGTGATGACTTTCTTGTTCAAGAGTGGAAGGTATGAACCCTAGTTCTGTATTTCTGTGTTACTGCTTAGAATGGTTTCGTTCAAGCATTCAATCTTTCAGAAGGTTTAAAAAACAGAAAGATACATGAGCTATGGTCATAGCCCGTTGTTCTGTTACCTATGTAGGACAACTCGTGTGCATACACATGCATAAATATAGATATTCTTGGGTGTCAACCACTTGTGCAAGGGTTGATGAGACCCAGTGGGCAGAGGAGAAATTAGCAGATGCAAACAGCAGCGTTCTGCTTTCTGTTCAAATAAGGGAAGCCAAGCTGTAGCAGGGCACGTTGTGGCTTTCCCTGCTTATGCCAGAGGTTTGCACTTAGGCAAGAAAATTAAAAAAAAAAAAAAAAAAAAGACTACTTGACTGAGCATAGAATTAGATGGAAGCACAGTCTGCAGTCTAAGTAGAGCTATACTCCACTGAGTGAGCTACAGGTAAAGGGGTATGTCCTCTTTCACAAAACAGATGTTCTGTGGGATGCCTGAGCTGTCAGTCTGGATGGGTAGGTCAGAGGGGTGCTGTGTCCAGGCTGAGTGACTGCAGTGGTACTGCCTTTTTGCTCTCCTAATTGTCTGTTTCTTTTCTTCAGTTTAAGAGAGAAATTGAAATCGATTGCTCAGGCTACGTACACTCATTCCCGGAACTTGGCCTATTTTGTGTTCACCTACAAGGGGCTGATGGCGTTGCAATCCCGGCTACAGGGGAAAAAAATTCCATTTCATTCTTTCTTTGCAGCCTGCATTGGAGGTTGGCTAGTGTTTGGTGAGAACAACCCCATCAACAGCCAGGTAAATGCATTTGTTGAAAGTTTCCTTGACAATAAAAAAAAAAAAAAAACCCCCAAAAAAAAACCAAAACCAAAAAACAACAAAAAAAACCCAATAGATGATACATGCCAGGAAGTGATTGGTGTAGCCTGGCATGTTTCTGGTGGTTCTTACTGTGTAGCGTTGTTCTTTTATTATATTTCTCTTTGCACAAGTTCTGGTTTTGGCTGCCCTGTGCTCAAATCCTAGAGGTGGTTGTGGGCCTCTGTGAATGGTGTGTGCAGTTTGAGGGCTAAAAGCCCAAGTTTCCCCCCAGAGCTGCACTTGGCAGGCAGTCACGCAATTCAAAGTTGCTGGGTTACGCCCCCTGCCATCAGAGCTGTGGTACCTGACTGTGGGTGCCCCTAGTCTGCCCACTCGCAGGGTTAAACCCTTTAGCTTGAATGTTGTGAGTGTAGAGCGCAGTCGGTTACTGGGCTACGCTTAACTAAACTGGTTAAACTGACAAAAGCTGCTCAGGGGATGTTTAATTTAAAGCTGTTGTTAACACACAGTCACAGATTAATCAGTCAGTAAAACACACAGATGCAGATTAATCAAAAGCTTTTTACTTATGCAGTACCCTGCAAGAGCATACCGTCAGTCTGGTTTTAGGATGCGTCCAAACTATCGAGTTTGTATCTGCACGTCAGCTTAGAAGAGCTGCCCTGTTACTATTCTGTCACCAGCAGCATCTGGGGTAGCATTAGCTGAGCAAAAACAAAAGTTGTGCAACTGTAAAGATGCGTTGCATCAAGTGTAACTTGTTGATTACTAAATTAGAGCACCAGCGGAGGAGGATGATTTTGAGGGCATAGGGAAAACACAGACATCTCCAGTTAAATATTATGTGATATGTGAACCTACAGGCTCTTTGCTGTTAAGCTGGGTAAATTGTTTCCACCCCTCTTGCCTGGCTTTTCGCTTCTAAATCACTTAATTTTGCTAGTATATCTGGTCAGGCTATTTTCCTAATGTTCTTTGGGTTTTTTCTTCACGCAGATCATTATGTACCTGCTGTCTCGCATCCTGTTCGGCTTGTCTCGGCTGGCAGTGGAAAAGGGCTATATCCCACAGCCAAAGCAGGATCCCTTCCCGCTTGTCGCTGCTCTGGTATGGGGGACAGTTCTCTGGCTCTTTGAGTACCACCGGCAAACTCTGCAGCCTTCTCTGCAGTCCTCCATGACCTACCTGTACGATGATAGTAACGTATGGCATGACATTTCGGACTTTCTCATTTATAACAAAAGGACAGACAACAAATAGGTGGTTCATTGTCAGATACCTTTGAATGGGACGGTACCTTCCAGCAGCTAAGGGAAAAGGTTATTCTGTCGCTCTTGACTGGTGATTTTTTTTAAATTGACATCTATCAGGCATAGGTGCTTTTTGTGTTCTGGCCAAAATGTTCTGATTAGTCTTCTCTTCGCTCTGTTTAGAGTGAGTAAATACCCCACAGAAACTTGTTGCAGTCCTCAGTGAGAGTAAAATGCCTTGGGAATCTTGAATTAAAATAAGTCTTTTTTTTTTTTTTTTTTTTTAAGAGAGGCCTTATTTTCCCTACAAGTATGTGGTTTTATTTTTTAAAGAAACTAAATATACTTATCAAACGACAGCCTGAGAGTAAGTGGTCTAACCATGATCACGTGATCATGTCAAATCATGAAAACATGTTCTAGGGATTGTCTGAATGCTCTCAAGACGTTTTTCTGTGCGGCTGTGCCCACCCTGGTGTCATGGGAGTGGGGGAACCTGCTCAGGTCTGAAGGCAGGAACGTCGTTTCTTGATTTCTGTGGACGACTGGAAATCTTGTTTAAGCTATTACAAGGCCAGTTGTGTGCTCCCTAAGAGTGTTTCTCTGCAGTTTTCCCTCAGGGACACAATAAGATGTTTGAGAATAAAACCGTTAAGATTGTCTGGTACCAGTCTGTTAAATCAGGCTTGGAAGGGCTGGTTTTGCTTGTTTTCTTTCATGCACCTGGGCTGAATCTGTCCCTCTGCAGAGTGCACTAATTAATACGCTGTAATTACTTTAAACTTATTTGTAAAGTTTTTAAAAGCTGCTTGAACTAAATACCAAAAACAGTTATGCAACTTAGACTCCTTTGAAGACATGCTGAGGCACATTGCACGCCCTCAGATATCACACTGGGTACTTTATACGTAGAAGCAAGCAACACTTTTAACAAGCACTTTTATTTTGGTGGAAGATAAGCACATGGGTTTCTCTTAGGCCCAGAATCTACCCTCTGCAGCAGTGGCATATGTTAGCTGTAATCAAACTTGAACGTACCTGTAGTTTGTGCAGGCTTGTTGCTGAGCCGGGTTGGGGCCACGGTTGAATACACGAGTGAATCTTCCTCTTCAAAATACACTACTGAGCCCCAGGAATAGTGCAGCACACACTGGGCTTTACCGGAAGATTGACTAGATAACTGAGAAAGAAGAAAGAAAAGCTGTTTTAAAATTAATAAAATCAAGCTCTTCACAGTGCAAAGCACTTATACTGCCATATAACGCTATACCATTCACTTAATGACGTATATTAAAATGATTCCTGACACACTGGTTTAACGTGGTGATATTCGCAAGGGAGTCATCAAGTTTTCTGTGCTAACCGTTCCCTTTTGGCTCAGTCAGGACTGGTTTGTTCACTTTCCCTGTACCCATCTGCTTTTCCATCCTGACCTGACCATGTCATTTTATAATCCCACTGATGCCGTTCTACATCATCCTTTGCAGTCTCTTTACTTCAGGCTCGAGCAAGTTGTCGTATTCAATGGTATGACTAAAACAGTACATTTAAGTTGAGGTAGCTTCAGAGTAGAAAAAAATTCTCAATTTCTTCATAAGTAATTTTTCTTTGTCCTCCTAAGCTCTTTTATTACAATTACACATATTCTGAGTCCTGCTTTGCTCTTTATTTCTCCACTCTCTCTGTCAGCAAGAGGGAGAGTGAAATGTTCTCCTCCCCGTAGTCTGCCTGCTGCTGCAATGTTTGCGATTGAATCGCATCCCGAGTGGCTCAGGTCGAGCAGGAATAGAGTCCTCTGGCTCTTGAAGTGAATCTAGCGCTGAGTCTACCTGCGTTCACTGTCAGATCTTACAGCATAGAGCCAGCAGCTTCCTTGTGCTCATCCCGTGCAAATCCATGACGTACTTATCTTTGGTGCCCAAAAGACAAGACATTGCTTTGCCATAATAACTGGCTATGGTATCCTTAGCTTTTAACTTCACCTGCTATTATGGTCTGTACAGAATACTTGAGTTTGCATACTGATCAGTATTTGATCAGATAGACCCCAGGAAAACTATAGAAGTTAGGAACTGGTTTTCTTTCTTTGTAGGTAAATATTTTGTTTGGTTTAGATAAGCTTGAAGATTCAAATATAGAAAAAATATTGAAGCTACGAGTGAGGTCTGATTTCTTTAGGAATATCATACCTTTATTTGCACCACTAGTGGGTATCTGAAGCAGCGCGAGTGTTGCGCTCTATGTTGGAAGTCTCAATATTGTTCCAATTAAAAATTTTAGTATTCTGCTAATATTGCTGAATTCCTAGAGGCTTTGATGGGATTTCAGAAAACTCTTCCACAATCTGACGGCTTGAGAATTTCTCCCTAAAACCATTAGACTCTACAAATCCTTGACTCTGTATAATTGTTGTAGCAAAAGATAGTGCAGGCTGGTCATGTGAGCCAAGTGTCTATAAGAAGTTTTTAACCTTTTTAATTTATAGCTGGCATTCCTTTCTCCAAGAAAGGCTTGTGATTCCCTTAGAGGTGAAATAATTTTCTTCTGCTGGTAGTTCTGCTACTGCAACCGCGTGGCTGTTTGTGAAGCACTTCTCTGGCCATGTGCTGGACGAGTGACCTGTCCTGTCCTTTTTACGTTCCCATAGTATCTCTGTCCTCTATAGATGGCAAAAGTAAGCCAATAGCAAGTTTCTAATATCAACCTGGCAGCAGTGACGGGTTCCAAACGCCCTTTTTCTCTTGGGAATCCATCACCGACCTCACTTTCAAAGGAAATTGTGCCTGAGCCTCCAACCATCTGTACTTCTGATCCAGGAACCAGCTGCCCTCCCTGGAAGATGCAGCTCATCCCAGGAGCAGGATCCCTTCTAGCAGCAGCCATTAGCCGGGTGTTTGCGGACGGTTGGTTTTCCTGCTGCGTCGGGGCAGGACGTTAAGCTGCAAGTCACTTCTTTCCCCAGGGAAGTAATTGGAACAGTTCTTTAATGGCATTAGTCCGCAGTGCTGTTTCTGTGACCAGATAGCTGGGGATGAACCCCTTATGCCACCGAGGTGTCGGAACAATGCGGGCGTGTAGTAAGGAAGTGAACTAGAAGTAATTTGTCTGAGTCAGACTTTTCGGATACATAAGTTACACTCCCTGCCCTCCCCCAGTGCATTGTGTGGGGAATTGTCCCCTGTTTGTGTTCCTTTTTTATTAGCATTAAAACCAAAAGAAATAAAGAGACAGTTGGGAAGCCACCTGCGAATTGGCCAAATGCTTAAGAATCACAAAGAAGTGCCGTTTTCTCTCTCCAGCCCTTACTGGTTTTGAATTTTAAGATGAATGTGGCTTTGTTTGTCTACATCAACTTTATTTTCCCTTGTTATTTCTTCCTTGACACCTGACCGTGAGATGCTGAGTGCCTCTAAAGAGGAGGAGAGCGTCTCAATGCTTAGCTCAGTTTGTCAAAAATTAGGATTACTGGATAAAATTGAAGTATTCATTTTTAAATGATGCTTCTCCTTCAGATTTTAAGCCTCTTTTACAGGCAATTTTAAAGGTTAATGAATCAAACTGATCAAAAGTTTTCAGCAAGCCTTGAATAGCAGAGTGACTATACTGAGCTATTAATCATTTATTTTATGAAGGAACAAAGCAAGCTCAGGGTTATTTACTGCCGCTGCATGCTGCCCTGGCATACCCACTGTGCTTCACTTCTCTTTGGAGGACAGCTTGCGTGCTGTCAGGATTGCTGCAGAACCATTTCCGGGACAATTACATTATTTAACAAAGGTGAAAATTAAATGGCTGCGTGACATTTGGTTTAGCTAAGCTTTTCTGTACTGCGTTTGATCCTTTTCGGTGAAGGGGAGGATATTTCTGAAAGGAAAAACCTGTGCTTGTCCAATTTGTGCCACAGAGAAGTGCTTACGGAGGTTGCGGCTGCTGTAAGGTGTGAACAGCGTGATGGCGTGCTTTTGTCGTGGCCACCAGCCCTGTGTCTGGGCAATAACCAGCCCTCCTCTGGGCAGCGGGGTCAGGGGGGAGAGGCTGCAGAAAAGCTTTGACATCGGTGCTGTGAGACTTTCTTGCCCTGGTAGAGTAGTTCAAGCTCTGCTTTAAACTGAGCCAGGTCGCGGGTAGAGGTGTGGGGATGATCTCTGTCTGCAGAAGTAGACCAAAACCAGGCGTCCATGGGGACTCCCAGTGACTGCAGAGGGTCCCCTGTGCACGCTTAGCTCTGCTGCCAGTTGGGAGCCCTCGTGGATGACTGGTGCTAGTGGAAGTAACCAGAACCCAGGCTGGACGGGGCTTTGAAAAACCTGGTCTAGTGGGAGGTGTCCCTGCCCAGGGCAGGGGGGTTGGAAGTGGATGATCTTTAAGGTCCCTTCCAACCCAAACCATCCTATGATTCTATTACCCCGTGCAGATTCCCTCCCACAGGAGAATCTGGCGTAACTCAAACCCATTTTCACTGCATCAGCACAAATACGACCTTTGGATAATGCCTGGAGCCGTGTGCTATTTCCCATTTGTCGGGTTGTGTTTGTTTTCCTGGATCATGCCAACCTGAAGCAGTATGTGGTCCGTTTTCTGATGCTGGTTTTGAAATCCAGCAGATAAGGGAGGAGAGAAAATAAGGTGTAATGCTGCCCAGCATAATGTCTGTCTGCCACTGTTAATATTTTAGGGGTGCTAATCTTGAATTTTCAACCTGTGTGTTCATACCAGATTGTTGGGAGGAGGTAACTTTTTTTCTTAGAAGAATTTTCATCTGTCTCATTTCCTTATGAGCCTGGTGATAGGAAGGGGAAAACAAATTAAATGCTCTATAATACAAGTATTTTTGCCTCTGCTTTTGATATATGTTTTGTGTTCGTAATTGCTGTGTAATCCAGGTCCCGATTTTCTGACAGCGCAGAATAAAGCTAAGAAATAAACTCAGGTAACTTGTAATTATGCTGCTCAGAATGCTTGTAGGAATGCCTGGGGTTTTGGTTTTAAACCATGTGAAAGAGGGGGCAGTGGGCTGCTGAAGTAGCTCTGTCCACTATGAATTGACTTCTTGCGCAGTCGGTGTAGTACATCAATCCAATGTAAGACTTTCTGCCAAACTTATTTGCCGTTTATTTCTGTATAATCACTCTTTGAATATTATAATACTGTGCTTTCTATAATAATAAAAACCTTATTTTTTTGTCTTTTTTTTACTGTCATCATTATTAAGCTAAAATATATAAAGTAATACTTAATTATTGCATGTTACTAGTCCTATATATAGAGAAGTCATGCACGGAGTGCGTTTTTGATGTCAGTTGTGCCCTCGTGTTACCAGCTTGGAGGCAACTGCCAGTGGTGCTTTGACCATGCCGTCAGGTTTAGCTGCTGTCACACTGGCCAACTCAGGTAAGGATCCCTCCTACAAGACATCCTTTTTGGTTTGGGGGGGTTTTTTTAAGCGTGAACTTTCCTATGAGGTAGCTGTTGGATCGCTTAGCGTGGCTGTATCTTCAGACCAAGTGAGTCAAATTGAGGCTAGGCAAACTGGACATACTCAAACGCAGTGGAAATGGGAAAGACTGTGACCGGCTCTTGCACTGCAGAGAGGAAAGAGTCCCTCTGTCCCGTTGGGTAGTCCTGGGTGACACGGTTGCAGGGCAGACTGTTCCTTGGTGCCTTGCAGTTGTAGAATCATAGAATTGTCTGGGTTGGAAGGGATCTTTCAGATCATCGAGTCCAACCATCAACCTAACACTGCCAAAACCACCACTAAACCATGTCCCTCAGCACCACGTCTACCCATCTTTTAAATACCTCCAGGGATGGCGATTCCACCACTTCCCTGGGCAGCCTGTTCCAATGCTTGACAACCCTTTCGGTGAAGAAATTTTTCCTCATGTCCAATCTAAACCTCCCCTGGCGTAGCAACACCAGGAATGCACATGAGTGGTTGCATGCAACTGTTCAAAGAGAAGTCAGCTGGAGGGACCTTTGTCTGTGACAGCCCCGCGTGCGTGTGGAGTCCCGGCTTCAGCCTGTGTGCCTGGTCCTTGCCCAAAAACTCCTCTGCAGGGCAGACAGCTTGTGGCAGAGCCGTCTGCCAGAGCAGGGCGTGGGTACAGGGCACTGGACACGAGTCTGAACCTGCCTCACCCATGAGCTAAACAAAATAATAACATACTCAAATAGACAAAATAAGGATGTATATAGATGATTTTGGTGCCTCTTCCGAGCTAAGAGCTTGGAATGTGCTGTAGAGGTACCAGCTGTGGTAGTGGAGATAAAGCAGTCCCTGGATGAGGAGCTCCCTCTGGCACTGGCAGGTAAGGGAGGTCCTGATCCCGAGCAGAAGGTCCCTCTGCAAGGGAAGCAGCGATTAGCTGTAAGACAAAACCTCCTGCTTTGTAGCTGCTTTAATACTGCAGCGTCCAGCCCGGGCCCATGAGAAGCCAAATTAACACCTCCAAACTGATGTCAGTCCTATATTAAAAGTGGTTTTGGTCCCCCCCCCAAAGCATCATACTGTACCTGAGCCACCTGTTCCAAGTGAAGCTCTGAGCGAGCTCCAGGTTTTACTCTGACACTTTACCTGCCTTTTGGGTTCACAGTGCCGACAACCATGCTCTGAAGCTGCTGGGAAGGGAACGTGGACTGGCGAGAGTTCCTAAGTCCAGGTAAAAGCTAAAGCACAGAAGGCAAGATCAAGGGGCTTATTCCCAAATGTTCTCTTTGATGATTCCCAGGCTATTTGCACAACAATCTACTGAAACACAAGGATTCTGTGCCCCTGCTGCTTCTACCAAAAGACTGTACAGATTAATGTTGAACTTTTAATAACATCATACGAGAGAAGGAATTCGTTGTGCCCAGCATCAAAGAGAGTAGCTGACCTGATGTCTTGGGAGAAGAATTGACGGTGTAGTTTCCTGTAACAAGATGCAAGGAAATGGGCAGTTCCCAGCTTTTGGGGACCAGGATCCGAGAAAAGACACCTAAACCAGCGATAGTCTCCTTATACCTCAAGTAAGCTTTAAATTTTTCTGTTTGTGCTACTTCAGTTCCTGTGGAAAAAAGGTGATGGAGGCAGACAGCGGGTAAAGTCAGGGTAGCAGCAGCAGGATGATGGTGTGGGGCTCTGGGCTTTCCCCACTGCCAGTCCCCTCCGCAGGCCATCCCGCAGCAAGAGCGTGCCATGCTGTCAGCTCGCCGTCACCTGAACTGAAGTGCTGGGAACAGGAGCATTGGCAGGAGACCCCAGTGGAGGTCGTGCTTCCCTTCACACGACGCAGCCGTCACAGTGCGACAGCTCAGCCTGGTCCTCTGGAAACTGCTGAAAGTAGGACCACGCTGTGGGTGACAAGGATGGTAAATGTTCTTCTGGGAGACCGTGCTAAGGCTAACTGAGAAGCGGGGTGCAGGTTTGCATCCTGCCAGCTCTCCTTCTGCCTGCCCCCCCTGCCAGGAGATGATTTTGCACTGCAGATACCAGCTCCGGCTCTGGCTCTGTCTGCAGCCCCGCTCTGTGCTCTGCCATCAGCGCAGGGACCAGCAGACACCCTTTGGCCTGAGTGTCCCCAAGTGTGAGGCAACCAAAACCCACCCGAACTCGGCGACTGCTGCAGGGTAAATCCAGCTGGGTTCAGAGCGTGTGAATGGCCTTCCTGATCCTCTCCATGACTGAGGGGGCCGTGGAGACAGGACTTTATCTTTGTGCAACGCCCGCCAGACAGCTAATCTAGGGAGCACGTTCCCACTCCTTCGCAGGGCTGGCGGGGCCGGGAGGGGGCTGCAGCTGTGCGGGGGACGGATTCATCTGCTGTCCCTCCTATACATGTGAGAAAAGCCCCTGCCCTTCCTTCTCCCACCGCTATTTGCCTTTCATTTGTCTTTGCAACCGCCCTTTTTCAGTCCTCCCAGCGCTAAAATCCTTGGAGAAGTTGCAGGGCAGCCAGGCAGCATAGCGGCTGGCAGGATGGGGGGGGGCAGAGCGCAGCCAGCTCCCCCCCGAATCAGCTCCTGCATGAACTGAGAGGGGGGGTCAGGGGGAACCCGGCCTTTGTGAGCAGAGCAGGAGCAGCTGGTGCGGCAGCTGTGTCCCAAACCCTGCATCACCCCAGGAAGCGCCTGGCCAAGGCTCCCCGGGGAGGAGAGCGCTGCCAGCCCTCCGTTCCCCCCGGCCGGTGGGGTTGCCTCCCCCCCCACCCCCCCCTCCACTCCCCAGATGGAAGAAACATTAACTGTGTGCAAACATCTGGTCTAACTGTTGCTTATGCTTCACAGCCATGATGATATTGCAGCGCAAGGGCTCTGGAGAGCAGGCCCCTGACTATTAGAAGGGCCAAGCGTTAATTAAGTGTATTAATTTCCTTTAACCAAGGCAGCATTTCTATTTGCTCTTTGCTGAGGAAGAAATGAGGCAGGGAGAGGTGATAGGATCGGTCCACGGGTGTGCAAGGTGTTACTGGTGTATTTAAGGATGTAGGGATCTGGGGAAAATCACAGCACTGGGCTGTCCCACAGACGAATCGCAACTAGTGCCAAACCATCCAGCATTAAAAAAAAAAAATAATAAATACTTTAAAAGCTGAAACCTGTTTGGCTGGGGCATGGCGTGTTGGGATCTGTTCCGCAGTTAGAAACTCCCCGACGTCTCCTGCATCCTACGCACTGGCGGCGTGGGGGGGGAAGGGGGGAACATCCATCCCCAGCACCCCAGGCAGGTCGGGGGTGGCAGCAGAGCCCCCTCTTTAAATGCGGGGGCTACTTTTCAAAAATTAGAAGGGGGGGAGATATATATATATTTATGGGGTTTTTAAAAAAATTTGCCTTCTGACACAGCCGGGAGGGTTATCAGCACCCCGCAGGCGGGAAACGCATCTCATGGGTGGGACTGTCGGCTCCAGGAGTGGGTTATATCGCGACAATCGCGGGAGGGAGGCGGCGGAGTCGGGGGGACGGCGGCGGCTGCCACCGCCTTCCCCCCCTCCACTGCCCCCCCGCCCCCCCTCGCGACCAATCAGCGAGCGGCACCGCCCGCCGCCGACCAATAGGAAGGCGCCCCCGCGCCGCCCGGAGGCCGGCTTGACCAATGAACGCGTGGCGGGGAGGCCGGCGCCGCTTTCGCGGCAAAAAAGGATTTGGCGCGCAAAGGCGGGCGGGCGCGCGCGCGCGCGCCGAGGGCGTGTTTGGGGTGTGTGTGTGGGGGGGAGCCCCCCGTCCCGGGCGCCCCGTATCCCATAACAATAACGGCGGCGGGAAGGGCAACGGGAACGAAGCGCCCGGCTCCCGCCATGGGCCGTACCCCCGCCCGCCCCCTGCCCGCCGCGCCGCCCGCCGCCGCCCCGGCGGCCATGTGAGCCATGGCGGCGGCGGGCGGCGCGGCGGGGCTGGCGGCGCTGCTGGGCAGCGCTTCCCCGCACCTCCTCATCGTTTCCGCCGCCGAGGAGCCCGCCGGTGGTGGCGGCGGTGGTCACCCGGACGCCGACCTCCTCCTCTTCGCCACGCCGCAGCCCGCCCGCCCCGGCACCGCGCCCAGACGACCCGCCTTGGGCCGCCCGCCGGTAACCCCCGGGAGCGGGACGGGGAGGGGGCGGCGCGGGGGCGGGGGCTGCGGAGCCCGGGACCCCGCGAGCACCGGCGGGGCCGTGCGATAGACCGGGCCGTGCTATGTGTCGGGTGGTGCGATGCTGGGCCGCGTCGAGCGCGACTATATACCGGAGCCAGACTATATACCGGGGCCGGGCTGTATACAGCACCGGGCCATATACCGGGCCGGGCTATATACCAGGTTGTGCTGTGCCACGCTGTGCTATACTGCACCGTGCTGTGCCATGCCATGACCTGCTATACCCCACTAGGCTGTAAAACGCCGTGCTCTATGCCGTGCCATGCCATACCGTGCCATGCTATAGCAGCTGTGCTGTGCCATGCTGTGCCATACCCTGCCACACTGTGCCACGCAGCACCTGCCGAGCGTGGCTCGTCCCCAGCGCCACTCTGAAAGCCGCAGGCCGTGCTTTGCCTCCTGCTCCTGCAGCCCACGCCTGCTTTGGGGCGCTCCCCGTGGCGGGGGCCAGCCTCCCCACCGCCGTGTCCCCACTGGTGTGGGTGGCAGCCGGGGAGCCGCTCCTGTCAACCCATTCCTGCAGGGAGCGGGAGCTTCCGTACCCCACAGTGCCGTGCCCCTGGGGGATCCCTCGGGGATCCCCTGTGGTTGTGTCCAGCACTGTGGGGGCAGTGGGGCCGTGGTGGCGGCCGTCCCTCTGATGAGCCCCATCCCTTGCAGGTGAAGAGGAAGCTGAACTTGGAGACAGATCACCAGTACATAGCAGAGAGCCTGCCGGTGGGCCGGGGCAAGGCCAGGAACCCCACTAAAGGTACCGGCTCCACTCTCCCTGACCCCCCCCAGCCAGCCCAGCCTGGAGCAGGGGCTCCGGCAGCCCCGTTCTGCTGCCCACAGGCTGGACTGCACCTCTGGGCTTGGCCCTGGCAGCTTTTCCCCATCCCTTTGTGTTGGTTTGGAGAGGCTGTTCCTGGGGCTGGTCTGTTTCTGGTGGCACAGTTGTCCTGCCCGTCTGCCGGACACCACACCGGCTCCGTCCCTCCCTGTGGGATGGAGCTGTAGCCCACCAGTACCGTGTCGGTGCAGCGTCCCAGGTGGATCCTCCATCATCTCCCTCCTGAGCGCTGCCTGGCACCTTGGTGTCACAACCAAGGTTATGGTCACAACTGAGCACGGATATTGGAGCCACGCCGTGTACTGCAGCATCCTTCCCATGGAGTATGTGGGGAGCTCACCCCATTGACCTGAGAAACCAGATGGGTTTCAGGGTAGTGGTCCTGGTCCACGAGCCACCTGCGAGTGTAGGGGGGTGTTTTGGGACCTCTCAGCTCCAGCGCTGGGTTTCCCTTGTGGCTAAATCACACTTGTCCTTGGTGGCTGGCAGGGACAAAGTCTCCTGGGGAGAAGTCCCGCTATGAAACCTCGCTGAACCTCACCACAAAGCGCTTCCTGGAGCTGCTGAGCCAGTCGCCTGACGGAGTGGTGGATCTCAACTGGGCGGCCGAGGTCCTGAAGGTGCAGAAGAGGCGTATCTACGACATCACCAATGTCCTGGAGGGCATCCAGCTCATCACCAAGAAGTCCAAGAACAACATCCAGTGGCTGTATGTCCCTGGGCCGGGCTTGTGGGGCTGTGGCTGGCTGTCCCCTAGAATGGGGGTCCTGCCTGGGCCAGGCTCGGGGTGGAGCAGCATCTTGCTGGGATGGAGAAGCTCAGAGCGGTGTCACTGGAGCATCTGCTCGGGGATCAAGTGGTGGCTTCTAAGCATCAGTATCCCTGGGTCAGCTGCAAGTCCCCCTTGGGGTCCCCAAGCCAGGAGAGTGTCCAGGCTTGGGGAGGGGACCCCAGGGCTGTGCCCTACTGGGAAATCCCCGTAAGGCTGATTCCCTGGGTATGGGGTGGGATTTATCCTGGCCCAGGTGGGGACAGTACATGGGGACAGTCACGGTGTGGGTCAGAGCGAGCCGTGGGGTTTGGCTCCTGATGGCCCTGGTGCTCCCCAGGGGCAACCAGGCCACCGTGGGGGCCCCCGGCCGGCATCGGCTGCTGGAGAAGGAGCTGCGGGAGCTGCAGGCAGCTGAGCGGCAGCTGGACGATCTCATCCAGACGTGCACGGTGCAGCTGCGCCTGCTCACCGAGGACCCCGCCAACCAGCAATATCCTTTGGTGCGGGGCCGGGATGGGGCTGGCTGGGGCAGGGTGGGGGGGATGCAGTCGAGCCGCGATGTGAGCCCAGCCACGTTGCAGACGGGGCGTTTTGCAGCCTGCCCCGCTGCCACATGAAAGCAACCCCGTGTCTGCTCCTTGACCTGCCACACCGCAGCCTACGTGACCTGCCAGGATCTCCGCAGTGTTGTGGACCCCTCGGAGCAAATGGTGATGGTCATCAAAGCCCCCCCAGAGACCCAGCTGCAGGTCTCGGACCCAGCAGAGGTGAGCTGGGGCCACCCTCTACTCCCCATGTCTGCACAGCCCTCAGCAAAGCCCAGCCTAGGCTCCCCGGGCATCCTTCAGCCTCCTCATCTCACTCCTCTCTCCTTTCCCCAGGCTTTCCAGGTCTCCGTGCGAAGCACTCAGGGCCCCATCGACGTCTTCCTCTGCCCCGAGGACAGCTCGGGGGTCTGTAGCCCCGTCAAGAGCCCCTTCAAAGCCCCTGCAGAGGAGTCATCTCCCAGCCATTCGCAGCCCAGAGCTTCCCCGCTCCTGCATCCCGCCCAGGACGTGAACATGCCACTGCTGCCCGGAGAGCAAGGTGGGTGGCCGGGGCTAGGGACAGGAGGGAGCTGGGGACAGGGGTGCTGGTGTGATGGCACGATGGCTCTGGCCAGGGGCTCTTGCTGTGTTGGCAGCTGTGAGCCCCTCTGCCATCAGCACAAGCAAGGTGCTGGGGTGATGCTCGGACACCTCAGCAAGGCAGGGAGGCGGGACAGCAGGTTCTGCATAGCCAAAACCTGCTTTTTGGGGGATTTTTGGCAAGGATCGTGGGATTTACGGCTGCTTCCCATCCCCACAGAGACGCTGCTGCCGGGGACGAGCGCGCTGCCCAGCAAGTGCCCGGCGGAGGAGGTGAGCCTCTCGCCGCTGGCCTCCATGGACGCCCTCCTGGAGCACAGCAGGGAGGATTTTTCGGGTTTCTTGGCAGACGAGTTCATCAACCTGTCGCCGCCGCAGGTGCAGGACTATCACTTTGGCCTGGAGGAGGGCGAGGGCATCAGCGAGCTCTTTGACTGTGACTTTGGGGACCTCACGCCCTTGGACTTCTGAGGCTCTGCCTGCATGCTCGGGGGGGCGGGCGTGGGAACTGCCAGGCTTGGGGGGGGCGCCCCTTGGTCCCCACCCTCCCAGGCAGCCCCTCCAGCACCCACAGCTCCTCTCCCCGTCCGTTTTTGCAATATTTCCTTCTTACCCCTCCAGCCCGGTGGGGGCTGTTGGCATCCCGGGCTCCAGCCCCGCAAGGGGGATGCCAGCATGGGGGTCCCATCTCAGGGGACCCCCCCGCAGGGCCCTGATCATGGAGGGGGTTAGGGGGCTGCCCGGGGCAGAGCCACTGCCCCCCCCTCAGGTGCCCGTTACAGAGCTTTAAGCAGTCCTGTGTATAGAGTTGATTAATTTATTATTGTCCCCTGGGGACAGCATTTAATTTCCCGGGTGGGTTGGGGGGGGGGGCCTGTGCAGCAGAGTGGGGGTGCCGAGAGGTTTCGTCATGCTGGGAAAAGGGGTGGCAGAGATGTGGGGGGTGCTGGGTTGGGGCTGTTTCCCCCCCACCTTGCGTGGGGGGCTGCCCGCAGCCCGGCTGAGTGTGGGGTATTTATTTATTATTTATGGTGTGTGGGAGCTCTCCCAAGACTGGGGGGGGCAGGAGGGAGCGGGGGACAGTGCTGGCTGGGGACGATGACATGGAGGGTCCCGCTGGGGGACTCGCTGGCACGTCGTGGCTTTGCTCATGGCCAAAATGGGGCTGCTGGCGAGGCCACCGTGGTGGCAGGGGGCTGCGAGTGGGGAGACGGGGCTGGATGGGGCTGCCGGCCCTGGAACCATGTGCGTGTCCCCTTGCGGGGGCACAGGGGTGTCCTGGGGGGGGTGCATCTCTGCGGGCGAGGACCCAATGCTGTCTCCAGGCTTTTCTTCCCCTCCCCACGCAGCCATTCAACCTTTCAGCTCCATCTGCCCCTCTCTGGCCCACTGGGGCTGGGAGAGACGGAGGGGAGGAGAGGGGGGTCCTGAGTCCCCCCCCTGGGGCCAGGCTGGAGTCGCACTTTCACTTTTACTGCCTTTTTAACAAGCTTGTGTTCCTCTGAGCTTTGTGTTTAATAAAGGTTTCTACTGACTCTGGCCTTTGGCGCAGGGCTGTGCTCAGCTGCCGGGGGCATGAGGGGTGGTGGGGACCCCAACCTGAAAAAACAAGGGGTTTGGGGTTATTTTCTGGCTGGGTTTTTTTTCCCTTTTCAACTTGAAATGCACAAGCAGGTGTGTCACTGCCTGGGGGGTATTTTTGTGTTCCACCCCACCGCTCCCCAACAACTCCATGCACTCCCATGTGTGGGATGGGAGCTGGCCACCCTCTGCTCCTCCAAAAAAGACCATGCCCCAGTGGGACGGGGCGATGGCTCTGGATGGGGATCACTTCTTTCGGCAGCCCCTGTCCTTGCTTGGCTCCTCTCCTACTTGGCCCCCTCCCCCTGGTTTTGGGGCAGCATTTGCACCGGGGTGCTCCTGTGCAGGGGGGAGGAAGGCAGCATGGGAGCTGATGTGAAACCAGTCCAGGCATCCACCGCCAGCAGGCTCCCAGTGACTTCCCAGCTCCCCTGTTCGCCCCAGCACCGCTTGGTCCAGCCTGAAGGCAGCTGCCAGCATCAGTTCACGGCCCAAAATTCAAGGTCCCCGTGTCCCTGCTCACTGGGGACGAGCTGGCTGCAAGCGGCAGCCCTCACCCTGACTGCCCCAACCCCCTCTGGGGCACACCGTCCCTTTCCCAGGGAATGAGGGACATTGGGGACCCTCGGGGAGGGATGCTTGGAGGCTCCAGGGACCCCCTGGCAGCCTGGAGCGGGCCCTGGGTGACTATGGTCCCCGCCCCAGTGACAGGCGGGGACGTGCCACTTCCTTCCCGTGTTTGTGCGCTCGCTCCCCTCCTCTTTCTGCCCGGCCTCCTGCCTCTTTCTCCTTTAAACGGCCTGATAAATATTTCACCCCGGACCGCCTTGCGTAAGCTCCTGCGCCGGTGTTGGCAGGGAACGGGAGCCCGGGTTCAGGTCGGGCTGGGGTGACATGCCAAGCCCATCACCGCTGCCTCACCTCCCGTTGCCATCCCCCTGCCTCCATCCCCGCACCCGAGCGCAGTCCCCGGCTCGTTATGCTCCCATGGGACTGTTCTCATGTGGCGTGCCGGTGTAGGGTGGCAAACCCCACGGCTCAGCCCCCTCTGTGGTGCCAGCTCCCTGCTCCATCCCCATTCCCAGCCCTCCTCCCTGCAGCCCCCAGCACCGGCCAGGGCTTGGGAGCAGGGCCAGCCGGGGCCCGGGCAAGGACAGCATCCCGTGCCATCCCAAAACTCGGGGGCCAGGAGGGCAATGGCACGCTTGTCTGTCCCCTCTGCTTGAGTGGGGTTAGCTGGTGGCTTGCTGTCACACTGTCGTTCCATCAAATGGGGCTTTTTCAGGCAATTAAACTGAAAGAGCGCTGCTGCTGCTCCAGTCCGTGGGGGTCCTGCCCCACAGAGCTGGGGGCAGGAGGATGGGGACACCAGGGTGAGTGGGCACGGACCTGGTCCCCTGCCCACTGCATCCTTTACAAGGTCAATGTTTGTCACCCAAGGTGATAGAGGTGCTGTAGCTTTTGTGATTTACTGCAGGGCGCCCAGCACAGCCATGTGCCAACGCATCCTCCTCCCCACACTTGGGAAGGTCCTGCCCTTCTCCTCTCCCCTTTTCAGTTCTGTTTTTCAAGGAGGGTGGTGGTGATCTGCGGTGCTGCCCAAAGGGGTGAGACCCCGGCGAGGGCAAAGTGGCCATTGGCTTTGACAGGAGCCAGCGGGCGCGGGGAGAGGGAAGAGGACTCACACCAGGTCTCAAGCTCTGCAGGGCTCCTAACCCCCTGCGGCAGCACAGCTTTTCCCTTTTCCCCTGAGCAAAGGCGAACCTCTCTGATGGAATTCGTCATCATGTTCCCCTAATAGGGAACCTCACGGGATGAAAATCCCTTGGGACTCCTGGTCCCCAGGAAAGCAGCCCCCCCCCAGCAGGGACAGGACTGCGTCCCCTGCTGTGGCAGTGCAGCCCATCTCAGGGGGGGGAATGCGTTGGCGGCTCCACACCAGCCAGAGCACCGTAAAAATAACTGCTCTGCCTCCCAGGGATGATTCATGATGCAGCTGAAGGGCTTCCCTCCTGCTATTTCGAATTGCTGGAGAAAGCTGATGATAGCTCGATTAGGGGCTCTTGTTTCTGAAGAGCACATGGCGGTTTTGGGAAGTGGCCTCGGGCGCTGCCTGGTTTTATGAGCTGTCTGCACCGCCGATGCTTGTTTTCATTGGGCAAAGAAGAGACGGTGCCGGAGATGGGCACCCTGCACACATCCTGCGTGCCCCACGGGTCCTCGGCTCCTGTCCGCTCCCATTTCCTGGCAGTAGCCCAGCAGGGACCCTGCCCCTCCAGCTCTGGGGGTGCCCGGTGCCATTGGGCTGCCGTGGTGGCTCCATTGGCACCGGCACACGCTGCAGCTGGCGGGCGGGCATCCGCAGGCTGAGCTGTGCTGGATGCAGCCGCGGTGCTGAGCCCAGGCAGCCGGGGTGGTCCATTGTCCCCCTGCTGCGAGGCTTGGACTTGCAGGAGTCAGGAGAGCCCAGCCACGGGACAGGCTCAGGGACAGGCTGGCAGTGGCTGGGGGCAGCTTTAGATGCTGACACAGCACAGAGTTTGCCAGAATTTATATCTTTAATCCCCCTTGGAGTGTGCAGGCAGGTTTTGGGGGCTCCCCAGGTCCCTGTATACATCTGCCCTGGGGTGCTGAGCCCCCGCCAGCACTGCCTGCTCCCAGCCCGGATTCTGCAGCCCACCCCTCGCTGGGTATTTCCACTGCCAAAAACCACTCGCCTTTCTACCAAAAGGAAGTAACTCAGGGAGGCGAAGCGCAGCATCATTTATTAATGAGACACCAGTAAGTGGGTGCTTCGTTTAATTCCTGCCCGCATGCGTCCCTGTGCCCCCTGCACCTGGGGAGCAGAGCAGAGCCTTGGCGTCCCCCCCAGGCCTGGGCCGAGGACATGTCCCCCTTCCCCACCGGTGGCTTTCGGAGCACACTTTGGAAGCTCCCGTGGAAGGAGCTGGGGGCACCCACTGCCTCCTGCTGCTGGAAGGGGTTTTGCCCTCTACTTCGCCCTCAGGACTTTCCAGCTGCTCCTTCCCATGCTGAAACTCATGTTGAGCTCAAGGAGCTCCAGTGGAGACCGAGCATGGATTTTAGCAACACAGGAGTGCAGAAAGGCCCCCCCGGGTCTCTGCTTTGATCCACAGCAGAGCCCCGCCATTGCCCAAGCCCCTTCTCATGCTCCCCGGCAGGGTGATCCTCTGTCCCTGCTGCCATAGGCCTCCCCTGTCTCCAGTATCTCCATTTCAGTTTGATTTGATGATGGCAGTTTGACAAGTCCAGCTCTTGGACCCCCTTCTGCCTCCCTGGAGACAGCCCTGTGCCACATGGACTGGGTGCACGTGCTCCCTGGAGCCCTCGGATATCCCCGCCAGGTCCCAGGTGCACTTTTTCTGCCTCTTTTCCCTCGCACACACCCAGAGCAGCTGGAGATGGTAAAAATAACCGCGACGCATCCTTGCAACCGCCCCGGGGGAGGAGGAGAGTGAGTGAACTACACGTGCCATGGCTCGGTCACGTTGGGCTGGGGACGTGTCTCGGTTTCAAGAGCTGGGGTAAGAGAAGCCGAGCTCAGCAAGACGGGTTGGCCTCGAGAAGTCCATGGGAAGGGAGAGTGGTGCAGATGGAGGCAAGCCCGGCTGGGGTTTTGCATCCAAGAGAAACTGGTGCACGCCCCGTTCTGTAAGTAAGATCCTGGGATACTCCGAGAGGGATGGGAAGAAGCCCACCACTCCAAGAAGTCACTGCACCGCATGTACCTCAGGACACTCTGCCCAGACACAGCTTTATCTTGTTTATTTATCTAATTATCTGTTTCTTGTTTGTGAAAACCTTTTGGGACAGGCTGGGCTACGGACATGGGTGTCCATCCTATTCCTTTCTGCACACACAGGCCTCCAGGTGCCTGTGCCGGGCGGGGATGGAGGCAACTCCTGCCTCCTCCTCTTCTTCTTCTTCCTCCCCAGCTCCGGGGACACAGAGGAGCTGGCACCAGCCAAAATAATTTGAAACCATGCTCGGTGGCAGGCGGACCACCCCAGGGCCAAACACAACCACAGTGGGATCACCCATGGCCAAACTAGGGCCACCCCAGGGCCAACTGAGGCAACGAGCCCTACCTTGGGGCCAGCCACAACCACACTGAGAGCACCCATGGCCACACTGGGACTAACTGGGGCAACCAGTACTACCATGGGGCCAACAGCGACCATACTGACACCACCCATGGCCACACTGGGACTAACTGGGGCAACCAGTACTACCATGGGGCCAAAAGCGACCATACTGAGACCACCATGGCCACACTGGAACCAGCTGGGGCCACACTGAGACAACCATGACTAACCTGGGGCCAAGTGTCCACACCAGGACCACCCATGGCCACGCTGGGACTAACTGGGGCAACCATGGCTACTGTGGGGCCAACAGCAACCATACCAGGACCAGATGGGACCAAACCAGGACAACCAGGGCTAACCTGGGGCCAACAGTGTCCACACCAGGACCAGCTATGGCCAAACTGGGGTCACTTGGGGCAACCAGGGCTACCAGGGGCCAACGGCATCCACCTATTGCCAAACTGGAACTGACTGGGGCCAACTGGGGCAACCAGGACTGCCCTGGGGTCAACAGTGACCATACTGAGACCACCCATGGCCACACTGGGACCAACTGGGGCAACCAGGGCTACCGTGGGGCCAGCAGCAACCACACTGGGACCACTGATGGCCAATCTGGGACCAACTGGGGCAACCAGGGCCGTCACACCACCCAGGGCCACACCGGGACCACAGTGGGCGGCACTGGAGCCAATTGAGGCCAGCTCGGGGCCACCCCACAACCGACCAGGCCCAGGGGAACCGACGGCCCCCGCCGCGCCCCCGCCATCGCCCGCGCGTCCCTCACAGCGCCGCCCCGCCCCGCGCCCCTCCGCCAACGACAGGCGCCGCCCCGAGGTGCCAATCACCGGCCGCGACCAACCGCATCGCCACGGGGGCGGGCTTTCGGCCGAGGCAAAGTTGCCTGGCGGCTGCGGAGCCCGTCGGCTGGGTCCGGCTCCGCGCCGTGCGCCCTACGGTACCGCACCGCACCGCGCCGCGCCGCGCCCTGCGGCAGCGTACCCCAGGACATCGCACCCTACGGCACCGCAGCATACGGCGGGGCACCGCTCCCTACGGCACCGCACCCTACGGCACCGCAGCGCCCGCGCCCGGCGGGGCCATGATGGCGTGCGCTGAGCTGCTGGCCGTCTGCCTGCTGTCGGCCGACCGTGGCCCCGCCGCGCCCCGCCGCCAGCCGCTCCCCATCTTCCACGACGTGAGTACCGCCGGGCGGGCCCCCGGTGAGCCCCCCGTCCCACCCCCGGGGCTAGCACGGGCCGCGGTGCCCCCTCACGGGGAGCCGTGGCGGGGCCTCGCATGTAGGTGTCAGGGTGAGGCCCTTTCCCGCCTGCCCCGGCTGAGGAGACAAACCCAAGGGACAAGCGAGCGGGCTCTGCTGCTGCTCTAGGCCTGAGGCTGTGAACAGAAGCATGGGGTCATGGTGTCTTAATACTCAGTGTTGTGTCTTTTTCCTGAATCATGGGCTTCAGAGCAGCTAGAAATAGCCCACTCGTTATCAAGAGCTGGTTGTCGTGACTCTGGGAGCGGGAGCTGTGTGTGTCTGTCAGGAGAGCTGCAGAAGGTACTGTGTAGCTGTTAAAAGCCGTGGGATCCCACAGGCAGAGTGTGTCCGTTGCTCGCTGCAGCCCCCGTCCCTGCCCGCTCTTAATGCACCAGGAGTTGTGGAGGAAGATGCTGTTTGTGCAGGTTGGAGGTCAGCTGGGCATCCCGGCGCTGTGGGTGGCTTGGGGGAGTTCAAGATGTAAATAGTGGCTGTCTTCATTTTCACAAGACAGGTGCTGGTGCAATGCCTCCCATTGTGCCACGTCCCCTCAAGCCCTGTAGCGAGGGTGCACCCGTCGAGAGGGAGCCGTGTGCCCTGGGGCCAAGGGCTCTGGGGGAGGCAGTGCCTCTACCCTGTGGCACTCAGCAGGGCTGGCAGATGGCTGCATGTCTGGCCACCTGTCAGGGCAAGTGGCACAGCCCGGGTCAGAGCCCACCTCTGCTGTTGGAGCACATCAGAGGTTCTCGACTCCCCTGCTCCTGGCTGTCTTTCATGAGCTGCAGGGTGCCTCTGTTGGGTGGGCAGCAGCCGAATCTCCCCACTGGGTCACAAGCCCTTGCATTGCCCCGTGTCTGGCACCACTGTGGAGCCAAGGAGATGTGTGAGTGGAGAAGGTGCCCCTGCCCTGCTGCGGGGACTGGATAGGAGAAAGCAAGTGAGGGTTAAGGGCGAGGGTTGGTGCCGTGCCCCAGCATCTGGACAGCCTAGGATAACAGCCCAGCCAGCTGTCATCTCTATCCTGTCCATGTCCGGGTGGTGCCACCCCTTGTGTCCCAGTTCATTGCAGAGGAGGGGAGCAGGAGATCTCGGGCAGCACTTTGGGAAAGTGAATGCCATGCCTGGTCTGATCCTCCACCTGGGAGACCTCCTGGCATCACCAGGGAGCAGCTGGAAAGTGCCGCTCCCTCAGCTGTGGTGGTGCTTCCAGCTGGGGGTCAGGGTCTCTCCCCTGCCATGGGGGGATTTCAGGCTGCAGGGCTCTCCAGCCAGCATCATTAACAGGACTAATTACTTGACTGATGGAAGATGGGCTGGAGAGGGGGGTTGGTGATGACAGCTGTGTTTCAGCTCAGCTCCTTGGGGCACTCGCTGAGTCCCTTATCTATCCCTCAGGGTGTCATTAAGGCAATTATAAGGGGAGGTGTTAACAGCGCTAGCAGCTGCTTTCTGGGTTCTAGCAGCTTCCCTTCCTCTTCCCTGTGGCTCCCTTTTCTCCTGCCTCTGGTCCGAAACATGGTAGGATGAGTTTAATGTCTCTGCTTTTGGGTCTGGGCAGTTGGCTAGTCTCCAGCTGCCCCCCAGGCTTGGCAGGGTGAGCTTGCCCCCGCTGCAGCGGGGCAGGATCCCAGCCTGCCCCTTGGGCAGCGGGAAGGGAGGGCTGCCCGCGACAGATCCCAGGTGGCAGCCAGTGCTTCCTCTGGGACCAGAGCCTCTGTCTCCCTGCCCGCAGATCGTCTGCCTTCAGGAGAGGTGAGGAGGAGGAGGGCTTTGCCTGAGATGCTTTGCTGCAGGCGTGGTATGAACTGCAGTGCTGCCATCGCAGTTGTTTCTCTGTGCAGACATCTGGAGCCTCTGGGAGATTCATTTCCCGGGCTGGTGCTTGGGGCTTGCTTACTCTCCTCTCGGTGTACGAGAGGTTCAGAGAAGCCGCTTGGGCAGCCCGGTGTTTATTGCCGGTGCCTGGCCACAGCCCGCAGTAGCCTGCGGTGGGTTGATGAGCACGGTGTCCCCAGGGCAACTGTCCTCTCACCAACAGCTGGTGTGTCCCTGGCTGTGTGTCCAGCAGCTGCAGTTGCTTCCAGCCCTGCAGGCAGGGAACATTATAATGTTCCTCCTTCCTGGGGTGTGTGGGGGCTTCATCCAGAAATAAATGCCGGTTCAGTGCTCCTTCTATCAGTTCCAGTGTGTCTGCTGCTGCAGGCACTGTGCAGAGTTGCTGCTGCTTGGACCCAAGCCCAGGAGCCAAGGGCTACGGGAAACGTCTTAGGCTTGAGGCAGTGTCCCTGTGTTGCTGAGACTTCCAGCCCCCAAGTGCAAGCCAGGGATTGCCTGTGGGGCTTCTTCAGCAGCAGACACAGACCTGATCCCATTCCCAGCCTGGCTTTACATCCCTTTTCCCTGGCTTTGTCCCAGAGCTGCTGTCAGCACCGGGCTCTTGCACCGGGAGAAGCGCTTACCTGCCATTGCCATGCATGTGCCTGCACCCCAGGGGGCTGGGGATCGCCTCATGGAGCATGGAAGCGGCTGTGCGCTATTTTTGTTTGGCTGGAGCTGTATCCTGCCTCATGCACAGGAGCTATCAGTGTTTTCCAGAGCGTGCAGTGCTCACTGAGGCACCCCTCTGCAGCTGGGATTGGCCAAGGATGGGCTCACTGGAGGCAGCAAGGAGTCCCACCATCCCTGGGGGACATGGCCTCACCTCGCAGGGTTCTTGCAGCTCACGTATTTGTGCAACGTTTATTTATTTTGAGCTTCAGGCAGCTGTCCTGTGTGTACTGGCAGTGCTTTTCTAACGCACCACTGGAGAAGAGGGTCCCACGTGCAAGACAGAAGTGTCTGCTCTGTTTGCTGAGGTTCATGATGAACCCAGAGTGGGCTTATCCCAGATTAGAGACCTTCTCAGCCCCGTGAGATTCCCACCAAAATTGTGCTCTCCCTCTTAGCCTGCAGACAGACCCTGCTGAGCAAGGTCAGCCTGGGAGTGGGAAATGTTTGACCTCACTTGAATCTGCATTTGTTACATGCTTGGGTGACACTTGGCAGTGTTTGGGGTGAGCTAGCTGGCCTCAGTGACATTTGGAGTTATAGAGATGTCATTGCATGAGCCGTGTGAACCTCCGATGACAGAGAGCTCTGCAGGATTAAGCTTTTGCCATGATGGAAAGTGGTGTGCCTGAGGCAGGGAGGTGTCAGGGTGGCACAGGCAGGTGGGACCCGCTGGTGCTGCCCCTGCCTGCAAGCAGAGCTGCCCCTGCAGCTAGGGAGCCCTGGCATGTGTAACCCTGCAGCCGTGAGACCCCCTGATGGGCAAGTAGACCCTTTAGCCTGGAGAAAGTTTTGCTTTAAAACCCAGAGAAATCCCCAGCGTGTGGGAGATGCGGGTTCCTGTCTCAGCTGGTAGAGGTAAAGCTCCAAAGCGCATCCAGTAAGTCCTACAGGGCATTCGGGGAGTGTCTGCCCTGCTTTCCTACAAGGGAAGTAGCCTGCCTGGCTGGAAGCCTGAATCCCAGAGGGGCGGTTACCTAACGCTGGTCGGCTCAGGGCGGCCTCTGTTCCCTGCGGCAGCTCAGGTCAGGAGGAGCTTGCCTGGCTCAGAAGAGCATCCTCCAAGGAGGTGTCCCTGCTCCTGTTTTCGGTCACGGGGAAGGACCAGGGAGCTCCCTGCTGGGACCTGCATCAGAAAAGCCCCTGCCCAGTTGCAAGCCAGCTACGTCCTCAGGAGTGAGCAGTGGAGGTTTCTCTGGGCAGCTCTTTCTTTGCCTCAAAGTGATTTTTTTCAGAGACATTTGAGTGCCTAGATGTTGGCTTGTGCCCTCAAAATGTGCAGCAAAGCTGTCAGTGAGTGGTGCAAAAGAGATCTGGGGGTGGAGGGGGCAGCTGGCAGTGACATGTCTTCATGCGGCAGGGAGCAGAGCTGGTCCGGGGGTGGTTTTATCAATGTTCTCCGTTTTGCAGGTGCATGGAACAGAATATAACAAAGTCCACTTTCCCTTTTTTTTGTCCTCTTTCATTCCTGAACTTTCTTCAGACCTTCAGATTTCTTCATCAACCAGGGTGATTAAAAAGAAGAAAGTTGCCATGCACACAACTTCCTGTATGTTGCTCCATTAGGATGTGTTGGCCAAAACCTCGTACTGTTCAGTCTGGCAAGATGTTCCCAGGCTTCAGAAATGATGCTGTTCCTCACCGGAGTCAGCCCCAGACCTTCCAATAATTATTGGTGAAAGAGGAGGCAGGCAGGGATAAGAAGCCCCAGCTTTCTCCTGGGTCACGGGCGGAAGCGTTGTGGTTGGGAGCCTGGGTTGAGACCCTGAAATGGAGCAGCTCTCCAACTGTGCTCTGTGGCAGAATTAGTTACAGATTAATTAATTCATTAATTATTAATTACAGTGTGTGTGCATGTCAAGGTGTCTCAGGAAGGATTGTTGTGAAGGGTGATTACAAAGTGCAGGACAAGAGCTGCTCTTCGGTGCAGAGGGTTGAAGTCTCAGCGGCGATGCACAAAGTGCTTCCATTATGGAGTGGTTTTATGCTTAATGTTCTTTCATTTAAAGGGTCTGAAAAATTAAAACACTTTCCATCACAAGGATGTAGCAAAGCTCTTTCTACTTTGTTTCCTTCTGTGTTCTCTAAAAGGTGCTCAGCGTGAGTGCTGGGCTTGCTTGGGATGTGGCAGCTGTGCCCAGAGCTTTGAGCATTGGAGGCGAGAAATGGTTTTAATGGTTTGCAAAGAGGAATTTCCCTGGAGCAGCCTGTGCAGCCCTGGCAGTGGGGGCTTCTCCACTGCTCCCCGGGCTCTGGGAGGTGGTTTTCTCGTGATGGCAGTGCTGGGTGCTGCCTGGCTCACCGTTCAGCTACATTGCTCTCTCTTCTCCCTCACTGAACCCTCTTGTATTTTCTCTTGCAGATTTTCCGACGAGCTGACAAGAACGGTGAGTGCTTTGTTCCTGCCGCTGCCTCCCCCTCCCTGCCCGGGTCTGGGCAAAGCAACACAGCCTGTCCCTGCTGGGAGGTTTGGCTGAAAGTGAAGGAGGATAAGGGCAAGCAGCTCGCTCTGTCTGTGAGAAAAATGCTTTTCTGCTTTGACTGGAGGAAAAAGATCTGGAGCAAAGGACCTGGCCAGGGGCTGTGGAAGTGGGTTCCCCCAATTCACTGTTCATGTGCCACACAGGACAGAACCCTTTCCAAGCCCTTCTGCCTGCATGCATGCCATCTCTCCTCTACACTGCTAGCAGTGAGAAGGGAAGGCAAAGCAAGCTGTGAAACAGGCAGCCCAGGGGCCATCAGGCTTCTGCTTCGTCCCTTGCAGTCTCTGCACTCAGTCCAGGGTTCTACAGGTGCCCCCGGCTGGGTGGCCCTGTTCCTGGATGACCACTGGAGCCCCTGGCATTTGAGAGTTAGACTCTGCTACCCAGTTTTAATCTGACACACATAAACCAAGAAGTACAAAATCACAGGTCATTTCTCTGAGCCTTCATAGCCCCTCTTTGGCTCTTCTCCTTCATGGTAGCTTGCGGGCTCCAGGAACTGCTTTTGTTGCACATCAAAATGCAGCCCAGGAGCTGAAGTCCTCCACAGAGAGGAAGCAAATAGATCTTGAGTCAATGGAAAGATTTTCTTTCCATAAAAACCTGATCCTCACTGTGCTGTTTGTAATAGACTGTACTTGGATAGTCAGCTTGGACAGTCATCTAAGTACAGAGTGTCTGCATGTGTTTCTGAAAATGTTGCAGCGGGGTCTTTTGGAAGGGGCTGAAATTCCCACCTGAAGTGCCAGCAGCAGCAGCCCTGCTTGCCAGCGCTACTGGGTGGGACATGCTTTCAATGAGATATCTGCTCTAATTATTATGCACAACATGCCCAACCGTCCCACGCTTCTGGTAGAGAGGCTGCTGGGAGAATTGCTGGGGCCTGTATGCTTCTTTCTGCAGATATATAATTATTCTTCCCTTTTATTTAAATGCAGATGATGGGAAGCTGTCATTTGAGGAGTTCAAGAATTATTTTGCTGATGGGATCCTGAGCTCGGAGGAGCTGTGGGAGTTGTTCAGTGGCATTGACAGGCGTCATTCAGAGTAAGTACTGTGGTGACACAGAGGAGAGGAGACGAAGGAGAATATAAAACTGCTTGACTGTAGATGGAGGACCTTTGGAGGCGGGTGCGATAAATAGTCAGGGTGAGATAAACCTACCTCTCGTAACACGCAGATGTTAAAACCCATTGAACATCAGCTATGAGCATTGGTGGTGAGAGAAGCCAGACATTTTGAGAACAGTCATTATCAGATTAACTGTACTTCTGTAAAAGCAACTATCCATTTAAAATTACGTTAGTTTGAAAAATGTATTCCAGAAATATACAGATCTCTTGAGCAGGTTGTGTGTCTGCAGGAGGAGCATGTGGTGGTGTGAGGACGATGCACAGACTGTGCAGAGTTGCAGACTTTGCCACTGCTGACACAGGGAACTGCTTTTCACTTACGTAAGAGCTGCTTTCCACCAGAAGTGGGCCTTGTGAGTGTAACTGTGAATTTAGGCCAGCTACTTTTAAAAAAAGAAACCCCCAAAGAACAGGAGAAGTAATTGCACTCAGCCCTGGTCTCCTCTTGACTGGTGCTATCTAGAGGAGTCTGTTGGGCTTGGCTGGGTTTCTCATGCTAGTCTTTTGGATATCGGTGTGGCCTTGCTGGGGTACCTCTGCCCTGCTGGCTGCTGTGAATGAGCATGCTTTGGCACTGGGAGAAACTGGCCATTGATACATTGCATGTCTTGCGGCTGCCTGTTCAAATGGGAGGGTGCTGTTGGGGGTGAAGGTGGCTGCAGCTTCCTCCTGGTCTCAGGTGGGTGTCTCGGCTCTGGCTTGTGCCACTTCCCTGGCACCCCAGGAGGCATCTCCTGCACCAATCTGATGCCTTGAACCAGCGCAGTGTTTGAGCAGGCCCCCGCAAGGGAGAGCTAAACTGGGAGCAGCCTTAGTTGCACATGCTGGTCCCAGGCCTTGCAGGGTGCCAGGGCAGTGGCATGGAGGGTCTGTGCCACACCAAGCTGCCAACAGCCACCGAATGCCACCGAGCCATTGACAGCGAATACCAGGCTGTCTCTGGCTGCAAGTTCCCACATCATCCACCCAGAACTGGGGCAGTAGGGGTGATTGACTCCTGCCAAGTGTCGGGGTGGTGGGTTTAGGTGATGCTTCCACTTCAGTGGTGGGGCGAAGTGTGGAGCAGTTGTGTGTGCAGCCCCTGGTGCCTCTTTCTTTTAAGCCTGGCTGCCTGTTGATGCCTGTCCCTGCCACATGGGCTTGTTGGATGTGAGCAGCAGGAGGTGTCTCCTGAAAATTCCTCTGTCTCTTTAGGCTGTGATCCCAGGGAGTTAGCAGTGAGCCGATCCCTTTCCTCTGCAAATGCTCCTTTCCTCTTGCTCCATTTTAGGGTGACCTTGGAGTCACCCTCCCATACAGTACCACTGGAAAATACGGGTTGCAGCAAAGCAGAGAGTTTTGACCATGTCCTTAACTGAATGGTGAAGATCTTGTTTACCATCGCTTTCAGGTTGGGCTTCTTAGAATCATAGAATAGTTTGGGTTGGAAGGGACCTTTAAAGGTCATCAAGTCTACCCGCTGCTTCATCTGTCCAGAGCAGATAAGCAGGACTGACCAAAGGGCCCTGTGTGAGCTGGCTGTCTGTGAGAGCCATGCATGACCCTGGCTGCAGCGATGCTCTCTATAACTCGTTACCCGTAATGATGATGCAGTAGCTATGACAACGTGGCAGTTGCAGCATTGAGCTGGTGATATCTATTAGCAGGGAATGACCATTGGGCCTTTGATCTCTTTATCCCATGAAGAGCAGAAGGGATCCTGTGGATGGAGCTGGTTTCCAAATTCCAGTGTTCAGAGACTTCAAGCAAACGTAGGAGACCCTGTCCCTCCAGCTCTGTGAGGACGCCCTCATTTCTGCAAGAGCAGAAGGGAAAGTCCAGCCCTGAGGCCCCTGCAGGTGTAGTTCTTGTTTCTGTCCCTGGCTGGGACGTGGTTGATGTGCACGTGCACAGGGTCAGTGCATGGGACAGCTTCAGTGTGAGCAGGCGGGAGCTGGACGGGATGTGGGAGGTGGCAGCAGGGAACTCTATATGATTTCTTCAGCTTCATCCCCTGTTTGTGGGGGAGGAGGAGGTGGGACCTCCCAGACAGGGAGCGTATTGTCTGGTAGAGGTATCCTGCCCCCTGCAAACAACGTCAGGCAGTGCTGCGTCTGCCAGAGTGCTCTGATCCTGACCCAGAGCTGTGTGCCTGCTAGTACGAGGTACTTGGAGAGACAGGCCTGTCCCCAGGGAGGCATGCCCCCGTCTGTCCTCGGGGGCTGCCCAAGGACTGCTTGCGCACTGCACAGTGGCAGGTAATGGAAATCAAGCAGCATTCAGCATGCTGGGCTTTGTAAAGGTCTCTGTGTCTGTGTGTAGAGCTGGACTCTGGCGTTTGGTTTTGGGATGTGCAGGGGGGGCTTGCTCCTCTATACAACCTCTGGTGTCTTGTAAGGGCTGTACTGGGTGCCCTGCTGTCCCCTTGATGCGGGGCTGGACTCCCCTCTCCTCTGGCCTGCCTGCTTGCCTTGCACTTGCAGGAACTTAGTATTTTTGAGGGCTGGATGAAATTTGCCAGATTCAAGAGTTATTACCCAAGTAATAACTGTTACTCAAAGTATTGCAAAGCTGGAAATAACTACAAGGTCCACAAACCTATCTGATGTGGTTCTTTCATTTCCCACAGCTTTTCTGATGATGGGAAAGTTTCCTCTTAATCCAGCGCGTGGATTTGGCCACAAGGGTGCTGTGTTTATCAGGTCTAGGCTGAAACTTGTGTTTCTGTGTGGGTGCCAGCCTGACCCCAGGAGAGACAGTAACAGAGACCTTTATACCCAGGCACTCTCTGTGTCTGGGTAACAGAGCGCTGCCCAGACACGTCCTGACCCTTGCCCATCACTGCAAACCTGCAGCTGCTCCCCTGGGTCCCAAAGCTGACATCTGGGAAGATGGGTATTTCAGAGGTTTCATACGTTACTTGTTCTCCTTCCAGAGAGCCCATGGCACCACATTCACCTTTTCTCCCTATCTTTGCTCCACCTCCTGTTTATACCTGATGCTCAAGTGGGATGCTGTGGTCTGTGCATCAGGCACCTCTGTTGGGTTCAGTTCAGATATTATGTTTCCCCACAAGGTTTTTTTTGTTCTGCGTTTCTGAAAATTGTTCTATTTTGGCTTTAAAATATCTCTTTGCTCTAATATTTTGATGTTTAAAAATTATGTTGAAACCAAATTCAACTTTTTATTGCACTTTGGTACAACAGCGAGGTCTGCTGTTTTGTTTAGCTTATTAGAAAGCTCCACACCAGCTCTGGGAGTGGTGCAGAACAGAAAAAGATACATCTTCCTGGAAAAGGGTGTTTTCATCCACTGAAATGTCTGGGTGAGAAGCGACAAATATTTTTGAAGGGATGAAGAAGTTCCATTGCTGCAGGAGCATCTTGGGAGATGCACAGTGCAGTTTGGTCTCTGAGCAGCCGTGTGTCCATCTGCAGCCCAGTCAGGTGGGATGGCAGCCAGTCCCAGGGTCTCATGGGGACAACTTCATCGAGAGTTTGTTACAAAGGGCTTTGGACTGAATGTTGTAGTGTTGCATAGGTTGCATGCCTACTGCTCTTTGCAGGAGGCTGTGAAACCTGCCCACGGAAGTGGTGCATGGACCTTGTGTGGCTTTTTGTCCTGCATCCGTCGGGAAAATGTAGAAAAATAAGGTATGGCAAATCTTCCTTTGCATGAGACCGGTCAGATGGTGGTGGCAGGAATTGGGTATGGACTGCCCAGAGCCTGTGTCTCTGACCTTGAGCCACAAATGAAAGAGGTGGGAGTGTTGGCCTGGTGGTTTTTAAAAGCTCTCAGTGGAAATAACCTCAAGCCTCTGGTGCCGTGGAAGAAGGGACTTGTGTGAACTTTCCTCCCCTCTCTTTAGTCAAGAGACTCGGGGCCACAGCGTCTGCCAGTCTTTGAATGATGGAGAGTGACTGAAACACTCTGGGTCACACTGGAAAGGTTTGGAAACCTTTCCTGGTTTGAGGTAAAACAGAACCAATTTTCTGTGATGATAGCAGAGGTTCCCAACATGATAAATGAGAAAAATAAAAGAATTCCCATCTGCTTTGCTGAAGCTGATTGCTGTTTTCTTGCATAAATTCCAGGCACATTCTGACAAAATCCCAACACCATAATGATGACAAGATCCTTCATCATCAGTTCAAGCTTAATTACAGTTAATCAGTGGTTTGAGCACAGTCAAAATACAGCTATGTGAAAATGTGGAGAGTCTCTAGATGAGTGCTTTGGAGGCAGAGGATGGCTCTTCTCTTGGAGTGGGAGAGGGGATGGTAGAGAGAGGAGCAGAGGGAAGCCTGCTGCCCTGTTGCAGCCCTAAAAATGGGTTGGGTTTTGATGTGCAGGTTTTTCACGTGAGCTCCTCTTGGTTTTTGGTATGGAGTAGCTTCTGGTAGGATGAAAATGGCACCATTGGCCCTACAGTTTGCTTGCTGTGCTCTGTCCTGTCCCTAATTGTGCCCTGGGGGCTGCCGCAGGATGCAGAAAGTGGGAAGAGGTGGCCGTGCAGGCTTGCTGACTGAGCGGGCTGCATTGGGAAGGGAGAAGGTCTGCCACAAGATCTCGTCAAGTCGTTCAAAGTTTAGTGATTGATTAGTTAATATTTGGTTCTTAGCAGCAAACAGACAAGATAGAAAGAGTTATTAATAATCCTCTCCTTAGAAGCCATAGGGTTGGTGTTGATAGTAGCTCTTTCTCACATGGATGCCTGCTTGCTAGAGCCGAGATGGGGAACTGGGCAATGGGTTGAGCTGGTGGCCCCTTCTTCCTGGTAAAACCAGTCCCAGCCCCATGTTGTCACTGGGGACAGATGCAAACACCTGGGTAACGTATGCATTAAGTATTTCACTGTGTATTTTGTTATCATCTCATGTCTCTTTTGTGAATCTTGCCCATCTTTTGGATGGGAACAAGTGGCTGCAGTTATTACTCTGGGGCACGGGTCTAACAGGCAATTCTACGATGCTGCGATGCCAAGTCTCTTGTGGCAGCGCAGCAGCAGCAGCTCTGCAGACTCCAGGCAGCTTTCAGAAATACATAGAAAAATTAAGAAGGAGCAGGACATTTTTCCAGTTTAAATTTGTGCTTCAAACCCCAGTTACTCTATCGAGCAGAGCGTGCATGGAAGCTGCTCAGAGATGGGATCAGCAAAGTTGATGGAGTGGAGTCGGTGGAAGAAGGGGTTGTGGTTTTGCTGATTATCTGTATTGCGTCTCAAGGGAAACAGTATTTTTTTTTTGTTATCCACTTTAAAAACTGTCTGCAGTGCCAGGACAGTGCGCCAGAGCCCTGCCTTAATCAGCTCCTGCGGTAGGTGTTTAAAATAGATGAGCCAAATCGCATCCTAAAACTGCCCATCTTCATTGCCTAAGAAGGTGCCTGATGCAATTAGCTAAACAGAGGGGTCTATAGTCCCACTGCTGACGGTCTGCGATGATGTCTCACACCAAAATATTTTAATGATTTGAACCATTGCCTATTTTTAAAGTACACTAAGTGGAAGCAGAGAGATGCAGAAACCAGCCTTTAATGTTTGGGGGAAAAGCTGTAGTAAGATTTTTGCTGAAATTATTATACCTGTTCTTGGCATGGCGTTTTGGACACTTCCCAGACTCCTCTAATTTTACCTGGCGGTGTTTTTCCCCCTTTGCCCTGTGAGCAGTGTCAGCGGGGGGATAGGGTGATGCGGTCGCGGTTTGACTTCTGGGCAGCGGCACTGCAGCCGTCTTTGGGCTTGGAGCCCAGCAAACTCCAGGTATCACTGGTGCTTCCACATGTGACAGCACTTAAACACTTAACAAACCTCTCTTTCATGCTCTCCTCCACTTTCCCAATCAGGATTAAAAATGGTTGTAATCATTTAGGGGATTTTTGAGACAGCAGAATTTCTTGAGTGGAGGCTGATTTGAATAAACAATATCCTGGGGTGTTTCCCTGCAGGCTCTGCAGGTGATGCCGGGCATTGCAAGCAGCTCTGCCTTGGTGGCTTTGGCCACCTGAGAGAATCAGACAGCCTTATGTGAACTCATGGTTATGTTTAACATCCCATCCCAAAAACATGTGGCTGTTTCTGGATGTTTCCTTCTCCCTCTCCACCTCAGTAACGCCTTTATTAACAACAGGAGGGACCTCTCCAAGCCCTGCAGGGATGCCAGCATTGATTCTCCAGTGCAGTGCTCTCTGTTACTGCAAAGGGGCAGGGGGTTGGCCCCTTGGCCCCCGCCTCCAGGATTTTGGACCCAGATCCCTGCTTTAATGGCCTTCATGGCAGGAACAACCCCTCTCGTGGGCTATGAAGCCATTCAGCCCCCTGCCCTGGGAGCCTGAAGGCAGCCCCACACCACCGGGGCCCTGAAGGCAGGGAAGAGCAGGAGCAGCCGGGGGCACCCATGGGGCAGATGGGAGCGGAGGGGGCCCGGTGCCATGGGGCAGCCATGAGGGAGGACCTGGGCTGAGGTCAAGGGAGACATGAGGAGGGAGCCCTAGCTGAATGCTTTGCACCTTTGGGTAAGAGGTTGGGTTGAAGAAGCAGCTTCTGGGGCTTGTCAGCTCCAGGGCTCAGAAATGGGGCTGCCAGCCCAGAGGCGCGGGGCACTACCTACCTCCCCTCACCTTTCTTCTGGCCCCATCCTGCTCTCACAGACCTTTCCCAGCACACTCCAGCTCCAGGAGACGTTGGTGGAGCAGCTTTGCTTGCTCTTTCAGCCCCTGAAGCAGAGGTGATGCTTTGCAGTCCCGCCTGGGTGCTGCAGGTGCTGGGCATCCTGAGCTGCTGACTCTAAACTTGTGCAGCTTTTTATTTTTCAAATACAGCTTTTGAAAATACATGGGAGGAGCAGTAAATCCACTGGAGGCTGAAGACAAGCCCTTAAGACCCTGCTCACCACAACTGTTTCTCCTGAACCAGCCCCACCATCTAACAAGAGCTTATTTTTTCTGTTTCTTGCAGTAACGTGGACACGGAGAAATTGTGCGGTAAGTAGGGTGACGTTCCTGCCTCGCAGGGCTTCCTCTCTCGAGGGTCTGCGGTGGTGCTTTGTGCACATCTGACCTGGGCAGGGTTGGGCAGTCAAGTGGCATTGGCAGTCCCTGTGCCTGAATCCCAGCAAAGAGGACATCCATGCTTTTCCCAAGGTGTTGGGACATTTTGTCCCTGGGGATAGGAAAGGACTCTTTATTTCAGTCCAGGTGGGAGTGTGACTCTGGAGAGGGACACAAATCCCTCCTGCAGCGCTGGGCTGTGTGTGGGAAGCAGGAGGCGCAAGGGAGGCAGGGATGGAGGCGCTCTGGAAGCTCACTGTGGTATTCTCTCCTGCTTCAGATTATTTCTCGGCGTACCTTGGAGAATACAGGAATGTGCTTTCTGCCCTGGAGGCTCTCAACTCTGCAGTCCTGGCAGCCATGGATAAAACCAAGCTGGTAAGGATGGGACCATGGGAAGGTGGTGAGGCAAGTGGGAGCAAACCAGAAGCTGTGGTGATCTTAGCTGCTTGCTTAGTGTTTAACTTACGTGTCAGAGGCAGGAAACGTGGTACCTCCCAGATCAATGGGGTTGCCTGTGCGTGCTTCGATTGTCTCCGTGTGCAGTGAGTGCCACAGAAGCACAGCCTGCAGCATGCCTGGAGGAAGAGATGGGTAGGGCTAGTGCTTTTGTGCTCCGGAGACATCTTCTTCCTTGTAGGGTTCTGGCAGCAGTTTTTTCAACAGCTCCTTGCAGACCACTTGCAGGGTCCTGCTTGGGGACGCTGTTTCTGGGAGCATCACTGATGATCTGTGTGTTGTGTCTCTGAGCCAAAGCAAGGTCTTTTCCATGAAGCAGTGTGGTGTGAAATGGGGACTCCGGGGTTGAGCCTGCTCCAGACTGACCCCCAGCAGCTTGTGCTCGGCACAGTCTGCTCACAGTGACAAAAATTGGCTGCTGGAGAGGGGGGCAGGAGCCACTGCGGCAGGAGGGCTACTTTGGGAAACAGTGAGGCACTTGATAGGTAGGAAATGGTGAAATTCATTGACTCCCAGCCTTGTGCTGAGTTCATCCCTGTGGTGAATGCTCTCCCTGCACCTTGTACTGATGGGAGGCAGAATGGAGGCTGCTAATTAGAGCAAGCAGCCTCCTGCTTTGTGAGCCCCCCTGCCTCTGTGTCAGAGAGCAGAGGTCTGCAGTGCACAGCGTTGTGGGCTAAATACAGCTGCAAAAAAGCAGTAGCCAATACTGGAAGGGACCTTCCTGGGGGACCAGCAGCCCCCTTTGCGTCTGAAATGTGTTAAATGATTTAGCCGCCTGCTTGGGGCTGATGCTGTTATACAGCCGTGGGAAGGGCCGGCCCTTTCTTTCCCTTTGATGTGGTAGTTTGATGCTTGGTAAGAAGCAGATGAAGGGCATGATCCACGTGCACACCATCCACTGATGTATTGATCAGACAGAGAAGTGAAGAGGGACTGGTCCCGCCGTCAGCTCTGCAGAGTCATTAATGTGGTGTTTGTGCCTCTGTAGTGTCAGTCACGATCTTGCCCTCTCTTTGAGTTTTCCTCTGGCCAGATCCAGCCTCAGTACATTTCATGCTAGGAGAGGGAATCACTTGAAAATGCATTTTCTCTTTAGTTCAGCTGCCTGGCCTCCTTCACAGTTATTAAATGCAAGTCCAAAAGGAGACAATGAATCCTCTTCAGAGAGGTGTGCTTTATTTCAGTTCTTCTCTGTTTTGGTGGGGCTTTTTTTGTTTTTGTTTTTTTTAGTAATGAATTTGTATATTCATGTATTTCCCCAAAGGGCAGCGCAATTATTGTCTGCTTCACAGTATTGGCATGATGCATTCATTCACATAATAGTTTCTGGTGCCACAGGTGTTCTCTGGAAAAGAGAAGCAGGCTTTCCATGTTGAAACAGATTTTTGTGGACTTGCTTTTCCACCCCTTTTTGGATCTGCCCAGAGCCAAGGGCCCAGAGCAGCCCAATGTTCACAGTGCTGCTTTCACCCAGACAAGGTCTGTCCTGAGTGGGGTGCTCTGATCCCAGCCCTGATTTCCTGGGTGCTCTGATGCAGATACTGACCCTCCTGGCGAGTATCTCCCTGCGCCTCCTTGGTCCGCTGGGCTCTGAACCAGGAAGAAGGCAGGAGAGGGCAATGCTCCAACCCTGTGGTCAGGGCTTTTGCAGAGCTGTGGGAAATCTGCTGCTGCTAGAGGCTGGCGGAGATGATAAATGCTGCATTCTTACCTGCTGTGACCTGAATATATTCCCACGTTTGTATTTCTAGAATGGGACTCAGTCTTGGGTTATTATGGGATTAGTGGGTTTATTAGGTTGGATTTTAGCCAAAGCTCTCACCTCTCTGAGCCAAGGGATGGGGCAGAGAACAGAGATTTCCCATATTACGTGTCTGTCCCTCACTTCTCTTGATTCAAACACCTCTAATGCCACTGTGGCTGAGGACTGGGAGCCTCAGTTTGGCAGAGAGACCACTCTCCTGGAAGAGCCGAACAAAACTTCATCCCGGCTCGCTGCTTTTGCAGGAGGTGGAGCCATGCTGTGCACTGAGCAAACTGGAATAGACCTGCCTGCTCCAACAGCCCTCAACATAAAGCTCTGCTTCCAGAGTGGGGCTTTGGAGTCAACAGATGTTATAAGATTTTCAATCCTTGCCTGTTTTTCCCCAGACTATTTAAGAGAGCTTTGTGTGACTCCCGAGGAGGCAGTGATACCCGGACTACCTAGAAGAAGGAGATCTCTGACTTGAGCTGAGTCTCACCAGTTGAACCACAGCATCTCTTGGTTAGGGCATGGTCCATCTCTGGTAGTTCCTTGCTTCTAATGCCACAGGCTTGCTCACTCCTGCATCCTCCAGGTACTTAGCTGCAGCTGTAAATCAGCTCACGTAAACACGAGCCCACTTAACAAGCAAGAAAATCGGCAGAGAGCATGGGTTGCTGCTTTAGCACAACAAAAGCAGAGCCTGGGAGGTGTGCTTGGCTTGCTCAGAGCATGCCAGGGCGATGAGCTACAGGGAGGAGAGACAGGGAAATAAGGAAACCAAAGCTCACAGGGAATGTGCCGTGGCTCTGTGTTTGGGAGCCGTGGTTTGAAACAGTGCTGCCGAAAGCTTTTTTTGGTATTGAGGATCCCACCTCGGTGCATGCCGTCGTGGTCACTGCGGGCCAGGGTACCTGGCATAGATCAATGGCATGTCTCAGCAGCTGTCTCCTCACTGGCAGGCTCCTCGATCTGCCTGCCCTGAAGTTGTTGACTACAAGATAAACACTGTGATAAAGCATGGGAAATGCAAGCTGGGTTCATCCATCTCTCTGTGTAAGTGACTGCAATTACTGTAGGAAATAGTGTATGTGTGGGCAGCAAACCTGCTTGTGGTCTTTGTCGTGGGTACACATGTTAGCAGGAGGGAATCAAATCATTAGGAGTTCCTGTGCTCCCATCCGTCCTCACTGGGTTGTTAAAAACATGGTAAGGAAAAGGTGTCGTTTCAAGTAAATGGGGTTTTTCTCCAAATTTTGTCATTCCCACTTACTTACATTTGTAAAATACAACTTGATAGCTATGCTGCCGTGTACTAATAATTACAGCTTATCTTGTGGCTAAACTTTGCATTTGTAATATAATAGCGTCAGAGTAAGGAGTAAGCTGTAGAAACACATTGGGAAATGGACTGCTATTTCTCACAGGGGACCTGTATGCTAAAATCTTTTCATTCTTCAGTGTGCAGACGCTGCAAACTAGCCTCTCCAAGTCAGGTGCTCTTATTTCTCGTTTGGCAGGAATTATGTGATAACCTATTCCATTCTGTCCCAAGCTTAACTATCATCATAAGAAACTAATAAAACCTCTCAAAAGCAGAATTATAGCAGCTGTTGTCAACTTTGGGATTTTCATCTGGGTCAACAGAGCTGAAATACCAGTCCATGACCAAAAAGCCTTGTCTCGTGCTTGCTGAGTTATTTCCTCCATGACTCCTTTCCAAGAGTCTTTGCTATGAGCAGAAAATGCTGTGCTCAGTGAGACAGAGCACATTTTTATTGAGCCTCTATTTACAGAGGGGTCTGAACTGTGTGGTGCAATACCTGACAAGAGGGTTTTGCTTGTTTGCCGTAAAGTGAGAATGCGAAGGGGACTGGGCAGCTGAACTGG